>CM053027.1:423390317-423990317 GCA_028564925.1 Lithobates sylvaticus
TATATAGCTGGTTGCTAAGGAGAGGGCCGGGAAGCTGGTCGCCGCATTCTTAGCAACCGATGAGTCGTCAGCTGACTCCCCGCTGAATGTAAAAAAAAAATGCCGGCTAAAAAAGGAAAAGGAGGGGACGAGCGAGTGAAAAATTGCGGTAATAAAAGCAAATCGCGGTAAAAACGCGTGTCCAAAAACACGGCAAGCGCAGCAAAAAGCACTGCAAAAATGCTCAAAAGCAACATGCATAGATGTGCATCGTGCCTAAATCTGGGTTGTTAATGCAGTTCACTCTGGATCATGCAATGCAGTCCTTGAAGAGAAGTATGATATTTAGAGATAAAAAAACATTTATACTCACCTAGGTGGATGCAGCATCGATCCCCGTCGGCTCTAATCGCTCAGTTCTCATCATTCTGTGATTCTGATAATTCTAAGTATGCCTATGCTGTGTGTTAGAAAAACATCTCATTAACAACTTTGTGTAAAAAAAAAATAAAAAATTTCTTTCAAAAGACTCGCTATGCCTTTCAGAAAATTCCTTGGAGTATTTGCTTTCCAAAATCGGGTCATTCTGTGGGTGTTTCCACTGTCCTGGTGCTCCAGAGCCTCCAAAAAATGTGCTAGGTGGCGAGGAAATTAGATGCATAATTATGGTGTAATTTATGCTCCCTGAAAGCCTAAGGGCGCTCCTTGGATTTTGGACCCCTCTGTGCATCTAGGTGGTAAAAAAAAAAAGAAAAAAAAAGTGTCTTGCATGTGTTATCCCCATACTCATGAGGCATAGCAGAATGTGTTTTGGGGTGTAATTGTGGGTCATTTTAAGTATGCCTATGCTATGTGTGAGAATTAACCTTTTTAAAATGGCAACTTTGTGGGGAAAAAACATTTTATTTTTTTAATTTTCTAAAAAATTGTGACAGAAGATTACAACCTTAAATAACCCTATGCCTCTTACTCAATACCTTAGTCTACTTTCCAAAAAGGGGTCCTTCAATGGGGTGTTTTTACTGTCCTGGCACTTAGAGTCTCAAGAAATGAGTCAGTCGGCATATCAGGAGTGATTAATTTTCTCAAATAATGATAAAAATGTCATTTTGGGTACACTGTCACATGACTGAGTAATTGTAATTCAAAGACAGACAGTGCTGTAATCTAAAAATTGGCCGGGTCAGGAAGAGGGTGAAAGTGTTCGAAGTTGAGGGGGTTAATACTGCTTTAAATCTGCACATGTTGTCAGCATCAAAATACTCGTTTTCATCCACAATTCACCTGCAAACATATTTTTACTTTAGAAAAATATTATTTACTTGGATATAGGTTTGCAGCTGGTATTTAAAAAAAAAAAACACATTTAGTAAGCAGTCAGTCAAGTACTGAAAGACTTGGCTACTTTTCAAGAAAAAACATTTCCCCACTTTTACTTGCAGTACTGTCGCATAGCTTGAAATAGTTGGTGTTACTTTCCTGTAATGGTAATGCAGCAAAATATTGTGCTTGGGTACATATTGGTCAGAAGATTTTTGTTATTTCTTATTGTATGCATTTCAGATTGTAGGATAGCCATTTATGTTTTTGTGCAGATTCTGTTTTGTTGTGAATGGATAAAGTGACAAGTCAAAAAGAAATTAAACCTTTTCAATTTGAGGCAGACTGTATTTAAAAAAATAAAATAAAATAAGCATTTAAATATTACTTGAACTTTTACATAGTTGTACTTTCCTTTCTAGGATAATGCTGTAGAATATAAAATAATGTTTTTTTGTATTGCTGAATGATATATGTGCTAATTTTCTGCTCTCATTTCAAGCTGATGGTAATTACTTTTGGTGTGAGCATCTGTCAACACAGAATATTTGTCTCCTCAGGTTCATGTGAAAATGGCGGATGAAGCAGTCTGTGTTGGCCCTGCTCCCACAAGCAAAAGCTACCTCAACATGGATGCCATCATGGAAGCCATTAGAAAAACTGGGGCCCAAGCTGTGAGTTTGAATGGGTCTATCTGCTGCAGCTGTTTCAGATCTAGAAGGCAGAATAGACAGAATTTGTATTTAAAAAAAAAAAAAAATAACAAAAAAGGACTGAATATTCCGTTCTTGTTTGGTTCATGTCACATGAGTTAAATGTGGCCGAAATCTCTACTGGAAATCAAAGGCTTTTGAAGCATCTGGCAAGGCTGGTGGCAGTTCCTGCAGGTGGCTGCTGGATTCAGAAATCACACCAGGGAGCAGCTTCAGTTCATTCCCAAATATGCTGGGGGAGGAAAAAAATCCCAATTAGTTTTAACCCTTTCAGCTGCACTAATTCCTTTTCCTTTGTGGGAAAATAAAAGGGAAAAAAAATGCACTCAAACTATTTTTGCACTGTCATGCTTTCTTTAATTCACATAAAATTATACGGGTGTGCTGACAGGAATCAAGATGAGCATTTTAGATATTTCTTACTACGAAGATGACTTAAATATTTTTTCTCTTTAATTATATATAGTTATTCATTTACAATTTTAATTCTGTAAAGTGACTAGGTCTTATTAATGATTCATAATTTCCATTCTATATGTTTGTTATTTGTGTCTCGCCAGCAATGGTAGTGTTAAATATCTAATCACACCATTGACCGAATGCTTATTATGATTACACCCTCTGTTTTATTTTCAAGGTCCACCCAGGATATGGGTTTCTTTCTGAAAACAAAGAATTTGCCCGTCGTCTGGTAAGTCTACTACTGGCTTTGTGGTGGCTAATGAATCTTTAAGATAAGCGGCAGAATGGGAAGCTGTAGTGACTTTATTCAGCAGAGAAAGGTGTCTGATTATGTCTGTGGCTAAGAGCACCGTTTTTAAGGCCCATTTGTACCTTAACCTGGACTCATTACTGTATATTGTCTATTAATGAACATCCAAATTGGCATGAGGTCATTACCATAGTGCATTTGTTTTTTTGAAAAGGTTTTTTAAATTGTACTGGATATGGTCATTTTATGTGTTAATAGTTTTAATGTCTTGGCCACATGCACAGGCCTTGTAAAACTGAATGGTAAAATGTAAGATTTTTTATTTAATGAATATAATAAGTAGTATCACTATTGAAGATTAACAGATTACAAATATTTTTTTAATTGCCTGTAGTTAACTTTACACAAATGCATATAGCCGTTTTTAAAAGTAAAATTTTTTTCAAAACAAATAAATACTTTAACATTTTTCTTCTTACGATTTAGTGCATTTGTGATAATTATTTTATTTAATGTTCCCACGGGGCTTTCCTATTTTCTGTGACTAGCTAGTGGCTTTTCAGAAAGCAGAACTGCATTTTATGATGCCACAACCAAAATTACATATTTATTTCAAGAGGTAGTTCAGAGTCCTAATGGATTTTGACAAGATTTCTTAAGTGGTTCTTGATCTGAAAACTACGAATGGGAAATTACCCAAAATAATGTCTGCCTTGTAGGGTTAACAGGCTATTACAGTTGTATAAACTGAGACATTGGGGGGTAAAGTGAATGGTCTCTGGGTCGCACATGGTCACTGATGAAGAAAGAAAAATTTGAACCTGTATTTGCAATTTAGCTTGCTGATTGGTGTAAGCTGTCCTTGTTCTGAGCTATCTAGTCAGTTCAGATCTACATAACTGCTGTTTTGTCTGACGACTTTTTTTTTTTAACTAGAATGAAACTTGTGTGTTAAAAAAAAAAAGCGTATATCTATATCTATACACGTCATGTAGAACAGTTTTATGGTAAAAAAAATGTTATGGTTTGCATTGGCCATGATATATTTGATTTAACTTCTAAACCAATTATTTTTTTCTAAATCTAATACTGTATATTTTTGTTTTTCTATTTTACTTTTTTTAATACAGCATTATAGAGTATATCGTTACAAACCATTTTGTTTGTGTATGCAATGTATGTGTTCTAAAGAGACCTATCAATATTGGTTATGGCTGCATTTGACTGAAAATTATTATATTAAGGCAGTGGCAGCCATACGATTTTGTTTGCAAGGTGGCTGTATAGTTTATGTACCATAGCACAAAAGCCAACTTTCAATTGCCATTAAAAATAATTTAGTCTAATAATAAAATGCATGTATCCATGATTAAGAGCAGGTCTCCAACTGGCGGGCCTCCAGCTGTTGCGAAACTACAAATCCCATCATGCCTCTGCCTGTGGGAGTCATGCTTGTAACTGTCAGCCTTGCAATGCCTCATGGGGAGTTTTGCAACAGCTGGAGGGCCACCAGTTTGAGACCCCTGATTAAGAGACTTTTCACTCCGATCCATTGATGTGTTTTTGGGGTAAAAAAAGCAGAAGAAAAAAAATGCATGAAAATGTATCCCTTTAAATCCAAAAGAACTCTTTATACCAGTGCGCTGTGGGTGTGGTGCGTTTTTTAAAGGTGTTTTTCTTAAGCGCACCAAAAACGCATCTCCCATTGATTTCCATAGAAAATGCATCAAAAGGTGTGTGTGTTTTTTTTTTTTTTTTTTTTTTTTTAATGCATTTTTTGAGTCACCTGTCCAAGTTTTACAGGTGCATGATTGTAGTCAGGAGTCCAGAAAATGCGTTAAAAATGCATGTGCGTTTTTAATGCATTTTTTTTTTCAATGGAGCAGTGTGAAAGGGCTCTTTTTTTTTTTTTTTTCTTTTCTCTTCTTCAGAGAACAAGCTAGGAAGTCAAATTTAACTGGTTACTGCCGTAATGAGTAATTTGAGTTTTAACTCTCACAGGTATCTGGTGACCATCATCTAATATAGCCAGAAAAGTTTTAATCCTAGTCTGAATTGGGTTTTAGCACTTTCCTATCAAATTGGCACAGTACAGATCCCAAAGTATAAACAGAGAAGTCAGTGCTACTACCCATACAACACATAAATAGTAGAGCTCCCAAGTGCTTGATCCATAGTCGCTGTCTGAGTAGAGTAATGTAGCAAAAAATGATCCTCACTCCGGTTGTTGCTCTTAAAATTTCTTTATTTTATTGAATAGCCACAGTGAACAAACGCAGATTAAGCCAGTTGATGTGTTTCAGCCTATAAGGCCTTAGTCATAAACGAATACAGTACAGATTCCACCTTTCTCAGGTGAGGAGAATAATAATTTAGCAACTATGCCCTTTAAAGCATTATTGAATACCTAATTTTGTTATAACAAATTTGATCCCAAAGCCATTTAATCAATTTGTATCCACTTTTGTAACAACAAAACTCTGTCACTGGCAAGGTTTAAAAAAAAAAAAAAAAAGAAACCTAGAGGTATACTCACATGCTTGTGTCGTAGCATATGTACATTCATTTTTTATATTATATTTAATATATATATATATATATATATATATATATACATATATATACACATACACACACACACACACACACACACACACACACACACACACACACACACACACTGCTGTGAAAAAGTATTTGCCCCTTCCTGATTATTTTTTTTGCCACTTTTAAATTGATATTTAATTTATTAAGGGGGAAAAAAGCTGTTCCAACCTGCCTGGCTCTATGTGAAAAAGTAATTGCCCCCTCCCATGCTGAATCATGAATGAACTGTGATTTAACCACAATTTTTTGGAAACTGAATTCAATTTCACTTGCCACACCCAGGCCTGATTGCTGCCAGACCTGTTGAATCAAGAAATCACATAAATAGAATAGAAGCTGTTTGACAAAGTGACGCACGCTAACCGATCACAAAAAGCCAGACATCATGCCACAATCTAAATAAATTTAAGAACAGATGAGAAACCAGGAAGGGTTTCAAAGCCTTGGGGAGAGCCATTATCCACAAATGGAGATAACTTGGAACAGTGGTGGGGCCACTTCCCAGGAGTGGCCAGCCTACAAAAATTACTCCAAGAGCATGACGACGACTTATCCAGGAGGTCATAAAAGAACCCAGAACATCATCTAAAGAAATGCAGGCCTCGCTTGCCTCAGGTAAGATCAGTGTTCACGATTTAACAAGCGAGAGACTGGGCAAAAATGGCATCCATGGGAGAGTTCCAAGGCCAAAGCCACTGCTGGCCAAAAAGAACCCAAAGGCTCATCTCACATTTACCAAAAAACATCTTGATTATCCCCAAGACTTTTAGGCAAATATTCTGTAGACTGGTGAGACAAAAATTTTACTTTTTGGAAGATGTGCGTCCTGTTATATCTGGCATAAAACTAATACAACATTTCTCAGTTTTTTTGCCAGTGTCTAAGGTGTTGGTCACGAGTGAAGATGTGCTGTGCTGAGCTTCACTGGAGCAATCCTTGCTGGGGCTAGCTATGCAGTCGGATCCATTCAAAGTGTCTTTTAGGCCGAATTGAATGGTACCCGGGCCTCGTATCCGAATAAACAAGGTTATGCCTGTAACGCTTATCTTTTTAGAGCGCTGGACCCCGGGATCCAGTACTTCTGGTATTAAGGCCATAAAGTTTTACTGGCGGGGTGCTTTTTACAGGTCCAGGATTGTGGGTTCCCAGAGGGTCCCCGGTTCCTGAAGGTTTAACGGAACCCACCGTGAAGGGTGAAGATTGGGTCTGTTGGTTTTTACCACAGAAAGATAAGTGGAGTTTTTCTAAGGAATTTTAAAATTTTCTCATGAAATGTCTCCTTTTTAAGTAAATGTTGTCATGCCTAAGTGTCACCACTGGGGACTGTACGGAGCGTGTAGCTTCTCATGCTTCCTCAGAGATCACGCTGTGTCGCAGAAGCAGCAGACTTTTTTTTTTTTTTTTTTTTTTTTCCTCCGGCTAGCAGGCAGACCTCCGGTAAGTTTGGGGGGATTTTGCTTCCTCCAGACACCGTCACCTGAGCTGAACTCTTCCCCTCTTCAGGAGGCTGAGTATAAGTGAGAACTAAAAACGATCGGTCCCGTCAGATCGGAGGCCCGTGCTTGCGCGGGAAAACTATTTTTGTGGAAGAAAAAGGAGGGGGGAGTGCGATGCGACAGTGGTGGCGGGGACTTAGCGCAGTGTTGGGTGTGTTTTAAAAAAAAAAAAAGAAGGCAACATTTATGCTGGCTGCAAAATTGTTGAAGAGACATAGGAGCAAAGAAGAGCATCAAAGAGGTTTTGGTGATACAGGCATTTCCTATTTGACACATTTACTATTTGCATCAGGCGGAGCATTAATAGCAGCGGCAGTGGATGCGATTTCTTCTGGTAGTGTCTCTGCTTTATGCATCGGGCTATGGTCAGAAGGGGGGGGGGGGTTGAAACACCCCCAAAAAAGAGCTAAAGGGTCTCCCTCAAGCTCTGGAAAGCCTACTCATCTCTACAAATGGCATCCTCCTCTGAGAGGTGGTGGCTGGTCAAAGTGAGCATCAGGGCCATGAAATGTCTGCAACGGTTTTTAACAAAAAAAAAAAGTTTTAGCGACTTTACTCGCATCCCAGTGTGGGTCAAATGCGACTGTTTCTCTTCCATTACCCAGGACCCTCAAACTTAGGAACTAGGGGCAGGAGAAGACTAATTCCCTCAAGGGACCGTGGTGAGGCTGATGACTCCTCTTCTGAGGGGTCAAATGCGGGAGAATCAGCTGTTCCAATCTTAAGATTGATGGTGCAATTTCTTGCTGAATGATCACTCCACCTTTTATGTGCCCTTAACTGAGTGTTTCTTTGGTTTCACTAAAGCCTCCTCAAGCTGTGCATGCCTTTTTCCTGTCCATTCATTGCTGGAAAAGCTTTTTTTTTTACCTGTGAGGATCACCCAGATAAGCATTTTTTTTTCCCTCCTAAAATTTTTTCACACTTTATCCTATGGTGGAGGAAATTAAGTAGGGTATACCAGCAATTAACACTGCTATATCCTCTGTGAATAAGTTTGACTTGTCCGGCAGACAATGCTCAAATGCTTAGGGATTCAACAGATAAAAAGGTGGAATTCCTATTGGAAAAAAAAATAACTTATTTTTTTTTATCTGACAGATTGAGTGTCTCAGCCTGCGCTGACAGTAATTGCTTTATCATTGAGAGACCAGTTTAAACAGGTGTTCAAGGTTATCCTGCTCAGCAGGTCTAGGAGGCAGCTTTATGTTTGCAATAGTTGCTATGAGAGATTCTATCCTTCAGGCCTTGCGCCCTTCGCTAAGCGCGTTGTAAGAAGCTCCTGGCTAGTCTTTCTTTTTGCGGTGAAACCGCTATTAGGGGATGTTTTGGATAATACATCCAAAGAAATTCTAGTGGAAAGCACCCCTTTTGCCATTTAACCACTTTACAACCGGCCCATAGCCGAATGACGGCTACAGGGCGGTTGCTTAACTCTGGGAGGGCGTCATATGACGTCCTCCCGGAATTCCCCTCTTGCGCGCCCCCTGGGGCGCGCACTCGAGAACATCCGTGATCGCCGGGTCCAGAGGACCCGGCGGATCACGGTAAACGGCCGCTCATCGCGGCCGTTTACCACGTGATCGCTCCGTCAAATGATGGAGCGATCACATGTAAGCAAACCGGCGTCATTTGATGACGCCGGTTCCTCTCCCCTCCTCTCTCTGTACCGATCGGTACAGTGTGAGAGGAGAGGGGGATGGATCGGTGGCAGCAGTGCTGTGGGCGGGATCTGTAGTGCCCACAGCCTGCTCTGCCACCACCGATCCATCCATCCATGCTCAGCCATCCCTCCTTACCCTGCAATACACAGCAATAGCCTGCAGTGTATTGCTGGGTATTGCAGGGTATGGAGGGATGGCTGAGCATGGATGGATACCCAGCAGTAATCTGCCATTCCCTGCGATACTCTGCCATTCCCTGCGATACTCTGCCATTCCCTGCGATACTCTGCCATTCCCTGCGATACTCTGCCATTCCCTGCGATACTCTGCCATTCCCTGCGATACTCTGCCATTCCCTGCGATACTCTGCCATTCCCTGCGATACTCTGCCATTCCCTGCGATACTCTGCCATTCCCTGCGATACTCTGCCATTCCCTGCGATACTCTGCCATTCCCTGCGATACTCTGCCATTCCCTGCGATACTCTGCCATACCCTGCGATACTCTGCCATACCCTGCGATACTCTGCCATACCCTGCGATACTCTGCCATACCCTGCGATACTCTGCCATACCCTGCGATACTCTGCCATACCCTGCGATACTCTGCCATACCCTGCGATACTCTGCCATACCCTGCGATACTCTGCCATTCCCTGCGATACTCTGCCATTCCATTCCCTGCGATACTCTGCCATTCCCTGCGATACTCTGCCATTCCCTGCGATACTCTGCCATTCCCTGCGATACTCTGCCATTCCCTGCGATACTCTGCCATTCCCTGCGATACTCTGCCATTCCCTGCGATACTCTGCCATTCCCTGCGATACTCTGCCATTCCCTGCGATACTCTGCCATTCCCTGCGATACTCTGCCATTCCCTGCGATACTCTGCCATTCCCTGCGATACTCTGCCATTCCCTGCGATACTCTGCCATTCCCTGCGATACTCTGCCATTCCCTGCGATACTCTGCCATTCCCTGCGATACTCTGCGATACTCTGCGATTACCTGCGATACTCTGCGATTACCTGCGATACTCTGCCATTACCTGCGATACTCTGCCATTACCTGCGATACTCTGCCATTACCTGCGATACTCTGCCATTACCTGCGATACTCTGCCATTACCTGCGATACTCTGCCATAACCTGCGATACTCTGCCATTACCTGCGATACTCTGCCATTACCTGCGATACTCTGCCATTACCTGCGATACTCTGCCATTACCTGCGATACTCTGCCATTACCTGCGATACTCTGCCATTACCTGCGATACCCAGCGATACTCTGCCATTACCTGCGATACCCAGCGATACTCTGCCATTACCTGCGATACTCTGCCATTACCTGCGATACCCAGCGATACTCTGCCATTACCTGCGATACTCTGCCATTACCTGCGATACCCTGCGGTACTCTGCCATACCCTGCGATACCCTGCGATACTCTGCCATACCCTGCCATACCCTGCCATACCCTGCCATACCCTGCCATACCCTGCCATACCCTGCCATACCCTGCCATACCCTGCCATACCCTGCCATACCCTGCCATACCCTGCCATACCCTGCCATACTCTGCCATACCCTGCCATACCCTGCCATACCCTGCCATACCCTGCCATACCCTGCCATACTCTGCCATACCCTGCGATACCCTGCGATACTCTGCCATACCCTGCGATACTCTGCCATACCCTGCGATACTCTGCCATACCCTGCGATACTCTGCCATACCCAGCGATACCCTGCGATACCCTGCGATTCCCTGCAGTGCTCGCTACGATCAAAGCCAGGATCGTTTTTTTATTTTATTTCAGGCTTTCCAGCCTAGAGGTGAGATGTGGGGTCTTATTGACCCCATATCTCACTGTAAAGAGGACCTGTCGTGCCATATTCCTATTACAAGGGATGTTTACATTCCTTGTATTAGGAATAAAAGTGATCAAAAAAATTTTTGGGGGGAAAAAAAAGTGTCAAACTAAAATAAATAAAGTAAAATGAACAATAAAAAAATAATTTAAAGCGCCCCTGTCCCCGTGCGCTCGCATGCAGAAGCGAATGCATACGTAAGTCCCGCCCACATATGAAAACGATGTTCAAACCACACATGTGAGGTATCGCTGCGAACGTTATAGCAAGAACAATAATTTTGGCCCTAGACCTCCTCTGTAACTCAAAACATGTAACCAGTAAAAAGTTTTAAAGCGCCACCTATGGGGATTTTTAAGTAGCGAAGTTTGGCGCCATTCCACGAGCGTGTGCAATTTTGAAGGGTGACATGTTAGGTATCTATTTACTCGGCGTAACTTCATCTTTCACATTATGCAAAAACATTGGGCTATATTTAGTTTTGTTTTTTATAAAGCACAAAACTTTTTTTTCCCCAAAAAAACGCGTTCGAAAAATTGCTGCGCAAGTACCGTGCTAGATAAAAAGTTGCAACGACCGCCATTGTATTCTCTAGGGTCTTTTCTAAAAAAACATAATGTTTTGGGGTTCTATGTAATTTTCTAGCAAATAAATGATGATTTTTACATGTAGGAGAGAAATGTCAGAATTGGCCTGGGTGCTCCAGAACACCTGATGGCGCTCCCTGCATGTTGGGCCTCTGTATGTGGCCACACTGTGTAAAAGTCTCACACATGTGGTATCGCCGTACTCGGGAGTAATAGCAGAATGTGTTTTGGGGTGTAATTTGTGGTATGCATATGCTGTGTGTGAGAAATAACCTGCTAATATGACAATTTTGTGAAAAAAAAAAAAAAGAAAAAAAAAATCTTGATTTTGCAAAGAATTGTGGGAAAAAATTACAACTTCAAAAAACTCACCATGCCTCTTTCCAAATACCTTGGAATGTCTTCTTTCCAAAAAGGGGTCATTTGGGGGGTATTTGTACTTTTCTGGCATGTTAGGGTCTCAAGAAATTAGATAGGCCGTCAGTACTTCAGGTGTGATCAATTTTCAGATATTGGCACCATAGCTTGTGGACTCTATAACTTTCACAAAGACCAAATAATATACCCCAATTCGTACTTATTTTTACCAAGGATATGTAGCAGTATAAATTTTGGCCAAAATTTATCAAGAAAAATGACAAAATTTGCTAAATTTTATAACCGAAACGAAGAAAAATTCATTTTTTTTTACCGAATTTTCAGTCTTTTTTCTTTTATAGCGCAAAAAATAAAAAACCCAACGGTGATTAAATACCACCAAAAGAAAGCTCTATTTGTGTGAAAAAAAGGACAAAAATTTCATATGGGTACAGTGTTGTATGACTGAGTAATTGTCATTCAAAATGTGAGAGCACCGAAAGCTGAAAATTGGTCTGGTTATTAAGGGTGTTTAAGTGCCCAGTGGTCAAGTGGTTAAGATAAGGAGTGAATGTATTTTCGTTTTAAAGCTCCTTCCTTCATGGAGGGCGGGACTGAGACTGGAGAAGTTCCCACGGAATGCAATCTCCCCTCATGCCCCCCTTTGGAACAACCCTACCTTATCCCACTTTTACACACTGCCGGACCCCAAAATATGGGCTAAGTGTGGTATTAAACTGGTATCTGACCTCACTTCAGGCTCCGGTATACACTCCTTTGATCACCTGGTGTCCCACAACAATGTACCCACCGCGCATCTATTCCGCTATATGCAAATCTCTCATGCGTTTAAAGCCCAAATAATACCCAACAACACGCAAATAGTGCAATCCGATCTGGAGAGGGTCACGAGATATGAGTGCACCAGAAAACCGACTTCGGTCCTGTATGCGCATCTCCTTAGGGTCTCCTCTCCGGATCTGTCCAAGCTCCGGCAGCGATGGACACATGACATCCCGGGACTAGACTCTGAGGACTGGGAGGACATGTGGGATTTCCCCTTCAAAATCCTGATCTCACTTCGAGACCGTCTCATACAATACAAAATACTACACCGGGCATATATAACCCCTTATAGATTGCATAAAATGAAAACCTCCCTGTCCTCGGAATGCTGGAGATGTACGGGGGATCCGGGTGACTTTATTCATATCTTCTGGTCCTGCCCAGCAATTAAAAACTACTGGTCACAAGTACTATCTGTAGTACAAGAAGTGGTGGGAATAGATATAGCCCTAACCCCGCAGATATGCCTTCTAGGCCTAGTAGAAGAACTAGCCCCCAGGATCGCAGAGAGAACTCTGATAGGACTCCTGCTTTTCTATGCCAGGAAAATGATCACTCTTTGTTGGAAAAAACGTGCCCCACCGTCCATAATGCTATGGAAAACACATGTCAATAAAGTGCTATCACTATATAAGGAAACATACCAAAATAGGGGATGCCCCAAAAAATATGATAGAGTGTGGGCCAAATGGCTAGCGGAGGCCTCCACGGCAACCGCGGACTGATTGAGCATGTACATAACACCTTTATACGGGTGGATGTGATATTGCTACATTGAGTGCCTTTTTGTGAGTTATAAACTCTGGTACAGGTACATTTGCTATCTATTACGGTCCCTTGGGTCTTCACTGAAAGATCTGATACTTAGATATTTAAATTGAGCGGGAGCCAACACAACACTAGGTTGTTTGTATGTTCTTTTCTTGTAGATGTGCTACAGCTGTTTGTCACTGATAATGGAAGCAGTCCAATTGCCGGCTGGCACTGACTCCTGCGTGGGTCTATTCCAAAGCTGTGGCAGGTTTACAGATGTTTGTTATTTGTTTGTATGTTTTTTCTATACTCAATAAAAAGATTTTCAAAAAAAAAAAAAAAAAGCTCCTTCCTTCTCCTGTGTCAGAGGCATCAGCCTCCATGCAGTCACGGTGGCTTCCACCGTCGGGTTCAATCAAATAGGGGAAATTCTTCTGCAGTTCTCAAGGATCTGGAGGTGTGTTGAGACCAATGGGGGACTTCCTCAATAGCTCCAGGGTACAAACTGGAGTTCCAAGAGTTCCCGTCTCCTCGTTTTCTCAGATCAAACGTTTGTAAGGATCCAGAGAAAAATAAAAAAGTGATCATGGGGGTCCCCATGTAAGAACAGAGGTTGGGGTTAAATTCAATTCCTGACTATAACCACTCTTTTTTTTCCGTATGGAGTTAATCCAAATCAGTTATCTCCATCCTACAAGGAGGAGAACTTCTGGCGTCAATCAACATCAAAGATGCATAACTTCCATATGCCTATTGCCTCGCTCACTAGTAATATCTACTTTTCATGGTGGAAAATCCTAACTTTCGGTGTGTAGCTCTGCTTTCCGGTCCAGCTACTGCACCTTGAGTGTTTACAAAGGTTCTGGTCCCTCTTCTAGCCAGATTAAGGGCCCAAGGTATAACGATTATGGTTTACCTAGTTGATCTGTTCTTGATAGACCAGTCGTAGCTCGCTTAGACCAAAGTATAAGCACTACATTCAACTACCTGGAATGTCTAGGTCAGATTCTCAACCTAGGAGAAATCTCTTTTAAAACCATGAAGAAGGCTAAAATACTTGGGGCAAAGATCAGCGCCATAAAGGAACTGATTTAGGTGGTCAAAGCAAGATGAATTTCTTCTATTCAACTTTGCATGAGGTTGTTGGGAAAGATGGTGGCTTCATTCGAGACAGTTTATTATGCTCAGTTTCATTTGAGACTGCTGCAAAACAGTATCCAATTGGCTTGGAACAAAGGGTTCAAGCTCTACATTCCCAATGCGTCTGACTCCAAAGCCTATGGCCACATCACCCTGATAGTGCCCGATCTTGTCTGATTTTAGAAGCTGAGCAGCATCAGGCCTGGTTAGTACCCGGATGAGAGACCACCTGGATAAATACCAGGTGCTGTAGGCTGGGTGCACCGGAGCCTCAGTGTATTGTTAATATCCAAAAACTATTAAGGGGAAAATCCTTCAGTTACCTGGGAAGTGGTAACAACATATGCCAACCTTTTTTGTTTAGGTTGGGGAACAGTCCTGGAAGAGGTGACTGTCCAAGAGAAGTGGCCCAGATCAGAAATGTCCTTGCCCATTTAACATTTTAGAAATTCAGGCAGAGCTCTTGGTCCTGAGGGCCTGAACGTTCAGTTTACGGTATTGTTTTTGCCAGGATTCAATCTGACCATGCCACAGCCATGGCCTTTATTAATCACCAAGGGGGCACAAGAAGTTGTGCAGCCCAAAGAAAGGTGAATCGTATCCCATCTTGGGCAGAAAACAATGTACTTTGCCTATCGGCAGTCTTCATTCTAGGAATAGAAAATTGGCAGGCGGGACAGCTGTTGTTCCCGGGAGAATGGTTCCTTCACCCCAATATCTTCCTGTCAATATGTCAAAAATGGGGGGATCCCAGAGATAGATCTGTTTGCGTCCAGATTCAACAAAGAAATCGACAACTTTGTGTCAAGAACAAAGGATCCGCTAGCATGTGGAACAAATGCCTTGCTATTCCCATGGAATCGGTTCTCACTGATTTATGCATTCCCTCCTATTCTGCCTGCGTCCACGACTTCTTTGCAGGATCAAGCAGGAAGGGAAGTTGTTGATTCTTGTGGTGCCCAGGAAATCTTAGTATGCAGAGATCGTAAAGATGGCAGTAGGGGAGGGGACCCATGGACCCTACCATCACAGCCAGACCTTCTCTCGCAAGGTCCGGTGTTCCATCCTACTTTACAAACGCTAAATTTAATGGTCTGGCTATTGAGACCCACACTCTGAAGAGCCATGGGCTCTCAGGTTCAGTAGTTCTACCTTGGTTAATACAAGGGAGCCGGCCTCCATAATTGTATATTATGGAGTCTGGGAAGCATATGTCTCCTGGAGTGAAACCAGTGGGTGCACCCCAGGAAATGGGTCAAGGGTAGAATCCTTGACTTTCTGCAGATGGGGTGAGAATTAAGGCTGGCCTTGAGTGCTTTCTAAGGATAGGTCTCGGCCTTATCGGTATTATTTCAACGACCACTTGCTTCGCATTTTTTGGTTCCTAACTTTATTCAGGGGCTAACACGGTTAGGTAGGTAACCCCTGAACCCTTGGGAATGGAATTTAGTTTTGTCAGCATTACAGAACAGCCTTTTTTTGGGCCGTTGCAACATATTCCCTTGGTCCTTTTTTTGACAAGGAAACTATTTTTTCTAATAACCATATCACTGCAAGAAGGGTATCAGAATTGGCTGCTTTTTCTTGTAAAGAGACATATTTTTATTGTTTACAAGGATAAGGTAGTATTGCGTGCTCATCCTAACTTTTTACCGAAGGTAATATCAGGTTTTTATCTAAATCAGGATATTGTTCTACCTTCATTTTTCCAGAACCCTGTTCCATGGAAGAAAAGTCACAACATTCTCTTGATGTGGTGAGAGCAGTCAAAGCCGCCTTAAAGGCGACTGCTAAGATCCGGAAAACGGATGTTTTGTTTGTGTTGCCTGAAGGTCCTAAAAGAGGACAGGCAGCATCGAAATCTACTATTTCTAAATGAATTTCGACAAGTAATCGTTCAAGCTTATGGTTTTAAGAGGTAGTTCTACCATCTCAAATCAAAGCGCACTTCTCTAGGGCTGTTAAAAAAAAATGAGTGTAAATGTGCTAATGCATTTCCCTGGGCAGAATAAATTAATATTCTGGCCAGTAGAATGCATCTACACGCAAATGCCATACGTGTAAATATGTGCATATATAGTGTAACATTAGGGGTTTTTATTTTCTGTCAAACTCTGTCAGAAAAAAATGCTGCTTATTTTCAAAAGCCCATGTGCATGAGCACTTAATGTTTTTATGTCAAGATTTAAAAGATAATGAGCAAGGCTGTCTTGTCATAAAAACTGCCATCAGAATAATAGAGAGCTGGTAATGGAGCAGGATATATTTCTAATGTGCATCTGTCTGGGGCTAAAACCCAGACTTCAATTCATTGTGCTTATATCTCTTATAATTAGTTTTAGATGTCACATTTTTATATATTTTTTGTATTTTTACTCTCAAAGCAGGCAGTCAATGAGTTGACATCTTGATGTGTTTTTTTTTAACTGTACATATTTACACACCTTCAGTCACAAGCTCAACACACCCCTTTAAAATCTGACTTACAATCTCCTTTAGATCTACCAGCAACTATGTAGTGCAACCCCTTGTTTAACTGGATACAAGCTGCATCAGTAGTTGATCCTCATATTACTTAGTTTTGGGAAGTCAAAAGCAAATTCTACATAGATCGTGCAGTCAGATTGTAACATATATGAAGAGCCTTACAGAAAACTTTTACCATTCATATCACTCATTTCAGTTAAAGTGGTTGGAACGTCAAAACACTTTTTACCATAATGCATTACCTGCATTAATGTAAAATGTACCCCACTATTTTTTGTTTTGCACTGTAATCCGCCCCTGGCTCCTCTCTTACTTTTTTTTAGCACTGTCCTGGCTGCAGCACTGTTCCTTTCACTTTCTGGTCTTAACGGAGGCCACAGGCTCCTGCTGCAGTCAGTCAAATTCCTGTGAGGAGGGAGCAGGGGTATGGCTTACCGGCGCTCTGTGTCTATGGATGCACAAAATCTGTCTCAGGAATATGTTAGTATTGGAGCCCCTTCAGCAACCGACTTGCTGAGGAGGCACCCGGTGGAAGGAGGAGTGGACAGCGCGAGCAAAGGACTCCCAAATAGAGGTAAGGGACCGCTCTTTGCAATAATTTTTTTTATTTATTTATTTTTTTTTGAACGTGAGGTATAATAATATATTTTTTTTATTCTACCTCACTCACTACCTTTTTTATATTTTTGCATAAATGAGTACACCCCAAGATTGTCAGAAAACCTTTACCATTGATTGCAAGCGAAGCTACATTTTAGACAACAAAATCCAAGTTACCAAGAATCCAACTACATATAAGTCTAATTAATCACTTAAAGTCCAGGTCTCTTTTTCAGACTCAGTGTTTACAAGTTAAAAACAAGTTTTTTTTGCTAGAAAATTTAGAACCCCCAAACATTATACATTTATTTTCTAACACCCTAGAGAATAAAATGGAGGTCATTGCAATACTTTGTCACACCGTATTTGCGCATCGGTCTTACAAGCGCACTTTTTTGGAAAAAAAAATCGCTTTTTTGAATAAGACAACAGTAATGTTACCCTGAGTAAATTGATACCCAACATGTCACGCTTCAAAATTGCGCCCGCTCGTGGAATGGCTTCAAACTTTTACCCTTAAAATTCTCCATAGACGACGTTTAAAAAATTCTACAGGTTGCATGTTTTGAGTTACATAGGCGGTATAGGGCTAGAATTATTGCTCTCACTCTAACGATTATGACACTACCTAAAAAAATGTGTGGTTTGACCACCGTTTTCATATGCGGGCGCTACTCACGTATGCCTTCGCCTCTGCCCGCAAGCTCGTTAGTACGGGGCGCTTTAAAAAAAAAAAGTCTTTTTTTTTTTTTTTTACTTGTTTTATTTATTTTTCTGTTTTTAAAAAATAAAATAAAAATTGGGTCACTTTTTATTCCTATTACAAGGAATATAAACATCCCTTGTAATGGAAAAAAGCTCTTTAACCGCTTCCCGACCGCCTCATGTAGATATACGTCTACAGAATGGCACGGGCAGGCAAAACCACGTACCTGTACATCCCCTTTAAGTTGCCTGCCCGTGGCCTTGTGACCTTGCGACCTGGTCGGGAGCTCCGTGACCCCGGCCGCGGGACCAGCGGACCCGATCGCCGCTGGTGTCCCGCGATCGGGTTACGGAGCTGAAGAACGGGGAGAGGTTTGTGTAAACAAACCTCTCCCGCGCTTCCTACTCTGCCTGTCATTGATCGGCTGTTCCCGGTCATCGGGAAAGCCGAACAATGACGTCAGCCCCGCCCCCTAATGTAAAAAAACAACACACACACACACACGTCAGAGCCCATAACCCCTCCCCCTAGTGGTTAACTCTTTCACTACAACTGTCATTTATACAGGAATCAATGCATTTAAATAGCATTGATTGCTGTATAAATGACAATGGTCCCAAAAATGTGTCAAAAATGTCCGATGTGTCCGCCATAATGTCGCAGTCACAATAAAAATCGCTGATCGCCACCATTACTAGTAAAAAAAAAAAAAATTAATAAAAATGCTATAAAACTATCCCCTATTTTGTAAACGCTATAACTTTTGCGCAAACCAATCAATAATCGCTAATTGCGTTTTTTTTTTTTTACCAAAAATATGTAGAAGAATACGTATCGGCCTAAACTGAGGGGAAAACATATTTTTTTTATATATTTTTTGGGGATATTTATTATAGCAAAAAGCAAAAAATATTGCATTTTTTTCAAAATTGTCGCTCTATTTTTGTTTATAGCGCAAAAAATAAAAACCGCAGGGGCGATCAAATACCACCAAAAGAAAGCTCTATTTGTGGGAAAAAAAGGACGCCAATTTTGTTTTGGAGCCACATCGCACGACCGCGCAATTGTCAGTTAAAGCGACGCAGTGCCGAATCGCAAAAAGGGGCCTGGTCCTTTTGGCTGCCAATTGGTCTGGGGCTGAAGTGGTTAGATATGAGATCTGGGGTCAAAGATCCTCAGATCTCATATTTGGACTTAAATGCAAAAAAAATTTAAAATAAAAATTTAATTTGAAAAAAATGACAAAAAAAAAATGTCCCTTTAAAGCGTGTGGGCGGAAGTGACATTATGACGTCGCTTCTGCCCTGCTATGGTATGGAGACGGGTGGGGGCCATCTTCCCCTCACTCGTCTCCATACCCAGCCATGGACAGTTCCTGATCGCCTCCGCCGCTGCCTACGGCTCTGGTAAGCAGCGGGAGGGGGGATTGATCCTCTCCTGCCGCCGATGACTAGCTGTGATCTTGAATCCGCCGCACCATTATCATAAAAACAGGACCGCCAGCTCAAAAGATGGATACCTCGGTGGTGACAGCAGCTGCTGCCGTTACCGAGATATCCATCTTTAAACTGCCGACGTATATGTACAGAAGCCGGTCGGCAAGTGGTTAACAAAGAAAACCCCTTCCCATTTCATTCTGTCAGCAATGGCACCACATGAATGAAATGTCACAAGGCCTGGGAAACAAAATTATTTATTGTACACAAAAAAGGTGAAGACTACAAGATCAGCAAAGCTTTACTCATCAGTCAGAACACTGTAGCAAAAGTGATACAAAAATTTAACAAGGATGGAACTGCAACCATCGCACACATAAGTCCAGGCTGTCCATGGACGTTAACACCTCAACAGGAGCATCTTCTGATGAGAAGGGCTGAAGAAAATTGCCATGCAAGTTCACTGCAGTTAGCTAAAGAAGTAGAAAGTCAAACTGGGTGATTGTTTTCTGTGACACAATATGGCGTACACTGCAGAGGAATGACATGCATAGGTGTCATCCACAAAGGAAGCCTCTCCTAAAGCCCACCTAGAATTTGCCAGGGCCCATCCTGAAAAAAAAATAAAAAGACTACTGGGACTCTGTAATCTGGAGTGATGAGACCAAGAAGAATAGTTTTTGGAACTGATGGCTTTGGTGAGGAGTACAAAGAACAATGCATGGTGCCTACAGTAAAACATGGTGGTGTCCTTCTGTGGGACTGCATGAGTGCTGCTGGTGTTGGGGAGCTGAATTTCATTGATGGTATCATGAATTTGCAGATGTACTGCTCTATATTGAAAGGGAAGATGATACCATCACTCCATGCCCTTGGTCATCGTGCACTTGTCCAACATGACGACAATGATCCAAAACGCACATCTAAGACCACTGTTGCAATTTTGAAGAACAGGGTGAAAGTGACCAAGTAGGTCTCCTGATATGAACCCAATCGCACAACTATGGGGAATTCTGAAGAGACAAGTTGAGCATCACTCTCCATCCAGCATCTAGGCTCTAAAAGAGGTCATTCTTGAAGAATTGAAACCGATCGATGTTTCGGTATGTCTCCAACTTGTTCATTCCATGCATAGAAGACTTGGTGTTGTCCTTTCAAATCATGGAGCTCATACAAAATACTATGATTTTTTTTTTTGTTGTGGGGTGTATTCATTTTTGTATGAAATAATTTTAGTAAAACTGAAGATTTTGTTAGCCAGGGAGTCTATGCCTCTTCCTGTCCCGCCGCGCTGTCTGCTGGGAGACACACGGGTCCTAGAGACAGAGCTGACGATTCTCATTGCGCTGCGCGACTCTCGCATGCGCAGTAGGGAACCAGGAAGTGAAGCCGCAATGCTTTACTATCTGATTCCCTCACCGAGAATGGCGCTGGCAGCAGCAGAGAGCCGATCGATTTTCCATTTATTAAAAGTCAGCAGCTGCAGTATGTGTAGCTGCTGGCTGTTAAAAAAAAAAAAAATGTCAGGTGCAATCCCTCTTTAATACAAATAATTTAATATATTGGCTTTGTTTCTATCAGCAGAAGATGCATTTCAGCCTGACACTTTTTTTATTTTTTTTTCTGCTGAGGCATTAATTTGCTATAATAAATGGCAACTTCAAATAAGGCACACTGACATAGTTTAATTCCTAAAGATAAGTACTGACTTAGGCAAGGCCATCCATTAACCAATTTTTGTTTCCTTTAACATAGGTTCAAGGAAAGAAAATTGCTCGATTTCACCCATCAACACATTTGACTGCTGTTAGAATACAATAATTACTGCTTGTGGCTATAGCATGAAAAACATCTGACAGGCTGGTTGTACTGAAGTCAGTCGATGGATCGACTTCAGTGCAAACAGCCTGCCCATACATGCATCAAAATTCAGCCGGTTCCTGATGAATTTCAATCCATCTATGGCCGGCTTAAAAAACACATGTATGTATTCAGAGGCAGAATGTATCACAATTACTTCCATGAATCTGATGCACCAGCAGATGCTCCTTTTCCTCAAGCCTGTCACTGTGGTGTGCTGGTATTGTCCACACCTCACATACCCTCATCTACAATTTTACTTAATCGTCTAGCTTTATTTGTGTATTATTTTAGGAGGGATCCTCTTCTTGGAGCTAGAGAACTAACTTTACTACGAGACTAAGAGATGGACCTCAGTACTTCCTCCTACTATCCCATTTCAACTATTATGATGGACGACTGAAAAAAATAAATAAAAAATCAAAGCAATAAATCTTAATACTGCCATCCAAGTTCAGAATTAAAGAACGGATATAAATGTTTAACTCCCCAGAGGACCAAGTGCATGCATCATTTGGTCTTGTTCTGTTTGGCCCTGTTGTCCCTTAGAAACACCTCTATGTTCTGGCAATAGCTCCACCCACTTTTGAAGCCCAACTTAGGGACATTCATGTGGCGAGGGTACAACTAGCACAGATCCCTGCCCTTCAATAAGCTGATGATCTGTCACTATTGTGAGTGAACAATCAGTGCTGTGTGCTCATTCATAATTGTAAAAGATAATTTAGTGCTTTGACTCTGTTTAAAGTATATGCCCTGTGTGTGTACATGCAGCTGCAGATCCAATACACAGAGCTGTATTCTTGGGCCCCTTTTCACACTGATGTGGTGCAGTTTTTCCTCACTGTGGGTGTAATGCAGCGTACCTGCGGGTTAGCTGCGCTTTCCCTTTTGAGTCCTGATGTTTTGGAGCACTTTCTGAAAGCGCACCAAAAGTCCGGCATGCAGGTATTATGGTGCACTTTATGAAAGTGTACAATAACCACAGAAGATAATAGAACTCAATGGAAGGGCGCCGCTAACTTGCACCAAGCCTGCAGGTATGCTGCGCTGCACCCGCAGAGGCACCACGTCAGTGTGAAAGGGGCCAAATTGATCTTTTACTATTATGAACACGCTTGGCTAGCTGAGCGCTGCAGTGCTGTAGTGATGTGTGAGCTTTCGCTGTTTAGGTCTGGTTCACACTGGTACGACATACGCTCTGACTTTGGGTGCACATGTTGCACAATGTGTATAAATCAATGATTCCCTATGAGAGCCGTCTTAACTGGTCCGACAAGTCGGTCCAACTTTGAAAAAGGTTCCTGCACTACTTTGGTCCAACTTTGGTCCTATTTCAGCCCATTGAATATCATCGAAGACGGATCATCATCTTCACTGATCTTATTTTGGCATGCCACTTGTGCTCTGAGAAACTTGAGGGGAAACCCTCAAACCCCCAAAAAAACGACATGGGATCCCCCTCAAAATCCATACTAGACCCTTATTTGAGCACACAGCTCGGCAGGTCAGGAAAGGGTTGAGGGGCGAACAAGCGACCCCCCCCCCCCCCTCTCCTGGACCATACCAGGCCACATGCCCTCAACATGGGGAGGTGGTGGTGCTCTGCGCCCCCCACCTCAAAGCACCTTGTCCCCATATTTATGGGAACAAGGGCCTCTTCCCCACAACCCTGGGCAGTGGTTGTGGGGGGGGGGGGGCTTCAGGCAAGGGGACTATCAATCTTGTGCAGGGCATGTGGCCTGGTATGGTCCAGGAGGGGGGGGGGGTGCTTGCTTGTTGTTGTCCTACCCCCCCCCCCCCCTTACTGACCTGCAAGCTTGGATAAGGGTCTGGGATAGATTTTGGAGGGGTACCCTATATCCTTTATTTATTTTTTATTTTTTTTACATGGGGGTTACCTTTTACAATCCATACCAGACCGAAGATATGGTCTTGGTGGGGACCCCACTGCATTTTTTAAAAAACAATTTTGGCAAGGGGTTTCTCCTCAAGATTCATACCAGATTCAAAGAGCCTGGTATTGTCGGGAGTAAAGTCGGATGCCGTTTATTGAAGTCAGACATGAAGTCGCAGGGCAAAGTTGGATCCACAGTTGTATGAATGTTATGTCGTACCAGTGTGAACCCGGCCTTATGGATAAACTATCAGTGATGTCGAGCTGATGATGTGTATAGCACAGCCTAACAATGTGGATTGCTCATTCATAAAACTGAAAGCTCACACAGTGCTGCAGATTACTATCCATTCATTTTGCTGTCCTATGGATGTGTAAAAGCAGCCCTGATGGACACACAGTGCTGCTGGCTATGTGATCTGTTTTTACCAATGACAGTGCTGGTCACTGCTAGCAGCTTTGTTAGAATGGTGGGGGACGTGGCACCTTTCTGTTAGTCCCCATTCACACCTCCGCATTTTTGTAGCTTTTAACGGTCGAAGCTCCAAAATGCTGGACGAGAAAGAAAAAAATCAATTATGTATGACTGTGTATTGGGAATGCTCCTTTCCACTGATATCAATGGAATCCTGTACTAATATAATGTTGAGCCTGTCATTGCCAAGTTATTTTGAAACCATTATTTGCCTGGCTGTCATGTTTGGTCCAACAACTTCAATACATTGAATCAGTAACCTGACGTTCTGACTTTTGTTTTCAAAGTGCATGTTGCTGGTGAGTAATTTAGAAAGTATATAGGTCAGAGACAGATGGGGATCTAGGGTTTTCAGGAGGAGGTCAGAACTAGCAGCTCCCTATTTCATCAAAATAGGTTTCCTTTTAACTTTTTATGCATAGGAAAACTACTGTATGTTGTAAGTCAGTAACTACAGGTGCACACAACAACAAGACAGTTTAACATTACTTGTTCCTGAGCTATGAGGATGATTGTGTGAGACACTTTTTCCTTGGTCAACGTCTTTTGGCGACTCAGTACAGTATTGTGTTACACCGTGTACTTGCTCTACACTGCTTAACCACTTCAGCCCCGGAGGATTTTACCCCCTTCCTTACCAGAGCACTTTTTGCGATTCGAGACTGCGTCGCTTTAACTGACAATTGCGCGGTCGTGCGACGTTGCACCCAAACAAAATTGACGTCCTTTTTTTACTTTTTGCTATAATAAATATCCCATTTAAAAAGAAAAAAAGATTTTTTACTCAGTTTAGGCCGATATGTATTCTTCTACATATTTTTTTGTGAGTGTGACATTGCGGCCGACACTTCGGACACTTTTGACACACTTGGGACCATTTACACAGCGATCGTTGCTATAAAATTGCACTGATTACTGTGTATAAGTGACTGTCGGGGGTTAACACTAGGAGGTTAATGTATGTTCTCTGGGAGTGATTCTAACTGTAGGGGGAGGGGGACTCACTAGGGGAGGAGACCAATCGGTGTTCCTCTGTACTGGGAATTCACCATAGGTCTCCTCTCCACTGACAGGACATGGATCTGTGTGTTTACACACACAGATCCACGGTCCTGCTGTGTTCCCAGGCAATTGCGGGTGCCCGGTGGACATCGTGGCCGCCGGGCACGCACACCGAGCGACACCGCGGACACGCCCCGCGCCCCCTAGACGGCCGGGAATGGGAGGACGTCATGATGCCCACCCAGGATGGGAGATCCACCTTGTGGGCGTCATATGACTATACGTGGGTAATGAAGTGGTTAATTAGTAAGGTTTTGACACGCAGCATACGGACTGCATTTTCCATTACGATGACATACAATTAAATCACAGCTTTACTATTGGCTGATTTTACATGGCTGAATCTCGCAGTATCTCTGTCTGTTTTTAAAATTCTCAGTTCCAGGGGGGATTTGATTTAAATCGCGAGTAAAAAGGCTTGACCTAAATCAACTCGATTTTAAATCATAATTTTTAAAGCGTAACTGTCATCTCTGTCCTGCAGCAGTTCCTCCTTTGACCTGCTGTTGAGTCACTGACAGTTCCATTCACTTTAATGGGGCGGCTGGTGATGCGGCAGTGACACAACAAGGTGAAGGATGTGGCAGCAGCAGGTGAGAGAATTTCCGCTAACGGGTGCTGCCATGATGGATCTGGAATGACAGGTGCCCTTTAATTGTAAGGAAATCATTCTTTCTGGTAGTTATTGTGAAATTGTGTTAATGCATCAATGCAGTGCATCTTATCTCAGCTTGCAGAGCTTGGATTGATTGAATGAGTTTACCAATTAAGTTTAAGTTTACCAATTAAATATTGCAGAATATAAAGCCTCATTCTACATAACTAAGCTCCATTTCATGCTGAATAAACTCAATTATTATTGTCTATTAAATGGAAAGCTATCTTTAGATAAGTTTTTACTCCCAAAAGCATTTTATTAAAATTTGATAAAAATCAAATCCGATTTTTTTTATTTATTTTCTTATATCATCGATTTATTATTCACCCTACTCATACACATACACACATCATCTCATACACAATGGCATAGCAATATACATAGGGCTGCTTTGAGGCTTAAGAAGAGGAGGAGGCCCCATTAGGGGGGCTGTTGAGACTAATTAGACCCCTGATGTCTAATCACAGAACCTGTCACTGAAAAACACAGGGAACATTTAGTTTATTGTAAAAAAAAACTTCTGTGTGCACCTCCCTCCCCTTACCCCCTGACATTTGCCTTAGCTCCATCTCAATTCAGCGATCTGCAGCTCTCCCGGTCTCACTGCTCATTGGCTCACTGGCTGTGACTGACAGCAGTAAAAGCTAATTGCTCCTGCTGCTGTGTGAGCCAATAAGGAGAGAAACCCGGGAGAGACACTTTTCTCATGCTGAATCGATGGGGCTTAAGTGTAAGGGGGGGCTTGAGAGGGAGCTGCACACAGTTTTTTTAAAGAGAGGGGCGCAGGGCTGAGCCTCTGTGTGTGTGTGTGTGTGTGTGTGTGTGTGTGTGTGTGTGTGTGTGTGTGTGTGTGTGTGTGTGTGTGTGTGTGTGTATGTATAGATAATGTCCATTCACAGGAGCGTGGCTCAGGAGGGAGCCTGTTCGAGTGCCCCATAGCAAGAGGCTTGCTATTGGGGACACTCGGCAGGGAGGAGAAGGAGCCAGGACCGCTGGAGGGGGAGACCCAAAAAAGAGGGTTTGGGCTGCTTTGTGTAAAACCATTTCAGAGAGCTGATAAGTATAACATGTTTCTTTAACCTGTTAAGCCCCATACACACGGTCGGACGGTCCGAGCGTGTGTACGCACCATCGGACAGTGTCCGACGGACAAAGTGCTACGCATGCTCAGAAGAAATTCTGTGACGGAAGCGCTCGGTCAGGTAAAACTACCTTTCCTAATCGACACAGCACATTCGTCACGCTGCAATGTTAAAATGTCTTTAATGCAGCGCATTCTCTTTTTCTTTACAATGCAACAAGAATGACATCTTTTAGCTGCTCCTATTCACCCGCACTTCTCACAAACTTACTTCTTTATTACTTTGAACCATTTATACACTACATGTTTATTTTTACTCTGAACGGAAAAGAATCTTTGTTATTTTTTTACCATGATTAGTCTTTTTTTTTTTTTTGGGGGGGAATACATATTTGAATGTTTTTTTTTTTTTTTTTTTTGGAGGGGGGGGTTGTGTGTCTCAAATTACCAAAAACACATTATTTACATTTGTATTTCTTGCTTAAATTTACTAGGAGGTTGTTTGTTGTTGTTGCCCCTTGTTAATTCTACTTTAGGATTAGTGAAATGTACCAGCCTACTCAAAGAAAAACTGTCATTGTAGCAAAGTAAAACACAATAGTCAATGATTATTTCAAATCCAAAAAACCTTTATTTAGGTCACACCAACAAACCAAAGAGGAACGCAGCCATGGTGAAACTTGGGGAATTTGCAAAGTCTTGGCCCCCCACGGCAACCATCATTGTCCAAGCGTAGAAAATTGGGGGCCTGAGGAGTACGTATATTAAGGGGAGTGCAATCTGGTCGTGAAGTCCAAAGTATCCGGAACTGCAGCAGATGCCATCTAGGTCCCCAGGCTCTGGTACTACGAGAGGCTCCATCTTCTCTCAGACCAGACTGATTGCAGGTCGTCACTCTCAGGTCTTCCTTCCACGCTTCCTTGCACGCTGTGGCTGTCATGCTGGTGGGGTGGCAGAAGGAGGAGGAGGAGGAGGAGGAGGAGGAGGAGGAGGTGGAGCATGGTAGCTATGGCAAACATGTGTGACTGGGGTCATCTCCCCAGCCCTACCCTTATTTAGGACATGGAGGATGAGCCCCTCACACATGTTGCGTTGCCTCACCTCCATACCCATCATTTTTGTGACAACCACCGAGCCAAAGGTCTCCTCATCGGCGGGTGTGGCATGTAGGGAGTCTGAAGCCTCTCTTATCATCCGGAGCGCTGACTGTGCCGCATAACCCCCCCTTCTCGCCCTTTTGTACGGAGGGCGGAGGGGAGGGGTTTGGGTGTCAGTCAGGCTCCGAGGCCTAGCCCCCTCTTGGCTGCCACTACCCAGCTGGTGGCTGCCACTAACCCCTGCCTCCTCCTGACTGCCACCTTCCACAGCCACCTCCTGGCTGAGGTCTTCCTGTGTAGGAAAAAGGGACATAGTTTCAGTTATTTGTTCATCAAACACACACAATTCTCATCTAGTGACTGTTGCAAAATGTTTACAAATACAAAACCATACAATTCTCAGCCCTGCAGTTTAGATTCTGGCCCCAAATGTCTCCAACACCACTGTCTGTTGATATGTCAAACACGTTAGGAACTAAGCAATTGGCGATCCTGAATTAAGTGAACATCATTCATTATTCCCCTAAATGGTAGCAAAACTACTATACCTGGAACAAGCTGGGCTCCTCCACCTCTTCCAGACTGGAAGGCCCAGGTTGCTCCTCGGAAGCCTCATCAGGGGTGGGCTGTGCGCAAGGAAGCGTGGAAGGAGGAGTTGAGGTTGGCTCCGTGACATCAGCCTGGTCCTTCAGAAAATGGAGACTCTGATAGTACCAGAGCTTGGGGACATAGACCTCATCTGCTGAAGTTGCAGTTTCCTCAGACTTCACGACCTTCTTCCTCTCCCTGATATACGCACTCCTCAGGCTGCCAATTTTCTTTCTAATATCATCAACAGTTGCCGTGGGGAACCTTGGCTTGACAAATTCCACAAGTTCCTCCAGGGCTGCGTGCCTCTTTGGTTTGTTGGTGTAATGTGGGTGTATACCCTGCCACAATATGGGAAAATCCCTGTATTTGGCAATGAAGAGGGGGAGAAAACTCATGTCGTTGAATCCCTTCATATCAATCTCTGCAAGACACAACAACACACAAAACCCTCAAAATTATGTCAGGCTAAACTCTCCTAATCTTCTCCATAAAGAAGCCTCAAGTTCAAATCAGTCTAGGCTAGTTATGTACCAACGTTAAATTGTACCTTCGTTTGTAGCGATCGTCTCGTGTGAGTTTTCTCTCCCCTCGTCTCCCAGATCGTGGCTACGACACAGGCGTGTGACGTTTTATATACACTGCGCATGCTTCAAACTCCGCCCGCCCCTGACGATCTTTCTCGTCTATTCCCCACCCCTTCTCTTTACGGCGTAGTGGGGAGAGCACATGGCGGGGAAACAGCAGGTGCGCCACAAATATCCCACCAACGAGGAGGAGGACGAGGAAAGTCCGGAGGCAGAAACGTCCCGATCCCGGAACCTGAAATTCAAGGCCTCCAATATGTCATTTGGAGAAATGTTGGAGATGGTGGACATATTAAAGAGGAGCGACTATGATGGGAAGTATGGGCCTTACCTCAACCCCAATGTCCGCAAGGCCAAGATCATGTCTAAAGTTGTGAGAAGGCTGTACAATAATTTTGGGGTACAACGATCCAAGGAGCAACTCAGGAAACGCTGGTCAGACCTGAAACTGAGGGAGGCCGATCAGTACAGAAAGATCAAGAGAATTCTTCAAAAAAGTAAGTAGTTGTGTTTTGTGTTTGATTTCTTGCTTGCATACTGCTCCATTGTGTTTTGATTTTTACCAAGTTGTACATTCCAAAATGGCCACTTTCAGGTTCGTCTGTGCATTCGATCGTACTCAGCCTCGATCTTTCTGCCACTGTCATGGTCGTGTGTGTGTGCATTCGATCGTACGCAACCTCGATCGTTCGGCCACTTATAATACGATGTTTGGTGTTTTTTTGGGGAAAGGAAGTTTGTTCTCACTAGAAATGTCATCAAGAATGTAAAGCCAATTTATTCAATGTAAAGGAGAGGTCACTCAGTAGCTGTTTACCCATCTGGACTCTAGAGCACTAGTGCTGGGACACCCAAACCCCCTTTTTATTATGCTTTTCCACACATGTGCTCCAGTGGATACTAGAGGGGGGTCTCCATCACACAAACTTCTACCAAAAAGCTAGTCAGTTTAGCACCTTTACAAAGTGACTTCATTCATGTAGTTGACATTTGTAACTGGCCAAACTAAAATAGTGTCCGTCACTTTCAAGCAATGTTTGTCATTTCCTATTTCTGCCCTCAATAGCTTGTGTTGCTAAATCTTCCTTTTGGACATTCTCATAGGGGAGCGAAAACTTGGGCCGTCGGAGGAAACCCCCAAACCAACACCTACCAAAAAAGGGGAAAGAGCAGAAGCAGAGGAGGAGGAGGAGGAGGAAGGAGAGATCATCGAACTTGGAGAAATTGTCACCACAACAGGTGAGTGTGGGAGAACACAGCTACTGGTAAGCTAATCCATGTATGGCTGCCTCATTTCCAACACCCCATTTTTGTTTGTTTGTGGTTTTTAGGTGACGTGGATGTTGTGGAAGAAAAATCGCACTTTACCACAGAGAGTGCCCACGTACTCATTTGTGCTGACCCCCCCCCCCCCCCACCAAAAGGATCCTCTTTTTCTGAGGACCCCCACCGACGCTCCCTTTTAGCAAGGTAAAAAAGCTTCTGACTTTAGAATCAATCACTTCCTGCCCAGGACTAAATGTCACATGATGCATTACATAGTTAAATAGTAGGTGAGGTTGAAAAAGACACAAGTCCATCAAGTCCAACCTATGTGTATCATATGTCAGTATTACATTGTATATCCCTGTATGTTGCGGTCATTCAGGTGCTTATCTAATAGTTTCTTGAAACTATCAATGCCCCCCGCTGAGACCACCACCAGTGGAAGGGAATTCCACATCCTTGCCGCTCTTACAGTAAAGAACCCTCTACGTAGTTTTAAGGTTAAACCTCTTTTCTTCTTCTAATTTTAATGAGTGGCCACGAGTCTTGGTAAACTCCCTTTTGCAAAAACGCCTTATCCCTATTGTGGGGTCACCAATATGGTATTTGTATATTGAAATCATATCCCCTCTCAAGCGTCTTCTCCAGAGAGAATAAGTTAAATGCTCGCAACCTTTCCTCATAACTAATATCCTCCAGACCCGTTATTAGCTTTCTTGCCCTTTGTACTCGCTCCATTTCCAGTACATCCTTCCTAAATACTGGTGCCCAGAACTGGACAGCATACTCCAGGTGTGGCCGGACCTGGGTCTTGTAGAGCGGGAGAATAATTTTTTTTATCTCTGGAGTTGATCCCCTTTTTAATGCATGCCTATATTCTGATTTCTTAGCAGCAGCTTGGCATTGCATGCCATTGCTGAGCCTATCATCTATTAGGACCCCCAGGTCCTTTTCCATACTATATTACCCCAGAGGCTCTCCCCCAGTGTATAGATTGCATTCATATTTTTGCCACCCAAGTTCATTATTTTAAATTTTTCTACATTTAACCTCTTTTGCCATGTAGCTGCCCACCCCATTAATTTGTTCAGATCTTTTTGCAAGGTTTCCACATCCTGTGGAGAAGTTATTGCCCTGCTTAGCTTTAGTATCGTCCGCAAATACAGAGATTGAACTGTTTACCCAATCCTCCAGGTCGTTTATGAACAAATTAAATAGGATTGGTCCCGGCACAGAACCCTGTACTCCCCATTTATCACCACCCTCTGAACTCGCCCTTGTAGCCAGTTTTCAATCCATGTACTCACCCTATGGTCCATGCCAATGGACCTTATTTTGTACAGTAAACGTTTTTATGGGGAACTGTGTCAAATGCTTTTGAAAAATCCAGATACACCACGTCTTTGGGCCTTCCTTTTTCTAGCTGGCAACTCACCTCCTCATAGAAGGTTAGTAGATTGGTTTGGCAAGAACAATTCTTCATGAATCCATGCTGATTACTGCTAATGATACCATTCTCATTACTAAAATCTTGTATATAGTTCCTTATCGTCCTCTTATCGTTTACATACTATTGATGTTAGGCTAACTGGTCTGTAATTCCCAGGGATGTATTTTGGGCCTTTTTTAAATATTGGTGCTACATTGGCTTTTCTCCAATCAGCTGGTACCATTCCAGTCAGCCTGTCAGTAAAAATTAGGAACAATGGTCTGGCAATTACTTGACTGAGTTCCCCAAGTACCATTGGGTGCAAGCCATCTGGTCCCGGTGATTTTATTAATGTTAAGTTTCCCAAGTCTAATTTTAATTCTGTCCTCTAACCATGGAGGTGCTTCCTGTGATGTGTCATGAGGAATGGATAAACACTGCAGTTTTGGTTACTGAAGCCCCCGATTCCCTCGTAGAAGACTGAGGAGAAGAATAAATTCAATACCTTTGCCATCTCCCCATCCTTTGTAACCAGATGTCCTTCCTCATTCTTTATGGGGCCTATATGGTCTGTCCTCCCTTTTTTTACTGTTTGCATACTTAAATAATTTATTGGGATTTTTTTTTTTGCTCTTCTCCGCTATGTGTCTTTCATGTTCTATCTTAGCTGTCCTTATTGCACCATTACATTTCTTGTTGCATTCTTTATAAAGTCTGAATGATGATCCCTCAACCTTGTATTGTTTGAAGGCCTTCTCCTTTGCTTTTATATGCATTTTTACATTGGAGTTAAGCCATCCAGGACTTTTGTTCACTCTTTTAAATTTATTACCCAATGGAAAGCATTGTCTGATGCCCTTATTTAATATGCTCTTAAAGCTAACCCATCTCTCCTCCGCGTTCTTTGTTCCTCATTTTGTATCCCAATTTATGCCTTCTAGTAAGGTTCGTAGTTTAGGAAAGTTGTCTCTTTTGAAATTCAGTGTCTTTGTATTCCCCATATGTTTCCTATTTGTGTGATTTATACGGAAGCCAATTGACCTGTGATCGGTGTTCTCTAAATTGCCCCGTATTTCCACATCCGTGATCAGGTCTGTATTGTTGGTAATCGGTAGATCCAGTAACACTTCTAGTTGGTGCGTCTACCATCTGACCCATAAAAGTGTCCTGCAAGACCTGTAGGAACTGGCGAGCCTTAGATGAATGTGTGGTTCCCTCCGCCCAGTCTGTCTGGATAATTAAAATCCCCCATTATAACACTTTCCCATCCTTGCTGCTAATCCAGATTGTGATAGGAGATCTGTCTACCATTCCTACCTCAGGTTAGTAGGCCTGTAGCATACCCCCAGTATTTTCCCTTTAGCTTCATCCCTTTGGAGCTCTACCCATAAGGATTCCACATCCTCCCTAGCTCCCTTAGTGATGTCATCTCTCACATTCACTTGTACATTATTCTTGCTATATAGGCATACCCCTCCCCCTTTTTACCCTCTCTATCCTTGCGATAAAGGGTATACCCTTGAATGTTTGCCAGCCAATCATGAGAGCTGTTGAATCAGGTCTCTGAAATTCCCACAAAATCCAAATCCTCCTTGTACAGTAGTATCTCTAGTTCACCCATCTTGTCCGCCAGGCTCCTGGCATTGGTGAACATGCCACGTAGTTTAGACCAGTCGCATATTATCCTATTCTACTTATTGGGTGTTCCTATATTGCAACTAGGACTTGCTACTGTACTTTTGGGTTTATGTGCTTTGGTCAACCTACCACTAATGCCCCCAATACTACCCTCTGGAATATATTCTGCGCTGACTATCTTTACCTCTGGACCCTCCCCCCATCGCCTAGTTTAAAAACCCCTCTAACTTTTCAGCTTCTTCAATCCCAGCTGATCTGCACCCTCCTCATTTAGGTCGACCCAGTCCTCCAGAAACCCAAACCCCTACACCAGCTCTTTAGCCACTTGTTTACTCCCCTAATCTCCCTTTCTGGTGTGAATCGATGTACCGGTAGTATTCCTTGAAAATAGATTGAACTCAGATCTCGAGACACATATTGGTTGCCATCATCCCCAAATAAGTATTACGAGGAAACCTCAAAAAGGTGGGATTATTCCGGCAACAAGATAAACCATATAGGCTACATAGGATAATTTTATAGATTTATTATCAAAATACAAAGACATAAAAAATGAGATAGTTCTTTAAAAACAGTAGGACAAATGATACAAAATGATATGCATATCTGCGATTGGTGAGGGTGTAGAATTCCGACGCGTTTCCAAGAGGCTAAATTGTGCCTGTCTTCCTCAGGGAATTGTAGTCACCATCTACAGAATATCAAAACGTGTCACTTATATAAAAGAACAAAGCAAAAATGTTCCCCCACCCCAGTGTAACGTGGGGTGGAGAGTTGTACATTGCATGTAAATATGAACAAATATTCAATATATATCCATAATATATTTTGAAACATGCACTTACATAGTCAAATATTGCATATATAGCATTGCATCCCATTCACTTTCCGAGAAGAAAAGGCGTCCAAAGGTTGGCAAGAAGTAATGGCCGCATTCCCACACTCTCTACAAGACGGTAAAAGTAAAAAGATTCCATGTATCTAATGGCGCAAAAAAACCTAGAAAACCACCCATGGAGAGAGAGAGGAATAATATCTTAGAGCCTGGATATGAAGAAAAGAAGAAAGAAAGAGTGTGGTAATCTGGGGAGAATCTCCCCAAGATACCAAATTATCTCTCTCATATAAGAATTGCTTACCCAGGAGTCCATGGTCCAAGGGTTCAGCCAGCAAAAAACGTTCCAGGAAAAGGGTCCTCAAGGAGTCCTAGGTGGAGTGTGATGCACACAGCTCAATGCTGTGAGATGGAATGACGCCATATACCGTCTCTGGCGTCCTTAAATAGGTGGAATAGAACTCTGTCCGGCCCCAGTGGGTGTGTTGGGATGACGTCAGACGCAAGAGCGTCCCGCGTCATCGCCTCAAATCCCGCCCATTGGGCTGGATCCTCTTCCTGATGGAAGGTAGGGGAAGGGGAAATCAGCTGACATGGGCGGTTTACCAATGTGTGTGCCGCCTACTGCATCTCATTAGGCGTCAGCCACAAGGCGTCATTGGACGCCTCTGCCCATACAGCACAGTCGCATGGTGCGATGTGCGCATGCGCGAAGTGGGAAGCTCAGCCAAAGACAAACTGTCTATGGCGCCGGCGCCCAGCATGGAACTGCGCATGCGCAAAGTGATCTGCATGGACAGAGTTGTGGATAGCGCCAAGAGCGCAAGTGGCCACACATGGAAACGCCATCCCCTATGCCCTAAACTGGACATAGAGAATGGCGCCTCGGGAGAATCAGCCACTGGGAAGAGGTGTCCCCCAAAATACGGAAAGAATCCCGTGCAAAAATGGGGGATATATACTGGGAGGGAGTTGATTGTTGTATAGAAGGGGAAGAAAGCCTCCCTACAATTCCATTGCACCAGAGCCCAGTCAGGGCCCAGGTATGTGGATGGGAGGAGATACCCCATCCCCCACTACAAGGCAACAATAGGGACTAAAACCACTGGCAAGAAATGTATCTGGGAATCAGAGAATAAATTTCCTAATTACCCAAATAAATATTACCCCAAAGGATCCAAAATGACCTCCAAACCATCATAGATGGAATATGAAGGGACTACCCCCCTAAAAAGAAATCCCGCGATGCCCCTCATCACGGTGTAGAGGGATCATGGGTCAATTGGGGTTAGGCTGCCAGGTAGAGAGTGGTGGGAGGGCCCTAAAAATCTGCCAAGTATGGAACATCCGTAAAGGATATTCTCGGTGAGTAAAACCCCCTGGATGCAAGGCTATTTACAATTGAAAGTCAAACAAACATATTTGTACAAATGTTGTCCATTTATGGACCAATAAACAAAACCAAAAAACTGAACTATTCACTTAACCTAGTAACCCACTTCAAGAAAGAGCAAAGAGAGTGGAGGGAGAACACCCCAATAGATGGGAGACCTACAAATGAAGAAAACGAGACAAGATAGGTGGTCATGTAAATATAAGATTATTATTATAATATGAAGACCAAGTAAAGGAGGGCTGACAATTTAGTCAGTCTTCCCTGAACTATAGCCATCCAAGAATGGTCTAAAACTTTCCACCTCGTTTAAGCCTGGTGGAGTAGTTGCCTTCAAAGTTCTAATCCAACGCATTTCTCGTTGGAGAAGAACTTTGTTCCAATCTCCTCCTCTGATTGGAATGTGTAATCTGTCAAGAACTGTAAAGTTGACTTTCGGCAATCTATAATTGTGTTTCTTGGCTATATGACGCCCCAAAGGCAAATATAGATTGCAGATCTTCATATCATGCATGTGTTTTTCAACTCTCTTACAGAATTTCTGTCTAGTTTTGCCTACATAAAAGGAACCACACTGACACTGCATGAGGTACACCACCCCCTGAGTCTGGCAGGAGGCATAATGTCTCAGGGAGAAGTCTACCCCATTTGGCAGCGTCAGTGTGGTTCTCTGGCCAATGACTGAACATTGAGCACAGTTTCCACATGGAAAAGTTCCAAAGTTCTTACAGGGATCCTTCCTAGAGATTCCCTTGTATTCACTTTGTGTGACTAGATTGCCAATTGAAACAGTTTTCCTATAGGAAATCAAAGGGCGGGGTGAGACCAAAGTACCTACAACTGGATCATCTGTGAGGATTGACCAATTCTTGTTAATAATTTTGCGAATCCTCTCATGTTCATTTGAGAATCGCAGTATAATACGAGTATTTTCATCAACATTCTTTTTCTTCTTTTTAAAAAGAAGATCTCTCCTAGTAAGAGCCTTGACCCTATTGAAAGCCTTTTTGAGGCATGTTTTAGTATAGCCTCTATCTAGTAATCTTAGGGTGAGTCCATCACTTTCTCTTTGGAAGTCCTCTTCCTTCGTACAATTCCTCTTAATTCGGAGGAATTGACTGAAGGGAATGGATCGTTTTAGTGGCAATGGATGGAAACTGTCCGCGTGAAGCAGGGTGTTACCAGCAGTTTCCTTCCGAAACAACCTACTGGTTAAATTTCCATTGGGTGCTTTTTTGATACAAATATCTAAAAAGTGGGTCTCATTATGATTAAAGCTCATAGTGAAGAACAAGTTGTAGGCATTGTTGTTCATAAGTTCCAAACATTCTGTTAGCTGTCTCTCTGATCCGTCCCAAATGATAAAAATATCGTCGATGTACCTCTGCCACATCAAAATGTGGCAGGTGTACATCGACGCATGTTCACTAGTCAAAAAGTCTTTTTCCCACTCCCCCAGGTACAGATTCGCATATGAGGGCGGTAGTATTCCTGAGAATACTACCTTGGAGGTCCTTTGCCTCAATTTAGCTCCTAAGTCCCTAAAATCTTTCTTTAGGACACTCCATCTGCCAACGTGCACCATGACAGCTGGGCCTTCCCCAGCCCCTCACAGTAATCTGTCCCAGATCCGTGATGTGCCGAACCCGAGCGCCCGGTAGACAACATACTGTTCGGTGCTTCAGGTCTTTGTTACAGATTGGCCTCTCTGTCCTTCTAAGAATCGAGTCCCCTACCACCTTTCCCTTCACTCCCCCCCCACTCTCACTGGAGGAGTTCTTCCCCCGGCAGCTAGAGAGTCCCTCAGCTCCAGCAGTGCTGGTCCCTGACTGGTTTCACCAATGTCACTCAATGGAGCTTACTTATTGGTATGCTGCAGCCCTGGATTGGCCTCCCTGGCACTTCCCCTCTACCCTTTCTCACTGTCACCCATCTACTCTTTGCTAGTGCCTGCACCTTTGTCTCCACCGCCTCTGTGCTGGCCCCTGCTGGCACCTGCTGTGTACGTTCCTGGCTCTCATTTAGTATGGAGGGACTTCTCAGTGCTGACAGTTGCTTTCCCAGATTCAGAACCTAGGCTTCCAGGGAAACAATGCGCTTACATTTTGCACGGCAGTATTCACCCTCGATTGGATGATCAAGGAAAGCATACATGCCGCAAGGTGTACAACAAATCGCCTCTTCACACCCGCCGGGCATCGTACCTATTAAATTTAATGAGGATTGGGGATTATACACTGTCCAAATTTCCTAACTAGCTTCCTGACACTAATGCTCAAGACAATACACAGGTACTCGCAGAACTATGTCCACAGTACACATGTACTAACGATCCACACACACTACTCAGACAGCACTCATGTACTCACACTACACAGGTACTATGACCCCTGTTATAACCTCCTGTTTTAAACTCTGGTTTTAACTCACCACTTAGACCAGTTCCACTTGGACAGAGTTCCAGCAGACTCAAAGATGAGCAGGCTAACAATGAGTTCTACACAAGGTTAGATAGGCCTCAAGCACCTGTGACCAATTAACCACTCCCCTTAATTAGGCTGAAGGAAGCAAAGAACAAAAAAGGTGTTAAAAAGCTACAAGGAAAAGCCCCAAAAAGAACCTAAAAATGCAACCCAGCAATCGCCAGCAGTCAAAAAGCAAGACCTGTTCACTCTCCACTCAAGGTCCCCACTGTTTAGCTTCCAACCAGCAGCATGTCTACTTACACATTCTAGTTCTCAGGCACTTACTGACATGTATGGAGGGTGTACTGAGCTGTATGTGTGCTGCACTGTATTTCCTGATATGTAAACAAATGATGCATTCTGTATGCAGGCCAACCAATCGGCTGGCCGATTAATCAAATATAAAAATCGTTGACTATTTTCATAATCGATTAATCGATTTGTTGTTTTTGCCCAAGATGACAGTATGGTCTAGTAAAGAGCAATATGAGGGATGTTCATGAAGTCAGCATGTTGGGGGGGGGGGGAGAGATTGGCAAGAAAACAATTGGAAAAGCATATCAATGTTGCAAACTGGATCCTAAAGAAGCCTCCCTATTTGGGCGAAACGCTTTGATCCGTGTATTTCTCAGCATGGATTGTTTGCACAGAATGGTCATATTTTGTTAATGTTGTACTATATATCTGATACCATATATGTTTTTAACTTTTGTATAAATAAAATTTACAGCTTTTTACATTTGTCGTCAGGCTTCATATAGAAATGATAACCCCCAAGTCACCAAGACCTGCGATATGCCGTGGTCTGGCTCGTCAGTATACCTGAAAAGAGGCCATACCCTGGATATATAAAGAGTAAAATTATTATTATTTTTATACACGATTTATTTAGCGCCAACAGTTTACGCAGTGCCTTATAATGTAGAGGGGGGGGGCAGCACACTTACAGTACAGTTCGAGCCCTGCTCGTAGAGCTTACATTGGTGGTGGTGGTACAAAAGTTAATAGATGCAGGGAATTATTTGATGGGGGTGGCTCTGGGACAGTTGTTAGGTGGGTGTGGGATAGGCTTTCCTGAATAAGTGAGTTTTCAGGGATCTCCTAAAGGTTGGACAGGTTAGGGGCTGATCGGATATGCCAGGGCAGGGAAATCCAGAGGATGGTGGAGGCTCTGGAGAAGTCCTGAAGGCGAGCATGAGAGGAGGTAACAAGGGAGCTAGAGAGCAGGAGGTCCTGGGACGAGTGGAGGGGACGATTAGGGCGATATCTGCAGGTTAAGTTGGTGATGTAGCTGGGGGTTATGTTGGGGATGGCCTTGTATGTTGTGGTTAGCATTTTGAATTTTATATGGTGGGGTAGGGGAAATGAAAAATTAAATGTAAAATGATAGTTATTGGGGAATTGTGTGACTGGGAGCCAGAAGAATGAGCCAATGCTGGACCTGGCAGGGGAGGATGGCTATATAGCCCCAGACTCCTCCCACAAATTCAGGCTGGCCTGCGGCCAACATTCCGACTTGTCATCCGTCTTCATATAGAAACGATAACCCCTAACTCACAAAGACCTACGGTGTGCCATGGCCTGGCTGGTCAGTATACCTGAAAAGAGGGCAAAAGACACAGGAGTAGGTATGGAAATGAAAATCTTTAATGAAAATTGGTAACAATGATCAATCTAACAAAGAAGCGAACGCCTGGATAACTTCAGTATGAGGTTCTGGTATGTACCTGCTGAAACAGGAGGACCTCCACCGTCCCATGTATTTAATGATGAAAGAAGGGACCCTCTGCCTAGAAGCTGCGGGTGCTGTCCTGATCCTGAACGAATGTCTGGTAAACTGTTTTGGATTTAAGTTTAAATTTACGATGTAAGATTCTCACGTGACGTAAACTGTTTTGAGGTAAGAGGGAAAAGGCAACAAAGGGCTGTCCAGCGGGGATGCTGTGAATAAATTAGAAAGTGTGCCAAGTACCTCAACCGGACACCACTTGCTGTTGGTACTATATTTCACCACGAAACCCTGACCCACCTGTCTATTCTTGTTGTTTTTGAGCTGTAGAGCATAATGATCGGTGAACCTGTTGAGACTGCCTTTAACCAGTAAAAAGGAGCATGGCGACTAACCTGCAAAACTTCCCCAGGCCCGAGGAAGCCAAAAAAACTCAAATGGCTACCTTGAGCACCAAACTGGGACCTATGCCAAAAGGCGAAGATGACAAGATATCTGGAATGTCACAAACCATCTGGCCAGTAACTGGCAGTCATGATACCTGAGACTGCCCCTGTGACCTTTGAATACCCCTCAACGTGGCCTTGAGGGTGAGCAGCAAAAATGGACGGAGTAACAGGGTTTTGTAGGACCCTGAAATGCTGAATGCCTGATGGGTATAATTTAATGGTATTGGAGGATAATGCCAACTCACTGTGGCAATATGCCGCAGAAATCACATAATGTCCCACCGACAAATACAAGAATGTTAAGTCGAGAATTTGTGAAAGGTCTTCCACCCCGTGGTATACGGCTTGAATGTAATGCTGAATAGAGAGTTGGACAAAATGTCTGTGTCCAGAGCCTGGTTAGTCCACTATCTGCAGGGAATACGGAGGAACTGTCTAGCTCACCCACTCTGCTTCTGTGTGCTGTAAGAAAAATGTATCAAATTTTAAATCGGAATGCATTGGCCACACCATTATAATTTCCACTAATGAATTCACCCTGAAAATTTAATTAGTATGTCAACCCCAGCCAAGTCAACCTACGCATGAAGGACAAGGTGATTAGTGAACAAGACCTGCCCTTGCTGATAATCTTGGCGGTAGCATTATTATTTATTACACATTATTATTTATCAATAAAGATAGTGTCGGAAATTGTGGAGAAGTTTTTTCTTTTGAAATACCTGGATGTATTTTTGGAGGCGAGGCAACCTATCTCAGGGTGGTGAGTGCATGCTGTTTTTAGGAATATGCCAAGGGGAAGAGATATCGGTGAGATGAGGGGGCGGGCCGGTTTGGTGGCTATGGTGGTGACGAGGAGTTTGAGTGAAGGCAGGTGCATTGAGCTGGGATCTAAAGAAACTGGAGTTTTCAACTGTGCTCCCAAATCCCAGGCATGCTAAACCATGGTCAACAAAAGCCATTGTTGATTATTGATAAAATCATATGATTTTAAGAATCTGGAGCCAGTTTCTAAAAGTGAGGGGCCTCTGTGCTCAGTGTGAAAGTTGGATTTCTCAATATAGGGAAATCTAACTGGGGAGATGTCATCCCTTTTTGAAAGTTTTCTGCAGATAGTCCAAGTGGTGCCACAAATATGGTGTACTTTAATATATGGTAGGTTGGCAGGGCACCAAAGTAAGTGTGTTGGTGGGATGTTGGTTGCCACTTGCTTTAAAGCTACCCGTTATTTTGGGAGTATGTTGGCACTAGTTGAGTGTGTTGGCCCAGAGAAACTGAATAAAAGTTAGCTTTTTTTTTTTTTTTTTTTTTTTTTTTATCCCAATCATTTTATTTATTTTTTTCATTGCACAAAAAAAATTACTTAAACACGCATAACATTACCATCACATATCCCCACCCAACAACACCAAAAAAAGCAAAAAAAATTAAATTCCGTATTTGCGCTCACCAGCCTATATTTCAATCATTATTCAGAGCTTTCCATCACATTTACACTTTAATGTTGCTTATATTCTTATGCAGTTATTCTGATGAAGGGTTATATTGTAGTAAAAAGGTCCTTGCTTGACTCTGCAAAGCATGCCGTAGCTGTAAGTATTAAACAAATAATTTATTAGGCAAATTGCTTCTCTGCCAATTTATCAAATGATTGCAGAACATCATTATCAAAAGTTGATTGAGAAGCCAAATGCCTGCTTTTTGCCATAAATTAAAATTTTCAGGCAATTATAAACTTTTCCATATTGGCATATTTTGAGTGTATCCCTCATAATAAATATCTTCTTGAACAGTGGTCCAAATCTTATGTATCAAATACAATGTAGGATATCTACGATTACTATAAAAATGATAAGCTACTATTAACTGCACTGATGGATCTATCGGCAGTTGAGAAAATATAATTTGTTTTATGGGATGCTCAGTCTATATAGCATTCATATAATTGTGGGAGTTGGGATGCCAGATAATACAACCTGGCATTAGGAACAGCCAAGCCTCCTTCATCCTTAGGCAAAACAATCAAAAGGTTAATATGGCACGCTCTGGATGTGGCTGTATACGTATAACTTAAAAAGCGGGTGGGGGGGATGGTAATCAAGCAAGGATGGAGAATAGGAGAACTTGGTGGTATATATTAGTGTTTCACAACAAGTTCAAAACATTAGTCCATGTTCGGATGCTGAATATTTACAAGGCAGCCAGTCCATAAAAGCTAGAAGGAGCTCTGGAACAAGATAAGAGGAAAAAAGATGGAGCCCCCCAAGTGCAGCATGTATTATAATACATTTATTACAGATGGATTAAAATCACTCGCATTTAAGCAGAAAAAATTCAGGCATATTTAGCAGTAAATGGGTTCATCTGCATATTCCTGGGTAATGTGGGTCTCACGGGACGGTTGAGGGGATCCTGTGTCCTGAGTCTAGTAACTCTCCGGTGGTGCTGTGGGCGCTCAGCGCTTCCAGTTGGCTGGGACGCAGACGGTGGATGCTCCGTGATGCTCCGCTTTGTCGTTGTGTGTTCAATTCCGGGAACGCGGTCGGCGTTTCACATTCGGAGCATGCATGCTCCTTCATCAGGCTATGGCCATCTTAGTTGCGGGATATTATACCATAGGCAAGGGGAGGAGTTGGATGATTGAGGAGAGGGCAAAACTAGGTATGGTGCGTAGGTAACCATGGAAAAGGGGGTAGCACACTGAAGCATGTGTTTGTATCCCCGGGGAAAGTATGGATGGAGAAAGGGAGAGGGCTGGTGAAACTGACCGTAATTATAAGTACTAGTAGGCGATAAATATTTGTATCGCTGTACCTATATGTTTTAAAGAATATATTAAATTACATTTATGCTGGAAAAATAATTACAAGCCACCTTATGTATTTAACTGTGGATAAAGGGATGCTGGTTTGATAAAAAAAAGGGGTACAGTTATATTACATATATCGCTATATACTAAATACTATATTTATCACTATATACTTACTGAAATTAGATGGGAACAAGTGATAGGATCAAAGATTGAAATCTGTACAGATGAATAGAACATTTGACATAAATTTAGAAAGTATGATATCATAGTAAAATTCAATTAAATTAAAGTATAAGATACAATTAAATAAAATAAAAGGAATTGTTGAATGTATATGTGTGTGTGTGTGTGTGTGTGTGTAATATATATTTGCGCACACACACCCGCACATGGAGCATACACGTATATGTATTTGCACACTACAAAGCGGAGCGTCCACCGTCTGCGTCCCAGCCAATCGAAAGCGCTGAGCGCCCACAGCACCACCGGAGAGCTACTGGACTCAGGATCCCCTCCACCGGCCCGTGAGACCCACATCACCCGGGAATATGCGGATTAACCCATTTACTGCTAAATATGCCTGAATTTATCTGCTCCAAATGTGAGTGCTTTTAATCCATCTGTAATAAATGCATTGTATTATAATACATGCTGAACTTAGAGGGCGCCATCTCTTTTCCTCTTATCTCTTTCATCCTTAGGCAACTGCAAAATTTCTAATCTAATCTGGGGATATTTATATCTCCAAATAAGATCTCTAAACAAGGTATCGATCTATTTATTTAAAAAAATTCAGTGGAAGCCATACAGGACATTTATGTAAAAAATATAGTAATTGTGGCATCCATATCATCTTTATCAAATTGGCGCTACCTATTATCGTTAAAGGCAGCTTACTCCACATTTTCCTCACTTGTCCAAACCGCTTAAATAGTGGGTCTAAATTCCTCTCTACATATGTACTCACTTGTGATGTGACTTGTACGCCTAGATATTTAAATGTAGAGACTACTGCAATTTTAGAAGCAGAGGTTGGCAGATTTGTCACCAGGGGTCCACAGGTAAAATAACTGATTTATCCCAATTCATTGTAAAACCTGAAAAAGCCATATGTATTAGTCATTGCTGCCTCCAAAGAAGACAACATATCTCCCAGAAATAAGTGTATTGTCAGCATATAAAGCATCTTATCCTCTCCCAAAGATCTACAAAACACAATAATATTTGATGATTGACTGACAGAAGCAGCCAAAGTTTCAACGGCTAAAGCAAAAAGCAAAGGTGATAGTGAGCATCCCTTTCTTGTTCCTTGTTGCAGTGAAATAGGTGGTGATATGTGTCCATTTACCTGTACCCGGGGAAGCCTAAAGGAGTAGTAGTGCTCAAAACTTCAAGTCCTGAGCTACTAACCAGGCCTCAAGGATTACTTGCCACCAGTTGCCCGCCCAAGCACTACCTTGCCCCGCCCGTCCCTAATTCTGCCCCTAAACATGCCCTCCATAAATGATCTTATGAAATGACACTTTAATGTTTTATGCAGAATTAAGTTAAGTTTTCAGCAGACAGCAGGCTGAAGTCACAGAGCCGTTCCAGGCTTGGGAAAGAGTGGGGGCTTGGGCAGAGCAGACAGTGGTGACTGAGGACCTAGCAATTGGCGGTGTTTGATCGAATGACACAGTGAAAAAGTATTGAACGCATGAAGAAAGGGAGGTGCAAAAGGGCATTGAAAGCCAAGACACCAGCTGAAATCTATTGGTAATTGGAAAAGCAATCCTGTCCCTTGTCAGTGCATATTAATATAAGCTGGTTCAGTCTCAACTGATGGCCTAATGTTATTACCAAGGTGTCACACAAAAATAATCTCGTGATGTGTAAAAGCAACAAGCTCTCCCAATCTCATTGTTGCAAAACATACTGATGACATTGTTTACAGAAGGATTTCTTACCTTTTGAATGTTTCAGTGAGCACTGTTGGTGCCATAATCTAGAAGTGGAAAGAACATAATTTCACCATGCCTTGACCAGATGCGCCTTGCAAGATTTCTGACAGGAGTAAAAAGAATTATCAGAAGAGTTGTCCAAGAGCCAAGAACCATTTGTGGCGAGCTTCAGAAAGACCTGTAAATAGCAGATACAATTGTTTCAAATTTAACCTTAAGTAATGCACTCAACCACCATTGCCTGTACGCACGCTGACCACACAAGACTCAATTGCTGAAGAAAAAGCACTTTGAAACTTGTTTAAAGTTTGCTGCACAACATTTAAACAAGCCTGTGAAATACTGGGAGAATATAGTCTGGTTAGATGAGACCAAAATTGAACTCTTAGGATCTCATAATACACACCTTGTTTGGAGATCAAATGGCACTGTACATCACCCCAAAAACACCATACCAACTGTGACATTTGGAGGTGGGAACCTCATGGTGTGGGGCTGTTTTTCAGCATACAGTACTACCAAACTTCAAATCATTGAAGGAAGGATGAATGGAAAAATATACCAAGACATTCTTGATACAAATCTGCTGCCATCTACCAGGATGATTAAGATGAAAGGAGGGTGGACATTTCAGCAAGACAATGATCCCAAACGCAAAGCCAAATAAACTCTCAATTGCTTTAAAAGGAAGAAAAATTAAGCCGCTAGAATGACCCTGACTTGAATCCAATAGAAAATCTATGGAAAGAACTAAAGATCAAAGTTCATAGAGGAGGCCCATAGAACCGTCAAGATTTGCAGACACTGTGGAAGAATGGGCCAAAATCACACTTGAGCAATGCGTGAGACCAGTTTCTCCATACAGGAGGTGTCTTGAAGCTGTCATTACCTACAAAGGATTTTGTACCAGTATTAAATACATTTTAGTTAGCGTGTTCAATACTTTCCCCTGTGTCATTCCATTTAATTACACATCACTTAATTTCTGAACTGGTTTGTTTTGATTTCTTTGTATGGATTGCATGGGTTTTTACTGACGTGAAAATTTCATGTCAATAGGACCTTTTTATATTGACCTCGAAAAAATTGAGACATGTTCAATATTTGTTTTACCCGCTGTATATTGTACATTCACATCAGTCTCTGCTCTCAAGGAGCTTACAATCTAAGGTCCCTAAATTTACATTCATACATACTAGGGCCGATTTTAAACCAGATCCATTTAACCTACCAGCAACCGGAGTACCCAGAGGAAACCTACGCATACAAACTCCAGGCAGGCAATTTCGTGGTTGGGATTGGAACTGGCAACCTTAGTGCTGCTAGGCAGAAGTGCTAACCACTACACCACAGTGCCTAATATTCTAGGATAGTCCATCTTTTTTGCCTATCCTTGAATATTGGTACCTATTACTGCAAGATGGTACAGTTTGGCAAGCTGCTCTCTTATGCTGTCACTTTAGCTAACTTATAGTACTCCGGGAACCATTTGCCCCGCATTTAATTTCTATTTGTGAAACTAGGAGTGTGTATATGTAAATATAGTAAAACATAAAATAATGCTTTAAAAATGTATTAACTTAAATAAAAGTAGACCAAAACCATATGTTTTAGGTGGAAGCTTAGCAAAGGTTTAAAGAGCCAACCCCAATTGATTGAACAGACCTGTATGTAAAGACCTGTATGTAAAACAATACCAGTTAACCAAAATAATTCCAGCAGGGCAGATTGACCCTTCCCTCAATATCGGTTGGCAATGGGCTTTCTGCAAAAGACAGAGTTCTAAAAGATATGTCGCTGTAAATGGTCAAATTGGGTGAAATTATTATTATGTCTGTCTGACACCTTTAGCATGTTGCTTTCTTTTGTACTGTTGATGGAGAACCCCTTAATTGGGTTAACCACTTCCCGACCGCCTCACGCAGATATACTGCGGCAGAAGGGCATATACAGGCAGATTAACGTACCAGGTCCTTTAAGAGATGGCTTGCGTGCCTGCCGGGAGCTCCGGGACAGTGATGTCCATGTGGATACCCGCGATCGTCTTGCGGTGAGTAAACCAGCATCTCCCCATTCTGCCTAGTGACAGTGTCACTGATCACAACTCCCTGTAATCGGGAGCGATGATCGGTGATGTGTCACACACAGCCCCTCCCCCCCACAATTAGAATCACAACTCCCTAGGACACACTTAACCTCTACAGCGCCACCTAGTGGTTAACCCCTTCACTGCCAGTGACATTTTTACAGTAATCAATGCAATATGTTAGCATTGATCACTGTATTAATGCCAATGGTCCCAAAAATGTGTCAAAATTGTCTGATGTGTCCGCCATAATATCGCAGTCATGATAAAAATTGCTGATCGCCGCCATTAGTAGTAAAAAAAAAATTATCAATAAAAATGCCATAAAACTATCCCCTATTTTGTAGACGCTATAACTTTTGCGCAAACTGATCAATATAACCGCTTATTGCGAATATTTTTTTTTTTTTACCAAAAATATGTAGAAGAATACGCATCGGCCTAAATAAACTGAGGAAGAAAAATTTTTTTTTTTTTCAAAATTGTCGCTATTATTTTGTTTATAGCACAAAAAATAAGAGGTGATCAGATACCACCAAAAGAAAGCTCTATTTGTGGGGGAAAAAAAAGGACGTACATTTTCTTTGGGAGCCACATTGCAATTGTCAGTTAAAGCGACACAGTGCCGAATCGCAAAAAGTGCTCTAGTCAGGAAGGGGGTAAAACCTTCCGGGGCTGAAACGGTTAACGTAACAATAGAACTATTATGTGATTTTTTTTTTTTTTTCTTTTTTTTAATGGGGATTTTCCAGGTCACAAGATGGCTGTTTGCTTCTGTGTGCTAATGAAATATGAATACAATCAATGAAGACCAAGGGAGTTCTCCAGTGGGATATTATAGTGCTGTGCTTTTGAATATAATAAATATATATATATATATATGTGTATATATATATATAGAGATAGATATATAGAGAGATAGATATATATATAGTGTGTGTATATATAGAGAGAGAGAGGTGTGTGTATATGTGTGTGTGTATGAGAGAGAGAGAGAGAGAGAGAGAGAGAGAGAAGAGAATCATGAAGTGGAGATCATATTGATTGGGGTCTTGATATTGGATAGAAATCCAGTAGGTTGTAGCATACTGTACATGAAGAGTTTTTGGAGGCTGAGTTATTTTACACTGTGCTAAGAAAAAGGGATTTTGTGTGATGATTGGTTTGAAGATAAGTTGTACTGCTTTTACTGTCTCAAATCCCCTATTACAGTCTTGGGAAGTGAAGTGTAAATTAAAACCAGACGATATGCATCTTCAGAATCTTGTCCTCAATGGAACACCAACTATCTGCACATGTGGGTCCTACTCTGCATAATTTAAAAAAGAATAGTCCACTTAAAAGTACCGTATATACTAGAGTATAAGCCGAGGCACCTAATTTTACCACAAAAAATTGTAAATTTTATTGACTCAAGTATAAGCCTAAGGTGAGAAATGTGCAGCTACTGTAAGTGGAAAAGAGGGTCAACGATGCCCATTTGCATGCCTCACTGGGCCCATTTGCTGCCATAGGTCCCCCGAACTTCAAACTTGGTAGTTTAGGGTTTCCTAAATGCCCCCTAGCTGCAGCCAAAATTTGGGGTCTCTGGACCCAAAGGGTCCCGAAATTACATTGCTGCAGATGGACACAGTTGACCGACTTTGGGGCCCCGTATCTCGCGGTCACTTGGTGCTAGGAACCCCAAATTTGGTGTGCAAACCCAGTGGAACTAGCATTATATCCAAGGGTGAGGTTCCTAGCACCAAGTGGCCAGAGGTGCGAGGCCCCAAAGTCGGTTTGGAAAATGTCAAGCACCTTTCTGCAGCAAAGAATGACGTTTTCCGACCCGACTTTGGGGCCCCATATCTCAAACCCACTTGGTGCTAGGAACCCCATACAGGGGGTCCCCGGGTTACAAACAAGATAGGGACTGTAGGTTTGTTCTTAAGTTGAATCTGTTTGTAAGTCGGAACAGGTACATTTTTTAAGTGTAGCTGCAGCCCAAAAAATCTATTTTTAAGCTTTTTGGAGAACATTGGGAAGGGTTATCACCCCTGTAACATTTGTTTTGCTTTCTGTGCCCCTGTTCAGAAGATTTCACCTCACCTTATGTCCCAATGAAAATTTGGATTTTGAAAATGTTGGGTTGTTAGGGAAACATGGACTGGTGATAAAGCATCAGTGGAGACACCTTTTTCCCATATTCACTCTTACAGGAGTGAATTTCCCTTCCTAGGGGTAGATTTCCTCTCACTTCCTGTTGTCTCCCTCCGTTTGTAAGTAGGAGTCGTTTGTAAGTCGGATTTTTGTAAGTCGGGGACCCCCTGTATTTGGATATGTTATAGTGGTAGTTCCACTGGGTTTGCACACCAAATTCCTGGGGATTCTAGCACCAAGTGACCCCGAGATACGGGGCCCCAAAGTCGGGTCGGAAAATTTCATTCTCTGCTGCAGAAAAGTGCGTGACTCGAGTATAAGACTAGGGGCCCATTTTCAGCACAAAAAATTGTGCTGAAAAACTCTGCTTATACTAGAGTATATACGGTAGTCTGTGAGAAGTCCCAGATTTTGAAACATTACCTTCAATTTGCTATTGCTAACCATTGCGTTCACCTCAAGTTTTCTTTCTAGTTGCTTTTCGGTTAAAATACAGTGCCATGAAAACCCTTGAAATTGTCAACATTTTGTCATGTTACAACCACAAACGTAAACGTATTTTATTTGTATTTAATGTGATAGACCAAAACAAAGTGACACATAATTGTGTAGTGGAAGGAAAATTTATAAATGGCTTTCAAATTTTTTTACAAATAAATATGTGAAAAGTGTGGCGTGCATTTTTATTCAGCCCCCCTGACTCAATACTTTGTAGAACCACCGTTTGCTGCAATTACAGCTGCAAGTCTTTTTGGGTAGGTCTCTAGCAGCTTTGCACATCAAGAGTGACTTTTTTGCCCATTCTTTTCAAAATGGCTCAACAGCAATTTTCAAGTCTTGCCACAGATTCTCAATTGGATTTTGGTCTGGACTTTGACCTAAAGTTCAATTCTGGTCTCATCTGACAAGAGCACCTTCTTCCACATATTTACTGTGTCTCCGACATGGCTTCTCGCAAACTGCAAATGGAACTTCTTATGGCTTTCTTTCAACAATGGCTTTCTTCTTGCCACTCTTTCATAAACGCCAGATTTTTGGAGTGCACAACTAATGGTTGTCCTGTGGACAGATTCTCCCACCTGAGCTGTGGATCTCTGCAGCTCCTCTAGAATTACCATGGGTCTCTTGGCTCCTCTGATTTTATGCTCTCCTTGCTCGGCCTGTCAGTTTAGGTGGGGGGCCATGTCTTGGTAGTTTTGCATTTGGGCTACACTCTTTAAATTTTTGGATGATGGATTGAACAGTGCTCCGTAAAGATATTCAAAGCTTGAGAGATTTTTTTTAACCTTAACCCTGCTTTAAACTTCCCCACAACTTTATCCCTGAGCTGTCTGGTGTGTTCCTTTTGCTTTTGTGATGCTGTTTGTTCACTAATGCAGGCCATACATGGTCGAATTTTGAACAAATTTTCTTTTCAAAATCAGAAAGTTCGTTTTTTTTTGTGACACGATTGTGCCACCATTGATTTTCGAAATTCGGTGGACCGAGCCTTCAATTTCACCTCATGTTGCTACAGAAAAGAAATTTATTTTCTGGGAATCTTCTTTTCTCTCCGTAAATTTTTCTTTTCTTATTACATTTCTCGCACGATTATCCCATCATTGATTAAAAAATCGGTCATTTTTCAAAAAATTTCCAACATGTCCGATTCCTCAAATTTGATTTCCGAACGAAAATCGACTGTTACTGCAGCCCACTAATGGTGAGAAATTCATACGAAAATTCTTAGATACGATTTTCGAAAGAAAATTCTTTCGAAATTCGAACCGTGTATGGCCAGCCTAAGGTTCTCTAATAAACCTCTGAGGGCTTCACAGAACAGCTGCATTTATATTGAGATTAAATTACACTCAGGTGGACTTTTTTATTTTTTTTATTTTACTAATTAGGTGACTTCTGAAGGCAATTGATTCCACTAGATTTTGATTAGGGGTATCCGAGCTGAATACAAATGTATGTCACACTTTTCAGATATTTATTTGTAAAAAAAATTGAAAACCATTTATCATTTTCCTTTTACTTCACAACTATGTGCCACTTTGTGTTGGTCTATCACATAAAACCCCAATAAAATACATTTAAGTTTTTTGGTTGTAACATGACAAAATGTGGAAAATTTCAAGGGATATGAACACTTTTTGTCAAGGCACTGTACGTTCATATAAGATTTTGGCTGTTTTACACATTAAAGAGGAAGTAAACCCTGATGCGTTTTGCTTCGTCTTTTGCTCCCTGCAAAGCCTGCAAATTAAAAGCATAATGGGCTAGTATGCATCGCACCTGCAAACGAATCCATCGCTCTCCCCTGTGCAGGCTGTGTCCATCTTTTCCCCTCTTCGCCCCTCTTCCTTCTGGCCCGAGCCGCGTGATGTCGCTCCCATGCATGGGAGCTGTCAGTAACGGCACACACTGGGGGAATAAAGGGCACGGAGGTCCGTTTCTTCATAGCGCACTACAAGTGAAATATCTCCTAGACGGCGCAAGTGACAGTCTGTAATGCAATAGTCTCTCAAACATTGCATTCATATACTTGTTACATGCTGGAATTGCCTTTCCATAAGCCTTCATTTATATCACCCAGCTGTTTTCTAGCCTTTCTGCAAGGAAACATAAGCAGGAGGAGCTTCTAATCATCTGCTGCTGGTCACATCTTCGAAAAAATAAAAAAAAGTATTTGGAATACAATTTAAATCATTAATATCAATAAACTGTTTTAAATTGTCATATGCGCATCCTGCTTAAGCTCCAAGAGGGGAAGCGAAACATGTTTTTTTTTTTTTTTTTTTTGAAGCGAAACATGTTGAGGGTGTGACTTGGTTGGAGCCCGGGCCGAGGTTGCTATACACTACACCATAGTGGGTCTGCTTCAGTGTGCAGCTTATGGGACATCAACTTTACCACAGCTATAGAAGTAGCATTTGGAAGTGCTTTTTCCCCCTCTGCAACTGAAATCATTTTTCTCCCTGTTGTTGCTGACATGGTATGACAGTCTTGATGGAAAAACTATAGTTTCACATTCTATGCACTTGAAAATGTATTCCAACTTAAATCACTGGTTAAAAGTCACTGGTTTATGACCTCCATGGACATTTTAAAAAAAAAGTTCTAATCCAAAGCTGGCTTTTGTGGAGTTGCATGGTAAAATATGTGCACCTGAATCTAATGAATCTAATGACTAGGAGAAAGGTGTATTTTCTTGCTAAAGCCTGTTGAAATGTATTGTACATTTGTTTAAAACTACAGCCATTATTCCTGTATGATCTATTTTGAACTATTTCAGGCTAAGGCTGAATGGTAATTCAAAGTGGTTGTAACCCTAAAAAACCCTAAACCCTAAAAAAAAACTAAAAAAGAAAAGCTCCTGTCCAGTTTAAGGCACAAGACATAACATTTGCTGTGTCATTTGTCCATTTATATGCTGTACAATACCTGGTTGATCATGCCTGTTCCTGTCTTCCCCTCTGTAAACTGATCACGGTTATCGTGGCTGCTGATAGCGTGGTCAGTTTACGTGCCTCTGTCATCCAGCTATCTTCTCAGCATATCTGATCCTCCTCTCCCTTCTTCCCCCTTCCCTTTCTTTTTTTTTTTTTTTTTTTTTTTTTAGCAGAGGCCCTAGAGAATAAAATGGTGGGTGTTGCAATCTGTCACACAGGATTTGCACAGTGTTTTTTCAAATGCAATTTCTTTGGGAAAAAATATCTTATTTTTACACAAACACCATATAATGCCCAAATTGCTTTAACCACTTTCATACCGGACCTATTCTGGCACTCCTCTCCTACATGTAAAAATCATTTTTTTGCTAGAAAATTACTCCAAAACTCCCAAAGCGTATATACGTTTTTTTTTTTTTTTTTTTTTTTTTTTTTTAGCAGAGACCCCAGGGAATACTTTTTATGTCTCACGGTATTTGCTCAGCAATTTTTCAAACGCATTTTTTTGGGGGGGGGGGTTCAAGAATAAAAAGAAAAACTCTATAAAGTTAGCCCAATTTTTTTGTATGTTTTGTAATGTGGAAGATGTAAATAGATACCTAACATGTCACACTTTAATATTGCACACATTTGTGGAATGGCGCCAAAATTGGGTACTTAAAAATCTCCATAGACAATGTTTTTACCAGTTTAGAGTTAAAGAAGAGGTCTTGGGCTAGTACCTAAAAAAATCTTTACTAGCAACACTTTAAACCAGGGCTTGACAAATTTGCTTAGAATCTAGGAGCCAGCTAAAAAAGTTAGGCAGTTTTTTAAATCGGCTGCCCAGAGCTGCATGTCCGGGGCATCGGGCAATAAGAATTGCTGGTGGCAAAAAAAGACCGAAAAAAAAAAATAAAACAATTTTGTTATATGATTTTGTAAATAAGTCATTGGCGGCGCTGATGGGCACTGATAGGTAGAGGTCGACCGATATGGGTTTTTCTCTGGCCGATGCCGATATTTAGAAATCGGGGCGGCCGATATATTTTCTTTTTCCTTCATCTAAGAAAATCTAGGGTGGAGAGGTGGGGTGCAGCCTGTCAGTGTCCATCAGTGCCACCTCATTAGTGCCCACCAGTTCAGCCTGTCAGTGTCAATCAGTGCCCACCAGTGCAGCATATCAGTATCCATTAGTGCCCACCAGCGCATCCCATCAGTGCCCACCACTACAGTGCCCACCAGTACAGCCTAATAATGCAATTCACTGCCTACCAGCGGAGCGCTCCCGGCTCCATTCCGTCCCCTCGCCTGCCCAAAGACAGCTCCATCTGTCCCCTGACGTGCTGCGCTCCAGACTACAAATCCCAGAGTGCAGCGCGGACGGTAACAGCCAATCGGCGGCCGCCGTTGCCGAGTTCCTCCACTGGAGTGCAAGCCGCGCTCATCGCAGCACCGCCCACCAGAGGACGCTGGTTCGCACAAAAGGAGCATGTATTTGCTCCAGCAGGCCACAAAGCTGCGGCCTCAATTATCGACTGATTCACCCTCGGCGAGGGGGGGGCACATCGGAGGAATCCCGTCCACTGCTGCAGTGTAACCCAGGCGCCAGGACGCAATTTCCAGTCGCCAATGCGACCTGGCGCCTGGGTTTTGTCGAGCACTGCTTTAAACCATTTACAGGTTACCAGTTAAGAATTACACAGGCAGTCTGGCGCTAGATTTATTTATCTCGCTCTGACATACGATACCTCACGTGTGGTGCGATAGTTTACATATGCGTGCACGACTTGCGTATGCATTCACGTTTACACGTAAGCACTGGGGGAGGGGACGCTTGCCTTTTTTTTTAATTTTATTAACACTGTCTCTAACTTTTTTTTATCAACTTTATTGCTTTCACAAGGGATGAACAATCAACCGACCAATTCTTCCTGCAATTGACTGACTGATCCTTCCTTCAGTCAATCCTCCCATCAATTGGTCGTCCGATCCTTCCTTTATATCCTTTTTTACGATTGATGCCCCAATCCTTTTTGCGATCGATGCACTGATCCTTACTTCCCATCATTGATCCTTTCTTCATTATTTTTGTGCTAATAATTTTTTGCAACGTTATTTATCCAGTTATCTGTTAGATCCTGCCTGTTCCTGTCAGTAAACAGTAAACTGACTTTTCATTATACTGAGCCCCTCCCACTGGAGTCTTTGTGCTTGGACGTTAGACCCAAGGACGTTAGACCCAAGAAAACCATGTGACTGCACAGAAGCACTACTGGGAAAAGGTATTTAGAGAATAAATTGCTGAGCAACTAGAGAGGTTCAGAAATCCGATACACAGATTTACGAGGAGCAGGGATATCCTTGCACTGCTGGTCCTTTGGTACAGTTTTCCCTGCAGCAAGGACAACCGTTAGCAGCACGGTAGTGACAACACCAAATCTCACTCTAAGCCTAGGTTCACACTACTGTGATGCAATGTACTGTGAATTTGATCTGCTTTTTTGTCCTATGTGAGGTGAGAATTTGCCTTTCGTTTTAAGATGGACAGGTGGGAATTCACAAATTAACCATGAATTTCAGGAGGCAGAGATGTGAACTGTGTGCTGCAAGTTTACTGCAAGTTCAATTGAAGCCTATGAAGATAAAATTTTCCCTGCACCATAGGCATTTGCATCGCAGTCGCAGTTGACACGCACCAAATTTGCAACGCATATATGTGAACCAAAGCCATGGAATTCTATGCTTTTTACATGACCTGCGAATCGGTGTGTTCCTAAACGCATCAAACCCGCTGTAAATTTGCATCAGTGTGAACCCAGGCTAAAAGTTGAGACTAACAGTCAAGTGGCTGTGCCTTCGATAGTTTCACCCTGCACGTATACTGCTATAAGGCTCAAGGCACAGGAGTGCCTAGGCGGAGTCACTTTCTTTAAAGTGCATAGGTCTGTTTCAGTAGTCAATCGAGACAGCCCCATTAATTTCTTCACATTGATATCTTACAGCCGAAGAATAAATAGTATTGGTGAGTGCTGACACCAGAGGGTTAAGAATGGTGCACTGACACGGCAAAGATGAAAAAGGTGTTGTATGACCTATATTGTTGAAAGTAAATAGCATTGATAAAAATATATGGAACATTGACACGTTTTCTTCAAAGAACTTCAAAGTGATTCTCTGTAATTATTTGTGACTGTATTTCCACTACACATATTGATGTTTACTTATGCCCTATGATTTCCATTGATCATAGGTTTGGAATAAGAAAATGCTGGCTTTTTTACATTTCATCAGTATGCTTCAGGAGTTTTTGCTTCAGCAAGATAAAACATCGAAATGTGTGGTCTGTCAATGTTTACAAATAACCACTGCTGAATGGCACAAAAATCCATTTCAATCCAACAATTAGAAAAAAATCCTGGCATTTTGAATATGCAGCTATGGCTAAAAAGTGGTTGAAATATTTTCATATGAATCATTTGCCTTGGAAGCTTATTATGACATTAGTAGAAGGCTTTGTGTGAGTGTAAGACTATGGTGAGGTCCCTTTTCTCTAGAGTGATGCATTTGGAAATGGTCTGACTGCTATGTGGCTTTTTTCTTTGGCTTGCAATATTTATTGATGTGACCTTTGTTGGCAAAGAAGTTGTTTACAATAAATGTATTTTCTTTATATTTGGACAAGGCTTGAAAGGCAAATCTGTTCATTTAAAGTGTAAGTAAACCCTCCTATTGTTTTCAGCCAAGGAAGCAGCCATCTTTACCTTTGTTTAATCTTCAACTGCCATGATGCTGCATATGTAATCAGTTTAGACACAGCCATTGAATGGCTTGACAGTTTGGATGAGAGCACAACCAACGGTAGTGTTACATTTCCGGCACGTGCTGGAAATGAAACAGTTTTATGGATGGGTTTACTTCCGCTTTAACTCGCCAGTTTGGGTTCGGAGAGAGGCACAGACACTAAGGAGGGAGGTCAGAGAGGTTAGCACTAAGCTTCTCCATATGAATGTATTGGAGTGATGCAATATATTTTTCTTTACCCTATCATTTAGCAGAAACCCTAGTATAGAATGGTGATCATTGCAATATTTTATGTCACACGGTATTTGCACAGCGGTCTTTCAAACCCAATTTTGGTGAAAAATAGACACTTTCATGTATTAAAAAAAAAAAAAAACAGTAAAGTTATAATGTGAAAGAGGATGTTACACAGAATAAATGGATACTGAACATGTCACATTTTGAAATTGCGCACACTCGTGGAATGGCGACAAACTATGGTACCTAAAAATCTCTATAAACAACTCTTTAAATAAAAGGTAACGGTTACCAGGCTAGAGTTACAGAGGAGGTCTTTTGCTAGAATTATTGGTCTCTCTGGCGATCGTGGCGATACTTCACGTGTGATTTGATGTGACCCCAAATCCCTCCTTTTTGCACTTAAAAGTATTCAGATTGCCAAAAAACGGCGACTGATTACTGTAGTTTTTTTTAATTGGCGCCATTGGCAGCCAAGTAAACCGGGAAGTGATGTGACGTTTCTTCTGTGTTTTTACATAAACTCGATCAAAGCTGTTTCCGACTTTGTTCCAGTCTCAGCCTAGCTGACGAATGCGCCGGACCATGGATCGGGTCTCCCAGTGGGACGGGAGGCCTGAGAAGAGCAGTGAAAGGCAGCTGGGGGGGGGGGGGTGGCGTCCCCTCCCGCTTCTTTATGCTAACAGCCGAGCGGTTTTTGGCTGCATCAGTTGTTATCACTAAAAAGCCAAAAAGCCAACCAGCTATGACTAAGTACCGTGTTCGGTGTGAAACATGTCAGCGGCTGTGCAGTTAGTCTGTATACAAGCCATGATACAAGCCATGATGCTATGGTTTTATTACATTTTTTGAAATAAAGTTGAATAATTTGAGTGCGTCTATCCAGCTACATCTTTTCTACACTGGCTCTAGAGAACTGTACCGGAGTAATGCCTGTGCAGCTGCAGGCATCACCCTGGTTTAACCCCTTCAAACCAAGAATGCAAATTTGCGTACAGTCGGCGCTTACGGGTTAAAGGAGTTGTAAAGGCAGAAGGTTTTTCTCTTATATTCACCGACCGACACAGCTCCTCTCTGTAACAAATGGGTTGTTAGCCTTATCACTAGGAGAATACTAGGCATAGTTGTAATACAACACTCAGAACTTAGTTCCGCCCAGGGGGCGGTCCCTTGGGTAACAACCCTCCTATCTGCAGAAAGACCTCAGTTTTATTTTGCCTAGTGTAGGAGAAGTACCTAGGAACCCTGCGGGCCCATCGGTCCGTGCTTTTTTTATGCAGAAGCTTGGCTTTTTGCGCAAGATGAATGATCCTGTGATCTACTATCAACAGCCGTGCTAGGTTACAGGCTGGATACCCTTATCCTTGTAGTCTCCCCAGTCGAAACCTCAGCTCCAGAGGTGGTCGTGAGCTTTTATGCTCCGGGGCATACATATGGGTCTGAGTCAGCAGCTACCCTGTACTGATCAGTGAGTAGTTCTGCAATGGAATGTCTCCCAGCTTTTCAGGACTGGTAAGTAGCTCTCCCTGCCTCGGTGGGGCTGAGCAGCTGGGCATTCCCTGGGAGGTCGATTCGGGGGTCCCCTTCCTCCCTCTCTTCTCTCCCCGGTCCCTATTTTCCCTCCCCCTCCCTGGTGGGATGCTGCATGTGGCTGCTGAGCAGTGTATGTCTGCATATACAGGGATCTCTGTGGGCTCTCACCTGAGGTGCTGGCTGGGGGTATCCTGGGTCCTGTGTGTTATGCTCCCGAAAGGTGCCTGTGAGGGTCTGCTGTGGTCTGGTGCGGCGCTGTGTCTCCGCTATTATTTTTTCTTTCTGTACCTCATGGAGCTGCTGGCGGCCATTTTAGGTGTGGGCGAGGGCAGCATGCCTTCCTGGCCTTAGCGGCCATTTTCCAAGTGATCTCGTATTCAGGAAACTGGTGGCCATTTTCTGGAAGCCTGAACACGTTCTCAGTGTTCTCTAGCAGCAGCATGGCTCATGTGCTCTCACAGCCATTTTCCCTGTGTTTCCTGTCTGTGTACTGGACGCTGGGTGGCCATTTTATGGAAGCCTAGGCACACTTCTAGAACATTTTAGCGCTCATTCTGGTGGCTGCCACCGACACAGCTTTTGTTTCCTCTGCACTTGGGAGCACTCAGGGACTACAGGCACTACTTGTGGACAGTGCAGAACTCCTCAGGGTGATGAGTCCGGCGGGAAAGAGCCCCTCAGTCAGCGGCGGCAAGAAGGGTGGGACTGTCACTGTCCTAAGTCCCCTTCGGGTGGCAGACAGGGTAGGGTCAGCATGGCTTTAGAAACTGGTGTTTCTTCCCCTGAAATCCAGGCAATTGCAACCGGGTCACCTGCGGACTGCGCAGTGCCAATGGACACCCTAACGGCGGTCCTCAATTTGCTCGTTGCCAAGATGGAGGCTGTGCGTGGGAAGAAAGGTGCACTAAAGAGGCCCCCGCCCCCCCCCCGTCTTCTGGGGAGAGCGCTGACGCAGACTCGGGTCCCGCTGAGGCTGGTGACCCCTGCTCTATTGTCAGATGACGCTGACCAGGAAAGTTCGGACAGTTCGGATGAGTCCCCGTCCGGGTCCGGGCACCGCAAAGCGCTTGTTGGAGCACTTATCACAGCTGTGCGTGATACCCTGAAGATTCAGGAGCCAGCAGATTCCTCTGCTGATGTACCGGTCCCTTTTGGGTCCCGCAAGCCAGCACATTTACCTAAGGTGTTCCCGTATCGGACTTATTTTGTTCATTTACAAGGAATGAGGTCGCCAAATACATGACGGTGCGTTACCCTTTTGAGGAGAGCCTTCTCAAAAAAGGGTCGGCTCCTCCGGTCGTGGACCCCCCAGTATCCAGGTTAAATAAAGTAACCACGATGGGGACTCCTGCATTCAAAGATCCCACGGACAGGAAGGCCGAGACAGTGGCTTGTTCCTTGTTTACAGTGGTGGGGTCAGCCTGTGACCAGTACTGGCATCCGCACTTGTGTCGCAGACACTGACTGAGTGGGCATAACTTTTGCACTGCGAATTGGGAGAGCAACATGCTTCTCCTGTCTGTGTGGAACTAGCAGACCAACTAGTGCAAGGCCTTAAGTACGTCTCCCTCTGTTATCCAGGGCTTCAGTGTCAGCTGTGGTGCTGAGGTGCCCGATTTGGCTAAAATGCTGGTCTGGATCTTCCCTTCCTTGGCGACCGGCTCTTTGGAGCCTCATTAGATGACATTGTTAAAAATGCCACCAGTGGTAAGAGTACACTACTCCCACAGGCCAGGAAGGCTAAGGAGCCACGCCGTAGGTAAGGGCCCTCCTTTTCCGCTCACAAACGGCTTTTTCGTCCGCCCGGATCTTCGACAAAACTTCCCCAGCCCGACAGGACGTCCACGGATGGTCAAAAACGTCCCTGGAACTGCAAGCCTAACAAGCCTGCAAATAAAAATGCTATCCCATGAAGGTTTGCCCCCACCCATGTCTCAGGTGGGGGGTCGCCTTCGGGAGTTTTCAGCCCGATGGTCCTCCCGGTTATCCGACCAATGGGTCTGCGATCTGATTTCCACAGGCTACAAGATGGTTTCTCTCTTGGCCGCCAAACAGATTCTTCCCCTCCAGCATGCCCGTATCCCCGGTTCACCGGGAGGCCTTCTTGGGGGCGGAAAGGTATTTGCTGAAGCGTGGGGTGATTTTACCGATTCCGGAATCAGAGCGCCTCCAGGGATTCTACTCAAATCTGTTTGTGGTTCCCAAGAAGGAAGGGGTACGTCTGATCTTGGACCTAAAAGCCCTCAACCACTTTGTAAAAGTGCAGAGGTTCAGAATGGAATCAGTTCGCTCAGTAGTCGCTGCACTCCAAGGGGACTCCCTGGCGTCCTTAGACATCCAGCATGCGTACCTGCACATACCCATATGCCTTCGGCATCAAAAGTTTCTGCGGTTTACAGTCAGGGAAGCCCACTACCAGTTTGTGGCTCGTCCCTTTGGTCTGGCTTCAGCCCCCCGAGTCTTTATCAGGGTTTGGGTTCCAGTTTTGGCGTTGCTACGGCAACGTGGGATCGCGATCATGTGATACCTAGGCGATCTTCCGCCTCAGAATTAGATGAGGATGTGGCGATCACCATGCAGACCCTGCAAGAATTTGGGTGGCTGTTGAACCTAAAGAAGTCGGTGATTGTGCCGACCCAGCGTCTGGAGTACCTAGGCTTGCGGCTGGGCTCCAGGGAAGCGAGAGTGTTTCTCCCTTCATACAAATTGCAGACTCTCAGATCCGTGGTAAAACGGCTGATGAACCGCAAGTGGTCATCGCTCCGCTTTTGCATGCAAGTACTGGGACTCATAGTAGCCTCCTTCAAGGCAGTACCTTATGCCCAGTTCCACACCAGAGTCCTGCAGAAGAAGATTTTGACAAAATGGGACAAATCTCAGTTGTCCCTAGATCGACAGATCCAGGTGAGCCAGTCAGTCAGACTCACTGATCTGGTGGTTGAGGTCCCCGGTGATTCAGTCTGGGAAATCGGCCTCTGCACATGGTCGATGAGACTGCAAGGGCGTCCGATCAGGATCCAGTCATACAACGCCACGGCGGTGGCATACGTCAATCACCAAGGGGGAACAAGAAGCTCAGCCGCTGCACAGGAATTCGCTCACATACTTCGGTGGGCAGAGCGACACGTACCGGCCTTGTCAGCCATTTACACCCCGGGAGTGGAGAACTGACAGGCAGACTATTTGAGTCGACAGGTGCTGGACCCAGGGGAATGGTCATTGCATCCGGAGACATTCAGGTTACTGTGCCTGAGGTGGGGCACACCAGACGTGGATCTGCTGGCCTCCCGTATCAATCGGAAGATGCCAAGATTCGTGTCCAGGACAAGAGATCCGTGGGCCGACACGTCAGACGGTGGCTCCGTGGGATCAGTACCAGCTTATCTACGCCTTTCCTCCACTGAAACTGTTACCACGTCTGCTTCGCAGAGTGGAAGCTGAGGGGATCCCAGTGATACTGGTTGCCCCAGATTGTCCGCAGCGTCCCTGGTACGCAGACCTGGTGCGTCTGGTGGCAGACGCTCCCTGACGACTGCTGCTGCGAGAGGACCTTCTGTCTCAAGGTCCAATTCTCCATCCTGCTTTACCATCGATGACTTTAACGGCATGGCTATTGAGAGCCAGGTGTTCAGGAACCGGGGTCTGTCGGACTCTGTGATCCCAACTATGTTGAGAGCACGGAAATCTTCTTCTCTGAAGATATACCATCGTACCTGAAAGGCCTACATCTCCATGTGTGAGGAGAAAGGATGGCATCCATGCTCCTTTTCCATATCCAGGATCCTGCTGTTTCTTCAACAAGGAGTAGACCAGAAATTGGCATTAAGCACCATTAAAGGGCATATTTCAGCCTTAGCTGTCTTTTTTTCAGCGACCCCCCCCCCCCCCCCCCCTGGCATCTCACTCCGGTGCGTCCACCGCTACCCCCTTGGGATCTGAACCGGGTGAAAATATCAGGGAGATTCTCCTGTTGACTCTTTTCCTGAAAGTGGTCTTCCTAGTGGCCATCACATCGGCCAGGAGGGTTTTGGAACTGGCGGCCTTGTCTTGCAAGTCGCCCTATCTGGTTATCCACAAGGATAAGGTGGTGTTGTGTCCGCAACCGTCTTTTCTACCGAAAAGTGGTCTTGGCTTTTCATATCAATGAGGACATTGTATTGCCATCTCTGTGTCCTAAGCCGAAGCACCCTAAGGAGGTGGCCCTTCACGCTCTGGATGTGCTTCGGGCTCTTGAGGTGTATTTGTCTGCCACGGCTCCCTTTCGGAAGTCGGACTCGCTGTTTGTTTTGGTGGCTGGTCCAAAGAAAGGCATGGCGGTCTCGCCGGCCGCCATTTCCAGGTGGATCAGACAGATTGTAGTACAAGCCTGAGCTTTGAAGGGGCAGGTGCCCCCCTTTCCGGTCACGGCCCACTCCACAAGGGCAATCGGGAACGTCTTGGGCTTTCCGACACCAAGCATCTGCCGCTCAGGTGTGTAAAGCGGCGACCTGGTCGTCTGTCCACGCGTTTACCAAGTTCTACAAGGTAGACGTCGGTGCATCGGCTGATGCCTGTTTTTGGCTGCAAAGTTTTGCAGGCGGCCATGTAGTTTCAATTGAATATGCAATATATATTTTCATTTTTTTCCTGTTTTTTCGATAAAAACACTGTACTGTTATGTTAATGCACTGTTGCATTACTTCCGCAGTTTGATGCGGTTTTGGGTGATCACTCCTGTTAAGGATACCCTGATTTTTGTGGTGGTTTTTCCAGCACTGTTTTTTGTGGGTAAAGTTTCACTAGTTCCCACTTGCCATGGTGGATGAAGTTTTTATGCTGTTTTCCCACCCCTCGTTTGGCACTGCTTGGGGACGTCCCATTTGTGAGAGGAGCTGTGTCGGTCGGTGAATATAAGAGAAAATAGGATTTTTTGTACTCACCATAAAATCCTTTTCTCTGTAATTCACAGACCGACACAGCACCCGCCCCTCCTTTTATCTTTGTTATACTGCTTGTTGACGTACTGAGGTCTGTCTGCAGACAGGAGGGTTGTTACCCAAGGGACCGCCCCCTGGGCGGAACTAAGAGTTCTGAGTGTTTGTATTACAACTGCCTAGTATTCTCCTAGTGATAAGGCTAACAACCCATTTGTTACAGAGAGGAGCTGTGTCTGAATGGACACGCAGAGCTGTGACTCTGCTTGGGTGCCCCCATAGCAGGCTCCTAGCTGTGGGGGCACGCCACAGGAGGAAGAGGCCAGGAGCAGTGAAGAGGAACCAGAGAAGAGGAGGATCTGGGCTGCTCTGTGCAAAACCACTGCGACAGAGCAGGTAAGTTTTAGACTTTACAATCACCTTAAGCTTATAAAAGTGCAGTAAGGAAAAATTAAAAGCACAACTGAAATATTTCACTTGAAAATTAACCTTTATTATAAGTGATTTCAAACCTTTTTTTTTTTTTTTTTTAGAATAACATGTTATATTCACCTGCTCTGTGAAATAGTATTGCACAGAGCAGCCCATAACCTCCTCCTCTCGGTTCCCTCCTTGTCTTAGTGTGCTCATATAGTGGCACACCTGCAGGCTCGATCCTGAGCCGGGCCTCCTGCAGAAAGCGCAGCTTGGCCCCACCCCTGCTCTGTCACCATATTTGATTGACAGCAGTGGGAGCCAATGGCTCTGGCTGCTGTCAATCTGTCCTGTGAGGAAAGAGAGCTGCTGCTCTCAGCCAAGTTTAGGGGGGGGGGGGGTTTGGCTGGGGGGATCCTGCTGCACACACTAGGGCTTTTACCTTAATGCAGAGAATGCATTAGGATTAAAATCCCTAAACCTGTAGAACCACTTTAAGAATTGTAAAGTTGTTTTAACTCCTAACATTACATTTTGCAATAAACAGAAACTGTATATATTTTTTTTTTTCCTTTTTAAGGGATAAGTGCATGATTAGATATAAGAATTAGGTTTCTTAATAGCCTGCTCTAATCTTGGGTTGTGTTTTCGCTGAAATTAGAGGTTTAATTTCTACCTTTCCAGTCAATTTCTAAGGTGAGAGAAATTGCAGTCCAAGAAGGTACACAACACGTGCAAATAGAAGAGAATAGTTAGGTGCTCTAGGTTTCTAAAGAAACCTAATTACTGACTTGCTGGGAAGCATATAGAGGTTTTTGCATCTGAAAGTGAGTATTTTTTTACTCAGTAATGTCCAATCATGCTCTTATCCTTTTTTAAAGTGGTTCTCTGATCCTCTTTTTCTGTGTTCCCCTGCTGGCGCTCCAGGCCCTCTTCTTCTGGGTTCCCCTGCTGGCGCTCCAGGCCCTCTTCTTCATTAGATGCCCCACGGAAAGCTGCTTTCCCTGGGGGCACCTGGGCAGGCTCACTCCTGAGTCCTGCTGCTGTGTCAATTGACACAGACAGTGGGACTCAGCCCTGCTCCCTTGTCACAGGATTTGATTACTAGCAGCGGGAGCCAATGGCTCCGGCTGCTCTTAATCTGTCCAATGAGGAGAGAGACAGTGGCTGTAGCCACTGTGCTCATGCACATCGATGGATCAGATTGGGCTCAGGTAAGGTGGGTTTCTGGGGGGGGGGGGGGGGGGGTTCCTGCATCGAATGCAGTAAAGTGGTTGTAAACCCCATTCATGAAATTTGACCTAAGCACATCTATCTGTATTTTTACTTATCTCTCTACAAAGCTCTAAGTGCCGTTTTCTCTGTGGTGCTCCATTCCTTTATCAGCAGAGTCACTTCTGACAAGTTCTCCGACACATGAGGTAACATTAGCTGGAAATTTGTGTCGGGAGGGCGCTTATGAGATTAGCAGGGAGCTTGTCTATTCATAATACAACTCTGCTTGTTCCTTTTGTTCCTCTGCCTATGTGGTGGAGGGGTGGTTACCTTTCCTTCAATCAGCTCTCACGGTGTGAGTGCAGACTCCCCACCCACTGCTGAAAGAGGAAGAAAGATTTCTAACATTATCTGCACTTTCCAAAGGGTATAGAAAGAGGAAGACAGCAGATGTACAAGTAAAACTTATGTAGGATGATTTTTCATCTCTGTGTATCATCTGAGGCTGTTCACTTCACTGGGTATAGGAGAGGGTTTACATACGCTTTAAGGTAAAAACCCTTGAGGCTTTATAACCACATTGTCCTTATGCATCATCCAAGTAAGTTTACCTAGGCTGAGATAGTATCAGTCTGCTGCAGACATGAGGAAGATTTTCCTCAGTCTCCCTTCGTCCAGTGCTCGGGTAACTTTGCAGAAAGTTTCAAAGTCAGAGCCTAATGTGTGTCAGACATCTATAAAGAGAGGCAGCAGGACGTGCACGAGTGTATCATCCACAATACTGCATCTCGGTCACGGAAATGGCTTCTTTTTTTTTTTTTTTTTCTTTCCACATCAGCAATATTCAAGAGATTAGTATTCAACTTGATGTTCATTTACATCTCTCGTTATATTTCACATCATTGTGGATTTTTGTTACTTAGTGATTTGAACCGTGAAACTTATCATGTTCTATATTATTTATTATAAATATTTGTTTCTCTTTTATAGTATGTGGGGTTTCCCCCCCCCCCCATATCCCCCTCCCATTCCCGCCCTACCTGTTTCCCGATACCTCTCGTCTTTTTTTATTTTTTTTTTCCCTTATCTCGGAAGCCGTTTTTCTATTTCCTTCCATTTTATATAATCGTTTCAGCATATTCCCATGTCTGTTTGAATATCTGCCATTTTTTTTGGGTCATCCTCTTCTCCTTCTCCATTATACCTTAATTTTTCGAGATGATATATTTCTTCCACTCTTAGAGCCCATTCTCTTTTGGTTGGGGCTTCTTCATGTTGCCATTTTTTCGGGATAAGACCCTTGGCTGCATTTAGCATCTGGGGAATCAATGTGTTTATATATTGTTTTATTGGGTCATCTGTCCCATGGAATAAACATATCCAGGGATCTTCCTTTATAGTTACGTCAGTAATTATTTTTATGAGGCTTAGAATCTCTCTCCAGAATTTTTTTTATTTTTGGGCATTCCCACCAAATGTGGGCCATAGTGCCCGGCTCATTGCATCCCCTCCAGCAATTCTGTGAGTTATCTAAGTAGAATTTGTTAAGTTTATCAGGTGTCATATACCATCTGGAGAGGCATTTATAGTTCATCTCCGCCGTCATGGTGTCTTTAGCTGATATATGGGTTGGTTTCAATATTTTTTTGACTTTGTGCATGTAGTTATGTGCACCCAACTCCGTGCCCCATTTTAAAAAGAAAGGCGATATCTCCAGTTTCTCCTCTGCAAGGATGGCTCTATAAAGCCGGGATATTGTTTTCTTTTTTTCTCCCCCTGTGTCGACGCAGATTTTTTCCAATGCTGTATAGTTTTCTTTTGTTCTTAGCGGTTGGGGAAGACTCCTTACAAAATGGGCCAACTGTAAATATCGCCACTCATTTACTCTTATTTGTGTTGGATTGTGCTGTAATTCTACTAGTGTTTTTATTCTTCCTTTATCTATTATATCTTTTAACTGCGTGTTTTCCCCTAACCATTGACCCCCTACGTGTCTTTCTCCTGGTGGGAAATACTCACTGTCACTCAAAATCATTAATGGTGAATTATACTTCCACTTATATTGTTTGTGAAATAAATCCCATATTTTTAATACATTTTTAGTTATTTTTTGTGTGTTAGTCCCCAGGCTTCTTAAGTGTGGAGGTATCCAAATAACCTTTCTTAAATTTTTTTCCGCTTATAGTGCTCTCCGTTTTAACCCAGTGTTTATCTTCTGTTTCCCGTGCCCACTCTATTGCTCGTGACACCATGACCGCGTAATAGTATTTTTTTAGATCCGGGATCCCCATTCCTCCCTGATCTTTATTCTGCCTCAAAATATTGTGGGAGATCCTGGGTTTTTTATTTTGCCAGATGAACCTGCTTATTATGGAATTTAAGGTTTGGAAGTAATAGTCTGGTAGAGGGATTGGTAACATTGAAAATTTATATGTAACTTTAGGTAACAGCACCATTTTGACTGTGTTGATCCGGCCGAACCATGATAGGGGCCTTAGGGATAGTTTTTTGGTCTCGTTTTTGATTTCATCCAGTAGTGGGATATAGTTCTCATTGAATAATTGTTCTACTGAGTTTGCTAGTTTAATCCCCAAGTATTTTAGACCTTTTTTCTTCCAAGGGAATGGGTATTCTTTTTGTATCTCATGTGCCTCATTTGGTTCCATATTTATGTTCAGAATCTCTGATTTGTTTAAGTTAATTTTGAAGTTTGCTATTACTCCGTATTGTTTTAACGTTTCTATCAGTCGTGGCATTGTATAATTTGGTTCCGAGACGTAGAACAGCAGGTCGTCAGCGAAGGCTGCGACTTTATGCTCGACGTCGCCGATTTTTATTCCTTTAATATTTTTTTTGCTCTGATTGTTGCTAATAATGGTTCAAGCGAGAGCACAAAAAGGAGTGGGGACAGGGAACACCCCTGTCTCGTCCCATTTCTCATTGTAAAGGGAGTTGAGTAGTCCCCATTGATTTTTATTATTGCAGTCGGTACTTCATATAATACCCTAATTCTTTGTATCATCCTGTCGCCTAAGCCCATGTACTTCAGTGTCTCCATTATGAGCCCCCAGTCTACTCTGTCAAACGCTTTTTCAGCGTCAATTGACAGAAATAGACTTGGGGGCCCATGGACTTTCGTTTTTTGCAACAGCAGGAGTGATCTGACTCCATTATCGTGCCCCTCTCTTCCTGCCACAAAGCCTACCTGGTCCTTATGGACCAATTCCCTCATTTTGTCTCTTAGCCTGTTGGCCAGGACTTTTGCATAAAGTTTTGTGTCGCAATTCAGGAGTGAAATTGGTCTATAACTTGGGCATAACTTTTCATCTTTACCTTCTTTTGAAATTACAGTTATCTGTGCTCTCTGTGCTTCTGAGCTTAACCCATAGTCTATTCCGAGTCCGTTCATGTAATTACAGAGCCGGGGTATCAGGATTTTCTCGAATTTCTTGAAATATTTCATGGGGAATCCGTCCGGACCTGGGCTTTTCCCTGTTGGTGTTTGTAGGATAGCTTTTTTTATTTCCTGCTCTGTGATTGGGCTTTCCATGTTTTCGCTATCATTTGTGTTTTAGTTGGGATATTCCTGATTTATCTAAAAACTGTTTTATCATAGTTGTTTTTCCTCTATCTACTTTGCCTTTCTTGACATCATAAAGTGTACTATAATAATCTCGGAAAACTTCTGCTATCTCTTTTGTTTTATAAACTAATTCTCCTTGTTTATTTCGGATTTTTTCGATGTAGTTTCTCGACTTTTCCTTCCTTGGGGTCTTTGCCAGGTGTTTCCCAATTTTGTTGCCACTCAGATATTTTTCTTTCAGAATTCTATTGAAAACCCTTTTTGTATCCTGTGTTAATAGATCTTTTAGTTCTTCTCTTTTGGATATTAATTGATGGTATATTTCTTGGTGTCTCCCTTCAGGTCTTTTATGCAACTGTTCCAGTTCATATATTTCCTCTGTTAGGCTTCTGGTTTCCCTTTCTCTCACCTTTTTTTTCCCGGCCCCCATGGATATAAATATACCCCTTATGAATGCTTTATGTGTTTCCCATAATGTAGAGTATGAGATATCTTGTGTATCGTTTATTTCAAAGAAATGCGTCAGTTCATCGCTTATTTTTTCTGCATCTTGTTTTTCGCTGAGAAGCGCCTCGTTTAATAGCCAATTGAAGGCTGGTCTCTGTGGTCTCATTTCTTCTATAGTCATCATTACTGGAGAATGGTCTGAAAGAGTAGCGATCCCTATTTCAACCTCTGTCACTTTAGTCAGTGCGTTATGATCAATTAAAAAATAGTCAATGCGTGTGTACGTCCCATGTACCGGGGAGAAGAAGGTGTAATATCGTGCCTTGGGGTGCAAAGCTCTCCATACGTCCACCAATTGATTTTGGTGTAGTTTTTACTTCAATTTTTTGAGAGACACCTGTCCCGTCCCCTGTACACGGGACATACTATCCTCCTGTGGGCTCAAACATAGGTTCAAGTCTCCTGCCATTATTACTATCCCTCTCCTAAACTGTGCTAAGGTCCCTATCATTTTTTTTACAAATTCTGCTGGCTTTTTATTTGGAGCGTATATATTACCCAAAGTACATTCCATTTCCCCTATATATCCTCTTAAAAAAAGAAATCTCCCCTCTGGGTCCGTAAGCCTTTCCTCTATTTTGAATCTAATTTCTCTTGAAAACCCGATTGCAACTCCTTTTGCTTTATTAGTCGTTGAATCGGCATAGAACCAGGTAGGGTGTTCCTTTGAATATAATTTTACATTATTTCCTGAAAAAAGATGTGTTTCTTGGAGAAAGATTATGTCTGCATGATGGTATTTAAGTTCTTTTAAGATCTTGTGTCTTTTGGCAGATGTGTTCAGTCCTCGGACGTTGTATGTCAGAAACTTAATCTTGCGTTAAATTTTTCCTTTTGTTTTTTCCTTATCGCGTAAGACGAGAGGTATCGTACCCTTACCCTTACCCATCTCCATACCCATCCCGCCCACCTTCCCTACCCTTACCCACCCCCCCCCCTTTCCTGGTCAATACTGACCTCTAGACCATGGGGTGAAACAAACTTCATCTCAGTCCCAGGTCTTCCTTCCTCGAGGTGTGGCTCTACGCCCACTCCCACGGGCTAGTCCCAGGAGGGGAGTGGAGTGCTTAAACCGGGCAGAGCTCTCCTCCCTTAATGCGCGAGGACCCCTCCCCCCACCCACTCTCGCCGATCCCCCGAAAAAAAAAAAGGAAGAGTGATCAATCTTAATTGATTAAGCCACGTTTTATCCCAGGCCTTCTCTTTGCGACCACTCTGGAATTTCGATTGGTTGTAAATCTAATTTACCGCAAAATTCTGGCAACTCTTCGGGGAATGTAAGTTTTGCGGATCTGCCTTCTCTATAGCCTATTAAACAGGCCGGGGAGCCCCAGATATATTTCACGTTTTGCGCTTTAAATTTATTTAATAATGGTCTAAGAATTCGCCTCCTGGCCAACGTCTCCGGGGCCAGGTCCAAATATATTTGTATTTCTGTACCATTAATTTTTATTGGGGGTTTCCCTCTTAAATTGCTCCATATTGTTGCCTTATCTTCATATTTCTGAAATTTTACCAGAATGTCTCTAGGGCTTTCTGTTGGGATATGTTGAGGTTTCCTTACTCGATGTATCCTGTCTATCTTCAGCTCCATTTCGGGGCCCTTGTTCCAGATAGGATTGAAGATCACTTTTATTGTTTTCCTAAGGTCTTCACCGTTTTCCTCTGCTAGTGCTCGTATTCTTAAGTTCTGTCTTCTGTTTTGGTTCTCATATTCCTCTAATTTATAATTCAATCTCCTCTTGTTCAATTTTGTCTCTTTAACCACTTCAGCCCCGGACCATTTGGCAGCCAAAGGACCAGAGGTCTTTTTTCAATTTCGCACTGCACTGCTTTAACTGGTAATTGCGCGGTCATGCAATGTTGTAACCAAACGAAATTTGCGTCCTTTTCTTCCCACAAATAGAGCTTTCTTTTGATGGTATTTGATTGCCTCTGTGATTTTTATTTTTTGCGCTATAAACGGAAAAAGACCGCAAATTTTGAAAAAAAAAGATATTTTCTACTTTTTGTTATAAGAAAAATCCAATAAACTAAATTTTAGTCAAACATTTGGGCCAAAATGTATTCAGCCACATGTCATTAGTAAAAAAAATGCCAATAAGCGTATATTTATTGGTTTGCGCAAAAGTTATAGCGTCTACAAACTAGAGTACATTTTCTGGAATTTACACCGCTTTTAATTTATGACTGCCTATCTCATTTCTTGAGGTGCTAAAATGGCAGGGAAGTACAAAACCCCCCCAAATGACCCCATTTTGGAAAGTAGACACCCCAAGCTATTTGCTGAGAGGCATGTTGAGCCCATTGAATATTTTTTTTTTTTGGTCCCAAGGGATTGAATAAAGACAAAAAAAAAAAAAAAAATTTTTTTCATAAAGTTGTCACTAAATGATATATTGCTCACACATGCCATGGTTATTTGTGGAGATGCACCCCAAAATACATTTTGCTGCTTCTCCCGAGTATGGGGATACCACATGTGTGGGACTTTTTGGGAGCCTAGCCGCGCACGGGGCCCCGAAACCCAATCAACGCCTTCAGGGTTTCTAAGGGTGCAAATTTTTGATTTCACTCCTCACTACCTATCACAGTTTTGAAGGCCATAAAATGCCAAAATAGCACAAAACCCCCCCAAATGACCCCATTTTGGAAAGTAGACACCCCAAGCTATTTGCTGAGAGGCATGTTGAGTACATGGAATATTTTATATTTTGCCACAAGTTGAGGGAATATTACAAACTTTTTTTTTTTTTACCCAAAGTTGTCACTAAATGATATATTGCCCACACATGCCATGGGCATATGTGGAATTACACCCCAAAATACATTCTGCTGCTTCTCCTGAGTACGGGGATACCACATGTGTGGGACTTTTTGGGAGCCTATCCGCATACGGGACCCCGAAAACCAAGCACCGCCTTCAGGATTTCTAAGGGCATAAATTTTTGATTTCACTCCTCACTACCTATCACTACCTATCACAGTTTTGAAGGCCATAAAATGCCAAGATGGCACAAAACCCCCCCAAATGACCCCATTTTGGAAAGTAGACACCCCAAGCTATTTGCTGAGAGGCATGTTGAGCCCATTGAATATTTTTTTTTTTTAGTCCCAAGTGATTGAATAAAGACAAAAAAAAAAAAAATGTATTCAAAAAGTTGTCACTAAATGATATATTGCTCACACATGCCATGGTTATATGTGGAATTGCACCCCAAAATACATTTTGCCACTTCTCCTGAGTACGGGGATACCACATGTGTGGGACTTTTTGGGAGCCTAGCCGCGTACGGGGCCCCGAAACCCAAGCACCACCTTCAGCATTTCTAAGGGTGTAAATTTTTGATTTCACTCCTCACTACCTATCACAGTTTCGAAGGCCATAAAATGCCAAAATTGCACAAAACCCCCCCAAATGACCCCATTTTGGAAAGTAGACACCCCAAGCTATTTGCTGAGAGGCATGTTGAGCCCGTTGAATATTTTTTTTTTTAGTCCCAAGTGATTGAATAAAGACAAAAAATAAAAATAAAAAAAATGTATTCAAAAAGTTGTCACTAAATGATATATTGCTCACACATGCCATGGTTATATGTGGAATTGCACCCCAAAATACATTTTGCTGCTTCTCCTGAGTATGGGGATACTTTGACCCCATTTTGGAAAGTAGACACCCCAAGCTATTTGTTGAGAGGCATGGTGAGTATTTTACAGCTCTCATGTGTTTTTGAAAATGAAGAAAGTAAAGAAAAAAAAATTTTTTTTTTTCTTTTTTCAATTTTCAAAACATTGTGACAAAAAGCGAGATCTGCAAAATACTCACCATGCCTCTCAGCAAATAGCTTGGGGTGTCTACTTTCCAAAATGGGGTCATTTGGGGGTGGTTTGTGCCATCTGGGCATTCCATGGCCTCCGAAACTGTGATTGGCAGTGAGGAGTGAAATAAAAAAATTACACCCTTAGAAAGCCTGAAAGCGGTGCGGTGCTTGGATTTTGGGGTCCCGTACGCGGCTAGGCTCCCAAAAAGTCCCACACATGTGGTATCCCCGTACTCAGGAGAAGCAACAGAATGTATTTTGGGGTGTATCTCCACATATGCCCATGGCATGTTTGAGCAATATATCATTTAGTGACAAGTTTTTGTAAAAAAAAATATTATTTTTTTTTTTTTTTCATTATTCAATCTCTTGGGACCAAAAAAAAAAATATTTAATGGGCTCAACATTGCTCTCAGCAAATAGCTTGGGGTGTCTACTTTCCAAAATGGGTCATTTGGGGGGGGTTTGAACTGTCCTGGCATTTTATGCACAACATTTAGAAGCCTATGTCACACGTCACCCACTCTTCTAACCACTTGAAGATAAAGCCCTTTCTGACACTTTTTGTTTACATGAAAACATATTTTTTTTTTGCAAGAAAATTACGTTGAACCCCAAACACTATATATATTGTTAAAGCAAAGGCCCTACAGATTAAAATGGTGGGTGTTGCATTTTTTTTTTCCACACAGTATTTGCGCAGCGATTTTTCAAACGCATTTTTTGTGGAAAAAATACACTTTTTTTTTATTTTAATGCACTTAAACACACTATATTGCTCAAATTTTTGATGAAATAAAAAATATGATCTTAGGCCGAGTACATGAATACCAAACACGACATGCTTTAAAATTGCGCACAAACACGCAGTGGCGACAAACTACATACATTTTTAAAAGCCTTTAAAAGCCTTTACAGGTTACCACATTAGATTCACGGAGGAGGTCTACTGCTAAAATTACTGCCCTCGATCTGACCTTCGCGGTGATACCTCACATGCATGGTGCAATTGCTGTTTACATATGACGCCAGACCAACGCTTGTGTTCGCCTTTGCGCAAAAGAAGGGGGGCAGGGGTGCTGTTTTTTTTTTTTTTTTTTAGTTTTTCTTTTTTATTTAGCTTTTTTATTTTATTTTTAAACTGTTCCTTCCATTTTTTTTTTTAGTTGTCATTTTTATTGTTATCGCAGGGAATGTAAATATCCCCTATGATAGCAATAGGCAGTGACAGGTACTCTTTTTTTGAAAAAATTGGGGTCTATTAGACCCTAGATCTTTCCTCTGCCCTCAAAGCATCTGACCACACCAAGATCGGTGTGATAAAATGCTTTCCCAATTTCCCAATGGCGCTGTGGGTATGCCCACCATTAGAATACCTCCCTTCATCCACCCACTTCTAATGATGGGCATACATGCACCATTTATATATGCCGAAGCATGGGGGCATCCTCCCGCAAAAAAAGTTATGCCACGTACACATGGTCGGACTTTTTTCGACCGTATGTACGTGGCATTAGGAGCAAAATCGCTCCTCCGCCCTCTGCTGCCCCCATGCTTCGGCATATATGCTCTTTTTTTTAAACTGTGGTGGTGAAATCACCTCCTACAGCATTGGAGTCGCGGCTTTATGTATCGTGGGAGCAAACGCTGTTGCTGTCAAGATAAATAAATCCACGCTGCAACTGAATGGCGTACCTGCTAAGCAAATAATGGTTAACATTAAAACAAAGTAACATTACAGTATAACAGTAAGACCTTACCATACCATACCTGCAAAGCAAATACCAAAAAAAAAACATAGTAAAAAATAAAACATTTTGTTAACGCAACCGGTGCCTAAAATATATATATGCCGAAGCATGGGGCATCCTCCCGCAAAAAAGTTATGCCACGTACACATGGTCGGACTTTTTTCGACCGTATGTACGTGGCATTAGGAGCAAAATCGCTCCTCCGCCCTCTGCTGCCCCCATGCTTCGGCATATATGCTCTTTTTTTTAACTGTGGTGGTGAAATCACCTCCTACAGCGTTGGAGTCGCGGCTTTATGTATCGTGGGAGCAAACGCTGTTGCTGTCAAGATAAATAAATCCGCGCTGCAACTGAATGGCGCACCTGAAAACAAAAAAATGGTTAACAATAAAACATACCTGAAAAGCAAGCATGATAAAACATTGCAGAATAGAATAGAGTAAAAAAGAGCAACAATAGAGAGAGAACAATAAAACGACAACTATTTTTGTTTTTTTATTTTATATTTTTTTTGGGGTTTTTTTTTTTTTTTGTACTTTTTTTTTTATTTTTTACACTTTTTTTTAAACTATAACTATAATTTTAACTGTAACGGTCGGGTCTCAAAATGCGATGGCATTCTTGAGACCCTGTAACTATAATTTGAACTGCAACGGTCGGGTCTCAAAATGCGATGGCATTCTTGAGACTCTGTGAAAGTGTATCCTAGCCTGTGAAATGCTGTACCCTACGCTAAAACCTCACTAGTGAGTGGTAGCGTTCAAAGCATTCACCAACGCAGAGACCAGGATTGTCAGGACAGAGTGGACAATAATAACGGGTGTCACGCCTAAATCCGCGCTTGCTACAGACACGACATCTTCTTTGGGGGGCTCGTTGGGTAGGGGTACTCTGGAGGACATGAGGATAATGCCTCTCATGCAGCCGGCTTACTGCATTTGGTAGGGGATGTTGAGGTGTGGAACCGCCTGGATACAGGAGTTCCATGACAACCGCTCCCTGGAATTCAAGGAAGGGTAACGTCCCGCCTGAAGCTCCGTATAGCACATGAGCATTCAGCAAAGCCAATTGGAATAAATAAATAGACACTTTTTTGTACCAGCGTCTAGCCTTACGGACAACTAGGTACGGCGCCAACAACTGGTCGTTGAGGTCCACCCCCCCCATATTAAGGTTGTATTCGTGGACACAGAGGGGTTTCGTCACAACACCAGCCGCCGTACGAATTTGGACTGTCGTGTCTGCATGAAGGGAGGTAAGAACGAAAACATTCCTATTATCCCTCCACTTCACAGCGAGCAAGTTATTACACTTGAAGCAGGCTCTCTCCCCCAGCCTAAGAGGGGAATCTACAAGCCGCTGGGGAAAGCCCCGGCGATTAGGTCGCACGGTGCCACATGCTCCAATCTGATGATCAAACAAGTGACTAAACAGTGGCACGCTCGTGTAATAATTGTCCACGTACAAGTGGTACCCCTTTCCGAATAAGGGTGACACCAAGTTCCACACTATCTTGCCAGCGCTCCCTATGTAATCTGGACAGTTCTCCGGCTCTACGTGACTATCTTTTCCCTCATAAACCGAAAAGCTCCACGTATAGCCTGTTGCCCTGTCACAGAGCTTGTAGAGCTTGACCCCGTATCTGGCACGCTTGCTGGGAAGGAACTGTTTGAAAGACAAGCGGCCAGAAAACTTAATCAGGGACTCGTCAACGCAGACAACTTGATTGGGCGTAAACAAGGCTGCAAAACATTGGTTGAAGTGGTTTATGAGGGGCCGAATTTTGTAGAGCCGATCAAATTCAGGGTCTCCACGAGGACGACAAAGTTCATTGTCACTGAAGTGCATGAACCGCAAAATCATCTCGTATCGTGCCCTGGACATGGAGGCAGAGAACACGGGCATATGGTGGTGCGGTGAGGTGGACCAATAAGACCTCAGAGTCGGGAATTTGTGTATGCCCATGTTGAGGGAAAGGCCCAGAAAGGTCTTAAATTCGGAAACCGTAATTGGTTTCCAATCTCTGGCAAGGGAAGGCACTTGGGGATTAGCGGCGATGTGTTGACCAGCGTATATATTACTTTGGTCCACAATAGATCTATAGAGATCTTCCGTGAAAAACAGCGAATAAAAATCGGATGGCTTAAAATCAGCTGTTTCCACCTGAATACCGGGTTGGCCAGTGAATGGGGGAAGTACGGGTTCTGCAGAAGTGGTGGGCACCCAATCAGGATTGGCGAATTCTGCAGGAAGGACACTATGTGATCGACGGACCTGCCTTTGTCTTCTTCTTGGTGGCAGCGGGACACTACTTGTGCTTGCCACCTCGCCAGCTTGAACTGCACTTATGGGACTCGCCACGTCACCAAGTGTTACTGCAGTGCTGGTTTGACTACGTCCAGGGTGTACTAGGCCGCTGGTGCTTGCCAGTTCACCAGAAGGAATAGCGGCGCTAGTACTTCTCTGCTCCATACGAGAGACCTGCGGTTCCTGCACCTCAACAACATCAGAAGATCGGGATCGGGTACGCCTGACCTTAGCAGGGACCACACCTTCGTCGCCAGAGCTATCTGTCATGGAGCCGCTGTCGTCTACTGGATCGTATTCTGAGCCTGATTGTGACAGATGAGTGACCTCCTCTTCACTATCTGACATACTCAGAAACAAGTAGGCCTGTTCACTAGTGTACTTGCGATTTGCCATTTTGGGCTCTAAATTTAGTAGTACACAAGTGAGATTCACAGGAAAAAAAGCTCCTAGGCTGCTGGCAACTGAATCAAAACGCTACCAAAAAAACTGTTAGCGATCGCAGGGATCAGGCCTGACTCTGCGAACGCTGCAGTTATGTGTGCTTAGTGTTTTGGAAGTGACAGTGATCGATCGATACTGCACTTGGGTGGGCTGGGCTGGGCTGGGCGGAGGGGGGGGGGAAAACGCAGGTGCTAGCAGGTATCTGGGCTGATCCCGCTAACATTGCGTTTTTTGGAACCCTAAACTGCTGGGACGCTAGTATAGATCTGATCAGATCAGATATTGATCTGTTCAGATACTATATCACTAAGGGAGGTGTATGCTTTGCGCGTGGGTGTTTGCGGTACTGGCACTAACCTGGGGCGACGCAGACCTTATTTGACCCTAAAACCTAATTGATATCACCCGCCGGGCGATCAGGGGGTTAAACCGATAGTTGGGTAATAAATGGCGGGTGCCCTGACAGTATAAAAAAAACAAGCTAACTAACCAGCGTCACCCGTAACAGTTATACGGTGATCACTGGTGAAAGGGTTAACTAGGGGCAATCAGGGGTTAAAACCTTTATTAGGTAATATATGGGGGTACCTGACACTATATAAAAACCTGACGGGGAACCTAAATAACTAACTGGCTAACCAGCGTCACCAGTGACACTTATACTGTGATCACTGGTGAAAGAGTTAACTCTAGGGGCAATCAAGGGGTTAAAACCTTTATTTAGGTTGTAATATGGGGGTACCTGACCTATAAAACTATTTATAATCCTATATAAACCTGGCGGTTACCTAAAAAAAAAAACTGGCTACCTAGCGGCACCAGTGACACTAATAGAGCGATCAAAAAAAACGATCGCTTAGTGACACTGGCAAAAGGGGGTGAAAGGGTTACCTAGGGGGCAATCAAGGGGTTAAACCTTTATTGGGGGGGGGGGGGGGGGCTACCTTGGACCTAAAGGGGCCTAAAACTAACTGCCCTGACAGTTATTGCAGTCACACTGACACTAAATGCAGTGATCAGTAAAATAAATGATCACTGCAATCAGTGACACTGTGACTGGGGGGGCAGGGGGTGATCTGGGGGGTGATCAGGGGGTGACAGGGGGGTGAAATATGTGCCTATGTGTGCCTGGTGTCAGTGTAGTGTTGGTGCACTAACCTGATGTCTTCTCCGCTCGGCGTCCCGGTCAGAAAGACCGACACGAGGAGCGTGACATCACTTCCCCTTGCCTGTGTTTACAATTACACAGGAAGGGGAAGGAAGGGGAAGCATCTCATTGGCCAGAGCGATCGGGAGGGGGTGGCCAGAAACGACTGGCCGTTACCTCGTCCCGCATCGCTTCTGAAGCCATCCCGACCGTCCCCGCCGGCGGAGGGGGGTCCGATCGGACCCCCCAACCGCCTGAAGAATGGCACGTACAGGTACGTGATTCTGCCTGTACGTGCCATTCTGCCGACGTATATCTACATGGGGCGGTCGGGAAGTGGTTAAGTTGTTCTTTCATCCTGGTCATCTCCTGGATATTTTTATCTGTTTTATTCTCGATTTCCTCTATGCGATTTAGGAGATGGCCAAGGTCTGATCGAAGTGCTGAAATATCCTTTTTGATTGAGTTTTCCATTTGGAGAAGCATCTCCAAGATTTCATTTTTAGTTGGCATCTGGGGGTTCATAGTTAGTTCTTCCGGGGCACTTCTATCTAGCTCGGACTCCAGGGTTACTTCTCCTCCTGAGGCTTCGACCGGTTCTTCCTTTTTCTTGTTAGTTTCCTTCTTTTTGGCCTGTTTACTCATTTTGTTGTTTTTCTGGGCCTGGGCCTGGGCTTGTAGGGCTGAGACCTTTTACCATATAGTGTTTAATTGTACTCGTATTTACTTTATCTTTTGGGGTTTTAGGTTCACCTCCTTTATTGGTCTTACCTTTCATACTATATTTTTTTTATCCCCCCTTTTTTTTCCCTCTTTCTCCGCTCCGGTGTCTCCCCTGCCTCCGCTCCTGGCTCCTTTATTGTGTCTCTATAGATCTAAATCAGAAAAGGACATCCGGCTGGAACGTATGGGCCTTAATCTATTTCCCCTATTGATATCCCGTCTTTGTAGTATTATTCCCCCCCAAAAAAAAAAAAAAAAATAAGGAAAGAGGGGGAGGGCAAATTTCTCTCCCTATATTTTCCCGCATTCTGGGCCCTTTTATTTTAGTGGCCTAGCGCTTTTATTTTTATTTTTCCCCCCTACAATCAGTCCGATCAATGTATTTTACCGTTTGGGGAAAATTTATTTAAGAAAGCATCCATGAACAAGTTGATAGTGATAGTGATTCTCGACTATAGGTAATTTAAGTCGTTTAAATCTATTTGTATATGATGTCCTGTGGCTCGTATTCACTTTACCTGTTTGCCCTCTTAATTTGAAGGAAAACACTCTATTTTATTTTACCCCTCTGTGGCGATCATAAGCAACGGCAGGGAAAGAAAGACAAAAAAAAGAAAAAGAAAAGAAAAAGAAAAAATGGAAAAGGACATTTGCTTCCAGACTTGCTTCCAGACTTGATGTATTTCTTTTCTTAAATGTCCATACCATCATCCACCTAGTTACTAAACCTATATGTTCATATCACCGTGAACAAAAGTTCTAAACTTTTCCAGGAAAAAAGACAACACCACAACAAAAAAAAGAGAAAAAAAGGAAAGAAAATTCTGTGACTATAGTCCTCTTGTTGTCTTTATCAATAGAGGTGGATAAGTGACCTGCGGCTGTGGTACAAATGGGGGTGGACACATAGCAGTATTTAAGGTTTTGTATTTTCTCCCATCTTGTCCCAGTTTGTGTCCCGAACCTCTCAATCCTTCCCCTCCGTCACCGCTGCGGCCGATCCCTACGGATATATGTTTGTATATCGCTTTTCACACAGATTTTACACCAGATCTTGCCATAAAAGTTCTCATATACATTCCTCCTTTTGTTCACATATTTGAGAGAAACTAAAATTGGCACTTACCCCGCCAATGCAATCCTCGTCTGTCTCGTCAGTCCTTTGAATGCTTATCACCCCTGTTAAGGGGACTTACCCTTGTTATAGACAGTCCGGGCTTGTATTCTGGGGGGGGTGTCGTTTTACCTCTGTGTGTCCGTTTATCCTCGTGGCTTCTACAGGAGTATGGCATCAGGAGAAACAGCAGAGGGGGCGGTGAGCGGGGGAGAGAAAGAGAGTGGGAAGGGGGGGGGGAGAAGAAACCACCGCCGTAGACCGGCTGTATCACCCGGCTCTCTGAGTGCTTCAGCAGCTTCTCCTAATCGCTGGTTCCGGGGACACCGCCGTTGCGGTGTATTCCTCGCGCTGGGGAGTCATTCCTGAGAGACACGCCGCCTCACACACAGCGCGCTCTCATATTGCTCTGGCCGTCAGCTGTTACTCGGGTCTTGGCCACTCCCTCCATGAGGCAATCCCGTACTCACGTCCTCATCCTGAGCTTCCTGACGGAAATGGATTCTGATGCTGGATGATGTCTGCTCAAAGATGGTGCCATCCATTTGGAGATAAAGAAGTAAGAAAGACCTGCAAGTGTTACACCTACATGCTACTTGGCATATGTGCACAATACATAATATTATTGAAATAAAATCTATTTCTTATGCCAAGTCTGCTTTAAGAACGATTAGTACAGCTCAGTTGATGACCATAAGATAAGTACAGTAATGGCAAACACACGCTTGCTTTCTCAACTCAGTGGTTGGATAAAGCACTTCTAAGTTAAGTAGTTACTATAGCCACATTTGAATGATCCAGCTGCTCTCCTTGGGCACAGTGTATAGCAAAATCAATATAGAACGCCTACAGTGTTTAGACAAGTACTAACCCACTTGGCTGTTTTCATTGTCAAATTGGATTTATTTTGGTTGCACCATTTAACAGAAATATACTCTTTAAAATGTCCAGGCAAACTGCTAGATACCTAAAGATAAACAAATATACTAAGGAACGGTTTTACCTGCCAAATTTTGTCCATTCAGTTTTGAGATTTACACAGCCCTGCCGCACAGCACAGCCCTGTGCTTGTCGGGGGAGGAGAAACAATTTCCTCTACTGAAGTTTGCTAACCCTTACACAGGTCTTGTCCCTCCCTAATCCCTCAACTGGACAGTGAAAGGAGGATCTGCAGACTGATGAGATCATCTCTCTGCTCTTTCTCTTAAATCTTTCTTCTTTGCACATTACAGCACAACTGATTGGTTTCTTGTGCTGCTTCTTTTCTTCCCAGACTGAGCTCAACTGTACAGCTTGGGCTAATGTAACTATGCATATACCATTCCAGAAGCTGGAAATAATAGTAGTTGACACCACTACTCCAATGGTCTCCATTAGCGCCTGTGCCTCTCGCTGAATGGCTGACCCTGCTGCATTGAAAACACAGGAGGCAAATCATTCAGCATTGAGAATGCTTTGCAATTAAATGCAAAGCATTCTCTGATTGAGAGAAGTGTCGAGGCAGGCTGGGTAATGCCATCACCCTTGCCACCTCATCCAGGCTGAGCAACGTTTTTAGCATCCTCCAAAATTCTTTTTTTTAGGCTCCCCCCCGCCCCCCTCTGCTTTTACCTGATGATCTGACCAGTAACACAAGTATTGTATTAGAGTGCTCCACTCTGGATGAATGAGAACAGGGGCACAGCAGACAGCAGCATTGTCAGTCTTGGGGCAGGGTAGGGTTAAATGTAGAAGATTTAAATACACTAACAAATTGAAGCCAACTTCCAACTGACACTTTATAAGCAGTTACACCAAACAGATTTTTTTTCCTTTTAGGATAAAGATGTTACATAAATTGTGTGTGCAGAATTGTGAACGTTTGCATATTATTTTGGAATGTCTGATTTGGTAAAAATGCAATTTTCAAAGCTACTAGCCTACAATTAACTCTGCTTTTAAAGTAAATCTGCTTTTCTAACCCCCTGACCCTTACTCTTCCCCAAAAGTATTAATATGGATCTCAGATTATGAACTGATATTCTCAGTCATGACATGATTGAGGGTGCTTAAACCATATAATATTCTGGTAGGTGCTGCTTAATTTATAAAGAATAATGGACTTCTACTATTCTTGATGCAGAGGCCCCATTATTCTCAATGGCTAGATACTATAATCTCTCCAGTACTCCAAATAAGTGAATCTAAGGGGCCACTAAATGTAAATTACATCATTTTCATAAATTTATGGAAAGGTTTTATTAACATTCATGGATAGATACATGGATTGTTTTTGAGATTATCAAAACTTAGAGGACCTTTACCCTAGAATTCGTTTTTTTTTTTTTTTTTTAAAGGCAGCAGCTACAAATACTTTTTTTTTTTTTTTTTTACTTTAATTATTCTTGAATTTGGTAACCATATTTCTTCAGCTAGAGGGATACTTGTAAATGGAAATAATTTATTTCTACAAACTCGATAGCTATGGACCATGATTGATCGGCTAAAATAACTAACTTTTTATTCATAAGGAGGTGGAGTGGTGGTCCTAAACAATATTGGGTCTAGAAATGTGATATGGGATTAAAGTAAATATCTACAAACTTTATAAACTTGTATTGTGAAGAAGCTGATACAGAAAATAGGCTACATATTTCAGCAAATCAGTGATCCAAAACAATCCTCAAAATCCATCAATGGGTGTTTACTGGAAAATGGTTTACAATTTTAAATTGAATAGCCTACATACCCCCTAGGTTTGTATGGTATTGAAAATCTATGGGAAGTCCTCCAGATTTAAGGTGGATTTGAAGTGGTAGTTTCACGGCAGAGCTGTTTCTGTTAAAGCTCTAGAGTACTGAATGTAATGCGAGGCTAACTTGTGTATATACGGTCTATGAATGTTTCCATTTATCTAGGTCATAGTAGTAGTCACATTTCACTGGATTTGTTCTGTAATGTTGAATACGTTTGGTAGCTTGTCCAAATCACTTGTTTTAAAGAGTGTAGAGAAAATACCCCAGAATTTACAGTATACTCAAACAGCACCAACACCTTGATCCATCTACCAAGGAAAGGCAGATGATGTAGTCTGAGGACAGAATGGGAGGTATGAAAATTGTGCAACCACTGTGTACTATTTACATAATTGCATCCTTGGTCTAAGCAAGGCTTCATAAATGTTCATCTTTTGTTTTTTGAGAGGTTGCCTCATCTCTCCCAATGTATAGGTCTTTGACTTTCTCACTACACTGCATTGCATATGCCAAGTTACTTCTCGTGTTTGGGTGTTGAATCTTTGGATGTACAAGCGTATCTGAATTGCTATTGATGCATTCTGGCTGACCTGACTATGTTTCTGCTTCCTGCCCTATGAGTGCATGTCAGTTTTTGACCTGGCTTGACATCGCTGGTCCAAACCTCTTGGCAATTTGTAGACTGTCTTTAGATCACCTGCTGCATCTGGACCAACTGCAAGCACCCGTGCCGCTTTCAATTCTGCTACACCTTGTCACTAAATTCAGGGGTGTATTGGACAGGGGACCCTCTTGTTAAAGCAGCTCTTCACCCTTATTCGATATTGCCTTGTCTCCACCCTCCACCCCTCCTCCCCTCCGCTGTGCAAATGTTTGCTCTCATCGTAAATCATTTTCGTGAAAGAATTTTGAAGTCTTTAAACACAACTTCTGCTTTCCCTCAGCACAAATACTTTTGACATGCGGACATATATTAACTGATATAGAACACTTGCCTGATATCTACCCTTTATCTTACTGTTGCTACCTTTCTTAGCACTTATGTAATCTTGAATTGACATTTCATACATGTGATAAATTACAGTGACCAGTTAACATGCAATGTTGTAGCTGCTGCAAGGCACTACACCAGCATGCATGGTGAGCCACCGAACTATAATCCTTGCATTCAGTTGGCAGGAATGGTCATACATTGAAACTACTGAGATGAATTGTTACCATTTAGCCTCTGAGCCAATTAAGAGGCAGAGACCTGGGATAGCAGCCGCTCTTGTGAACATCGCTGGATCGGGCTCAGGTAGGTATTAAGTGGGGAGCTGCATACTGAAGGTTTTTTTTTACCTTCATACATAGAATACATGAAGGTAAAAAACTTTCAGGCTTTACATCTACTTCAAATTTGTTTCCTGTTGACCATTCAGTAGCCCTGCCGGTTATCTTTGGTTGTCATTGCTTGTTAATCTCCTTTTATCAAATACTAATCACCCTTTGTTTGAAACATCTCCCACTCATTATGCAATAAATCAATGGGGCATAAGGACTATGTCATTGATAACCATATTCAGTAGAGTAAAATGTCTCTGCTCATGCTCCATCTCTTGTATGAGTTATGCACATTTTAATCACTCTTCCAGCGTGGAAGCCAGCTTGGAGACAGATATAGCATGTAAACCAGTGTAAAGGGAAAGGCAAGTGTTTCCGTTCAGTGCACTGCCCATCTTCTACCATCTCTTCGCTTGTATAGATGATCACCCAGCTGGCTATAATGTACTTCTGTTTTTCCTCAGAAAAACCTCTATTACACTCTTAATTTTACTTTTCTTCATTCCCATGTCATTTAAAATGAGATTGTGTAGTTACTGTACTATGACTTTAAGATCTGTAATTAGGAATGAATTGTTGCATTCAGTGAATCCAGAATTGAGTGAAAATGGTTATCACTCGCTGAACATTTTCTCTTTTAGTTTGGTTATTAGCTGAAGTCAGGTCTGGGTTTTTCAGCTTGTCAGTAGTTAATTGTATCGCCAGACCCCTTTATTGCTTTACTAAATGAATATATGATCACTATGTAAAAAGTTACATTTTTTTACTGACAATACACAGGGGGATTTGTTTTTCTTTTTGTTTTTAAATTCTTAAAATTTTTACAGACATACAACAGATGATACAACTCATATTATCAAATGTACATGAACAAAATCTCAAATGGAAGACATGAGACCCAATCACTCAAACTATGACTCACTTGTACTGTTTTGTTCCCCACTTCCTGCTGATGGAGACATGGGGGAAAAAAAGTAACACGCTATGTCCACAAGGATATGACTGCAATAAATATTGTAGGTGCCTAATTGGGCAAAAAAAATGAGTGGAGGGACAGGGACAAAAGAGAGAAAAAATAAGTCAAGGGAGGGGAGGAGTAAGACCATGCATGGCTCTCAGCTAAACGCAAAAGTCAGCATCGGTACATGGAATAGTCCACATCTCATCCCTCGGATGCTAGCATGGCCTGGTAATCTGTGGAGAAGGAAAAGTTGGTCCAATAGAACCATTGTTTTCAACATTGTTCCTTTCTATTGTTTGTAGTGGCAAGCAGCTTCTCCATCCATTTTTCTTAGCAAACCCAGAGATGGGGGTCGAGGTTTGCTTCCAACACAATGCATGCTTTCGCTGCGTTGAGTAGGTGGACAAGTAGGGAGTTTGTATTAAAATACATTGGGGTCAAGTGCAGCAAGAAAGCCACTGGATCGTTCAGCATCTGCCTGTTAGTCTGAAGATTATTTGTTTGACTTGATTCCAAAAGGGTTTTGGACAGGGCCCCCTGGCATCTTCAGCATGTCAAAGATCATTGTGAAAAAAGCTTATATAAAGTCAAAGGTACCCTATACCTGAGGGAGAGAATTTTGTATCCCATTTCCTGCATGGAGCTCTATATGAAGGCCTCTCATTCGTCACCTGGTGAATTCTGCCCTTCTGTTTGTTAGTCAACGTAACATTAAGATTGTTTTCCCATTTAGTAAGCAATCTTGGGGTAAAATCTTTAGGAGGTTGTGACATGAGTAGATATGAGCGGGAGAGAACATGTTGTAATGGCTCGGTCTCCAAACATAAGTTTTCAAATGCAGGGGTGGAGGGTGATGATTACTGGGTATTTGTGTTAGGAAATGGTGTGATTGCAGAACTTGCCAAAACAAGAGAGGTTGGTTGAATCTATTCTGATTATTTTATTTGTGATGATCAAACAAGCTTCCTTTTATCCAGCATGCACATCCACTATTCATTGCATTTTAGGCATTGTTCAAAGTATCATTTATGAGGCAGTGGCTGGGAGATAATCTCTGCTCTATCATTTATCATTATCACCACTAGTAGTGTCCGTTGCATTCTCCTTTAGACCAACTTTTACAGCCATTTTGCAAGCAAATACTCAAGGGGGGTTTAATCTGGTTTCCTCCCATCTATTACTAAATTCCAGTTTATGAGTGAGAATAGAGATGTGTCCAAGAAAACTTGCCTATTCCATGGAATCTAACGTTATTGTTTTTTACCTGTTTAAGAAGCTGCAAGAACTACCCTGAGTCCTGTCCAACTTCACCCTTAATGACCTCCAATCATGAAGAAGCTGTCTCCTAGGCAAAGTTTGTGACAATAGCCCACACCTATTGTCTGCCTGCATGCGTCAATTTTGGCTTCCTTGGTTCTTGTGCGGGCAGGGTTTACCTATGGCAACGTCACAAGGGGGTGGGTTGTTTAATTATTCATACATAGGCACTACCTGTGGATCACTGAATAAAAATTTAGGCAGACTTCCAGTATCTCACAAAAGTGAGTACACCCTCACATTTTTGTAAATATTTTGTTATATCTGTTCATGTGACAACACTGAAAAAATTACAGTTTGCTACAATATAAACTAGTGACTGTACAGCTTGTATAACAGTGTAAATTTGCTGTCCCCTCAAAATAACTCAAAACACAGCCATTAATATCTAAACCACTGGCAACCAAAGTGAGTATACCCCTAAGTGAAAATGTCCAAATTGGGCCCAATTAGCCATTTTCCCTCCCCGGTGTCATGTGACTCCTTAGTGTTACATGGTCTCACGTGTGAATGGTGAGCAGGTGTGTTAAATTTGATGTTATCGCTCTCTCTCTCATATTGGTCACTGGAAGTTCAACATGGCACCTCACGGCAAAGAAATGCTAGATCTGAAGGATCTGAAAAAAATGATTTTTGCTCTACATATAGATGGCCTAGGCTATAAGAAGATTGCCAAGACCCTGAAACGGACCTGCAGCATGGTGGCAAAGACCATACAGCGGTTTAACAGTACAGGTTCCACTCAGAACAGGCCTCGCCATGGTCGACCAAAGCAGTTGCGTGCACATGCTCAGCGTCATATCCAGAGGTTGTCTTTGGGAAATAGACGCATGAGTGCTGTCAGCATTGCTGCAGAGGTTGGAGGGGGGCAGCCTGTCAGTGCTCAGACCATACGCTGTTCACTGCATCAAATTGGTCTGCATGGCTGTCATCCCAGAAGGAAGCCTTTTCTAAAGATGATGCATAAGAAAGCCTGTAAACAGTTTGCCGAAGACAAGCAGACATTGCTGGAACCATGTCCAGTGGTCTGATGAGACCAAGATAAACTTGTTTGGTTCAGATGGTGTCGAACGTGTGTGGCGGCAACCAGGTGAGGTGTACAAAGACAAGTATGTCTTGCCTACAGTCAAGCATGGTGGTGGGAGTGTCATGGTCTGAGTGCTGCTGGCACTGGGGAGCTATAGTTCATTAAGGGAACCATGAATGCCGACATACTGAAGCAGAGCATGATCCCCCTCCCTTTTGGAGACTGGGCCGCAGGGCAGTATTCCAACATAATGACCCCAAACACACCTCCAAATGACCACTGCCTTGCTAAAGAAGCTGACGGTAAAGGTGGTGAACTGGCCAAGCATATCCCCAAACCTAAACCCTATTGAGCATCTGTGGGGCATCCTCAAGCAGAAGGTAGAGAAGCGCAAGGTCTCTACCATCCATCAGCTCCGTGATTTCGTCATGGAGGAGTGGACGAGGACTCCAGTGGCAACCTGTGAAGCTCTGGTGAACGCCATGCTCAAGAGGGTTAAGGCAGTGCTGGGCAAAAATTGTGGCCACACAAAATATTGAGACTTTGGGCCCAATTTGGACATTTTCACTTAGGGGTGTACTCACTTTGGTTGCCAGCGGTTTTGACATTAATGGCTGTGTGTTGAGTTATTTTGAGGGGACAGCAAATTCACACGGTTATACAAGCTGTACACTTGCGACTTTACATTGTAGCAAAGTGTAATTTCTTCAGTGTTGTCAGATGAAAATATATAATAAAATATTTACAAAAATGTGAGGGGTGTACTCGTTACTGTAAGTAGCATAAACATGCCCAAGAACCAGCCTTCTTAATAGGCATGATTTAAAAAAAAAAAATGCTTCAGTTATGTTTGGCCTTTCTTCTAGCCCCTCCCACACAGCTGGGGCTTGAGAATGATACAGGAAATGGAGAGAGAGCCAGTGATGAAGTAATCGTGTCTGGAAAAAGGTAGTTGGGGGAAAAAGGGGGTTGCAATAAATCTATTTGTTTGGAACGTTACACTTCATCTTTAAATACTGCTGTGCAATTCGACTTAAAGTATTGTGGGTAAAACCTAAAGGCACATGAAGAATGCACCCTACCCCCCCCCCCCAAAAAAAAAAAAAACTATTATGCACAATTGTTATGCACAGAATCTTGATCTATACAGTGTGCAATAAAACACACACACACACACACACACACACACACACACACACACACACACACACACACACACACACACACACACACACACACACACACACACACACACACACACACACTATATATTATCTTTATAATCCCCTCAGACAGCTTTCTCTGGTCCACACAATGATGCCAAACATCTAACTATGACTATTTTTTTCCATTTAACCACTTGCTTACTGGTAACTTAAACACCCTTCCTGCCCAGACCAATTTTCAGCTTTTGGTGCTCTCACACTTTGAATGACAATTACTCAGTCATGCAACACTGAACCCAAATGCATTTTTTGGCCTTTTTTTCCCACAAATAGAGCTTTCTTTTGGTGGTATTTGTTCACCTCCTGGGTTTTTTATTTTTTGCGCTATAAATGAAAAAAGACCGAAAATTTTGAAAAAAAAAAAACATTTTTCTTTGTTTCTGTGATAAAATTTAGGAAATTATTAATTTTTCTTCATAAATTTTGGCCACAATTTATACTGCCACATATCTTTGGTAAAAATAACCCAAATTAGTGGATATTATTTGGTCTTTGTGAAAGTTACAGACTCTACAATCTGTGGTGCGAATTATACAAAATTGATCACATCTGATGTACTGGTGACCTATCGTTTCTTGTGACCCGAACAAGCCAGGAAAGTACAAATACCCCCCAAATGACCCCTTTTTTGAAAGTAGACATTCCAAGGTATTTAGTAAGAGGCATGGTGAGCTTTTTGATGTTGTCAATTTTTTTCCCACAATTCTTTGCAAAATGAATTATTTTTTTATTTTTTATTTTTTTCCACAAAATTGTCATTGTAATAGGTTATATCTCTCACATGGCATGTGTATACCACAAATGACACCCCAAAATAAATTCTGCTACTCCTGAGTATTACGATACCACATGTGTGGGACTTTTACACTGCCTGGCCACTTAGAGAGGCCCAACATGCAGGGAGCGCCATCACATGTTCTAGGAGCATAAATTACACATCTAACTTCTTGACTACCTATTACACTTTTGAAGGCCCTGGAGCACCAGGACAATGACACGTGACACTGACGTGGCACTGATGACAGGTGGCACTGATGACACGCGACACTGATGTGGCACTGATGACAGATGGCACTAGTACGGGGCACTGATGACACGTGACACTGATGACAGATGGCACTAATACGGGGCACTGATGACACGTGACACTGACAGATGGCACTAATATGTGGCACTGGTGACAGATGGCACTAATATGTGGCACTGGTGACAGATGGCACTTATATGTGGCACTGATATCATGTGGCACTAATACGTGGCACTGATGAGAGATGGCACTAATATGTGACACTGGTGACAGATGGCACTTATATGTGGCACTGATGAGAGATGGCACTAATATGTGACACTGGTGACAGATGGCACTTATATGTGGCACTGATGAGAGATGTCACTAATATGTGACACTGATGACAGATGGCACTGATACGTGGCATTGATGACACGTGACACTGATGACAGATGGCACTGATACGTGGCACTGATGACAGATGGCACTGATATGGCACTGATGACAGATGGCACTGACGTGGCACTGATGACACGTGGCGCTTATACATGGCACTGGGGACAGGGGCACTGGGGACAGGGGCACTGGGGACAGATGGCAGGGGGGACAGATGGCACTGGGGACAGATGGCAGCGGGCAGGGGGGGGACAGATGGCAGGGGGGGGGACAGATGGCAGGGGGACAGATGGCAGCAGGGACAGCTGAAGACAGATGGCAGCGGGCAGGGGGGACAGCTGAAGACAGATGGCAGTGGGCAGGAGGGGGGACAGATGAAGACAGATGGCAGCGGGCAGGGGGGGGCAGCTGGGGGCAGATGGGGGCAGCTGGCAGCGGGCACAGATCGCACATTTATTTTATTTTTTTATTTTTTATTTTTTTTACTTACGGCCTCTCGGCCGTTCATCTCTCTCTTCTCACACGCTGTCTGTGTGAGGAGAGAGAGCGGCGCTGACAGATGATCTCATATGTTTCCATATGAGATCATCTCTCATTGGACACGCCGATCTCGCTGTAAACGGCCGCTGTGATTGGCCGTTTACAGCAATCTGTGACTGGCTGTGTCCATGGACACGGCCAGCACAGAACTTCCCCGATGCGCGCTCCCAGGAGCGCGCATTAGGGAAGTAAACAGGAGGACGTCCTAGGACGTCCTCCCGGCAGGGAGCGTCCGCGCTGCAGCCGTCTTTCGGCTATAGCGCGGGCGCCTAGTGGTTAATTAGGCTGACTGACCGATTGCAAAAACAGTTTAAAAATATCTCTATAATTCAATTATTATAATTTTTTTTTTCTAGGGCTACTAACAAAACCTTCCAAGCTATTTTAGAATATCTTTGTACAATAAGCAATATTTTATATTTTCACACTTTTTGTGCTTTACTCTGACATACCAAAGGCATGCAGGTATGCCTGAGCCAGTTTTTTTTTATTTTTTACATTTAATCACATTTCAGGTGCATTTAAAGTATTTTCTCAATGAGCTGTCAGGGTGCCAACAAATGTGTCTAAGATGGTAAGTGGTCAGGGTTGCTTGTTTTAAAGCTCTTTTTTGGCTTTGTAAATCATTTAATGGTCATAGGGCACAGCATTCACCAGCTGAAGTTTAGCTTAAAAACAAAACAACCTAAAAACCTGCAGCTTTAGTCACTTGCCTGTGATAAAGTATGCCTTCCATGAGGGAGAGTCTGATCAGTCAAAGATTTCTCTTCCCTAGTTCGAAGATAATGTTACAAAGCAGAGTAATCAATGAAAGAACTTTATCAATGAAGGAGGAGGACAGAGGGCGCGTGTCCTCTTTAAACCATCTGTACTGCTGCTCGGTCTGAAGACCAGTGGCGGCCCATAATACAGGGGCACCACCCCCCTATCCAGGCATCCAGCCCCCTAATCTACTTGTGGGGCACCGGATGCATGGATTCTACATTTTCTTTTATTTTTTTGAAGCTCGTGATTAGAGCCAGAGCTCTAATAGGCTTCAAAAAAGGATCGGCTCGGGGCACAGAGCACACTAGTGTGACAATAGCATTTGAGTACTCCCTATTGTCACACTGATTCTCCTCCCGGCAAATCCGGAAGCGGGTCTGGGGGTGGGTATTGATCCACCCACGGGGGGGGCGGCATGTGCATTGTTTGCCACCGCCACCCCCCCCCCATAAAAAACACCAGCCACCACTGCTTAAGACTAAAGCTGTTAACCATTGCATCACTAGAAGTTCAGAGAAGAGAACAGGCATCCCTCCAGTGAAGATTCCTCCAAGATTCAGCTCTCTGCATGATGTGACTAAAGCTGGATACACTCTACACAACTTTTATTGTTTGATTTACCTTCAACTATGTAGTGCAAGGGCCTGCCTGATTGCATACAAATTAAGTGTTTTTAGGTTTGACCTCATATATATGGTTTTGGTAAATCGAAAGGAAATTTGTATAATGTGTATCGAGCTTAAAACTGTAGGAATTATTTTTTTCTTTACTGTAGCTAAACTTCACCTTAAAGACTGTATGCTGGTGTCTGTAATACAGGTTTTTGTCACCTGTGCAGATTTGCTTTAAATCCTGGATTACTTGTGTGGTTCACATTTCTTACTAGCGATGCCCAATTCTCATACTTTTATTTTATTTTATTTTTTTTATTTTTATATATATACAAGGTTGTATATAGTTTGCACAGTTTTTTTTTTTAATGGGGGATCATACTGTTACAGTACAGCCTAATAAAAATTCAAGGGGTCCTGCTTGTAAGGGACTGCAATCTACAGGTAGAGGCAAGTCATACAATAACTGAGGGGGTGAGTTGGAGAAGATAAAAATCCAGTTGTTGGGTAGAGGTGGTAAAGGCTTTCCTAAAGAAATTTGTTTTCAAGGAAAGACTGAAAGCTGACAGAATAGGAGATGGACAGATTGACTGGGGTAGGGAATACCAGAGGCAAATTGAGGCTCTGGAGAAATCCTGGAAATTAACAGTGGGTGTGGGTTTGCGAGTGGATGACATGGGGGCTAGAGATTAAAGAGGTTTTCAGAGGAGCAAAGAGGACAGTATTTTAAAACTAGAAAAGCTACAATTTCTGGGGAAATTGTGTGACGTGTTCTTGCCTCCACCTACTGGAGTGGGCGGAGTAACTGGGTGGAGTGGCTTGAGTAACCGTTGTGTAGTTGGCGAACAGTAACTGTGAAAAGTGTTAAAAAGCTTAATATTTAAAAAAGTATAAAGTAGTAAAAAAAGTCCCATCATTAGCTGAAAGAGCTGAACATTTTTTTTCTAAAATTATTATTATATTTTTTTTTTTTTTAATATTTTTTTCTTTTTTAAATGATTTTTCAAAAAATATTTTTTGGTTTCAAATTTCCTAATTTTTTTTTTAATAAAATTTTTTAATATTTTTTTTAATTTGTTTTTTTTAAATGATTTTTTTTTTCTAAAGTGATATTTTTTTATTTTTTTCAAATTTCCTAATTTTCATATTTTTTTAAAAAAATGATTGATTTTTTTTTTTTAATCTTTTTTTAATTTTTTAGTTTTGTTTTTTTTTTTTTTTTTATAAATTTCCTAATCATTTTTTTTTCTATGATTTTTATTTTTTTTTTCAAAATTTTTATTTTATTTCATAATCCCCCTCAGAGCTGTGTGGGACTACCTATAATTCCCCCAGAGCTGTGTGGGACTACCTATAATCCCCCTCACAGCTGTGTGGGACTACCTATAATCCCCCTCACAGCTGTGTGGGACTACCTATAATCCCCCTCACAGCTGTGTGGGACTACCTATAATCCCCCTCAGAGCTGTGTGGGACTACCTATAATCCCCCTCACAGCTGTGTGGGACTACCTATAATCCCCCTCACAGCTGTGTGGGACTACCTATGATCCCCCTCACAGCTGTGTGGGACTACCTATAATCCCCCTCACAGCTGTGTGTTTAGTGTCACTTTATAAAAATAATAAAAAATAAAAATAAATATTAACAGCAACAACTTTATCCGTGCCCACCAATGCAGCCTGCCTGTGCCCAATGCAAGCTGCGTGTGCCCACCATCCACCATGCAGCCTGTGCCCACCATCCACCATGCAGCCTGGTCCCACCACCCACCATGCAGCCTGTGGCCACCATGCACCCTACAGCCTGTGGCCACCGTGCAGCCCGTGCCCACCATGCAGGGGAGAAGTGGAACAGGAGAGCCACCCCGGTTGTTCGCAGTGCAGGGAACACTGTGATAACAGCTTTCATTTAAATTTCTGTGTTGCCGCCGCTCAACGTCATATACAGCCCCGCCCCCTGGCCAGGGAACTTTGACAGATCACAGTCACCAGGATTGGAGGTGTTATCTGTCTATCAATGTCCCGGGACCAGGGCTGTATATGAAAGCGAGCTCCGGGGAACACTGCAATGTGAAATGAAAGCTGTTATCGCTGTGTTCCCCACGCTGCTCTGTGAACACCCAGGCGGCTCTCTTTCTCTTCCCCTCCGCAATCTCTGGGAGAAGGACTCCCATTCCGCCCAGGCTCGGCCCCCCCTGCTCCAGGCAGTCCTCGCCAGCCCTCAAAATGCGAACAGGCGAGTGCACATTTTGTGTGTGTGTGTATGTATATATATATATATATATATATATATATATATATATATATATATATATATATATATATATAATTTATAATCTTAGAGGTGCACACTGGTCTCACGATTCTGTCAACGATTTGATTCAATTGGATTCCACGATGGATCACAATTGCCCATGGTTTTCATAAAAAAATTTAAGCAGTCAGAACTCTTTTTTTTATTTTATCTGCTTTTAATAAAACTAAAAATAAACACTCCCTGCATGTAGCAAGTCTGAACACAGCAGACAACAGTATTTTTTAGACCAATAAATACTAAATGGCACATCCTCCTTTACTTTACACGGCCCCCCTTTACATTACATGGCCCCTTTCATTATTCAGCACCCCCTGCACTCCCAGGAGACCGTCAATCTCCTGGGCCAGCCTTACCAGCGTATTCTAATGTTAAAAAAAAAAATAATAACTTGCAGACCCTTTTCATGGATCCTTCTTGCATGGTGTCCATTGTAAACCAGTGCCTCTAAATACCTTATTATCTCTGTTGTTTGCTTGACCGGTCTAGTGTACACAGCAGGCCGCTCACCTCCCATCTAAAGCTACAGCCAGAGGAGGAGGCGTGAGAGGAGGAGAGCGGCCGGCAGGTGTCACATGACAGGCCATGAAAGAAAGGAGCTAAAAAGATATTTAGAGGCACCAGTTTACAATGACACTGACACAGTGTAGGAAGGATCCATGAAAAGGGGCTGGCAGTGATTTTTTTTTTTTACTTTAGAGTATGCTGGCAGGGCTATCCAGGAGAGACGGGGTGCAGCGGAATGACATTATTTATAGAATTGCGATGCAGAATCATTCAAGGCTGCATTGCAATTCATTGATTCTATGATTATTTTCAACACCTCTAATAACTTGTAATGTCAAAACCTGCTTTTTGGCATGGAAGGTTTCATTTGGATTTTGTCATACAGTGCATTCAGAAAGTATTCACAGTGCTTCACTTTTTCCACAGTTTGTTACAGCCTTACTTCAAAATGTATTAAATTTGTTATTTTTCTCAAAATTCGGCAAAAATCTCTCCCTCTCCCCTGTCCATGTCCCCACTGCAGTTTGAGATTTTGCAGAGCAGTGTTGGCAGCTACTGCACATCCTCAGTTTTCAGTGTTTTTTCTATGGTGAACATTTCCTCCCTACCACATCTGAGCAGCCCATGTGACTATTCATGAGTCACATACGTGGGCTTATACAAAGTAGTTAATGACAGCCTACTCCCTTCCTCCTCGGTCCTTGCACACTAAGCAGCTAAACACACGGAGTGGAATATTGCATCTTGATGGAGGCTTCACCTCACTGTTATAAGACACAGGCTGGAGGGGTGCGACACAGCCTGTGACTGGTAGAAATTTGCCCACATGTTATTGCCAACAATTAATAAAGTTTTTTTGATTTCAAATATATATTTGTATGACACTTTAAAACAGTTTATTGATATTATTTACCATATTTATCGGCGTATAACACGAGTCGGCGTATAACACGCACCCCAAGTTTAGGAGGAGGAGATTTTAAGGAAAAAAACGTACATTTAAATGCCCATCAATGCAACCTTGTCAGTGTCATTTGCAGCCTTGTCAGTGTCAGCTTGCCGTTTAAAAATGGCGCCACCGAGATACAGAGCGGATGTCCTGTGTATCTCGGCGGCGCTCGGTAGCTCTCAGGCCATTCCCGTCGGCTTTCGGCTATTTTCGGCGACTTTAGGCCGCACTCTGCCGTTCTCGTCGGCATTCCGAAAGCCGCCGAAACCGCTGAGAAGCTCACAATCGGCGGGGGATCGGCGTATAACATGCACCCACAATTTTCTCCCGATTTTAAGGGGAAAAAGTGCGTGTTATAGGCTGATAAATACGGTATTTTTACTCTGTATCCCAAAGGCGGTTTTGTTTTTTATTTTGAACATGAGACCATCAGCAGAGGACTAGAAGCTCCTCCTGCTTATGTTTCCCTGCAGACAGGCTGGGAAAGAGCTCAATGATGTTACAGCTGTATATTGATTAGAAAAAAAGGTACTTAGATTTTTTTTATTTTTTTTATTATTAAAATAATTACAGTGCCATCATCCACATACAGAGAGAGAAGGATGTATGTAAATTAAACGGTGTGTGTTTAGTGTCACTTTAAGGCTGGCATGTTTGTTCTTAAGAGAATGTAGCCTCTTACTAATCATAGCTGATAGGCATATGCATTTAGAATAGGGGATTTCAGCATCTTTTTGTTTTTAAATGGATTAGAAAGAGTGACTTTCTTTGGTGTAGGTTTTGTTTTTGATGGCCTCATTCTCATTCAAACCTAGAAAATAGAATAGCAGCAGTAAAATGTCAGAAAATATAGTTTGTTTTGTCTATGCACATTTTGCTATGCAATTGTTTTAAATGATGTGTTCCTTAAGAGGGAATTATTTGTGCTGAAAGTTAAGCACTGCACAAAACACTTTTATAGTCAATTCAGTGCCTGATATCTTCAAGGTTCATTGCCCTGAACATTTTTTTTTTAAATTATTAGCTTCTTAATGCATGAGGCTTCAATTTACCCCCTACCGACAGCTTTAAATGGTTTTTTAGACATTTTGTAAGTAGACTACTTCAGTTCATGGCAGCTGATAAACTGCTGGCTCGGTTATAAAAATAAGAAAATTATAGAGGCATTTTAATTTTCCTGTTTACTTTTTGTCTGTTAAAGCAGTGACTTGTGGTTATACATTATGTAATAAAACAAAAGCTAGCCTTTTTATACCTTATTTGTATGTTATAGGCTGTCCTTCATTTCTCATTTTGAATAGATGATGGAAGCTAAATCATTATGATTGTAGATTTGTTACACTACTTATAACCTGATTGTATTTAAGTGACATAAATATTAATATTTAATGTACCTATACATCTTTACTGTATAAATGTTTAACAAATATGAATAAATAGTTTGCCAATAATATCTTGTATTTGGCAAGAATTGGAAGTGGTGCCTAGTTATTCAGCACCTACATTGATTCTCACATTTTGTGTAAAAGTTTCTACAGTAACATTTTGTGTTGTTTTCCATTTCAGACAGTGAATTATTTGCTTTAATATTATGTTGCTTAAGTGTGAAAATTTTGTAGAACCGTATTATGTAGCAGTAACTGTTTTAAAGGGGTTGTAAAGGTAAAAGTTTTTTCACCTTAATGCATTCTATGCATTAAGGTGAAAAAACATCTGACAATACCGCCCCCCGTTTTACTTACCTGACCCCTCCAAAGTCCCGCGCTCGCCCCCGACATCCTCTTCGTCGCTCACCCTGGCCGTTGTTTGGCTAGAGTGGATGAATTGAAAGCAGCGCAGCCATTGGCTCGCGCTGCTGTCCAATCACATCCAATGACGCCGCGCGCCAGGGCCGAGTGATACAGCGAGCTGCTATAGCCGCCGGCTGTATCAGGGGAGTGTGCCCGCAAATTCTCCACACCATGCGAGGAAGCTCGCATTAAGGTGAGAAATACTTGCGGGGGGGAGCCGCGACAGCCGCCGATGGACCCCAGAAGACCAGGTTCGGGGCCACTCTGTGCAAAAACGAGCTGCACAGTGGAGGTAAGTATAACATGTTTGTTATTTAAAAAAAATATATAATCCTTTACAACCCCTTTAAGGGCTCTTTAAACTGAGTTTGTTAAACCCTAGTCTGGAGTGTATTAGATTCAGCAAGCATTTAAAGGAAATGTAGTGTTTTGTGTATATGTTATTATTTTTAGGACTAACTTATTCTTTTAATTTTTAAATTCTACATTGTGCGGTAAATTAGTTATTCAGTATGAATATTTCATTGTTACCTTTTTGCTTCGGCCAGTTGTTCACCAGGCATGCGTACTGTTGTGCTTTAAATAGTGAATAGTCCATGTCACCACTTGTATATTTAGTTTTTTACAAAAGAAAAATGACACAGACCAATAATAACATACAATAAGGACACACAGGCCTCTTGCTTGTAGACATATTTGTTATGGGAGATCTCCGCGCTTAGGACCGGAAATAAGGTGTGCAGCCTGTCCGGAAAAAATTAACCCCCTAGAGGGCAATTTAAATGTAAAGTGCAGAATATGAGGGACAAATGGCGCTCCCTGTAAGTAATAAATATGGTGAACCTAAAAAAGGTATGAGTGAAAAAGTGCGTACCTATAGAGAGTATCTACCTTATTAATCCTGCTAGGTGAAAAGTAGATGTTGTGATATAGGTGAAGTGTACCACCCTATAAATAACAATATTAGTGAACTACTCCAATCTGTGAATACCAGTGCTAGTGAGCGTGAGCAACTTAATTAATAGAAAATAAATAGATAAAAAATAGAAACACAAATATAAAAGATATGTAGTGTGTATTATAAATGTGGCTAATTAGGTAAGTGGCTAAACCACAGGGGAAGGGAGGTAGCAGCTAACCAACTAGCATATATCCTCTACCCAACTAATAGTGTATCCATAATATACCATTAATACATGTAGATTTAGAATTGTACCAACACTACCAATGGTGAGTAACTTTGGTAATGTATGAGCCAAGTGAGCAGTGTGCTATAAATAAGCAGGTGACAGTCCCAATACAAAAGATCAAAAATTAAAAAAGTGAATAATAATAATAATAATGAAAATCAAAAAATATGTAATAATAAAAAACCCTGTATAAACCATACACTCAGTGTGTGAAAGTCGAACAGTCCAAAAATACGGTTGTGAAAAATACAAAAATCATAGTATTAAAGGGAGGGAGTCCAATCCTATGCAGGGACCCACAGCAAGATCAGTAGGCAATGTGTTGATGAGTGGATGGGGATATATGGATAACAGTTGTGAAGATAATTCCACCGGTGACTTGTAGTGCTTCAGGCAGTAGTAGGTGACTGTTGTGCTGCCCCCCCAAAGTTCCCTCACTCACCGGACGTAGGTACCCCTGCAGGGGTAAACAGCATAAGAATATGGATGTCGGATGGTCCTCCTGGTGGTGGTCTGGATCGGGTCCTGGTTCAGTAACTTTCTCCAGTGAATGCAGCCAAAACCCTCAGATGCGGGGGAGGGGGAATACCCCAGGTGGTAATCAGATGGTGCCTCACAGAAAAAAGCAAAAGGATATACCCATGTGTGGTATCAGGTGGCTAGTTTATTGGTAAATTTAAAATTGGAATTAAAATAAAAAATAAAAATAAAACCCAGGGTGTCTCACAGGATCAGCCTGGTTCCACCGTACACATTAAAAAGTAGCAAGCAGGGGCGGTTTAGGGCTGGTTTGCTGTTTGCGCTCCACAAGCGTACCAAGCCTCTAAGTCCCGCTCCAAAATGACGTCAGCACGCCTTACCGGTTTCGTTATTGAACGTTATCAAAGGCGCCTTTGATGAACGTTATCAAAGGCGCCTTTGATAACGTTCAATAACGAAACCGGTAAGGCGTGCTGACGTCATTTTGGAGCGGGACTTAGAGGCTTGGTACGCTTGTGGAGCGCAAACAGCAAACCAGCCCTAAACCGCCCCTGCTTGCTACTTTTTAATGTGTACGGTGGAACCAGGCTGATCCTGTGAGACACCCTGGGTTTTATTTTTATTTTTTATTTTAATTCCAATTTTAAATTTACCAATAAACTAGCCACCTGATACCACACATGGGTATATCCTTTTGCTTTTTTCTGTGAGGCACCATCTGATTACCACCTGGGGTATTCCCCCTCCCCCGCATCTGAGGGTTTTGGCTGCATTCACTGGAGAAAGTTACTGAACCAGGACCCGATCCAGACCACCACCAGGAGGACCATCCGACATCCATATTCTTATGCTGTTTACCCCTGCAGGGGTACCTACGTCCGGTGAGTGAGGGAACTTTGGGGGGGCAGCACAACAGTCACCTACTACTGCCTGAAGCACTACAAGTCACCGGTGGAATTATCTTCACAACTGTTACCCATATATCCCCATCCACTCATCAACACATTGCCTACTGATCTTGCTGTGGGTCCCTGCATAGGATTGGACTCCCTCCCTTTAATACTATGATTTTTGTATTTTTCACAACCGTATTTTTGGACTGTTCAACTTTCACACACTGAGTGTATGGTTTATACAGGGTTTTTTATTACATATTTTTTGATTTTCATTATTATTATTATTCACTTTTTTAATTTTTGATCTTTTGTATTGGGACTGTCACCTGCTTATTTATAGCACACTGCTCACTTGGCTCATACATTACCAAAGTTACTCACCATTGGTAGTGTTGGTACAATTCTAAATCTACATGTATTAATGGTATATTATGGATACACCATTAGTTGGGTAGAGGCTATATGCTAGTTGGTTAGCTGCTACCTCCCTTCCCCTGTGGTTTAGCCACTTACCTAATTAGCCACATTTATAATACACACTACATATCTTTTATATTTGTGTTTCTATTTTTTATCTATTTTCTATTAATTAAGTTGCTCACGCTCACTAGCACTGGTATTCACAGATTGGAGTAGTTCACTAATATTGTTATTTATAGGGTGGTACACTCCACCTATATCACAACATCTACTTTTCACCTAGCAGGATTAATAAGGTAGATACTCTCTATAGGTACGCACTTTTTCACTCATACCTTTTTTAGGTTCACCATATTTATTACTTACAGGGAGCGCCATTTGTCCCTCATATTCTGCACTTGTAGACATATTTGCTTACTGATGATTCTACACAGGATCTTGCAAGCTGAAGTTGTGTACTTTTTTTTTTTTTTTTTAACACCGCTCTGGATGCATTGATACATTATGGATTTTTACCTTTACATAGCTGTGTGTATTGTCACATTGACCAGTTTGTACACATGTACATCATGTCTGTAAAAAAACAAATGGCTTTGATGTGGTATTTTATCTTCGGCAGTGTGAAAGACCTTGATTTCACTACATATTTCAGATGTTGATTCCCACACATGTTGGAGGTCTAAAGCTGGCCATACACCTATAGATTATCTGCAGATTTTCTATGTTTAGATGGAAAAAGTGCAACAGATTTCTCCATGTTCGCTAAACTGTGTGGATGGAGGAATCTCCCACTTTTTCCATCTAACCATAGAAAATCTGCAGATAATCTATAGGTGTATGGTCAGCTTTTGAATACATTTTGTGGCATAATTTTGGTATACAGCTACATTTATTATGGCTGTAAGCATAGGTAGCTTATTTACAGTTTAGCTTGCCTTTGATTTTCACAGTTTTGTAATGAGGATTTTGCTTATTGTTTTAGACTGTATTATCGGAGGATATACAGTATTCTGTTCTTTAGACACAGCTGTATTACTTTGGCCTTGCATTTAAAATTATTGTCCTACTAAAAAAAGCATTTATCTTAATCGTACAGTACAGGACACAGGCTAAGTATTCATAGACCCTGAGTTGTAGGCTGGTACCGTATACATAAGACAGTCTGAGTCCTCATTTTTTTGTTAGTGTCCTGAGGTAATAGACCTTCTGCCCTATGAGAAATCACTCTTGGCTAAGCTACTTGATTTAAGAATCCAAGGATAAAATAATGAACTATTCATTGTTTTCTAATGCAACACTAGAAGCAGTGCATTTGGATTGGTAAAACCCTGCAAACCATACCTGGATGGCCTATAATGTTACGTCAGGCACTGAATCCTACATGAGCCTCAGAGTACTATACAGTTACAGGAATGTGATCCATTCTTATGGAACTCGGATCCTGAAGACTCCTCCGGGGGTATGCCCGATGTGCCTAACGAAGGCTTGATTCTGTATTTTTACCAGTGATGTGGATAGGTCACCCTGTTTCTTCGACTGTTACTGTTGGTGCTAAAACTCAACCGCTTGGAATTAAGTTTCATGTGGATGACCAGATGTTACATCACACCACAGGTTGTACACAGTCATTGATAAGGTACTTGGGTATTTCCTCCTGCCCTTTTGCCACAGGACAGTTTGCACTGGGGTTGCTGTGTATTTCTTCACTAACATGTTTACCCTATAGACTGCATCCTGCTCCATGAATACCCCACAGTGGAATACCCTCACACGTAGCTATAATAAAGCAAATGGGGGCCACGACAAAAAAAATCTAATTTTAACACTGGTGTCTGCACCCAACTATAGTTCTATTTCAGGCACACAAATCTAAGGAACATTTTTTTTTTTTTTTGTGTAACTGCCATACTTTCATTAATACAGCCATCACTGTCCTGGGCTCAAGCGCCAGGCTATTTCTCCAACTCCACCTCAGTTGGTTCCAGATATGGCCAGCTTTGAAGAGATAGACATATTATAGAAGGGAATGAAGACAACCCAGAGGAAGTCTTGGAGGAGAATGCGGTAGATGTCACATACCCAGACTCTTGTATTCCTGATGTTTCAACTTTAAGTAATATGTACAGAACAACTTAACCACTTCAGGACCAGCCTCGTTTTGGATTGTAGGTGTTTACATGTTTAAAACATATTTTTTTGCTGGAAAATGACTTGGAACCCCCAAACATTATATATTGTTTTTTTTTTAACACCCTAGAGAATAAAATGGCGGTCATTGCAATACTTTTTTTCACACCGTATTTGCGCAGCGGTCTTACAAGCGCACTTCTTTTTTTTGGAAAAAAAGTCACTTTTTTGAATAAAAAAATAAGACAACAGTAAAATTAGCCCAATTTTTTTTTGTATTGTGAAAGATAATGTTACGCCGAGTAAATTGATACCCAACATGTCCTGCTTCAAAATTGCAGCCGCTCGTGGAATGGCATCAAACTTTTACCCTCAAAAATCTCCATAAGCGACATTTAAAAAATTCTACAGGTTGCATTTTTTGAGTTACAGAGGAGGTCTATGGCTAGAATTATTGCTCTCGCTCTACCGATCGCGGCGATACATCACATGTGTGGTTTGACTAACGTTTTCATATGCGGGCGCTACTCATGAGTTCGCTTCTGCGCGCGAGCTCGACGGGACGGGGTGTTTTAAAATATTTTTTTGTTTTTCTTATTTATTTTACTTGAATTTCTTATGTTTTACCAAAAAAAAAATGGATCACTTTTATTCCTATTACAAGGAATGTAAACATCCCTTGTAATAGAAAAAAAAAAGCATGACAGGTCCTCTTAAATATGAGATCTGGGGTCAAAAAGTCCTCAGATCTCATATTTGGACTTAAATGCAAAAAAAAAAAAAAAAAAGACATTTGGAAATTGTGCCTTTAAGACGTATGGGCGGAAGTGACGTTTTGACGTCGCTTCCGCCCTCCTATGGTATAGAGACGAGTGGGGGCGATCTTAGCCTCACTCGTCTCTATTCCCAGCATGTAGAAGGACCCGATCGCCTCCGCCGCTGCCGTCGGCTCCCATAAGCGGCAGAAGGCGCGGGAGACCGGCGGGAGGGGGGGCACCTCTCCCGCCGCCGATAACGGTGATCTCGCAGCGAATCTGCCACGATGACCACCATTATCGCACACAGGACCGCCTCATGTAAAGAGGGATACCTCGGTTGTGGCAGCAGCTGCTGCTGTTACCGAAATATCCCTCTTCAAAGTGCCGACGTATATGTACATGAGGCGGTCGGTAAGTGGTTAATGTAGCCATATTGCATTTATAGAAAATTGCAGAGGCTGCAGATTCAAAAGGAAAGGTCATTTTTAATATTTAATTACAATATGACTTGTATCCCAATTGTACACGCTATATTTTTTCTTTATTTGATATTTGTTTCCCCCCACAAAAGTGGAGTTACCCTTTTAAAGTGGTTGTAAACTCCCCCCCCCCCCCCCCCCCACAACTTTGTCCCATGTAAATAAGCATAAAAACCCTAATGAACACTGCTTGTAGATATCTCCTTACTTGGTATTGTAATCCTTTGTTCTTTAGAATGACGTCACTGAGCATGCCCAGATCTTCCCTGATTTACGGCACACTCTGTGTACTTGTCTGTCTATTATCAGGACTTCCTACGGCACACAACACTGAAATTCCAGGAGACTGCAGAATCATTCAGAGCTTCCTCCTACACCCCATGTGACCATGTGACATCACATGCAGTGTAAATCAGGGCATCGGACAGCATTACTGCAGTCTTATAAGCTGAAGTTGATAAGACTGACAAAGGCAAACACTAGATAATCGGCACAAGTAAATACTATAAAATAAAACAAGTCAACCATGAACAGGGAAGCAGGGTTGCCATAGAAACATTGGATTAAGGAGGAGGCTTGGTTAACGGTACAGGAAGTGCTCAATGTAAGGGCGCAAATACACTGCACTGTGGACTCAGAAAACAATACTTAAGATGGCGCTGCCTAACCCCTGAAACAAGTTTTTTAAAGTTTCTTTAAACAGTAAGTAATATGTGATTGGGCTGGTTACAGTGGTTATAGTTTGATAATTACTTATTATAATGGACTAATTGAAAAGAAGCATCAGAGTGGGAGAGTTTACTTCCACTTTAACAGCAAGCTACCTCTGTTGTGGGAAGGACACAAGTGCACTGGTAATACATTCCTTTATAATCTGGTCTCTTTTCAGGTAATCTACGCATTTTCTTCTAGTGCAAATCCTACCTTGCCTGCTTCGCAAAAAAAAGAAATCTGCAATTCTAATTACACCAAACTGGCCCAGTAGAACCTGGTACACAGACACTGGCTTTACTGGCATGGCTGTTGAAGGCCAAGTCTTAAAATAAAGAGGAGTTCCCATGCCTAACATTCCTACCTTGAAAGCACAAAAAAGCGACTTCCAGAAAGATCTATTATTTTACCTGGAAATGCTTCTTTACCTGGTGTGAACACAGGCACTTCATTAGAGATTACACTGTTCCTCGCATACTAGCCTTCCTACAATTCGGACCGGACCAGAACTTTGAAGCACTCTGAAAGGACAGGCCTTGTACATTCTTTCAAAAAATCTCTGACGTGTCTCTTCCTTGTTAAAATCTTTAAAGGGGTTGTAAAGGCAGAAGTTTTTTTTTTTTTTTTTTTTATCTTAATGCATTAAGGTAAAAAAAAAAAAAAACTTGTGTGCAGCAGCCCCCCCCCCCCCCCCATAATAACCTGAGGTCCATCTAGATCCAGAGATGTTGCATGAGAGACTCGGCTGTCCGGGACTCCCCTCCTCATTGGCTGAGACATAAGCATGGCGCCATTGGCTCCTGCTGTTAATCAAAATAAGTGAACCAATGAGGAGAGAAAGGGAGCGGGCTGCGGCTACGTGTCTGAATGGACACAGGGAGCTGCAGCTTGGCTTGGGTGCACCCCATAGCAAGCTGCTTGCAGTGGGGATATTTAACAGGAGGGAGGGGCCAAGAGCACCGAAGAGGGATCCGATAAGAGGGGGATCTGGGCTGCTCTTTGCAAAACCACTACACAGACATAGGTGTGAGATGCCTATTGCATTAGGATGTGCACCCCAAAGCTCAAAAACAGAGAAGCAGAGACAGTGGCTATGGGTATGCACATGGCATGGCTGTGATACAATGCCAATACAGAGATTATAGAGAGAAAGGCAATATTTTTTTGATTACATTTTTTTCACTTTTTTCTTTTTGTGCCCTATTGGGGGGGCTTTTGTGAAAATATCAGGGGTCTTAATAGATCCATGATGTCTCACATTTAAGACTGAGCCTCAGCTGCACCGATGAAGGAACAGGAAGTACTTACAGGCCTCCTAATTATTTGCAAAGTGAAGTATAGTAAACACAGTTTACTTAAGTGATGACTAGACACAGGAGTGATGGGCACTGATTGCTCACTGTGTTTATTCAGAACAGGAAGGGTCCAGTAAATTGCATATTTACCAGCCCCTTCCCCCTGATCCCCCTGCAGCACAGCTGGAGGGAGGAAGATGAGGAGAAGCTGGTAGTGCTGCAGGGGGAGGAACGAGAGAATCAGCGTCTGCAATAAGGCAGTACAGCTGGTATAGGAGGGCCAGCTGTACTGCCTTATCAGTGGCCCTGGTGCACAGTTTGATTAGGGTGTGCCCAGGCACACCCCATGCACACGCCTATGTGCACAGAGTATGTAAGTATTACATGTTTGTTATTTTCTATGAAAAAAAAAACAGACTTTAGTATCACTCAAGGTATATCTCAGATCATGCTTCATTTGCAGTACCCTGTGTCTACTTGGGTCCTCAATTTGGTACTCTGACTTGCACGAGGTGATCTCTTGTGCCAAATAGCCTTCTTGGTTGTGATCACGTCTGTATGAGCTAGCGGCCATCTCTTGTAAGAAGCCGCTCCTCTATCTTTAAAATGACAAGGTAGTCTTATGCCCAAGACAATTTATGGTATTAGTCTTCCACCTCAATGAAGACCTAGTCCTTTCAGGTTTGTTCCCTGCTCCAAAACACCCAAAGGACATTGTTCTTCATTGTCTGGAATTAGGCAGAGCCATCAGATTCTACCTCAACACAACAGCTTCTATCAAAGACTGGGACTTCCTTTTCAGCCTACCCTCATTACCATACAAGGGGGCATCCTGCTTCAAAGTGCACCATTCCTCGATGGATAACAACACTTTTTCAGAGTTTACTCTCTAAAGAACCAATTCACTTTTATGAGTTCATTCCACCAGGTTGGTGGGTTTTTTACTGGGCATTCTGGGACCAAGCCTCTGCAGCCCAGCTTTGTAAGGTGGCCACCTGGCCCTCTGTGCATACCTTTTCAAAGTTCTACCAAGTGGACATCCATTCTTCTATGGATGCAGCATTCGGTTGCAGGGTTCTTGCAGTGGCACTCTGAAGTTGGGTCTTTTGACCCTTGTTGAGGCAGTGGCACAGTTCTGTTTGCTTAGTGTTGCCCACCCTTTTCATTCATTGCTTGGGGACATCCCAGTGTTTATGAATACTCATACTGGGTCCTGTACTGTACAATTAAGACAAAGATTTTGAAATGACCTGTAAATGGCATATCATGAGGTACAGTACAGAACACAGACCACCCTCCCTTTTTTTTTCTTGGGTTATTCTGCATCGCTTGCTATAAAACGGAAGAAGCATGGTGTTGGGTAGTTATTGGGGGGATGCCCAGGGGACTTTTCCTCAAAAGCTTGACAGTCATCAAGGGAATTCCCTTGAAAAAGTCACGTGTCCTGTGATGCAACATGTCGGGAGGAGGAGCCTAAAGTGACGCTGTGTAAGACACGGATCTCAGCTAGTAGGAGAAGGGCGGACAGCCCCAGCTAAGAAGCCTGACCATTGAATACAGTTAACCGCGATCTGATTTCTTGGGTACACGTGAGTGCAACAGCATACACAGGCACTTCATGTTTTATTCAGTTCAGGGAGGCTACGCAATGTTTTTTTGTATTTTCTTTTTTTCAGCACTTGAAAAATAATATTTTTCAGAAGAACATACCCACAACAAAAATCAGGAAAAGTAAAGGGAAGTTTTACCTGTTTCCTTTTTATTTATCCCTATTCAGATGTATAGCAGCAATTCAACATTCCCCACTGCTTGCATTAACTGCATAAATGATACATAGTAACATTGTGGGAATTAATGTGATACATATAATTGTTTTTGTTACTAAGTATATGTTTAGCTCATTGTCTGCAGACTACACATCAGTTGTTTTTATTCACAGCACAGTCTCTTCACTCATCATTTTAAGGAAGTAACAGTGCCTTTTGTTACTAATCACATTTGTGGAACAAACACCAGGTGCTCTTTATTCACGGAGCACACACACACATCCAATCTTTTATTGTTTAAAGGAAGTAACCAATATTGATTGATCAATTTATTTATTATTGTATGAAACATTTTAATACTGGTTTGTTCACCTTTGAGCACATCTTTTCACCACACATATTAATGACATTAAGCTGCCTAGTGTCATTTTTTGGAGTATTTTCTAGCTGCACGTTTGATATATTTTATTTATTCACCGTTTTTATACGCATATTTTATTCATCAGTCACTTGGATCACTTATCCACTTAGACTATATATATTTTCTTCATATATTATTGACCACTTTGGACCTGCTGGCAATAGTGTATATGCACAGTATGCATTGGATGCATTAACATCGTCATACTTATAATTTCGATCTATTACATCAATAAGGTTGATTTTGCGCATCATCTATACAAACTTTGTATATTTTACTATACAGTTACCAGTTTACACTTACAAAGATGATCTGAAAATTTGAATTATTATTTTCTCTCTGACGTTCGCACAATCACATTTGCGCATGGCAGGGGCGCTTAAAAAAAGTTTAGAATTTATTTACATTTATTTTTTGACACTTTCTTTATTTATATTTTTTATTGCTATTAAAAGAGATGAGCAACATCCCTTGTGATAGCAAGGGCAATGACAGGTCTTTATGGAGAGATCTGGGGTCTATTAGGCCTAGAGCTCGCCACTGCTCTCCAAAGCAGCCAGTCAAACCAAGCTGGTAACAACCTGTAAACAAACGAAAACCAGAAGTGACAAAATGCTTGTTGCCTCCAGATGTTACCGACGAGAAGGAACATCATTCCTTCTGCTCTTCACAATGTGTCCAATGCAACCAGTCTCATCGTTCCGGTCCCGCCCCCCGGTTGGATGGCATGCTAATGGGGGGGGGGGGGGGGGAATCCACTTCTGCCACCTGTAAAAGTGACTGGGCATCTGTATAGCCACTCCAATCACTTTTACTAGCAGAAAATCGCCAGCTGAAAAGCATATCAGCACCGCTTCTCCAGGATGTATGTATACATATGGGAAGTGGTTAATCGGCTTCTGTTGAAGAGGCATTATGGAAAGTTTTCTTTTGATTAGTGGCTGCAGCTGCTTTCAGGGTACAATGTCTACCTTATTTGTGTGAAGGGAAAAATGTTTAACAAAATAAACCATGAATGGCCAACTTTAGTTTAGTGTGGAGACTTTTGAGTGGAAGCATCTCTGTGGTTAGATGTACCTTCTTTGATAAGTGATGCAAAACTTTCATTCTTGATTATCGCTAAATAGATCCAGTCTGTTGAAACAATTTTCAGAATCCCTGCAACTTGGTTGGGTAGGTTGATGTGCACAGTTCATTGCACTTTTTGTATTCAGTTGATTGCAAAACAGTGATACAGTTTTCATATATTGGGCATAAAAGTTGCCTGAACACTGGTGCATGAATGCAGCACTTTGCACAAAATGCACTGAATTTTAAGTAACTAGTTCAAGAGTCATGTTTGTCAAAATTCCTTAAGAGTGCTGCCCCATGATAAAAAGAAATCCCAGACCATGGTTTCACGTGCATACTTGTAGAGCTAAGTGACATGAAAAAAAAATTCTCTGAATAAGAAAATATTCCTTCTTTTTTCCTGACCGTAAAGTAAAATAAAAAATTACATTCATATGCATTTTTTACTCATTGTATAGATCAGGCATCACTAAATGGTAAACAGTGATCTGAACTTGGACCAAGTCACTGTCCCATCCAGACTGCAGCAGTCCTGCCATTTGGCAGCCAGGTCTTCCCCTTAGCAGTCAACTGCTGCCAATGAGATCATCCTCCGAGTTGACATCAGGAGGCAGGATTGTTCTAGATGGTGGAAGCTGCCCAAGGTAACTTTTCAATTTACCCAGCAGATGTGTTGCTAGGGTGCAGAGCTTTCTTGGCAACCAATCACAAACTGTTGTGAAGCTCTGGCCCTCCATCTAGAACTGTCCTACTTCCTGATGTCAGCTCTACACCTGTGAGCCTCCCACCCTCCACCCTGTCCATGGTAAAACAGGGAAGAGGGCTATGTCACTGCTGTGAAGTATGGCTGGAATCCGTGGGGTGATGTGAAGGAGGGGTTGATATAAAGGGGGTGCTGTGGACAGCAATGTGAAGGGGAGGCCTAGGCCCAGACTGTGAAAGGGTGGGTGATGTGAAAGAGGGCCAAGGACAGGAATGTGAAAGGGGGAGATATGAAGAGGGGCTAGTGACAGGAATGTGAATTGGAGTGATGTGAAGGGGGGGCCAAGGACAGGAATGTAAAAGAAGGTAAATTGAAGTCAGGCTGAGGACAGGAATGTGACGGGGGCCGAAGACAATAATGTTTATTGGGGGGGTGATGTGAAGGGGGTCAAGGATGGGAATGTGAGATGAGGAGGAAGGGGGGGGGGGGGGCGGCTGAGGACAGTAATGTAAAGGAGGCATGAGGAAAGGGGGTGATCATTCTTTCTGTAACTAGATTTATCTGAATGTGGCACATTTTATTTAGGTCAGGCTACACAAATGGATGTTATAAAGTGGGGGTTGAGGACACTGCTGTGAAGGAAGAGGGGGGTGATGTGAAGGGGGGCAAAGAAGACTACTGTGAAGGGGTGGGGGGTTTTGATGGGGGACTGAGAATACTGATGTATTAATGGGATTGTGATGTGAATGATTTTGAGGCTTCTCACATGATTGCAACTTGCAATCATGCGAGTAGGCAACCCATTAATTTCAATGGACTGCATGAGGTGCAGAAACGAAGAGAAAGTCCCTGACCCTTTTTTAAAGTTGTGCTGTACTGAGCTGTACAGTGCTGTGGCACCATGTGGTTTGGCACTTGCAAAAACTAACCGGATTTGCTGATGTGCAAGGGGTGCCATTACGAATAAAACATGATAGTTGGACTTCTGTTGGAAGAAAATGTTACTTACTGGATCTCCTGTGAATTCTTTTTCAATACCCCTAGTATGGTTATGCTAAACATACTCTCTTCAATCTTTTATTGAGAAACACAAATCGTTTGTGAGATTGCATGCATTTTGTATTATAGAATGTGTACATTGCATCATTATTCTTGTATGGAATTAAAACATTCCTTTAACCCCTTGATTAGCTCAGATGGCATCTGTAATTTTACAGAAGTTTAGCTACTTGTTTTACATTTGTTTTAGGAGTTCTTCCAGTACACCTCATCTTTACTCACCAAATGGGAAGAATAGCTGGATAATAGCTAGGTACACAGAGTTGACAATAACCAGGGTCACCATAAACCCTTGGCCTATAATGTGGATATTCCCCCTCTTGTGTTACTATATATAAATTCCATTAATCTCCAGTACACAACAGTCCACTGCTGTGGTGCAAACAGAGAAAAACAGTAGGACACTTCCTTATTTACATAGCAGGTCCTGTTCTCCTGTGTTAGCCATTACTTTGTACCCTGTCATTACTCACCTAGCTACTAGGAATGGCAGTGATTTGCTGTTATTGTTGTAACTTTTTAATGGGCTTTTTGAAAGTCAAGTCATGCTAAGTGAAGGGTTCTTCAATAAACAACTTTTGTTAGACACCTCTTGGTTTTCTGGGGTAGAAAGGAACATGAATATAAAAATGTCTAACTGATGTTTTGTGGCTGCTTTGTAGATGTAGTTAAGGTATGTAAAGAAATATGGCAGTCTTTGCCTGGTAAATCTAAATCTGTCTGGAATGAGTGGGTAATATGCACATCTCTTGTAGCCTGCAGCCTGCACTAGACATCCTGTGCTGAATAAAAAAGTAAATAAAAGTGGACACAGTAGTAACCCCCAGCATTATTGTCAGTAAGTGCAATAATAATCCTCAACATTGATATCAGTGGACACAATATTAACCCTCAACATTGTATACATTCAATAATTACTCCCAAAATTGGTATTTGTGGAGTCAAAAGTAATCGCAAAAATTGATGTCAGTAAAAACCCTCAACACTGTTGAACGCAATAATAACGCAATAATAACAAGAATGCGCTGAATTGTGCACCACATTGCCCCCTACTGCAGCCAGGAATGGATCACTGCTGAAGCGTTGAAGCACATTGGCAGCTATGCATTCTAGTGTGAACTCAGTTCAGTTGGCAGTGAAAGTTAAAGCCTGGTTCACACCTATGCATTTTTAAGTGCATTTTCCGTTTTGCAGAAACACACTACAGTTCATTTAACATGGTTTCCTTTTGGTCATGTTCACATCTGTGCATTTTATGGAAAGGGCCAGGGACTTTTTTCTGGTTTTTGGTTCCATATACTTCAATAGATCAAAAATGTGTATTGGAAAACACAAAATGCACCTGGAATATGCAAACTGCAACCTGCATAGGTGTTAACCGGGCCTTAGCCTCACCATCCCACCTGCATTGGTGATCAATTACCTGATCACATGCTTCTGCACTTCCCCCTCCCTCTCTTGGACCTGTACTGTACGTGGAGATTACTCTGCCTCACAGTGCCAGGAATTGGAACACATGAAATCTTCCAACACCCTGCTGCAACTCTCCTGCCTAACTGGCCTCCTACAAAGGCATGAGGGTTGGATGCGGCCTTCAAGCCACATGTTGGGCACCAGGGGCTGTCTACGCACGTGGTCAATTTTTAGTAGCGATATCATGCTTCTAAAATCTCTAGCAATTAATTGCTTGGAATAACATTGTGTGATCATTAGCAGTTAGTTGATGCTTCTTGAGTATCTCTTGCCATAAGAAACCATTCCTTCCTTATGTGTAGCATTTGATTACTATGATTACCACTCCTAGAGAGGTCTCTAAAAAATGATGGTTTTGAAATGTGTTTTTCATTGAAGTTAACTTCTTTAAAGTTAATGGAGGTAAACATGTGGTTAGTGGTATTGAAAAATGACTGTATTCAACAAATTTTTGCAGAAGCGTGTCATGTTTGTTGGGTCTGTACGCATCTTTTAAGCCACACATTGGCTGCTGTTACCTTCCACCTTTTCTTTGTTAGTACCACTTACTTTGCCAGCTTTTTGTTGCCATGTCCCAACTTTTTTGTGACATGTTGCTGCCATCAATTTCAAAATTACTTTATTTCTTTTTTTTAGTACATTTTCTCAGTTTAAACATTTGATATGTTTTCTATTTTCTTTTGTAAATTAAACATGGGTTAATGAGATTTGCAGATCCATTGCATTTTGTTTCTATGTAGATTTTACCGGGTCCCAGCTTTTTTGGAATTGGGGTAATACAGGTTTTTGGGTTTAGTGCCCCTTTATTTGTCTGAGGGCTTTTTCATCCAGACGAGAACAGATATGGCCTTATTAGTGCCTACAATTTAGCGGCTAATTGCATCTAAGTATTTTAAAATTACTTTTGAAATTGTAGCTCCCAAGATGGATTTTATAATGCGTGCTTGAGTTATGTTTTTGAATGTTCTCATTTATCCAGGTCATGGTATAGCTAGTAGTGTTGCTGCTTATTTAACCATATAGAAGTGACTCGGTAAAACCTCTTCAGCATTACAGAGCAAGTCCAGTTGAATGTGACTATCACTAGCCATGCTTTAAATTTTGGTAATATAATTTAATAGCATGTTTTATTACAAGTAGCTTTCAACATGATTGAATAATGCTAAACGTATATGGTATATCTTTTATTTAGAGGTTTGTCTCTCTACATTTTATGGTTTTTAGTTGAAGTTTTTGAAAGCAAGCCACAGCAAAGTTTCCTTAAACCGATATTAAACCCAAAAACAAACATTTTTTATATTGCAGCTTACCAATTCCTAAATGTGATGTTTTCATCCCACTCCTTCAAAATTTCTTGTTACCGCAGTTGAAAACGAACGTCGATTTGACCCACTGATTAGAAAAACAAACTTTATTATAACTTTCTTTTCCTAAGAATTTTAGTTCTAAATTATCCCCATCTATGGCCAGCTTTACAATGCTGCTGTCAAAAGGTTTTTCTATTGCTCCTCCAGCCAGAGTGCAAGCACCCTAATATAGCAAGCGTGTTACTGGCCAGACCACCAGGTGAAAACAGAGGATAAAAAAGACTAATGCAGCCACCACATCCAAGATTTGGTAAGCTGCAATATACTATACATTTGGTTTTGAGTTTAACCACTTGCCGACCGCGCGCCGTAGTTTGACGGCGGCAGAATGGCTGCCCTGCGAGAATCGCTGTAGCTGTACGGTGCCCACTTTAAGGGCTATAGGGGGGCGTGCGTACGCCGCAGCATTACTGAGGAGCCGATGTGCATGCCTGGCGGGCACCCGAGATCGCTCCTGACAGAGCCAGAATGTGTGCGTGCGCGTGTGTGCGTGCGTGTGTGCGTGTGTGTGTGCGTGTGTGTGTGCGTGTGTGCGTGTGTGTGTGCGCGTGTGTGTGTGCGTGTGTGTGTGCGTGTGTGTGTGTGTGCGTGTGGACACCAATTCCCGTTCTGGCAGGGGAGAGGAGACCGATCATGTGTTCCTAGTATATAGGAACAACGATTGGTCTCCTCCCCCAGGCAGCCCCATCCCCCCTACAGGTAGAACACACTGAGGGAACACATTTAACCCCTTGATTGCCCCATCGTATTAACCTCTTCCCTGCCAGTGACATGTATACAGTAATCAGTGGCTATTTTTAGTTTTGATCGCTCACTGTATAAATGTCAATGGCCCAAAAAAAGTGTCCGATCTGTCTCCCGCAATGTTGCAGTCCCAATTGAAATCACAGATTGTCGCCATTACTAGTAAAAAATAATAAAAATGCCATAAATCTATCCCATAGTTTGTAGAAGCGATAACTTTTGCACAAACCAATCAATATATGCTTATTGCGATTTTTATTTTCTTAAATATGTCAAAGAATACATATCGGCCAAAACTATTTTTTTTATTTGGTATATTTATTATAGCAAAACGTTAAAATATTGAGTTTTTTTCAAAATTGTCGGTCTTTTATTGTTTATAACGCAAAAAATAAAAACCGTAGAGGTGATCACTGTTCTAAACACTGTTCTGTTAACAGTGGTTAACACTGTGCTAAATGATAGGCGGTTTGTAGAAAGGATAGTTTTTTCAGAATTATGTTCACACAGAGTGTTAATAACTGGAGTACATCATGTCAATTTCTCTACTGTGTCTGTATGCTTACCATAAGTTACAATAAAAGTCAGTGACAACATATAATATATTATGCCATTGATTGGAATGTCTTTAAGAGCATTTTCTCCAAAGTTGCGGATCGAACTATTGGAAATGCTGCAAAGAGCCGTTCATGTTTCTTGGCAGGTAAATGGAAGTAGTTATTGGCCAATTCAGATTTTTGGAAGAGGTTTAAGGTTTTTCATGTCATCAGTACTCAACACTTATTTTTCCTGCTGATATTTATTAAAATGCATTGCATGAGTTGCTCTGTATCGTAGCAATTGTATACACTGTACTTTAGTAATTCAAGATGAAGTGAACACCTGTTTTTTATTTAACTTCAGTATGTTGCATTAAACCTAGAATTCATTGTTATTAAAGTTATTGTTTCCAGACTTCAACTGCAGACTTTGCATGTACTGTAAGTAGGTATCCTAAGACTTTACATGCTAACTTTCTTTCTATAAGCCATCTGTTTCTTAATACGAGAGATCCTGCTTAAATTACTAGCTGCTTATAAATGTAGGGGAGCTGAAGTAGTGCCATGACTCCACACCCTTGATCTGTCAGTTGCTTTTTAACTTCCTAAATAAAAGAAGCTAATTAAATTCTATTGCATGTAAGTTAAAAGGTACCCATAATCATAACCTAGAAACCTAGATTTCACTTCATCCTGCCAATAACAGTCGAAAGGATTGTATGTGTGTTGCCCTTGACATGTTTAGACACCTCCAGGATGACTTTTCTTGTAGAATCAATCACTGAATATGTAATTTTGCTGGGTAAAGCCTTCTGTCCTCTGAGATAGGGCCAGTAGAGCCTACAAATGTATGCCTTGCTGGTGAGATTATGCATACTCCTGTCATGATTGTTCTATGGAACTAAGACCCCTTTTACGCTGGGGCCGCCCATGCGTTAATGGTAAAATGCTGCTCGTATTAGCTGCGCTTTACGACTGTTTAAGCAGCGCTTTTTGGCCACTAGCGGGGCGCTTTTAACCCCCGCTAGTGGCCAAAGAAGGGGTTAAAACTGCCCGTGTTATGGCAATGAGCAGGGGCATTTTGGAAATTTTTTCTAAAGGCAATGCATCATGGATCACATAAATTTCACCTTACCACCTGTTCAGTGTTTGCTACTCCTCTCTGCCAATCCCTCCACTGGCTTCTGCTCAACCAACAATTTATAAAGCCATCCCCAACTATATTACTAACCTTGTCTCAAAATGTAAAAAGCTTCTTGAGGGCAGGGACTAATATGAATGTGCAATATATATGTAAAGCACTGCGTAAATTGATGCCGCTATACAAGTTCCTGTAATAAATAATAAAATGTCAACCAAATAATTTTCTTCCTCCCAAGACCACCTGTTCTTTAGCTTCCTTGTCGCCTCCCCCCATACTCACCTTCAGGACATTTCCAGGGCCTCTCACATCCTTTGGAACTCCCTACCTGAATCTGTCCAACCATCTTCCACTCTGTCCAGTTTTAGATGATCCCTAAAAACTTATCTCTTCAGCAAGGTCTATCCTGCCCCATCTAACTGTACATTTATTTTCTCCATCAGCCCCACAGTTATTACCTTCTGTATCTCTTGACCCTCCCTCTTAGATTGTAAGCTCTAACGAGCAGGGCCCCCTGATTCCTGCTGTAATTGTACTGTCTGCCCTTAATGTTTTAAAGCACTGCATAAACGATTGACGCTATATACATTTGTGCTCAAAAGTTTGCATGCCCTGGCAGAAATTGTGAAACTTTTGCAATAATATTGAAAATATGTCGGGTCATGCCAAAAAACTGTCTTTCATTTAAGGATAGCAATCGCATGAATTTATTATCACATAGATTTGTGGATCGTTTTTTAATTATAATAACAGAAATCACCCAAATGGCCCTGATAAAGTTTACATACCCTGGAATGTTTGGCCTGGGTACAGGCACAGAAGGTGGTGCACACACAGGTTAAAATGGCAATTAAAGGTTTATTTCCTACATTTGTGGCTTTTTAAATCACAATTAGCATCTGTATATAAATAGTCAATGAGTTTGTTAGCTCTCACATGGATGCACTAAGCCGGCTAGACACTGAGCCACAAGGAGGTAGAAAATAACAGTCAAAAGACCTGCGTAACAAGGTAATGAAACTTCACAAAATGGAAAAGGGTATACAAAGATTTTTAAAGCCTTTAATATGCCTGTCAGTACTGTTTAATCATTTAAAGCGGTTCTGCACTGACTATTTTTTTTTTTTTTTTAATCTTTAAAAATGTGTTGTTATTTCAATCCTTACTTGTAGTGTCTTCGCCCATTATCCATGTCCTTTTTTCTGGATAATTGATTCTTTATAAAAAGGTTTTGGCCGATGTCATTTTGCTTGTGGGCATTTGAAGCCCACAAGCAATCACTTTCTCCTTCCCTCATTCGGATGAACCAGCATTCCTTGCTGGTTCCCGCGCATGCTCAGTGGCTACAGCTACGAACGGCATAATCGTTACCTGTTTGCCCTAGAGAACAATGGAGAAATTCAAAACGCTCTCCAAACGTGGAGGGGGTGATGACGTCACATCGTCTAAATCACATGAGATTTCGCTTCGGCTAGGCGCACTGACTCCTGGGATGAATTATATGAGATCCCAGGAGACAGTACGGAGATCAGCGGAAATGATGCTGATACCCGCAGAAACCCGCCCATAGCCGCAGGGAAAGATTAGAAGGAACACAAACCCCAGCAGAGAACTAAAGGTAGGAGGGAAAAAAAATTAAAAATAAAGGCACATGGAGCACTATTTAGATAATAAAAATAGGGCTGAAACAACTAATCGATTAATCAAAAACGAATCGATTATTAAATTAATCGATTACGAAAATAGTAATCGATTAATCGACCAGTAACATAATGGGGTTAAAAACAACTAAAATTAGCCCTTTATAGTACAAAAAGAGCAAATCGCTACTGTAAATATTACTTTCACAGTTCTACAATAAAAAAATGAACCCCTTACAGTAGTGATTATCTGTTTTTTTTTTTTAAACTATAAAGGGCTAATTTTTTTTTTTTTTTTTTAAACCCCATTAGGTTACTAAAAGTCTTAGACCTGGTTCACATCTATGTGTTTTTTTGTGCTTTTTGCAGAAACACACACTACAGTTCATTTACATGGTTTCCTATGGGACAAGTTCACATCTATGCTTTTTTCAGCCGCTGTGTATTTGGAAAGGGTCAGGGACTTTTTTTTTTTTTTTAAACACAAAACGGTGCTTTTTTGGTTCAATATATTTCAATGGAGAAGCTGCAGAAAGGCATGTAATGTGTTTTTTCAGCAATTTGTGTTTTTTAATCTGCCCAACAACAAATTTGCCCAAAAAAAAAATGCAAAATCACATGCGCAAAAATCAAAACGCACAGCAAAAAGCACTGCAGAAACAGATCAAAAGCAAATTGCATAGGTGTGTACCGAGCCTTACGCTGGCCACACGGATCAATTTTCAGACGAGAATATTCATATGAAAAATCTTTGTACATTCGCTGAATGAAAGAATGTTGTTTGAAATTTTCACTTGTTTTTAACATTGTTTTTAAAATGAATGTAACTTCTTAACGGAAACCACATACACTGCCTGAAAATTCCTTTGATCAAGAAGTTTTTTATTGTTTCCAAATTTTCCCATCACTTTGGTTGAAAATGAGCGTCGATTTGACCCCACTAACCATTAGAAAATCGACCGAACGTTCTTAAAATTCATTTTTTTTTAAGGAAAACATTGTTTTTTAAATAAAAAAAATGTGATCTCCTAGTCTGATATTTGCCAAATTCACCCTTTTATATACTATTAGAGGATATATACTATCTCTCCTCTAATAGTATATACAGTATATCTCCTCTAATTTAGTATATACCGTATGTCTGTTATTCAGAGTGGGTTAGATATTTTGTTCCCTAACCATATAGTTGGTTATTTATATTTACCACTGCATAGAGATATTTAAGAACAAATTGCCTTTTTTTTCCACTTTGCATATTAACTAAATTATACACCACACTTTAAGGTTATTAACCGAATAATCGAAACAATAATCGGCCAACTAATTGATTATGAAGATAATCATTAGTTGCAGCCCTAAATAAAAACAATGGCACTAACATTAAAAAAATATGTGCAGAACCGCTTTAATAAGAAGTGGACAATTTGGGGAACTCTTGATACCAAGTCAAGGTCAGGTAGATCAAGAGAGATTTCAGCCACAACTGCCACAGGAACTGTTCGGGATACAAAGAAAAACCCACAGTTGACCTCAGGAGAAATACAGACTGCTCTGGAAAAAGATGGTGTGGTTGTTTTTAAGGCTCATAATACGATGATACTTGAACAAAAAAGAGCTGCATAGTCAAGTTGCCAGGAAGAAGCCTTTACTATAAAAGTTCCACAAAAAAGCCTGGTTACAATATGCCGAACAACACCTTGACATGCCTCATTGGCTTTTTTGTGGCATTGCCACAGTAAAGGCTTCCTTCTGGCAGCTCAACCATGCAGCTCTTTTTTGTTCAAGTATCGTTGAATTGTGCTCCTTAAAAACAACCACACCATCTGTTTGGAGAGCAGACTGTATTTCTCCTGCGGTTACCTGTGGGTTTTTATTTGTATCCTGAGCAATTCTTCCGTCAGTTGTGGCTGCAATCTTTTTTTTGTCTACCTGACCTTGGCTTGGTATCAAGAGCCCCTAATTTTGCACTTCTTAATAAGTGATTAAACAGTACTGACTGTCATATTCAAGGCTTTGGATATCTTTTTATATAATTTTCCATATTTGTAAAGTTTCATTACCTTGTTACGCAGGTCTTTTGACTGTTCTTTTCTACCTCCTCATGGCTCGGTGTGTAGCTTGCTTAGTGCATCCATATGAGAGCTAACAAACTCCTTGACTATTTATACAAGGACACTAATTGTGATTCAAGAAAGCCACAAATGTGGGAAATTACCTTCAATTGCCATTTTAACCTATGTGTGCCACTTTCTGTGTCTGTACCAAGGCCAAACATTCCAGGGTATGTAAACTGTTTATGAGTGCCATTTGGGTGATTTCTGTTGTTATGATTGAAAAAGTTTTTTGGATCCTATGTGATAATAAATGGCTTCATGTAATTGCCATCCTTAAATAAAAAACAGTTTATTGGCATGATTAGTCATATTTTCAATATTAATGCCAAGATTTCCCAATTTCTGCTAGCGAATGCAAACTTTTGAGCACAACTGTAAATCCTGTATATTAATAATTTACTAATTTTTGACAATTCATTAGGTGATTTCACTGTAAAAGTCCAGAAACAGATTATCGTACAGTTCATGTAAACCCTAATAATAAAGTTCTCTTATTTATTCCTTTTTGGTCTTGTATACCACTGAAAGCATATTTTTCAATCTATTTTATTAAGCTGAAAAACTGTTCCCTTGTCAGAAATACAGAGCTGTCCTGTGTCCTCTTCATACTTCCTGTGTTATCTCAAAGAACCCTTCTAGTTCATATCTTAGACTACAGTATCATTCAGACTTTGTTGTAGAGAGCTGCGAGTGGGAGTGGCGGAATATCAAAAGACTATCAGGGCCAACAACACTAGGGGTTGACTTACTAAAGGCAAATAGGATGTTTGCAAGGGAACAAGCTGCATCATGAAGGCCAAGGAAGACACCAGACAAGTCAGGGATACATTGGTGGAGAAATTTAAAGCAGAGTTAGGTTATAAAATATCCCAAGCTTTGAACATCTGACAGAGTACGGTTCAAGCCATCATCCGAAAATGGAATGCAAACCTACCAAGACATGGTCGTCCACCTAAACTGACAGGCCGGCAAGGTGAGCATTAATCAGAAAAGCAGCCAAGAGGCCCATGATAACTCTGGAGGCGCTGCAGAGATCCACAGCTCAGGTGGGAGAATCTGTCCACAGGTCAACTATTAGTCGTGCACTCCACAAATCTGGCCTTTTTGGAAGAAAGCCATTGTTGAAAGAAAACCATAGGAAGTCCTGTTTGCAGTTTTTGCGATAAGCCACGTGGGGGACACCGCAAACATGTGGAACAAGATGCTCTGGTCAGATGAGACCATAATTTTACTTTTTCTCCTAAAAGCAAAACTCTGTGTGTGGTGGAATACTAACACTGCACATCACCCTGAACACACCATCCCCAGCATTAAACATGGTGGTGACAGCATCATGTTGTGGGGATGCTTTTCTTCAGCAGGGACAGGAAAGCTGGTCAGAGTTGATGGGAAGTTGGATGGAGCCAAATACGGGGCAAACTTAGAATAAATCCTTTTAGAGTCTGCAAAAGACTTGAGACTGGGGCAGAGGTTCACCTTCCAATAGGACAACGAACCTAAACATTCAGCCGGAGCTACAATCGAATGGTTTAGATCAAAGCACATTCATGTGTTAGAATGACCCAGTCAAAGTCCAGACCAGAATCCAATTGAGAATCTGAGAATTTCTGTTCACAAACGCTTTCCTTCCAATCTGACAGAGCTTGAGCTATTTTGAAAAGAAGAATTAGCAAAAATTTCACTCTAGATATGCAAATCTAGTAGAGACATACCCAGAAAGACTTGCAGCTGTAATTGCAGCAAAAGGTGGTTCTACAAAGTTTTGACTCAGGAGGGCTGAATACAAATGCACACCACACTTTTCAGATATTTATTTGTAAAAAATTTGGAAAACCATTTATCATTTTCCTTCCACTACACAATTCTGTGCCACCGCGTGTTGGTCTATCGCATAAAATCCCAATATAATACATTTACTTTTTTGGTTGTAACATGACAAAATTTCAAGCGGTTTGAATACTTTTTCAAGGCATTGTTTTGCAGTTGTTTGCCCAGGAGTGCAGTCGGGTAGGTTAAAATGCACCAAAACTGACCCCAAATCCTTCCCTGGGAGGGAACTATTCTCCTGAAATGCTTTTGATTCTGTCAGTAATTTGACTGATTAAAGCCTGCCAATGATCACCCAGTTCTGACATATTATCATGTACAATAATTTACCTTTGATGAATTACAAATTTGGGTTTCCAATGATGACCGGGAACAGCCAATCAATGACAGGCAGAGTAGGAAGCGCGGGGAGAGGTTGGTTTACACATACCTCTCCCCGTTCTTCAGCTCCGTAACCCGGTCGCGGGACACCAGCGGCGATCGGGTCCGCTGGTCCCGCGGTCGGGGTCACGGAGCTCCCGACCGGGTCGCGAGCGCGCCGCTGGCGGCGCGCGCACGACCCACAGGCAGGCAAATGCATGACCACGTACAGGTACGTGCTTTTGCCTGCCCGTGCCATTCTGCTGACGTATATATGCAGTGGGCGGTCGGGAAGCTGTTAAAAAAAAAAAAATACTTTTACTGTTCCTTTAATTCCCTGGCATATACTTCCAGCAAACTGGAAAATCTTTGTTCACTGATTTTAGGATAGTAAAATTATCCAGTAAACCTTAATCTGCTGAAATAGTAATTTTACGTAGTTAGTGCCTAAAAGTGTCAGTTATTCTAAAAAAAAAAAAATGTTGGTGTTGATAATAATTGTGAAAATTTACAAATATCAGATCAAATGCCTTTTTGGAAGAACAGTTGTTCGACAGATGTTTCAACAATAATTTATACTATTAAAAAAGCAACGTCGACCCATATGTGATGTAGGGCTGCAGCTAATGATGATTTTCATAATCGATTAGTTGGCTGATTGTTTTGATTAATCGACTAATCTGATAAACACCTAAAACGTTTTGCATTTTTGCAGACAGGACTGTAATATAATATTCATGACAGACCGCTTTGTCAAAGGCATGTAGCTTTGATTTAAGCTACCTGTGCCTGATGTCACTTATGCTGGCCATACACAAATTAATTTCCCTATTTAAAAAAAATTAGTTTTACGAACATCCGTTCAATTCTCTAATCGTTAGTGGGGTCAAATTGACATTTGTTTTCGACCACAGTGACTTACTTTCATTTTTAAGTGATTGTAAAGTCTATTGTTTGTTATTTTTAGAGAAAAATTTTTTTTTATACTTGCCTGCTCTGTGAAATGGTTTTGCACAGAGCAGCCCTGATCCTCTTCTTCTCGGGTCCCTCTTCTGTGCTCCCAGGGCCCTCCCTTCAGTTGAGTGCCCCACAGAGAGCAGCTTGCCATGTGGGTACCCAAGCCGAACTGCAGCTCCGTGTGTACATTGTCAGATGATCACTACTATAAGGAGTTTATTTTTACTGTGAAACAGTGAAAGTAATATAAATATGTGTATGTATGTATGTATGTATGTGTATATGTATATATTTTATATATATATATATATATATATATGTGTTGTGACGATCCGGGGTGATTAGATTCAAGTGGTGCATGCGATTTTTCAGAAACGTGCCACTCCAGACTTGTGTTTTAGGGCATGGCAGCCCACTTTTATTTAAAGGAAACTAAAAAAAAGTTCAAAATCAACAGAAATCTTCCCTCGCAGGGGGTTCCACCATCACTGCATAACCAAACGATAGCCTCCTGGCTTACTCATTGTCAGCTTCGTGCTGCTTTAGTCGCAGGCTACACCTGCCTGCTTCAGACTGCCACCTACAGTCTTAGGCTCCTGTCTCTATCTCCTGGAACTCTCCCAACCTCCTAGCCAGACTTCCTGTCTGCTGGGTGGAGCCGTCTCCAGGTCTGAGCACAGACTGCATTTCCTGGGATGTTTTTGAACCCAGCCCACAGGTGTGCAATTAGCATCCCTGCCAAAATCAGGCATGTGCTGCTTGTCTGCACCTGTGAGATGGGGCGCATCTCCACAATGTATAAGAAACATACACAGAAGTTGGATACACAGGATATTTTAACTGGGAGTCAGACATGAAGCTATATGAAGGGGGGGGGGGGGGGTATCAATCTTTTATACTGAAGTAGTACTAACAGCAGGTAAGTATGATACGTTTGTTGTTCATGGATATGATTTTAAATATAGTACACAAGACTGGTAAACTTTTTTTTAAATGTACTTATAATGCCTTATATTACCTCCAGTCTTTCAGCCTCCAGCTTCTCTGGGTTCAGATGCTGATCTTCCCTGCACAGAGCCCTTAAAGTGGAAAAAAAAAAAAAAGTTTACAAACGTCATACTTTCCTGCTCTGTGCAATGCTGCTCTGATTCTCCTCTTCTGGGGTCCCCGCTGGCGCTTCTGGCTCCTCCCTGCCTTCATAAATTCCCTATAGGAAGCCGCAAAGTATAGTATAGAGTGCCCCTATAGCAAGGTAAAAAAAAAAAATCTGCCTTTTTAGAATCACTCACATCCATTCTCTTGCCCAGGACTACTTGTTCCATGAGACATTGCGCCTCACACATTCACAAGTTCTCAGACACTTACTGACATGGATGTTGTACTGAGCTGTATGTGTGCTGCACTGTATTTTCTGATATGTAAACAAATAATGTATTCTGTATGCAGGCAAGCTAATTGGCTGACCAACTAATCGGATATGCAAATGGTTGACAACTATTTTCCTAATCGGTTGTTATAATCAATTATGTCAAATAGTTGTTTCAGCCCTAATGTGATTTAATTTTGTTTGTTTTTTAAGATATCCAATAGTGCGATCACTTCATTGAAGTTCTTCTTGGCTTCCCTGTTTTTTGTACTACTTTTGGATGATCATTATGGAAACCAGTAGCACTGAAATATAGCTTATGGTTGGGTAGACTTTGTTCTTAAACAATTTTATCTTTCTCTTAATCTTTGTAAGATTTAATATATGCTGATACACTCAATGTTTACTTGATCTGGCAACCTGGGGGAATCTTGCATGCTTTTCTATTTTTCTTATGTGCATTTCTATTGCCATCATTCTCTGGATATAGGTGCCTGAGATATTTTTCAGTTTCAGAGTTTGCTATCAAGTGGTGCTATTATTTGTAATTTTCCATAAGTAATGAATTATCAGCTGTCCTAAAATAGTACAGTTCAAAACTCCGCAGTCCTGTAAAGTCATTAAAACGTTTTGGTGGATTTGTACAGTCTCAAACAAAACTTGTTTCATTTATAGGCTGTAAACATCCACGTAAAATCTTCATTAAACATTTTGCTGTTTGTAGTCCCTCATTCACAGATGCGGCACAGGTTAGACGCTGTGTGTGTTTCGGCACTGTGGGTAAAATCTGTGGCTGGCACTGTGAGGAGCACTGGTGAAACTCTTTGCTCAATAAAAACGTAATATAAAGCTGTGGAAGATGCATGCGATTTGAAATTATGTGTATCAGTGTTTTTTAATTTTTTTTGTTAATGTCAGATATTTTTTTTATTTCTGTAATCAGCAGTTATATCCACTTCTATAGTCTAATTGAAAGTAATGAAAAAAAGGCTGAACCAATGAGGCTTTGCATTCCCTGCTCTTTGTACTGCTCTCATTGCTAAAAGGGCTAAGTTAACATAAACCTGAGTGGGCTGTTGACCTTCTTTCTTTTCTGGACATGTAGATGCAATAACATTTGCAGCTGAAAGGGTCCTTTCTCTGTTTGTAATGTTCAAGGATGTAAATGAAGCATTTTGTCTCTTGTGTCGCCTCGAGGTGTTATGCAGGAAAACACAAGAAGTTACTGGGATTAATTCCACAGGTTCCTATTCTTATGTAAAAAGCCAAAGCAGCTTCCAGTACCATAAAGTAAAATACCAGCAGTGTGGGCAACATTCAGGGAAATTGCATACATTTCATTTGTTTGCTTTTCTCTATATTGTAGAGCTATTAGAAAGTAATTCTCACAATGCAGCTGAAGCTACCAGTCTTGTATGGGAATGTTCTATGCGTTTGTGTGTTTTCCCCATTCATCTTAGGGTTTACTAGTCTAAGCCACTCAGCTCTTCGTCATATATAATCCCAATCATTAATATTTACCTGTCATCGGAAAAATAAAGATCCTATAACATTTGTCTTTTTATTTTCATACAATTTCTTTCACTCTAGTATAAAAAAAATAACCACTAATATGAAGGAGGAGGCATGCTTGGGAATTGTCAGAAATCTCCTTAGGCAACAGGCCACCAGTGATTTTAATCCATTTTAAATACTATGAAACACTTGTCAGGATCTTGTAAAGTACAAAAACATGGAATGAGACTTTGAATAGGCACCCGGAGCCATACAAAATTAATTTTAAAAAATATTTTTTTATTAATACAGATTAAAACCATGTGATATAGATGGAGGTCTTGGGAGCTACCAATGAAGAGTGTCAGAAGAAGAATGTTTTAAACATAAGAGAACCAATCCACAGCCACTAAGCATATTCACACTTCCATAATCTTTTTTTTATAAAATATAAAAAAACAAATCAAATGCAGCGCTATGTGATATATCACTCACTCAGGTGAAATAAAAAATATATATAATTGCCATGGGCAATGCACGAGTGAATGTTGGAGCAACTTGAATTCCCAAAGAATAAAAAATGTAAATGAAGTGCAAGTGCACAATGAAAGAAATATAAAAAAAAATTGAAGTGAACGTCAAAATAACAAAGATTCTTAATTTCAGCAAGTCCACAGTGGAAAATATATTATATATATATATATATATATATATATATATATATATATATATATATATATATATATATATATATATATATATACATATACATACATCCCATAAAGTGACTTTGGGATGATGATCCAAATAATAATAACCGTGACTTCACACATGTGAACCCCCCCCCCCCCCCGTGTGACTGCGCTCACCTCCAATTAAGTTTGGTCCACAACAGCAACTGAACCACCTCTGGGCTCCAAGTAGCAGGATTTACATGCTCTCCCAGGTGTAATCCAAAGATGGTATCCTCAATTTAAAATACAAAAGAGGCCAGATCGTTGCACTATCGTTGAAAGAAATAGAAATTTATCGTAGGTTAACATCAGGGTACTCACACTTTATGGGTGCTTGCAGCACACCAGGCTATAGAAAACATACAATGTTAAAATCCTCTCCAAAGGGTTTGCAGGATTGTGTAAATCAGCAGCTAGCTCAGAGAGCAAGTAACTGTCTCCTCCACCGTCCTGGCCCCTTCCCTACACGTGACGACACAGGGCGATCAAGTGTCTTCCTCAGGAGATTCGTCCTCCCCCGAGGAATCACACACTCCTGTGGTCTGGGAGTGCGTGGTGCAGTTTTCAATACAATATGATATGTGTATGTGTGTGTATATAAATAATATAATAAATAATATTGTAAACTGCACTATGCATACCATATACACTAAATTGACATCTCAATAAAATTACCATAAAGATATGCAAAAAATGCGATACATGATTGTATATACACATTATTGAATAGATGATATATACAAAATATAAATGATATTGAAAGACCGAACTGTCTTGGCATCCTAAGGGTCAGAACTCTATGCGTTTCGTGAACCATGTTCACTCATCATGGGTAGGTAATTACTTGCCCTTCAAAAGAGGGAGGAAATTTATATGGATCTGAAGTGAAGAGAAATCTCTGCAATGGGACACAGATGGTAAAAACAATCTGACAGGGGTTATAACCCTCCCTTACTCCATCCAAAATGGAAAAAAAAAAAGTTTTGTCTTTAGTTCTACTTTAAATTGAACTTGGATTATACATTTGATGTCCTTGAGTCTAGACAAGCCTTTTTTCAGTTGGGGTTCAGTGGAACCCTAGGATTCCCCCAATGGTGGTTGTTAGGGGTTCCTTGGGCAAGGAGCTGTTTCCTCCTCTTGGATACATTATCAGTGACACCAGTGATCTTTTCAGCTCTGTGCAAGGTTCATTTTCTTGTTTTTGTTTCATTATTCTCATTACTGAAAACATCTTGCAGGTTAGAGCAGCATTAGGTGTCAAATACACTATGCGAAATACACAATGTCCATTAGTCTTTTATTGCTATACCCACAACTTATTGTTCATGGTCATGTCCCATGAGCTGTAGATATAAGTTATTGGTAGGGGTTCAATGAGACCTGCAAGTTTTTTTTTTTTTTTTTTAGGGGTTTCTGTGTACATTTTTGTGTTTAACTTTCCCTCTTTTTAAGGTGTCTGCTGAGACAAATGATTTTTATCATTTACCCTCACATAAGCCACAGCAACCTGTGGCAAAAACTGAAGTGCCATTTTTGGATTGGCAGCTCAGACCCTCACTTTATGTAAACGGTGCAATAGGTTACTGTTTTGAAAGTGGTGGGCCCACGCACCTTGGATTACTTGTATAATCTTCTAGATTAGAAAACTTGTTTGCCATACTGACCATTAAGGCTTCATTCTTTACTCTGGAGAAATTAAACCGATCTGATTAGCCACTACAAGCATCCACTTTTTTCTGTAATTGGGTACCACAGATTGTAAAATGTCACAGTATGTTCACTTATAAGCAGCTTTTCCACTACAAATACCATAGATTTCTGGTTAAAATCATATTTATTTAACTATGTATCTTGCATTAAAAGTGATGATTTGCATGTAAATATTTTGCTTGGAATTTTATATTTAGTATCGTGTAGGGAAGGCTTTTTATCAAATTTAAAATGTTCTTGGAAGAATTTATTGTTTTATAGCGATATGTTATTGCACCAATTATGATTGCAATATCTAGAGTTTCTTTAGTGCCAGAATAGCTTAGAGAGTACAGCAAGGAGCTCTGGATGTCAGAGCAAAGCTGGCCATACACTAGAAGAATTTTGTTTTGAAAAGGTTTATTTCAGAAAAACTTTTTTCAATGTTCCAGTTGTTAGTAGGGTCAGATCAATGTTTTGAACATTTTTGGAGTAATTTCTATCAGTGAATGTGGTCATCATTTGGGAAATTAACATACACTCCAAAATTGAACTTAAAAAGCACAATTTCTTATAGAACAAAATTAAAAATGTACTGTGAGAATTTGTGCACAAACGTTCGTTTGAAAATCTATCTATGACTAACTTTAGTAAACCTTGTCCTGTCACTTATGTTGTTGCTTGTTTGACAATGTGCCATGTGTAATGTTGTTTGATATCTTTATAATGCGTGTTACCATGACCATGAGAAGTAACATTGCTGCAGTTTTTTTGCTAAAGTTTAAAGCAGGGCTCGACAATCCCCAGGCGCCAGGGCGCCATGGCGACTAGAATTAGTGACCTGGCGCCCGGGGCAGCCCATCTGGGGTATCCTGTCTCGGTGTGGACCCCCCCCTCCTCGGCCCGCGATTGCGTCGGGCCGCGCTGGCCGGTAATCGAGGCCGCGGCTTTGTGGCCTTCTGCAAGCCTATGCTTCCTTATAAGATCTTGGCGCCATCTAGTGGTGGCCGTTGGTATGACATCCAGCAATGCTAATGGAGCCCTGCCTGCTGCCTCCATTTACACAGGCGAATAGAACCAAAATACACACACATTTATTTTTATATATATATATTAAACTATATATATGTATATATATAATACTATATATATATATATATATATATATATATATATATATATATATATATATATATATATATATATATATATATATATATATGTGTGTATATACATATATATATCAATATAAAAATTAACCATTGTCGGTCGTTATTGATCGGCTTTTTTTCTCCTCGTGCTGTCAGGGCGAGGAAAAAAAAATAGCCGATTACCGGCTGTGTTGACATCACGTTACCAGCTGTCATTGGCTGACAGCTGATCACGTGGTAAGGGGTCGGGATCGACCCCTTACTCGGATCAGTGATCCAGCGAGTCTCAGACTCGCTGATCACAAAACAGGGGGCGCGCAGGCCGCTCGTACAGGGGACAACATCATAGGACGTGGTCCCGGCAAAGCAGAACGACGGCTACAGCGCGGATCTCAAGCAGTTAAAAAAAAAAAAAACTGGCTTTTCTGAAGAATATGAGAAACTTAACCTACCCAACCTTGGCTGAAAAATAACACCCCACCTTTGGGGAGGTATGTGAACAAACTGCCCATCAGGCAAAAACTTAGATGGAGAACTGAATTACAGATATAACTGAAATGTACCCCAATACTTAGGCTACCATATATGACTACCAACCCTCTATTCCTCTCTTCTCTGTCCCATACATCTAACTACTCTCTTCCTTTCTCTCACCTTTCCTATACTCATCTATATATCTTGACATTAAATGTCACCTGTTTCAATCTTACTCGCCACCATATTGCTGACATAGAAGGTAATCATAATGAGACCAATATGAAAACTAGACATGTGATCTGAGCATTGAATGATATAACGAAAAGGCCTCTTTAGACCACTCACAGAAAATGTTGAATGTTAATTTGTTTTGAATCTTAAATGTTCCTGGTTTATTATTGACTGCCAACACAAAAAAATGTACAGACCGGATTGTACCTGTCTTCAAGTTATGTGATCACCTGTAATGTAACTTACCTTCAATAAACCTTTTGAATGGAAAAAAAAAAAAAACTGGCTCCTAACTTTTTTAGCTGGCTCCTAGATTCCAAGCAAATTTGTCAAGCCCTGGTTTAAAGTGTGTATTATTGGAAAAGGTCAGATGTTGCTTAGTTGATGGTGTCACAACAATCCAATAGTAATTTATTTTTGGTACAGTGAGTTTTTCTCAGCAGTTTAGTAACTGCCTACCATACAAATTTGCAAATATAGGGAATAGGACATTTTAGCAAGCATTAGAGAAACTGCTTGTTTATAGGCATTCTCTATGAACCTTTGCTTGTGCTTATAACGGCTTGTGCTTACTCTATCCACCACCTTTCAAAATACTTAGCAAGCGGTTATTTTCAGTCATTTAGTAGTGGTCTGTCATTGTTTTCTGTCACCTGGCACTGCCAAGACATTTGTAGGTGATATTTAATTGGATGCAAGACCTGTATTAGGCATTTTGGAAAGTATCAAATACAATCAAGTTGATGGCTAAATGGTTATATGGGTTGCCATAGATTCTTTGGGTATTTGAGATATTCAGTACATGCTGTATTTTAAGCTGATAATGATTGAATAGGGTCTGTGCTTTTAAAGCCCTCACATTTTTCCTTTTTTCTGAAGCTTGGCCATGCATCGATCAAAATGTGCAGGGATCGGCTGAATGTTGATCCATGTATGGGCAGGGTGGTTGTACAACAGCGCTGATCAGTGTATTCTGATGATGAGGAAGTCTTCCTGCTGTCCAAATACAATAGTGCAGCGGGGAGGATTCCCCCATCCACATTTTTTTTCATTACTACTTTCTTTTTTTTTTTGTGTATCATCTGTGGGCTGCCTATGGAACAGTGCCAAATATGGGCAACTTTCTTAGCTAAATTACTACCAACATAATAAGTTTATTGTATGAAGGCATTTATTTTATTTACCTATAAAATAGCAACTACATTACTAAAAGTAATCTGTCAGACAATCATGGGAAATGCCATTGCTGACTTATTTTTTTAAGTGATTTTTTTAATCCTTGTTTAACTACCCAAGGACCGGAAGGATTTGCCCTCCTTAATGACCACGCCATTTTTTGCGATACGGCACTGCGTCGCTTTAACAATTGTGCGGTCGTTAGACGCTGTACCCAAACAAAATTGGCCTTTTTTTCTACACAAATAGAGCCTAGTTTTGGTGGTATTTGATCACCTCAGCAGTTTTTTTCCTCTATAAACAGAGCGACAATTTTGGAAAATAAAAATATATAAAAAAATTTAAAAAAATTCAGTTTAGGCCTATATATATTCTTCTACATATTTTTGGTTAAAAAAAAAAACGCAATAGGCGTTTATTGGTTTGCACTAAAGTTATCGCATCTACAAACTATGGGATATATTTAGGGACTATTTTTTTTTTTGTTTTTATTGTATTTACTAGTAATGGTGGCAATCTGCGTTTTTTTTATCGGAACTGCGACATTGCGGTGGACAAATCTGACCCCAAATGACACTTTTTAGGGACCAGTGACATTATTACATTGATCAGTGCTATAAAAGTGCAGGAAGGGAAGGGGTTAACACTCGGGGGTGATCAAGGGGTATGTTCTAACTGTAGGGGGGTGGGCTACCAGGGACATGACAGAGATCACTGGGAACAGTAGATCTGTCATGTCTCCTGTCAGAACGGAGATCCGTTTGTTTTCATTGGCAGAGCCTCATTCTGCCTCTGTACTAGGCGATCGCAGGGTTGCCGGCAGACATATAGTCCGCCCAACCCATGGGCACGCTCCCGCCACATGCAGCGAGAGTGTGCCGTACATCGATTTGCGCAGGAGAGCCGACCTGCCGTCGTATAACGTCATCGACTGGTCGGCAAGTGGTTAAAGTGAACCCAAGTCTAAAGTAAGCGATTCCCTAGTTGCATGTATGACCCCACACCATAACCAAAAATACAATTGTTTATACAGGGACATTTCGTTATTAAAATGGTTCCTTAGCACTTTATGCTTACAAGTTGCCTAAAGATGCAGTTAGAACATCTAGATACGTTATTACCAGGAAATGCAGTCTTATGGCTTTATCTTATTCTTCTCAATATAAGATTCTTTTTGAAAGTTCCTAATTTTATAGATTTAAAGTTATTGTAAATGTTGTTGGGTACTTATTTTTCCTATGACTGTACAGCAGACCAAATCACATTGTATAATGACATTGTTTAATGTTTTGTGACACACATGCATGTGCATAAATCCATGTAAATGTTATAGTAGTGATGTCAATCTCTTAGTATATGTATTTTAAAATTGTAGCAAAAAAATAAATAATTTTTCATTGGGGGTTCTTTGCTTCTTTTGATACATTGGTTTCCAAGGAGTGGGGGTGTAACTGGGTAATAATGAGGGATATAGTGGAACAAATCTAAATCCAGGTATAGACATTACAAGCGCATATCTTCATTTTTTTTTGGTATTAATTTTCCCAATGGCATATCCCTTTTGTGTTTAATATTTTTGTTTAATTTCAGCCAAGAAGTGTGCTGATTGATATTGCACATCATTTGCTGCTTTAGAGTGCATCTTTTTATGAGTGACAGATGTTTACATAATATGAGAAGTGTTGTTACACGTTAATGGTTAATGTAATCTACAAGCCCATTACTGTTGCTCAGTATGTAAATGAACAGCTCTCTTGTCAGTCATGTGTTGTATTTGTTTAGCTGCCACATTTCATGAGCTGTTCTCCTCTAAGGTGTTTGCATACTAATGAAACAGGAAAACGGATTCCACTACAGATAGTATTAAACAGTTAACACCAACGCAAAAATGTGTATTTAATGAATAGGCAAGTTTGAATAAGGCTAAGCAGTTTTATAGTTCCCCATTTCTTTAATTACATTAAACTCTGTGTGCTTTATTTTAGGGTTCCTTAGATGTGTGAAACCACAGCTAACACCTAATATGTTTTTGTAATAAACGTAAAACTGTCATTGTCTCCACAGGCAGCAGAAAACGTCACCTTCATTGGACCTGACACTCATGCTATTCAAGCTATGGGAGACAAAATTGAAAGCAAGCTATTAGCTAAGAATGCAAAGGTCAACACCATCCCTGGCTTTGATGGGGTGGTCAAGGTGAGAAACTGTACTGCTATTTGGCTAGATCTTCTGAACTAAGGCAGCTTAGGTGTTTCTGCAGGTTTTTTTCTTTAAAAATACTGTGCTTGTTATGGGGGATGAAATGGGTAATTTTTAAAATATGAGCATGGGATGCTTATGTGCAGTCAGAATTACTAGTGTTAAAAAGAACCTGTCTGATTATTATCTGGCCTAGCCGAAGCAGCTTTTCTGTGCGGGAGGCTGCTGTTAACAGACTCCTGGAAGTGGTGCTCATTCTATGCCACTGCACATGTCAGAGGACTCTTAAACCGTGATGTACCTGCCCCAGAGGTACCTCTTGCTGGTATGATGTCCATTGCTAGTTGGGTGCTTGGATAAGTAATACTTTGACAGGTTTTCCCGAACCACTGTAAATATTGCATCAGGATGCTTTCTGTGGAATAATTAGAACGCCATAAATATGAAGTTCCTGAAAGATTCCTATGAAGATATGCAGTGTGCCAGAAACAGTTTGAGATTTTTTTTTTTTATCTTGTTAATGAGCTACAAAGTTTAGTAGAAATATAGAAATGCATGCCCTATGTGATAAGAAATAGCCTATGCAGACCATCTACTTACTGTACCCATAAGAGGTTGAGAAAATCCAGTTAAATATTCATGAGGATGCTTGCAATAAATGTATGTACTATGTCACAAGTATGGATGCTTTGAAGTGATATATATGTAGATTTTAGTGCATTGTCTGCTTTGACATGTAGTTTTAGTCATGGTAGGTTAAACACATCATTGACATGCATCCACTTAGCTCTAGAGCAGTAATATAGGAAAAGTACACAGAATATCAACCTGATCAAACGCTGAATGTAAAATTATTCACAAAAGCTCTCTGCATGAAAATCTTTGTAAGTTTGTGATTCTGTTCCTGCTAGTTTCTATAAATTGGTTAATTATAAAAAGGTTATATATCTATAAATATATATGCTGCAAATAGAAATGTATGTACATTGACCTACCTCCTCATCATTCTAGTTTCTTCATGAACAAAGCCTAAAATGGTTATCTGGAACTCCCATATTATACAGATTTACTCTGTGGATTGGGCTGCTGAAAGCCCAGGTTCATCTGTCTAAATCTGACCTCCTATTGGGGCCTGTTTATAAATGTTTTCACACAACTTTTTCCCAGAATTCACACATTTTCCTGATTGAATCCAGTGTGACAGCTGTGTGAATTTTGGGCAAAAATATTTATAAATTGATTCCTTGGCATCATCCTGCTAAGGTAAACGTGATTATGAGCAGGTACATGCTGATCAGCTTGAAGACTTTAACCCTGAATTATATGTGATCACACAACTGTTAGGACACATGGTAAATAAGCACATATCATGTAGGTAATATAATAGCATTTGCCTTTAAAAAAAAAAAATACAATATTTTTTTAAACTTTTTTTTTTTTTATGTTTTATTGCTTGGTCACCAGTGTTAATTTCGTTGACTAAAATTATTTTCGTTGACTAAATTAATACTATTTTAGTTGACTAAAATACAACTAAAATTACATTGTAGTCAGAATTAACACTGCTCTACCACATAAGAATATGTAGGGGGCATCTACTAAGCTGCTGGAAAATGTATTTAATGTTGGTAATATATTCAGGTAATATGGCATTACAGCCAATAGCCTTTACAGTTTTTTTTTTTTTTTTTTTTTTTTTTTTTATATTTTCAAGTTTTTTTGTTTATGAAATTTGGTTTTAGTTATAAAGAAGTTATATATCGCAAAGGCTAAATCTGTGTCTGTAGTGCATGTTCAAACATTATTACTAGGTTTGCACCGATACCGATATTAGTAACGGTATCGGTGCTGATACTGAGCATTTGCATGAGAATTTGTACTCGTGCAAATGCTCTGATGCTTGACCCGATACCTAGGCAGCCTCACAAGTGATCGGTGCAGCAGTGTTACAAGCACTCATCTCCCTGTATAGACTTTGACAGCCGCCTCTCCTCCTCTCCCTCCCGTGGCTGTCAGGGAGTTGGGTGCTTGTGACTGTCCCCACCGCTGCACCGATTACCCCCTGCTGTCCCCCTCTGTGCTCCCGTGTCCCCCAGGTCCCCCTGCATCCTCCCTGGCTCTCTGTGTCCTCCTCCGGGTCCCTCTCTGTGTCATCCCCTGTGTCCCCCTGTATCCTTCCTGGCTCTCCGACTCCTCCTTCGCCCCCCCCCCCCCCCATGTCCTCCAGAGTCAGTGATCACTGACTGTCCATTCATCATAACTGAAACATCGCAACCTGTGTTTACAATGCTTCAGTTTATGAATGGAGAGTACCGGTGGTTAAAAAGGGACTTTGATTTATATATTTTAAGGAGTCTGCAGAGCATTGTACCCACAAACAGCAGATCGCGGGTGCAATGTCTGGCTTCTGCAGACTTTCAGGCTAGCTGGTTGCCCTGGCAGGCAGTTACTTGAGAGCAGGAAGAGCAATGAACTACGAGGACACTCAGCAGTGAGAACTACAAGCTGTTAGCCACAATGGCAGTTTCACAGTAAACTGAATGAATGATTTAACCTTGTTGACGAAGCCCCGCACAGCCGAGCTGTTTTCAAATTGTGACAGCGGGTCCCACAGTCAACTTTTCTCCTACCCTGAATCTGCTGTAGCCACTGATCTGGAATTGATTTAATTCATTTATTCATTCATTAATGTCTCCTTCCTCCCCTTTTTCTGTTATAAGAGGTGTTTACATCTTTGATTGGTCATTACATTGATCACATGATCACATGGTCATTACATTGCCTCTCAGATTGGCTGGGTTTGTGAACAGAGCCTGCCCCAGGAATGGCATGTTAAACTGCCATTAACTGGCACACTGTCTGCCAGTCATTTATAAAGAAATATAAATGTTCTGTAGACTCCTCACCAGAGTAAAGCCAGGCATAGATGGATTAAAATTTGGCCAGTTCAGCAGGAACCGGACACATTTTCATCCCCTGTGTGGCTCCCGCTGTTCGACAGAAGGCGATCGGTAGATCGACTTCTACCAAATGGGCATGCTAGAAAATGTCTGATCAGTGATTGTAGCTGCAACTGATCAGTGTATTCGGAAAGCAGCTGGAACCACTGTCAGAACACAATGTCCCAGCAGGGTGGATTGTGTTCGTTTTTTTTAGTTTCGTTTAGCCTACTGGCTAAAAAAAAAAAAAGTCTATGCCCAGCTTTAGATAGTCACACTGTCCATGTCTTTACTATAAATGCTCTACAGCAGGGGTATGCAATTAGCGGACTTCCAGCTGTTGAAAAACTACAAGTCCAATCATGCCTCTGAGTGTCTTGCTATGCCTCATGGGACTTGTAGTTCTGCAACAGCTGGAGGTCCGCTAATTTCATATCCCTGCTCTACAGGGATGTACTTGGGTGGCCTGTAGGTTGCAAAAAGATAATGTAGAGGTATTGCAAGTTCAACCCCACCAAGCATGGTAACTGCACTGAATTTTCTTCAAAGTTAACATGGAAGTTTGCCTTTTCTTTACTACTTTCTACACTTCTTTGGTTTTAAATATTAATTTTAAGCATTTAAACTCACCACAGTGATACATTGGGGTTGATTTACTAAATGCAAAATCTAGTGCAACTGTGAATGGCAGCCAATCGGCTTCTAACTTCAGCTTGGTCAATTAAGCAATGACAAAAAAACAAAACAAAAAAAAAAACCTGGAAGCTGACTGGTTTCTCTGCAGAGCTGCACCAGATTTTGCACTATACAGTTTTAGTAAATCAACCCCATTATGCCCATATTTGCACACTTTGGAAAAACAGTGCATAATGATTTAAAACTTTTAGAATTTTACTTCTACTTGGAACTGGACAATAAAACTTCTGTGTGTTCTCATGACATGGGGTGTTCTGTGATTTTTTTTTTTTTTGTGACCCTTAACCACTTTCAGACCGGACCATTTTACAGCCTAAAGACCAGAGGACTTTTTACAATTTGGCACTGCACTGGTTTAACTGGTATTTGCGCGGTCATGCAATGTTGTACCCAAACAAAATTTGCGCTCTTTTCTTCCCACAAATAGAGCTTTCTTTTGATGGCATTTGATTGCCTCTGCGATTTATTTTTTTTGCGATATAAATTGAAAGACTGAAAATGTAGAAAAAAAATCATATTTTCTACTTTTTGTTATAAGAAAAATCCAATAAACTCAATTTGAGTCATTCATTTAAGCCAAAATGTATTCAGCCACATGTCTTTGGTAAAAAAAAATTCTAGAATTTACGCAGCTTTTAGTTTGACTGCCTATCTCATTTCCTGAGGTGCTAAAATGGCAGGGCAGTACAACCCCCCCCCCCCCCCCCAAAATGACCCCATGTTGAGCCCATTGAATATTTTATTTTTTTGTCCCAATTGATTGAATAATGACAATATAAGGGCTTAAATTTTTGCTTTCACGCCTCACTACTATCAGTTTTGAAGACCATAAAATGCAAAGATGGCACAAAACCCCCCCGAATGACCCAATTTTGTAATGTAGACACCCTAAGCTATTTGCTGAGAGGCATGGTGAGTATTTTGCAGCTCTAGAAAAGAGAAATTTTTATTTTTTCAATTTTCAAAACTTTGTGACAAAAAGCGAGATCTGCAAAATACTCACCATACCTCTCAGCAAATAGCTTGGGGTGTCTACTTTCCAAAATGGGGTCATTTTGTGCCATCTGGGCATTTCATGGCCTCTGAAACTGTGATGGGCAGTAAGGAGTGAAATCAAAAATTTACAGGAATCAGAACACCATTCGCCGTAGTAATTTGGACCTGCGTGTCTGCATGAAGGGAGGTAAGAACAAAAACATTCTTATTATCCCTCTACTTCATTACGAGCAAGTTATTACACTTCAAGCAGGCTCTCTCCCCCAGCCTAAGACGGGAATCTACAAGTCACTGGGGGAAAGCCCCAGCGATTAGATCACACTGTGCCACATGCTCCAATCTGCTGATCAAACAAGTGACTAAACAGTGGCACGCTCGTGTAATAATTGTCCACGTACAAGTGGTACCCCTTTCCGAATAAGGGTGACACCAAGTCCCACACAATCTTGCCAGCGCCACCTATGTAATCAGGGCAGTTTGTCGGCTCTACGTGACTATCTTTTTCCTCGTAAACCATAAAGCTACATGTATAGCCTGTGGCCCTGTCACAGAGCTTATACATCTTGACCCCGTTTCTGGCACGCTTGCTGGGAAGGTACTGTTTGAATGACAAGTGGCCAGAAAACTTAATCAGGGACTCATCAATGCAGACAACTTGATGGGGTGTAAACAAGTCTGCAAAACGTTGGTTGAAGTGGTTTACGAGGGGCCGAATTTTGTAGAGCCGATCGTATGCATGGTCTCCACGAGGACGACAGAGTTCATTGTCCAAATTGCTTTGGTCCACAATAGCTCTATAGAGATCTTCGGCGAAAAACAGCGAATAAAAATCAATTGACGTAAAATCAACTTGTTTCCACCTGAATGCCGGGTTGGCCAGTGAATGGGGGAAGTACGGGTGCTGCAGAAGTGGTGGGTTCCCAATTAAGATTGGCGAATGCAGCAGGAAGGGCACTATGGGCATGACGGGCCTGTCTTTGTCTTCCTGGTGGCAGCGGGACACTACTTGTGCTTGCCACCTCGCCAGCTTGAACTGCACTTATGGGACTTGCCATGTCGCCAAGTGTTACTGCAGTGCTGGATGTATGACCAGGGTGTACTAGGCCGCTGGGGCATGCCAATTCACCAGAAGGAATAGTGGCACTAGTACTTCTCTGCTCCATACGAGAGTCCTGCGGTTCTTGCACCTCAAAAACAGAAGAAGTTGGGGGTCTGGTACGCCTGACATTGGCATGGACCACAACTCCGTCTTCAGAGCTATCTGTCATTGAGCGCTGTCGTCTACAGGATCGTATTCTGAATCTGACAGATGAGTAACTTCCTCTTCACAATCTGTCATGTTCAAACGTGTAGGCCTCTTCACTACTGTACCTTCGATTTGCCATTTTGGGCTCTAAATTTAGTGGTACAGTAGTGAGACTCACAGGTAAAAAAGCTCCTAGGCTGTTAGCCACTGTATCAAAACGCTACCAAAAAAACTGTTGGCGATCGCAGGGATCAGGCCTGACTCTGCAAACGCTGCAGTTATGTGTGTTTAGTGTTTTGTAAGTGACAGTGATCGATCAATACTGCACTTGGGTGGGCTGGGCGGAGGGGCTAAACGCAGGTGCTAGAAGGTATCTCGGCTGATCCCGCTAACACTGCGTTTTTCTGAACCCTAAACTGCTGGGGACGCTAGTATAGATCTGATCAGATATCGATCTGTTCAGATACTATACCACTAAGGGAGGTGTATGCTGCGTGCGTGGGTGTTAGCGGTACTGGCACTAACCTGACACTGCCTGGGGCGATGCAGACCCCATCTGACCCTAAAACCTTACTTGTATCACCCGCCGGGTGATAAAGAGGTTAACCTTTTATTAGGATATAAACGGCGGGTGCCCTGAAACTATAAAAAACAAACTAACCCAGTGTCACCCGTAACAGTTATACAGTGATCACTGGTGAAAGGGTTAACTAGGGGGCAATCAGGGGGTTAAAACCTTAGGTAGTATAAGGGGGTCCCTGACGTTCTAAAAAGCTGCGGCGAACCTAAATACTTACCTCCCTAACTAGCATCACCTGTGACACTAATGCATCGATCAGAAAAACAATCGCTTAGTGACACTGGTGAAGGGGGGTGATCATGGGGTTAAACCTTTATTAGGGGGGTACCCTAGACCTAAAGGGGGCTTACCCTAACTGCCTTAACAGTTATTGCAGTCACAATGCACCAATGCAGTAAAAAGTAAAAAAATATAAAAAATGCTATTGGTGTCACTGTGGCAGGGGATGCAGGGGGGTGACTGGGGGGTGAAAAGTTTGCCTGCGTGTTCTACTGTTAGTGTAGTGTTGGTGCAAACTTACTTGATGTCTTCTCTCCTCTGCGCCGTAACAAAAAGACCGACACGAGGAGAGATGACATCACTTCCTCTGCCGCTTTTTACATTACAGCAGCAGAGGAAGATTTTCATTTGCCGGGAGCGATTACAAGGGGGTGGCCACGAATGAGTGGCCTCCACCTAATCTCTGATCGCTCCGGGAACTAAGCCGACTGCCGCAGGCCTGCCCATGCCATTCTGCTGACGTACACTGTTGTGCGGCGGTCGCCAAGTGGTTAAAGGACTTATCACACACATACTTGTAGTAGATGTCCAAGAAATGCTCAGATTTGCGGCATTACTTTTTTTTTTTTTTTTTTTTTTAATAGCTGTCAGCATATGGCCCGTGTCTGTACAAGTCTTGATGGTTTTCCTTGTAAAAGTCCACATGGTGCATGTCGTCTATACAGTCTGAATAAAAAAATATATATATTTTTTGTATCCTATCTTGAAGCGCACGCCAAAATATTTTATATCAAATACCTTGTGCATGAAAACAGCCTAAAGGCATAAATTAGGCAAACAATTCTCCAGTAGAGGAAAAGTTGTCTAAGTTGTATATTAAAATTAAAATAATTCATTTTAGCTTTATTTTAAAGTGCAAAACAATCATGTAGCAGTGTGTTAGAGTATAATCTATCTTTTTAAGTCAGCAAAGTTTTGAGCCTCTAAACAGGTTATTTTTCAAGCATGGAGTACCAATTACCTACTCGATGGTGGAAAAGCCCATTTAGTGGCTACAAACATATATAGAGGTTTATGCACTTTATTTACTGCTGCATGCTTGCTTTGCACTTTAGTAAAGAGCTGTATGGATTGAACATTTTAGCATACAAGTCCTCAATATGTATGCCTTTTTAACTATAAAATATATTTTTTTGTTTTATTTAACCTGATTGAATATACAGCAGTCTGTAAAGATATTTTTTTCATTTTTTATTACTTTTTTCGTGTTTTTTTTCCAAGTACTGAACTAAAAAGTGACTTGCTAATTACTATTTCTACGTGTGATCGAATTTGCAAGCTAAAAGAAATGCGGAGAGAGTTCCCAACTAGAGCTTTAATCATGGCTCTTCATCAGTCATCGCTATTGCTGCATTTCGCTCGAGAGGCTCTAATTGTCTGCATTTGGAAGGTTTAACACTTCCTGACAGAGAGGCTATTAAGGGGAAGTATTCTCACATAACTGTCACGGGCAGGAACAAAGGGCCTTGCAACTCAATGTGTACAAACCACTAACATTCTTAAATGACCCTTTTTTCATGAATTTCATCCCTTTAAGTCAAAAAGTCCATGGAAAGAAGCAAGGTGTAATAAAACAGTAAACCTATACATTCTTCTGGGCGAATTTATCTGTGGCTCAAAAAACAATTGTTGTTTTGTAGAAAAAAAACCTCATTAGCAGATGTGAGTTGCTTGGAGTAAAAAGACTTAAAATTAAGGTTGCTCTCAAGACTGCTTTGAACTTAACAAGCACCGATTGTGTAGCAGACTAGTTAATGAAAGGAAATTAAATTTTTTTTGCCAACTTCCCCTGCTTGCTTCTGAGCCTGTAACAAGTTACTGAACCCTTTTTTTCTTTTTAGAAGAAACATTTGTTCGGTTTAAGGAGAAAAAATATATTTTGAAAAGTTATTAGTCTATATTTCTAACTTACAGTATATTTCTAAATCGTGTGTCCATTATAATAGTATTCCTATGATGCATCTTTATATAAAACCATATACAAAATTAGTTTTAAATCTGTTTTTCTATTAAGTATTTTCACATTTAATCAACGTGTTTTTATGCTTGTGTACCACATCTTTTATATTTGTTTGTTTAGATTTTTTCCCCCCTAGATTTGCATGAATGCACACAGTTTACCTTGTAATGACGTTTTATTGGCTATAAAATGGTTTGAACCACATTTTTATGACAGATGGTATCGAGTTTTTAGTGCAGTGTTTTACTTAGTTCTCTCCTTTAAGTGGCTGGTAAAACCAACAGCATTTCAAACAAAAGAGAATCGTCTCCCCCTGCTGACAGCTTCATGGAAAACATGACAGGCAAACAGAAGAGGAGACAGAAACAAGCTGCAGCCGACAGGCTGTAATGCTCTGATTTATGGCCCATTATGGATTGTAAACTCTGAAATTTAATCACTTCATTTTGGCCACTGCAGAAAGCCATCTCTCAATAGTAACTTAGCTTCCTGTCAGCTGATTGGGGTGCGCTTTGAGTTTTCCTCTTTGCCGTATAATAATGATCAGGTATAATTTACATTCCACTTATGGTATTAATTTTACATTCCTCTGAATGAGCAGGGTCAGAAGGTTGTAAAATCAAACATTAAATGAATCGGAGGAGACAGTAGTGCAATATACGACTGCCCTAAGGACACAGTGCAGTGGCTGATGGGATTAACGTGAGTCTCATTTCCTGCTTTTACAGGATGCAGATGAAGCTGTCAGAATTGCAAGGGAAATTGGTAAGTTCTTAAATTGGCTATGGTGGGATTTGTATGCCTCTTAGTAGACATGCTTGACTAAATTAAATGTGTAATAGGTAATACCTATAGAACAAATGTTTTAATAGTTTAAGATCTCATTTGTTCATGGCTTTTGAAGACTCCGAGCTCCAGCTTCTTATTCTGTAGCCAGTACCATATGTTATCTTGACAATTTAGTATGACATTCTAGTCAGCTGAAGTGTCAGTGTGTAAGGTGGATTCTTACTTTACTATATAAAGATGTCATGTTCATATAGATGTTTAACCCTTTCATGCCTAAGCCCATTTCTGACATTTGTTGCTTACAAGTTAAAATCAGTATTTTATGCTAGAAAATTACTTAGAACCCCCAAACATTCTATATATATATTTAGCAGAGACCCTACAAAATAAAATGGTGATCTTTGCAATATGTTACGTCACACGGTATTTGCACAGCGGTCTTTCAAATGCATTTTGATTTCTTCAGCATATTTGATAAGCACAGAATATATAAAAAAAATATGCAAAGTGGTTGGAGGGAAGCTTCAGAATGGCAAAAATGTTTTATTACAAATTATGTGAGCAGACTGCATTTCCTCTTTAAGTAATTAAACTTCCCTCATTTACAGACCAAAGTTCATTCCTTTGATCTAAAGAACAAAACATTGTTATCTCAGTGGCTGAGGAATGTTGTGAAACTTGGCAGACTGCCTGTTTGTTTTTTTTTTTTTTTTGAGCAGAGAACTTTGCATAGTATCGGAAAAATGCTTCAAGTTAGCAAGGTGTAAAGAATCACAATCTCTATTCTAAACGATTAATCATGCAGCTCTTAGTAATATACAAAGGCAGGCAATAAATACTATCCCAGTAGATTATATTCTCCTGTTTTCTCAAATTTGAATATTTTTATTCATTCCAGTAGCAGCCTACGTGTGTTATTTTATATACTTTAAGAAACCAATTTCTTTATGCAGTGTCATGATCCTTATTGTCTCTGGAAATTGTCAAAGTAATTGGCAGCAATTCCTTATTTTATTTTATGTTAATAAGTTGACATGGCTTCCGTTTTCATGAAAATGTGCACGAGTAATCTCCTCAGGTATGAAGCAGTTAAATAAAAGAAGGTATTGTTTACTGTAACAGAGGACATGTGGCAAACTGTCATGTTCATATGACCAAATGATCAAATTCTGAACTTGTGTTTAATTGCTCCCTGCTGTTAGGCTACCCGGTTATGATCAAGGCCTCAGCAGGTGGTGGCGGGAAAGGCATGAGGATTGCTTGGGATGATGAAGAGACCAGGTGAGATGCTGTCCATAACGCTAACATTGTTTAATGTTGCACTTACCAAATCCTCCTTCTTTCCATTGGGGAAATGTCACTTTAAAGTAATTTCAAGTCTATATCAGTGATTCTCTGTTCTTCTGTTTTTATTTATTTTTACTTTTTTTCTCCTGTGTTTTTATTAGAGTACTGTTGGCTTATGAAATAACTGTCGATCTGTATTCCCTATCAAAAGCATGAGAACAAAGTTTACTGGCAGCATCAGTGGCTACTGGCTAGGGGACTGGTCCTTGTTAAACTGCCACATTTTTGCAAGCCACTAAATTTTGCTGCACAGTCACCTTTCGCAACATGATATTTACTAAACCTAGCGCCACAATTTCCATAACTGTGAACAACTTCAAGCTTTAAGGCACATACAGCAACATTTTAGTAATTTCCAGTTTGGTAAAAGGTTTCAGGGGGTTTAGAGTTTTGGTTACTGTTATGAAAGAATATAAATCTGCTCAGAGGATCTTGCAGCTGTTATAATTGTCTATGTCAAAGCATATGGTTACCGCTATTGCCTGTCTTATGCTTCACTATTTGAAAGCGTTGTCCTTATAGTTCAACAATTTTAAAGTTACTCTCACTAATCAATTTTAGGTCTAACTATAAAATAAGACATGCAACACTTGCCTTTCCAGCTGCTTGTGCTGTCTATCTCTGCAATAGTGGATGAGCACCATCTGAAGATCCTGCAAAATCTGACGCATAAGGGAGTGTCATTTTCCTGGTTTCCACTTCTGAGTTATTATTTGCTTTGCCATTGCAGCAGCATTGCTCCCCAATGAGGCGTTGGAAAAAAATGAAGTGGTGGAACAATTGTCAGAGTCGGAGGACTTCGCTAGACTTCAAGTGGTTGCTTCGGGAATCATCTTGGTACCATTTTTTAGAGCCGCTGATCGGCTCTCTTGTAAAGGCAATCCAGCGCCTAACTAGCCACTGGATTGCTTTTACAAGCAGCGGGAGGGGACTTACAAACACCTCGCCCCAACACGCCACCTTCTACAGATTTATTGGGATCTCCCATCCTATTCCTTGTGACAGCAATAAAAGTGATAAAAAAATTAAAAAAATTAATAAAGCGACCGTGTAAAAAAAAAAAAAAATGCATATTGAAAAAAATGTATTTAAAGTGCCCCCGTGCTCACACGGAAAGGCAAATGCATGTGTCAGTCCCACACGTGCAGTATCACTGCGAAAGTCAGTTTATGGGCAGTAATTGTAGCACCAGATCTCCTGTTTAAATCTCAAGTGGTTACCTGTAAAGGCTTTTAAATCATTGCCTATGGATAGTAAAATTTACGCTGTTTGTCACCACTGCATGGGCATGTGCAATTTTAAAGCATGACCTGTTTGGTATCTATTTACTCGGCGTAACATCATCTTTTATATTTTACTAAACAATTGCGTTGTGTATTTTGTTTTTTTGCATTAAAATGCAAAAAGTGTATTTTATCCCCCCAAAAAAACTTGCTGAAAAACAGCTGCGCAAATACTGTGTGACATAAAAAATTGCAAAACTCACCATTTTAAATACTGATTTTTACATTAAAAATGTCAGAAAAAAGCCCGGAGGTCAAGTGGTTAAAGTGGTTGTAAACCTTGTGCTGTCTAATCTGCCCCTCTCTAAGCTGTAAAATGCTGACAGTTCCTGTGTCCCCCTCTGTGTGTTGACCACAATAATCATGGCTGCTGAGCCCTAATTACCATGGTCAGTTTAGGTGCCACAGCTCCTCCTGCCAGCCCCTCTTTTATCCAGCCATAACACACTGTAAGTGTTTGTTGAAAACAAAGCCTCTACAGTGAGGGAAAAAGATTTAATCCCCTGCTGATTTTGTACATTTCCCCATTGACAAAGGAATGATCAGTCTATAATTTTAATGGTAGGTTTATTTTAAGGAAAAAAATGGATGTTTGGTATATCCGCCCTCCTATGTCAAACACCTCTCTGCGCTCTAATGGGTGATAACTTCTTGCAGTTTATAAATAAATATATAAATAAAAAAAAATGTGTATATATATATATATATATATATATATATCTCAGTGTCCTCAATCTAAAACTAGCACACTGTTAGCAGCTGCTTGGAATCAGGATAAACGTATATATAGTACAATAAAACAACGAGCGTTAAAAGTTAAAACTCATTAAAATATTGTAGCAGCGCTTGATGATCAGAAAATGTAATCCGAGAATATAGGTGGATAAAGAATTAATGTATAAATAAATATAAATTAAATAAATTCATTCAATAAAACAGTCCAGCAATATCTATGAAACAATGGGGAAAAAAACAGTTCTATATCCGATGTGATGTAATCTGATCAGTCCATCCACCAGCACACGCCACCACGTGCATTAGGTTCCCCTATGGGGATGCACTCACCAGAAATAAAACAAATATAGGCATATAATCTCCAAAAGGACTCCACTCCTTTCTTTCCAATTCTCCTCCACAGCCTCAGGTCATCAGCTCACCAATGCCAGCCAGGTCATGTTTAAAAAGAATTGTATCCACATAGCGTAATATTGCTTAAAAGTTTTATTCACCCTCCCCAAAAAAATAAATAAATAACATAAACCCCTTCAAAGAATATGTGTACCAGAATAATAAATCAAAATGGCAAATGTAAGTAAGGTGCACTATGCCTGCATTACTATTCCGGATCCGCCGCGTTGATTTCCGCTCTGTATAGCGGTGATCTCAGCGCGCTAGATGCTTCCCGGTCAGTGGAACGCAGGGCTGGAGCGCAAATGACGTCACTTCCTGGTTGTCTGGTTCACATCCCTGACGCGCGTTTCGTCATATCCGACTTTGTCACGAGGGCGTGACCAGACAACCGGAAGTGTTCCTTTATAGTGACGGGCTGCGCTCATAGCCAATCAGAGTGCCTGCATGGATAGGGCATGAGTTAAGTGCTACAACAATGTGAGAATAGCCGCGCTGATGTCTGAGAGCAATACATCGCTACCCATACACAAAATCCATCATATAAGCGGGCATCTTAGATTGGTGAGGGGGTGTTAGAATTTGTATATAATTATATGATTTAGGAACTAGGCATAGAATTTGAGTGTCAGCAAAGTGTATCCAGGGTCCAGGGCTCAACCCTGTAGTGGGCCCATGAATCTGTATGGACAGACACTCGGCCACTCTGAGTATATACTTTATTAATCAATTAACATCGTATACTATACATAAACTATATATCTCTATGCGTACGACTTCCAATGAAGGAGGAATATGGCTATAGTAGATAGTGTTTCAAAATATGATCAATAAAATATTGATCAAAGAAAATATAGATTAAAGCATGCATTAAAAATTGAATGAGCGCAGCCCGTCACTATAAAGGAACACTTCCGGTTGTCTGGTCACGCCCTCGTGACGAAGTCGGATATGACGAAACGCGCGTCAGGGACGTGAACCAGACAACCAGGAAGTGACGTCATTTGCGCTCCAGCCCTGCGTTCCACTGACCGGGAAGCATCTAGCACGCTGAGATCGCCGCTATACAGAGCGGAAATCAACACGGCGGATCCGGAATAGTAATGCAGGCATAGTGCACCTTACTTACATTTGCCATTTTGATTTATTATTCTGGTATGCATATTCTTTGAAGGGGTTTATGTTATTTATTTATTTTATTGGGGAGGGTGAATAAAACTTTTAAGCAATATTACGCTATGTGGATACAATTCTTTTTAAACATGACCTGGCTGGCATTGGTGAGCTGATGACCTGAGGCTGTGGAGGAGAATTGGAAAGAAAGGAGTGGAGTCCTTTGGGAGATTATATGCCTATATTTGTTTTATTTCTGGTGAGTGCATCCCCATAGGGGAACCTAATGCATGTGGTGGCGTGTGCTGGTGGATGGACTGATCAGATTACATCACATCGGATATAGAACTGTTTTTTTCCCCATTTTTTTCTCGGATATTGCTGGACTGTTTTATTGAATGAATTTATTTAATTTATATTTATTTATACATTAATTCTTTATCCACCTATATTCTCGGATTACATTTTCTGATTATCAAGCGATGCTACAATATTTTAATGAGTTTTAACTTTTAACGCTCGTTGTTTTATTGTACTATATATAGGTTTATTTTAACAGTAAGAGACAGAATAACAAAAAAAATCCAGAAAAATACATTTTGACAAAGTTCTAAATTGATTTACATTTTAACCGCTTACACAGTGGCAGGTTGGCTCGGCTGTGCGAATCGCTGTGGATGTAGGTCGAGCTCGTACATGACATTCTGTGGGCGAGTGCGCTTATTGGCCAGCAGGGGAGCCAATCTGCGGGTCCGGCGGACTCTACGTCTGCCGGACGCCCGCGATCATTCCCTGCAGTGACAGAACAGGAATCTGCCTGTGTAAACTGTTTTGACAGGGGATCACACAGAGATCCTGTCTTTCTGCTATGCAGGAAGACGGATCTGTGTGTTGTCCCAAGCAGCCCATCCCCCATATAGTTAATAAACAGAGGGAACACAGTTAACCATTTGATCGCCCCTGATTTTAACCCCGTCCCTGCCAGTGTCAGTCCAATGTCATATTTTTAGCACTGATCACTGTATCAGTTAGGTGTCCGATCTGTCCGCAGCAATGTCGCAGTGCCGCTAAAAATCGCTGATCCCCGCCATTACTAGTAAAAAAAATAATAATAATTTTACAAAAAATATGTAGCAGAATTAGGGTTGTCCCGATACCACTTTTTTAAGACCGAGTACAAGTACCGATACTTTTTTTTTTCAAGTACTCGCCGATACCGATACTTTTTGTTTAATGTAATGTGACAGTTTTCAAAGCACAATACAGATTAGGTGGCACTGATAAGAACTGACAGATGGCACTGACAGGTGGCGGGCACTGACAGGTGGCGGGCACTGACAGGTGGCGGGCACTGACAGGTGGCACTGATGGCGGGCACTGACAGGTGGCACTGATGGCGGGCACTGACAGGTGGTACTGATGGCAAGCACTGATGTTGGGCACTGACAGGTGGTACTGACAGATGGCGGGCACTGACAGGTGGCACTGATGGTGGGCACTCACAGGTGGCGGGCACTGATAGTGGGCACTGACAGGTGGTACTGACAGATGGCGGGCACTGACAGATGGCACTGATGGCAAGCACTGACAGGTGGCTGGCACTGATGCATCGGTAGCATTTGTGCGAGTACAAGTACTCGCACAAATGCTCGGTATCGGTACCCATACTAGTATCGGTATCGGCACAAACCTAAGCAGAATACATATTGGCATAAATTGATGAAGAAATTCAATTTGGAAAAAAAATAAAATACTGGGTATGTTTTTTTTTATAGGAGAAAGTAAATATTGTTTTGTTTTTTAAATTGTCAGTCTTTTTTTGTTTACAGCAAAAAAAAAACGCAGAGGTGATCAAATACCACCAAAAGAAAGCTCTATTCGTGGGGAAAAAATAGGACATATTTGGGTACAGCGTCGCACGAACACTATCGTCAATTAAAGTAACGCAGTGACATATCGCAAAAAAATGGCCTGGTCAGGAAGTGGGTAAATCCTTCCGGGCCTGAAGTGGTTAATGAGTGAAATAAGTATTTGACCCCTTCGCAAAACGTCACTTAATACTCAGCGGCCAGACATTTCTTGTATCTGGCTACCAGGTTTGCACACATCTCAGGAGGGATTTTGTCCCACTCCTCTTTGCAGATCCTTTCCACGTCATTAAGGTTTTGAGATTGATGTTTGGTAACTTGAACCTTCAGCTTCCTCCACATATTTTCTATGGGATTAAGGTCTGAAGACTGGCTAGGCCACTCTAGGACATTAATGTGCTTCTTCCTGAGCCACTCCTTTGTTGCCTTGGCCGTGTGTTTTGGGTCATTGTCATGCTGGAATACCCATCCACGACCCATTTTCAATGCCCTGGCTGAGGGAAGATTTGACAGTACATTGTCCCCTTGATGCAGTGAAGTTGTCCTGTCCCCTTAGCTGACAAACAACCCCAAAGCATAGTGTTTCCACCTCCATGTTTGATAGTAGGGATGGTGTTCTTGGGGTCATAGGCAGCATTCCTCCTCCTCCAAACACAGCAAGTTGAGTTGATGCCAAAGAGCTTGATTTTGGTCTCATCTGACCACAACACTTTAACCCAGTTCTTCTCTGAATCCTTCAGGTGTTCATTAGCAAACCTTAGATGGGCCTGTACCTGTGCTTCCTTGAGAAGGGGGACCTTGCGTGTGCTCCAGGTTTTCAGTCCTTCACGGCGTAGTGTTACCAATTGTTTTCTTGGGGACTATGGTCGCAGCTGCCTTGAGATCATTGACAAGCTTCTCCCATGTAGTCCTGGGCTGATTCCTCACTGTTCTGATGATTATTGAAACTCCACGAGGTGAGATCTTGCATGGAGCCCCAGACCAAGGGAGACTGACAGTTTTGTGTTTCTTCTATTTGAGAATAGTTGCACCAACTGTTGTCACCCTCTCACCAAGCTGCTTGATTTTGGTCTTGTAGCCCATTCCAAACTTGTGTAGGTCTACAATCTTGACCCTGACATCCTTGGACAGCTCTTTGGTCTTGGCCATGGTGGAGAGATTGGAATCTGATTGCTTCTGTGGACAGGTATCTTTTATACAGGTAACAAGCTGAAATTAGGAGCACTCCCTTTAAGAGAGTGCTCTAATCTCAGCTCGTTGCCTGTATAGAAGACACCTGGGAGCCAGAAATCTTAATGATTGATGATGATGATCAAATACTTCTTTTACTCATTAAAATGCAAATCAACTGTTTTAAAATGCGTTTTTCTGGTTATTTTTGTTATTTTGTCTTACTGTTAAAATAAACCTACCATTAAAACTATAGACTGATAATTTCTTTGTCAGTGGGCAAACGTACAAAAACAGCAGGGGATCAAATACCTTTTTCCCTCACTGTAAATGCCTTTTTTTCAGACCTTTTCAGGCCGGTCACATGACTCCCGGCCGCTCTCCTCCCCCATCTAAAGGCTACAGCAGGAGGGGCTGAGCAGACAGCACAGTGGTCACATGACCTCCCCGGATGACATTAAAGGGAGATCTTGGTCTCTCCCACTGTAGCCCGTAGATGGAGTAGGAGATCAGGTGGGAGTCACGTGACCAGCCAGAAGAGATCTATCTGAAAAATAAAAGGTATTTAGAGGCTTCGTTTTCATCAAACACTTACACAGTTTGTTGTGGATGAAAAAAAAGAGGGGCTGGTAGTGATTTTTTATTTTTTTTTAAAGGTTTCAAACACTTTAAGGAAGTTACGAGCGGGAAGAGTGTGATGGCAGATCCAGTGGTTCCAGATTTCACAAGAGTTCCTTTTCCCTCCGCCCGACTTCCATGTCCAAGTCCACCTCTTATTTATATCTCAAGTCCTGGACAACTAAGTCAAGTCTGGTGCCAAGGCATCTTCACAGTAAGGGGATGCCCCACGTCTGCAAGTGGGCGGACATCTGTTGGGCCTCTCAGCTGCCTGGACTCATGGCATTTGTCATCTTTGATGCAGTGTCCCAAGGGTGCAGACTGAATATAGGATTCTTGCCTCCTCAGTGCTTAATGCCCTCAAATCTTTCCTCTTCTCTGCAGAGATTGTGGGATTTTCATGCTGCTTTGCAGCTTCTTCACTCTAAGTGATTGTTCTGATTCCCTTAGAGGAGGAGTCTTAGAGGTTTTTTTGCCACCTTTTTACGGTTCCAAAACAAAACAGGGTTGTTCGCCTGGCATCCATAGACCTCAACAATGTGCATTTACATTTCTCTTTTCCCTCTGTATCAGTGGTTTCTGTGCGGTGGATAAGCAGACCATTTGTAGCTCTTCTCTTTTTGGCCTACCTATCCAAAAGGATGCTAGCCCCAACCCTGGAGATTCTTTATTCTCAGGAAATCCACATTGTGTAGGGTGTTTGGATGACCTCCTCCTGAAAAAGTGCTCTGCACAGACCCTCTCTGCCAACATTTTGGATAATGCTGATAATGCAGGACTTCGGTTGGGACCTTAATCTACAGACCTTGGCATAGACACTCCATCACTTGGAGTACCCTGGTCTAATCTTTGAAACAGCCCACACCCATGTTTTTCTTCTGCTGGCTAAAGTAGTGACCATGTATGCTCATGTTTAGACCCTTTGCGCCAAGAAGTCACACAGCCTGAGAGGCGTGGATCTCCTGGCCTAGACCAAAAGGCGTTTTCTAGCCATGTCTTTGGTCCACATTCCCGAAGTAGACAATTGGCAGTTGGACTTTCTCAGTCTACAGTACTTGGATGCAGGGAAATGGTTTCTGCATCCCAAAGTATTCTGGGACATCTGTCATCATTGGGGATATTGAACATGGATATCCTAGTATCACGCTTCAACCACACGGTGAATAGGTTTCTGACCTGGACCAGGGATTCTCTGGCCTTCGCAGTGGACACACTGGAGACCTTGTGAGATCAATTTCGCTTGATTTATGCCCCTCTGGGGGCTGTTTCTTTTCTGCTTTACAGGATTGAAGTGTGTGCCCAGTGGTAAAGGAGTTTGCACACACTACTGAGGCACATTTCTAGATGTTTCTTATAACGGCACATTTTCACTTTTTAAATTGGGGTCCACTTAAATTAGGTAAACTTTGGAATTAAGTGGAATTGTAAAGGCTATGTGAAAAGTCCTTTTAGGTCATCCTGTTTTTTTTTTTCCCCCAGATTCACCTTTGACCACTGCATGAGTGAATGTGACAAGGTTCACATTCTGTTTTTTTGTATATGAACTAAGAAATATTTATTTGTATCTGGGCTAAATTTTTTGATGGCCAGATCTGAGGGGTTGTATGTCCCTGTTGTACAAATCGCCTGTTAAGTTTTGCCCCCAGTATGGCAATGGCATTTTGAAGGGTCATTTGTGTCTGGTTATTAGGGTGGTAATTGATGCAGTTGTAGTGGCTCTTTAGAAAGATTGAGGTTGGGCTAGAGTGAGACATGTCAGAGATGTCAAATACTGAAGTGGATATAATGCTATAAAAAAAATGAGAACCATTTGGAAACCTAGTATCCAACAAGCTGTACAGTGAATCTTGCACACTTTGACTTATGTACAACTTTTGAGAGCTTTATTGATAATTTCTTCTGTTCTGCTTTCACATATGGTGCACTTGCCTTTGCTGATGTTTGATGCTTTTGTACATTTAAGGTTTCTTAGCATACTGTGTGATCATCAGGAGCACAAATAATGCCACTATTGAGTAGTAAAGATTATTCATTTCAGATATTAATAGTTTTGTTTACTGTTAAATTTGCAATGACAATAAATCTGGTAGTGTAAGGTGTAAAGTGTTGTAAGTCTGAAGCATTTGAAGTTAATATTTTACTACTGTGTGTTGCGATATGCATCTCCAGTATCCTTTTAATTTAGTTATATGTTTAATTGGTTAAATATACTGGCATATGCTTACAGTGTATAAGATTTGCCTGAAATGTAAAATATGTTAACTGTTTAATAGGTAATCAAAGGCAAACATTCTGTTTTTCAGTATATTTTAAAGTGCACCTGACATTTACACATTTTTCATGCTCTTGTTGAGGTGTTTTATACTGGTATCGGTGTGTGTTGCTTGCATCCTTTTTTTAAAGGTTCTTGCGGTAAAAAAAACAAGGAAGCTTAGACTTCTGTAGTGGATCATGCTATATGTATGTGCTTTACTAAACAGAAAAGCCGCACATACTACTGCACAAAACACAATTCATAATTCCAAAATATGCCTACAGCATGCACAAGCTAATTATCCTTTCTAGCAAAAATAAGCATGTACCATATGTATGCAATAAGCAAACAAAACCGTTATTCAACTTGGACTTTCAGTTGATGGAATGTCTTCATGGTCCTCTGCTCAGTCCAACAACTTTCTCCAAAGTCCTCCAGCTTCAAGCAGCCATGTATTGCTTCTTTGTCTTCCAATGGTTTATTTACATATCGGTGGGGAGAGCCTTAGCTTGACACAACACATGCTCTTAAAATCTAACCTTGTATTATTGCTATAAAATCACTACAAACAGCCATGGCAACACACAGTGCCAATACTAGGCATTTACACGAGTATCGTTATTTGTGCAAATACTCCGATACCTGAAGCCAATATGGCTCAGTTCTTCAGCTGTAAGTGGGATGTAAAAAAAAAAATGCTGTCAATTATCGGTTGTTAAGGTGTAGAAGTTTTGGTGTGCTTTCACAAAGTGCACCACACTTGCAGGATATAATAGAGGTCTATGACAAAGTACAGCTAACCCAGGAAAGTTGCAGATGCACTGCGCAGCACCTGTGGTGCAGGTAAACCGGAGCACATCAGTGTGAAAACAACCTTATAGGGGGCTCAGAACAGTAAGAGTTCATTTACATTTGCAGTTTGGGGGATAGTAAAACCCCATAGTTAAGACATGTTTTTATCCCCCCCTTTAGCTGCAGTGGCAAGAGGTGTACACATGCCACAGCAGAAGTTACGCCCTGTCATGGTTGGTTGGTGTAGCACTTGCCAAGCATGACTCATTCACCCAAGTGAATGAGGCATCTCTGCAAGTGCCCTGCAACCTTGTGCAATACAGCAAACACAGGGTTAAAGCAGGCAGCATTGTGTTGCTTTCTTACACATTGTTTGACACCTTGAACCCTGCAGAAGCATGACGTTTTGGGGCACTTAAAGAGTCGCTCCATTTACTTGAATGGGATGCAATTGGCAGGCGCCGCACCCACCAGAAGCAACAGGGCTTAATTCCTGCTGCGGCATATGCGCACCTTTTGGCTGCTGCCTCAGCAACTAAAAGGGGTAGGGGGCAATAAAACTGTGACTCAACTGCAGGGTTTTACCACACCCTAACTTTGTGTGAGCGACCCTTAAGGCTGCTGCTCCCAAATGCAACTAAGGGCTCATTCACAAGTACAGCAGGCATTGCTCCTCTGAAAATCAACCCGCGTTTGTTTGACAGGTGGTCAGGAGGCAATATGTTGATTGCGACACAGTAGTACGACAATTAGAGGTTTAAGTTGGGTGTGATGAGGTGACACTGTGCCCGGGGATCTTTGACTTCTTCCATGTTGTTCAGGTAGATCGCCACCTCTTTAAGGTGGCCTACCCCTGGTTTAAAGCACCCTGTCAAGTAAAAAAAAAAACTCCTGATTAACCCTTCATTTACGCTAATCAGCCTTAATTAACCTCTTATTTTCCTTTTCCATTTATTATTTTCTTGCTGATTTTTTTTGTTCACTTCTATTTTATAAACTTTTTTTTTTTTTTTTTTTTTTTTTGGAATCAGTTTTTTTTTTTTTAAAACAAAACCGTTTTCTACAGACATAACACGATATTAAGAAGACACAAGTTTATCCATTTGTGTAGCCATCTGGCATCATAGTAATTACAGTATCACTGTATATAAGGCAATACTACTATATACTATCCCCCCAACTCTGCTTTCCAGACCCTAACAGGTCTAGAGAGCGGGGCAAGGGAATCACGCACCCCTAAAAAATGGGTTGTGGTTCACAGTATTCAAACATACCCAACCGGGTAGAAGAGAAAAAACACAGATGAAAATAAGAACAAAAAACAAAACAGTTGACCTCTGCAAGTAAATGTACCTCCTCATTAAATTGTTTCAAACAAAGCTGCATATTGAACACCAATATGCACCCTCTCCTGCCACAGGTACCGTCTATCCAATTAGTATCTTTTCATTTAAGTAGATGATGACCTGCCAAGAATAGTTTTTTTAACTGTTTGCCGACCAGCCCGCAGCTGTACGGCAGTCCGCGCACGGAAGAAAGTAACGGGCACGCGCGCCTTGGGTCCGGCAGACTCTGTCTGCCCGCAATCGCGGTGTACAGAGGCATAACGGGGAACTGCCAGTGTAAACAAGGTGGATCCCCGTTCTGCCAAATGACAGATCTTCTGTTCCCAGTGCCAGTGTCATTTAGTCATTGATCAGTGGATTTTTATAGCACTGGTCAATGTAATAGTGTCACTGGTCCCCAAAAAGTGTCATTTGGGGTCCTCTGCAATGTCAAAGTCCCGCTGAAAATTGCAGATCGCCGTCATTACCAGTAAAAACAAAACGTAATGTCCCTAAATCTATCCCATAGTTTGTAGATGTGATAACTTTTGGGCAAACCAATCACTATATATCGGCCTAAACTGGTGAATAAATTAGTTTTTTTACATATATATATTTTTTGGATATGTATTATAGCAGAAAGTAAAAAACCGCAGAGGTGATCAAATACCACCAAAAGAAAGCTCTCTGCTTACGAAGGAGTCAAGGCAGAGCGCTTTTTTTCGTGCTCTGAGTTTTCTAGCAATAAATAGTACTCTAAGAATAGCGACATAGGTGTGAGGTGTGTGTAGTTCCTCGTCTAGCCAACCAAGTAGGCAGAGTTTTGGGTCTACCTCAAGAGTGAGATTCCAAATTCTGTTAATGGAGCCTATCCATACAGTCCAAAATCTTATACATTTTGGAAATTTCCAGAGCATGTGTATAAGTGTACTGTTGTTTATCTCACAACGGGGACAAAGTGGGCTGTCTCTTCTACGCCATTTATGTAAATTTATAGGGAGCACGATATGTGCGGTGGATGATAAATAATTGGGTGAGTTTTTGAGCGCAGCAGAGTAACACTTTAAGTGCATTATCCAGTCATCCAAGATGTGACCTATGTCTTCCGACCACACAGCTCTACATTTGAACGACATTGGATACCTGGCACAACTAATGAACCATATAGTGAGGAAATCTGCCCCTTCCTAGATGCTGATGCTACCAGCTGTGTAAGCACTGTAGTGCTAGTGAAGTCCCAATGAGATATTAGACTGTGTAGCAATGGCATGCCTAAGTTGTAAATATTGGAAGAATAGATTATTCGGTAGGCCATATTCCTCTCTAAGATTGAAAATCTTTTAGTAAATATCCACAGTATAGTTGTGAGATATAAACCAATCCACAACTAGACCAATTGCAAAGACCCTTTAGCTTACCCAGTTCTGAGTAGTTCCTATTGTTCAAAATATGGGAATAACTAGTATATCCCATATATTGGAAGTGTTTAGTTTTTCTCCATGTTCGATCTATAAGCGCTAATGTGAAATATTGTGATCGTGTTCTCCTGCCTCTATGCATTCCACAAGACCATCACTGGAGAGCAGTGTGGTAACAATGTTTCTTTAATCGTACATCATGGGACACAGAGCCATAGTAATTACTATGTGGGTTATAGTCCACCTTCAGGTGCTGGACACTGGCACACCCTATACAGGAACTTGCCTCCCTATATAACCCCTCCCACTACTGGGAGTATCTCAGTTTTTTCGCCAGTGTCTAAGGTGTTGGTCACGAGTGAAGCTGTGCTGAGCTCCTCTGGATCAATCCTTTCTGGGGCTAGCTATGCAGCCGGATCCATTCAAAGTGTCTTTTAGGCCGAATTGAATGGTATCCAAAGAAATTAGGTTTTGCCTGTAACGCTTCTTTTTTTAAAGAGCTGGACCCGCTCCAGTACTTTTGGTATTAAGGCCATAAAGTTTTACTGGCGGGGTGCTTTTTACAGGTCCAGGATTGGGGGTTCCCGGAGGGTCTCCGGTTCCTGAAGGTTTAACGGAACCCATTGTGAAGATTGGGTTTGTTGGTTTTACCACAGAAAACCCTGCGGCGGGAAAGGTAAGTGGAGTTTTTCTAAGGGATTTTTACATTTTCTTATGAAATGTCTCCTTTAAGATAAATGTTGTCATGCCTAAGTGTCACCACTGGGGACTGTATGGAGCACGTGCCTTCTCATGCTTTGCTCAGAGTAACGCTGTGTCACAGAAGCAGCAGACTTTTTTCCTCCGGCTAGCAGGCAGGCAGAAGTTTTGGGGGTTTTGCTTCCTCCAGACACCCCCACCTGAGCTGAACTTTTCCCCTCTTCAAGAGGCTGGGAGAACTAAAAATGATCCGCAATGCCGTTTTCTTTCACTGCCACTACGCAGCGGCGGCTTCCAGGTCTGCTCCACGCCATCCCTCCCTCACTCAGCCGATCCCGCCGGATCAGATGTCTGTGCTTACGCGGGAAAACTTTTTTTTTGAAAAAAAAAGGGGTGGTGGGGGCGGGGCTTAGTGTTTTTTTAAGAAAAAAAAAAAAAGAAACTGGCTGCAAAATTGTCGGAGAGACATAAGAGCGAAAAAGCGCATGAGAGGTTTTGGTGATACAGACATTTCCTATTTGACACATTTACTATTTGCATCAGGCTGAGCATTAATAGCAGCAGCAGTAGCTGGACTATTGCTCAAGCAGTAGATGCAATTTCATCTGGTAGTACCTCTGCTTTGTGCATCAGGCTATGGTCAGAAGGTAGGGTTGAAACACCCCCAAAAAAGAGCTAAGGGTCTCCCTCAAGCTCTGGAAAGCCTACTCATCTCTACAAATGGCATCCTCCCCTGAGAGGGGGTGGCTGGGCAGAGTGAGCATCAGGGCCATGAAATGTCTGCAACTGTTTTTAACACTGCAGCCCCTGTTTATTTTATGATAATAAAAAAAAGTTTAGAGTCTTTAATCGCATCCCAGTGTGGGTCAAAATGCGTCAGTGTCAGACTGCTAAGTACCTGACCGGTGAGTCCACTTGGGCAGAGGGTGGTCTCCCTTACGTATCCGACTCGCGGCTCCTTGTAGAGAGGACAGGAAGTATGGGAGTACGGAATGGTATGAGAGCCTGGTAATGAGGTTCCTGATGCTGAAAGTAGGGAATCTTCAGACAGCAAGGTTGTAGACAGCAATGCAGGCAACCGGTGCAGAGCAGGAGCAAGAGCAGGCAGGTCCAGGTTCAGGCCGGGTTCAGCAACGTGCGGGGAGCGAGGTACAGAGCAGTAGGCAGGAGCGGGGTCAAACAGGCCAGGGTCAGGTGCAGGCAGAAATCCAGGAAGTCCGAGGGGCAAGCCGAGTCGTCAGGAGATCAGAGCACAGATACGGGTGCAGGAGCAAGGTCACGGGAAGCTGATGATCAGGCAGCACGAGCAATGGGTGCTGCAGAACTAAATAGGCCGGTTGGTGCCAAACAGTGCGCCAATGCGCACAGGCACGCGCAAACCCGCGCGCGCACACCGGCGCCCATAAAAGCAGGTCAACAGATGCTCACAGGAACAGGCACACCAGCGCGCACATCAGGGCCAGCCGGCCCATGCACACAAGTGCCCACAGAAGCGCCCGCACATACCCCAACGCGCACCGGCGCGTGCCAGAGAGGCCAGCAAGTCGTCCAACAAGGTAACCTCTCTGACAGACTGGTTCTCTACCATTACCCAGGACCCTCAAACTGAGGAACTAGGGGCAGGAGAAGACCCATTTTCTCAGGGGACAGTGGTGTGGCTTATGACTCCTCTTCTGAAGTGTCACATGTGGGAGAATCAGCTGTTCCAATCTTAAGATCTTAAACCGCTTTTTTTCACCGTGCCAAATACGAATGGACATTCTGGATCTCAAAAATCAAAATTCATTTCCTGAATATAACCACAATTTTTTTCGCATGGAGTCAATCCAAATCGGGTATTCTTATCCCAGGCAAATATCAGCGCCATAAAGGAACTTATTTAGGTGGACGAAGCAAGATGAATTTCTTCTATTCAACTTTTCATGAGGTTGTTGGGAAAGATGGTGGCTTCATTTGAGGCCGTTCCTTATGCCCAGTTTAATTCGAGACTGCTGAAAAACAGTGTCCTATCGGCTTGGAACAAAGGGTTCAAGCTCTACATTCCCAATGTGTCTGACTCCAAAGCCTATGGCCACATCACCCTGGTAGCGCCCGATCTCATCTGATCTTGGAAGCTAAGCAGGGTCAGGCCTGGTTAGTACCCAGATGAGAGACGACCTTGAAATGCCAGGTGCTGTAGGCTGGGTGCGCCGGAGTCCCATTTTATGGTTAATATCCGAAAATCCTTCCTTCAGTTACCTGGGAAGTGGTAACAACATATGCCAACCTTTTTTGTTTAGGTTGGGGAACAGTCCTGGAAGAGGCGACTGTCCAAGAGAAGTGGCCCAGATCAGAAATGGCCTTGCCCATTAACATTTTAGAAATTCAGGCAGAGCTCTTGGTCCTGCGGGCCTGAACGCTCAGTTTACGGTTTTGTCCTGCTAGGATTGAATCTGACAATGCCACAGCAATGGCCTATATTAATGACCAAGGGGGCACAAGAAGTTGTGCGGCCCAGAGAAAGGTGAATCTTATCCTATCTTGGGCAGAAAACAATGTACTTTGCCTATCGGCAGTCTTCATTCTAGGAATATAAAATGGGCAGGTGGACTACTTGAGTCGCCAGCAGTTGTTCCCGGGAGAATGGATCCTTCACCCCGATATCTTCCTTTCAATATGTCAAAATTGGGGATCCCAGAGATTGCGTCCAGGTTCAACAAAGAAATCGACAACTTTGTGTCAAGAACAAAGGATCTGTTAGCATGCGGAACAGATGCCTTGCTATTTTCACGGAATCGGTTCTCTCTGATTTATGCATTCCCTCCTATTCTGCCTGAGGCCATGACTTATTCGCAGGATCAAGCAGGAAGGGAAGTCGTTGATTCTTGTGGCACCCAGCGGGGCCAAGGAAAACTTGGTATGCAGAAATCGTAAAGATGGCAGTAGGGGACCCTACCATCACAGCCAGACCTTCTCTCGCAAGGTCCGGTGTTCCATCCTACTTTACAAACGCTAAATTTAACGGTCTGGCTATTGAGACCCACACTCTGAAAAAGCGTGGGCTGTCAAGTTCAGTCGTTTCTACCTTGGTTAATGCAAGGGAGCAGGCCTCCATAATTATATATTATGGAGTCTGGGAAATCTATGTCTCCTGGTGTGAAATCAGGAGTTGCACCCCAGGAAATGGGTTAAAGGTAAAACCTTGACTTTCTGCAGATGGGGTGAGAAGTCCTTTGCTTCCTGCAAGGTTCCCAGCTTGGTATGGGGAACTTTTTGACAATGGCAATTTAATCCAGCTAGCAGCTTTTTCTTGACATATTTAGAGTAGTGGATTAATATTTAGCATAATATGTGTCTAAACTGGGATGAATGACTATACCCAGATACCTGAATGTATCTACTATTTTAATCTGCCCTGCTATTTGAGGTAAGGGTATAGTAAGAGGGTCTAATGGCAATAGTGTGGACTTGTCCCAACTTTTTTTGAAGGCCGAGAAGGTCCCAAACCTTTGTATCGGTGCCATGAGATTCGCCAGAGTCAGATGTGTCGTCTAGAAAAAGGAGCGCATCATCGGCATATAATTCCAATTTGTCCTCCATATCTCCCCTTTTAAATCCACATATATTAGGGCATCCTCTAATAGCACCCGCCAGGCGTTCTATTGCCAAAGCAAATAATAATGGGGGGAGCGGGCAACCCTTTTGCATACCTCTGTGTAATGCAAAGGACGAAGAGAAGGTATTGATCCTGATACGAGCTTTCGGTGCCTTTATATAGCAGTTTAATCCAGGAAATGAAGTTTTTTCCCTAGGTTAAATTTCTCTAATACTTATAATAGGTATTGCCACTCGACTAATCGAACGCCTTGGTGGCATCGAGTGAGAATAGCTCTATGTCCCTGATTATCTGTTGGGATTTGCATATTCAGGTACCAAGAGTATTTGCTGTCGATCGGTTGGGTATGAATCCCGATTGGTCTTGGTGGATAATTTTGGCTATAACCTTCGAGAGTCTCATGACCTTAGTAAGCAACTTCAGGTTAGTATTCAGAAGTGATATGGGTCTATAGGTTGATCAGGATTCTTCCCAGGCTTCAACAGGACAACCACCACTGCTTCATACATAGAATCTGTCAGAATAGCCCATTCATGTGCATCTACAAGTGTATGGAGTATTTCTCCAAACTTTTTATATAATTCTGTTGGTAACCCAAAGTTTCCCGGTGCTTTAGAATTAGGAAATGTGGCCACTGCAGTTTTTAACTCCAAGAGTAATGGGTGCATGCAACTGTTTTTTGTCAGCTATCGAGTTTCAGGGCGTTGGATCTCTTCTAGGAACTCAGTCAACTCCTCTACAGGATAAGAGACCTTCGAGGAATAAACATCTATAAAAAAATTAGCAAAACCCTCTGCAACAGTCTGAGTTGGGGATTCAGCTAGGCGATGTATAATCGAAGGCGGCCGCTGCGCCTTGGCTATCATGGATAGCATATGTCCATTTTTTTCTTAACCACTTGCCGACCAGCCATTGCATTTTTACTGCGGCAGAATGGCACGGCTGGGCGAAATTACGTTTCCCTACGTCGCTTCACCTTTTGGCCATTCGAGGCAAGCCCGCAACGTGTTCCGGGGCTGATGCGAGTGCCCGGCGGGCTCGATAACCGCCGGGATCCCACGAACGCTCATGACAGAGTGAGAACCGGGATCTGTGTGTGTCAATTATGTATACTATGTATGAACACTGATCTCTCGCTCTCTCTCTCTCTCGCTGTTTCTCCCCTCCTAGACAGTCCCATCCCCCCTACAGTTAGAACACACCTAGGGAACACAGTTAACCCCTTCCCTGCCAGTGACATTTATATAGTAATCAGTGCATTTTTATAGCACTGATAGCTGTATAATTGTCAGTGGTCCTAAAAATGTGTTGTGTCCAATTTGCCCTCCGCAATTTTGCAGTCCCGATAAAAATCGCAGATCACCACCATTTCTAGTAAAAAAAAAATGAATAAATAAAAATGCCATAAATCTATTCCCTATTTTGTAGACGCTATAACTTTTGCTCAAACCAATCAATATATGCTTATGGGGATTTTTTTTTTTGTTAACCAAAAATATATAGAAGAATTTTATATCGGCCTAAACTGAGGAAAAAATTTTGTGTTGGTTTTTATTTTATTAAAAAATGTGGGATATTTATTATAGCAAAAAGTAAAAGATGGTGTGTTTTTTTTTTTTTTTTGTTTAAAACGCAAAAAATAAAAACTGCAGAGGCGATCAAATACCACCAAAAGAAAGCTCTATTTGTGGGGAAAAAAAGGACATCAATTTTGTTTGGGTACATCGTCGCACGACCGCGCAATTGTCATCCGGGGCTGAAGGGGTTAAAGCGGTGTTCCGCCCACCAGTGCAAAAATTAAAAGCCAACAGCTACACATACTGCAGCTTCTGGATTTTAATAATTGGACACTTACCTGTCCTGGAGTCCAGCAATGTCGCCACCGCAGCTGATGCTTCCATCAGCTGTCGGGAGCATGCCACCGGCATTGCGAGTAAGGGAACCCGGCAGTGTAGTGTTACGGCTTCACGGTGGGAACCCTACTGCGCATGCGCAAGGCTCCGCTCCTTTCTCCTACTGGCCCGGCAGGAGGGGGAAGGATGAGGGATCCGAGCGGTGACGTTGTGGGCCATGGCCCGGACTCCCAGAAGTGGGGACAGGATATGTGTCAAAGACAGGTACCTGCTCCCCCCACACCCTGAAAGGTGCCAAATGTGGCACCTGAGAGGGGGAGGAGACAAATCAGCAGAAGTTCCACTTTTGGGTGGAACTCCGGTTTAATAATTACTATCTCCTGAATGCATAATCCTCTAATAAATGTTTTTAAGGCATCCCATATAACACCAGAGGTGGCTGAGTGTCTGTTAACCGTTAGAAATTTTTTGATTTGTAGTCGTAGATGGTCTGTATTAGTAAATTGGGAGAGTCAAAAAGGGTTCAATTTCCAATGAACGGGTAGTTTAACTGTATGTGGCTTTAAGGTTATTTGAATGCGTGAATGGTCGGAAAGGCCTTTGGCAAGATGCATGAATGGCCAAGCCACACCCCCATTTTGTAAACTATTAATTAAACTTTTTTTTTTTTTGCTTTGTAACTTAATATTTTTACACCTTTAACCTATATTTATGCGTTTACATTTACAAAAAAAAAGAATTTAATTAATTTGTAAATAACTTTTCAATGCTTTGTACCATTGCTGACAGCTGAAGTATAAACAAAACCTTTGAAGGAGGTGGTATTGGCGAGTACAAAAAAAAAGTATTGGTGCATCCTTAGAATAGTAAAAACACATATATATGAGCTGCTCATGCTATGCTCCCGAAAACCTCTGTATAATGGAAAGATTCACTTGTGGGGTTTTTTAGCAGCCAAGAAATTCAGAGGTTATTAGTTAAAAATTATTTATTTGTCAAAAGGCAATTTAGCAATTACAAAAGAATTGTGTCGTCTCCGCTCCCCTCGTCACAGACCCCGCCCTCAATGAACTTACTAGAGACCGTTTGTATGGACCCTCAAAGGCGACAAGGAGGGGGATTGAGCAAGCACCTGTAGTATATGATTACAATCTTACTATTATTTTTGCATTAAGTTAAAAAAAGGGGGGTTCATTTCAGCTGTTAAAAATGTTGCCACAATAGACCGCCACTAATCAGATATTTCAATCGGTAATTATTATATTAGTTGTAAAAAGTTTGATTGTGTTTTCATGTTCCTTAACAGGGGAGACCCCCGTGGGTGCCATTATATGTTTATATATGAGAGTAATAATATAATCAAAAATATATCAAACGTAAATGTTATGGCAAAAACCCAATAATGTGAAATATTGGTATTTGTGATGACATCACAAAAAAAAGTGAATGATATGAGTTAATTTAGAATATGTGCAATAGAGTGTGCTATATTGTGAAGGTGAAATTGGGAATTTGGTAATAAGTAACTGATGGTAATACTCAAACCGTATGAAAGTGAAAAAATATATAAAGTGGTGCAATAGACTACTATTTGCTAAATGCAGTGAAAAAAAAACTCCAGTATTACCTTAGGTAGTGTAAAAGTCTGTTGTGACACACAGGATTATAGTGCAGATGGTGGAGTTTGGATCGTGTGTGTGTGTATGTATATATATGTGTATATATATGTGTATATATATGTGTATATATATATATATATATATATATATATATATATATATATATATATATATATATGATATATATATATAGAGATATATATATAGTGTGTGTGTGTATGAGATATATATATATATATATATATATATATATATATATATATATATATATATATATATATATATATATATATATATATATATATATATATATATATATATATATATCAATGTGTGTATGTGTGTATATATATATACATATACATTTTTAATTTGAATTGGGTACAGGTGCTTGCCCTCCAAAATGCTCCCCCCTCCCCTCACATGTGTGTCCCGACCGCCATCATGGGGGTCTCCTCAGCGTACCAGAAGGCGTTGCCCCAGCGCTGTCGACATTTCACATCTGAGCGATGCCATAGGGCGTCCATCGATAATGCAACGCCGCCGACACAGTAACGCTCCCTCTTGTGGCGCCGATGGATATTGCACCAACCGGGAGGAAAAAAATGGGAGAAAACACTGCTGCTTCTCCTGAATCCTGGATGTGGGGAGGACACTGGATCAGGATGATGTTAGAAACTGCAAAACGCAATCCATAATTACAAAGTACATACAAATAAATGTCACTTAAAGCGGGGCTCCACTGCCTCTGACGTTTTTTGTTTTTTTTGTGACAGTTCTAAATAAATTAGTTTTGAAATTTGTTACTTGCATGTCCCGTTTTTTTTAAGTTTTCCCATTACTTTTTTAGAATCTAAGAACGATTCTTAAAAATAATCTACATCATTGTCATCTTGCCTGTGGGCATGTGAAGCCCACAGGCATTCTCTTCCTAGATTCAGTGACGTGCATCTCCCAGAATGCAATGCCCGTTGCACAGTACTATTTACATAGGAGCGCTGTCAACAGCTTCAACAGGGTTCTAAATCGCGCGATAACTCACGCCAGGCCGTTCAAGTGATAGGGGTATATGATCCCATTTAGTTCGTTTTGCCAGACACAAATCCTTTTAGGAAATAGGGCAAACGTAATGGATTAATTTAGGCCTGGAAAGGTGGTGGCCTGTAATTTTAAGATCCAGCGTTGCTCATATTGAAGCAATACTTTATTCCAATCTCCACCTCGATCAGAAATGTGTATTCTGTCAAGGGCGACAAAGGTAACTTTTGACATTTGACAATGATGGTGTAGAACTACATGTCTACCCACTGGTAGATGTTTATTTCCAATTCCCATGCTGTATATATGTTGAGAAATTTGACATCAAAATTGTTGTTTAGTCTTGCCTACGTAGTAGGCCACACATTCACAGGACATCGTATAGATAACCATGTGTGTTTGGCAGTTGGCAAAGTGCTTAGGATCGAACATTTCACCATTGGGAATTAGGAAAGTTTTTTTTCTCTCTCCTAATAAGGTAACAATGTGAGCAATGGCCACAAGGGAAAGAGCCATATATAGGACAATGTTTTTTTGACATGGACTTAACCCTATTTTCGCTCTGAACTAATTTATCTTTAATCGAAGGAGCTCGTCTGTAGGTGATCAATGGATTAATTTATATTAATTGCACAATTCTTTGATCGTCTGTCAGAATCTAACAGTGTTTTTTAAAGATTTCTCATCATGGGTCAAAATTTAGATTCTTTTTTGGTTTTAGTTTAAATAGGAGATTTTGACGTGACTGACTAACCATTTTGTAGGCCTTCCGTAGGCATGAACGACTATATCCCCATGCTAGTAATTGTAAAAAAAATAGTAGTTTTCCTGCTTCTTGTCTAAACAGTCCATTGTTGGAATAGTTTATTTGCAACTGAAGATACTGTCCATAGGAGATTGAGTTCTTTAGGGGGGTGGGATGAAAGCTTTCAGCATGCAAAACTGTATTGCCAGCTTTTTCGATACAAAGTACTGTCTAAACCTATTCTTCCTTCCAAGTCACAAATTATTTGGGCATCCAAGAAGGTAATAGTTTACAATTTAACATTTACAATGGCATATGATAATGGTTGATGTTAATTTCCTGGAAGAACTCCTTCAGGGTGTCCTCCGATCCCTCCCATATGATGAAGATGTCATTGATGTACCTGAGCCACGTAAATATGTGGCCCAGGTACTCGACGAGATCCTCACCCCCAAAGAGATACTGTTCCCACTCCCCCAGGTACAAATTGGCATAGGATGGGGCACAACATGTCCCCATCACTACGCCTTGTACCTGGAGGTAGTGGGAACTGTCAAAGAGAAAGTAATTATGATTAAAAATGTAGTCCAATCCTTTTAGAATGAACTCATTTAGAGCACTATCATGTATTGACCCCTGCTGTAAGACTTTCTGTAAAGCTGCCAGACCACAGGAGTGGGGAATGTAGCTGTACAGAGCTTCAACATCAATTGTGATGAGAAGAGAGTCCTTTGGGTTAGTACATTTGTTGATTGATTGTAGAAAATGTATAGTATCCTTAACAAAGGAAGGCAAGGAAACGACATAGGGCTGTAAATAGGAATCAATAACTCTAATCAAGTTCTCTGAAATGCCTCCGTTGCCTGAGATAATTGGTTTACCTGTGTGGTGGAATTTTTGTGGATTTTAGGTAAACTATAAAAGGTAGGCACCCTAGGGTGCTTAGTCCTAATGAATTGGAAAAGATCTTTGCATATAGTCCCACCTTCGCTGATTTTCTTGATTGTACTTATTTATAATTCTAGTGGGAATGGTGCATACCAATTTGTGTTATCCAGAATTTTCTTACACATCAGAGTGTAGGCAAGGTTGTCCCACTAGAACAACATTGCCCCCCTTATCTGATGGCTTGATTTATGATGGATTCATTGTTACGTAAGGATTGTAGAGCTTGGTTTTCTTCCACAGACAGATTGGAGGGAATGTTCTTCTTACAGGATAGCCTACAAATGTCTTTGATTGTCTGTTTTAGAAAAATAGCAACACTTGGGTTCGTATTTAGGGATGCAAATTTCATGGAAGTTTTTTTGAACAAACTGGAGGGATTCTGTGTTGATTTGTTGACTTCCTCAAAAAGTTTGTCAAGGTCTAGCTGATCAGATGTATTACTCTCCTGAAAAAGGAGTGTCAAATCACGTAAAACTTTAAATTCTCTCATGCTATATTTTGACCAATCAGTGGTGTCCAAATCTACACTTCTTTATTCATATTGGCATGTTAGCATTTGTTTGCGAGCAAATAGATGCGAGTCCGTCACTATTTCAAAGAGGTCAAAATTTTGGTAAGGACAGAAGCTCAGGCCTTTTGATAATACCTTTTTTTATTTTTATTTTTTTTTTGTATTGGTTGAACTGGATGGACTTGTGTCTTTTTTCAGCCTAGCTTACTATGCAACTATGTAACCTGAGTTTCTGCCTGTGTAAGGGAATGCGAAGATAAATTCACATTTAATGATTTTGTTGGGTCCAGACTATAAATGGTTCCAGTCCCTTCCCTCCTTTGTTTATTTGGGGGGAGCTTGTCTCCCGTGTTTGGTTTAAAGTCTTTTGTGATGGTACTCTATCATTTGGATAGGGAGTGTTACCTGGAATGCCAGATGCATCTGAAAGGGAGGAATCTGATTCTCTCTGCTCTATGTTCTGTCTTGTTTCCAATCCTAGTGAAGATACATGATGCTCACCAGAATTGGAACGCTGTGTATTTTCAAAGCCTGTATCAACAGTCAGTTTCTTATTGTCTTGTTCGAAGGAACCTCTCTTGTTGCGACTTCTTTTTTGTCGGCCACGGCCTCGATTTGGATAATCGAGGCCATGGGTTGATGAAGGAAAGTTTGTTTGAAAAATATTAGACTTCTTTGGTAAAAATTGATCTCTGGATTGATATGGTCTATTCAAATACTTACTATTTGCATTCCATTTATACGCCCTTCCTTCTGTGAAAGCATTTTTTATCCCTCCAAATCTTTTGTCTCCTTTTTCTGTAGAATATTTTTTATTAAGTATTGATAAATGTTCTTCTAGTTTAGTCTGCAGTTTGGAGTGTAGCGTGTGGTCTTTAAAAGGAACCAACGCCAACTCCAGAGTACTGATTTCTTTATCCAATAAATCAATTTGTTTATTATATTCCTTTGTAAGAATGGACATCATCTCCTGTGAACATCTCTGCAAGTTACCTTCCCATTCTTTTTTGCATTCCTCACTAATTTGTTATATGTTTGAAAAATTTGGGTTCATTTTATCCTTGGCATAACGATCAAATGATCTGGTGTGCCAAAAAAGCCCATATTTTAAAAGGAGGAGATTTGAGTTTCAGTCTGATCCCCCTGTTAAAAATCTGTTTCATAACCAGACATTGAGGTCACCCATTCATCGCCTTGGAAAATACAAATTTTTATAAGATAACAACATATATGAAGGAAGAAAAAAAAGGGAAGAAAAAGAAAACAACCAAACCGTAGCTCACCTATTTGCAACTCACATGTGTTAAGGAGAGGGATGGGGGCGGGTGTGTAACCACCCAAAAGATATAGGATAGAAAAAACACATATATATGACCTGCTCATGCTACACACCCCAAAATGTTTGTATAATGGAAAGATTCCCTTGTGGGGTTTTTAGCAGCCAAGAAATTCAGAGGTTAGTAGTTACAAAATTCACTCCTCAGAAACATTTCATGCTTGTTTGATTGGCTCACAAATTTTCCCAGAAGTCTGCCTAAGATACAAGTCAGATTTCAGGCATCCCCTGCAACAAAAAAATTAGTTTTGGAGGAATACTTTCAATAGGAGCACTACTAAAAAGATGCAGGCCCTCATTAGGGTCCTGCAGCTGAACACCTGACAGTTAATTATGAAACCACTCCCATTAGACCCACTCAGGACAGAGGCACAGACAAAAACGCATGAGATTACTTCAGAATAACAAAAGGTAGGAATCTGCAACAAAGGTTGTTATAATCCTTGCAATGTACATAGATCACCCAGAGGGGAATGTTTTTTTCTCAACAAAAGTGGCGTTACAATTTAGGTATTTAGAGAACAGAAACTCTGAAACATTAAGCCTAAACCTTGAAGGCATTCTTTTCTCTTGCTGGTTCTATAATGCAGCCGGTCACAGTGGCTGTTTGTCAGACTGTGGGTTTCTGGACTGGACCAATGAATAGTGAGCATGGTTCTGCTTTTGAGGACCTGCTTCTTCACAGGTGCTTGCAGCTCATGCTTTCAGCACTGTAATTGAGTAGATGCCCTTTGGAATGTACTTTGTCAGGTCTCCAGGATAACACTGTTCCTATGCGTACAGTAGTACTGGGGGGGAAAGAGTACTTCTTCCATGGGAAAAAAAAAAAAAACAGCTTAAGCCTACTACTTGTTATCACCAAAATAATTTTTTTCACTTCTCCAAGGCATCCTCCACAAAGTCAAAGGTAAGTCCATGCTTTGGTCACAAGCCTTGCACCGCAAAACACTCCAAGCCTACCCTGAAGCCCTCTTCACAATGCTGGTGTGTGTGTGTGTGTGTGTGTGTGTGTGTGTGTGTGTGTGTGTATGTGTGTGTGTGTGTGTGTGTGTGTGTGTGTGTGTGTGTGTGTGTGTGTGTGTGTGTGTGTGTGGTATCTGTTGGCATTTACACCAGTTTGGATCAGAGTCATTCTGGACCTCTGGGTCCAATCTGTAATTTCCAGGGATATAAAATAGAATTTCTTTACCTACCCTCCAATCTGTCAGCTTCACCTCCAAGACAGGCAGCCCTGAACTAGCTTCAGGTTCAAGGAGTGTTAATAAAAATTCTTGCAGAGGAAAGATTTTAAGGGTTTTCCTTTCCCCTGTACACGGGCCCAAAACTGAACTGTGACATTTTCCCCATTTTGGACATAAAATCCCTAAACCAATATCCGAGTATACCCAAATTCTGCATGGAGTTTTCTCTGAGATCAGTAACATGTCTGGCATTAGTGGACACTAACGATGCCGATCTTCACATTCCTATCATTCCTGCACACCAACACTTTCAATTTGTCACCTTGCTATTTGGGCTCTCATTTGCATGAACAGTCTTCACAAAGGTGCTTGCTCAGCTCCTGGCACTGCCAAGATCTCATGACATCCATGTAAAGGGGATACCTAGATGGCCTCCTGCTGAAAGACTCCTCAGCCACGGTTCTATATTCCAACATTCAAGGATGATCCAGCGCCTTCAGACTTGCAGATGCGGACAAGTTGTACATACATTTCATAATTTTATATAAAGACAAAAAAAAAGTTCAGAACGGATTACCTTGATTTTACATTGAACCCTATGGGAAAATTTGCCTCGGTTCGTAACCAATTCGGTTCGTGACCAGAGTAGTTTCACAAATTAAGTTCATGAACCGAGGTATCGCTTTATATGGGCACAGCTGTTCATACACTTATGCATTAATTCAACACAAGGAGGTATAATTTTATAATAATGTATGCATTGTGTTTATACATAGCAGCACACAAGTTTTTTTACACAAACATTAACCACTTCAGCCCCGGAAAAATTTACCCCATTCCTGACCAGAGCACTTTTTGCGATTTGGCACTGCGTCGTTTTAACTGACAATTGCGCAGTCGTGCGACGTTGCACCCAAACAAAATTGATGTCCTTCTTTTCTCACAAATAAAGCTTTCTTTTCCCACAAAAAAGCTTTCTTTTAGTGGTATTTGATCGCCTCTGCGGTTTTGGGAAAAAAAAAAAAACGCAATATTTTGTACTTTTTGCTATAATATCCCCATTTTTTTTTTTTTAAAAAGCCAATTTTTTCTGTTTAGGCCGATTTATGTATTCTACATATTTTTGTAAAAAAAAAAATCGCAATAAACGTATATTGATTGGTTTGCGCAAAAGTTATAGCGTCTACAAATAGGGGATAGATTTATAGCATTTTTATTATTTAATTTTTTTTTACTAGTAATGGCGACGATCTGCAATTTTTTTTTTTTTTTTTTTTTTATCGTGACTGCAACATTATGGCGGACATTTTTGAGACCATTGGCATTAATACAGCAGTCAATACTAAAAAAATGCATTGATTACTGTAAAAATGTGGCAGTGAAGAGGTTAACACTAGGGGGCAATCTAGGGGTTAACTGTGTTCCCTGGGAGGTGCTTCTAACTGAAGGGGAAGGGGACTGACTAGAGGAAGTGACAGAGCGTGGTTCCTAGCTAATAAAAACACACAATCTGTCACTCCTAACAGAACAGGTAAGTGTGTGTTTACACACACTCGTCCCTGTTCTGTGTCTCCTGCTCACGTCGGCCACGAGCATCGGCACCCCTGCTGTGCAGCGCGCGCGCTTGCTATCCCGACCCCGCGAGCCGACGTATAGCTACAACGGCTCGCGCAGGGGAGCCAACCTGCCGCAGTACAACTGCGGCGATTGGTCAGGAAGCGGTTAAAAATATATATTTTTTTTTGTAAACCAATAATTCTTAAAAATTTATATTTAAAACCTTAATGAAATGTACATGAAAGACAGCAATGATATTTAGCTTAAAAAATAAACTATTGCTTATGAAGCAGTTTAGATCAAAACATAACACCTCGAGGCTTAAATGTCGATTTTGGTCTAAACTGCTTAAGTAATAGTTATTTATTATTTTTATTTTTTAGATGTATATCTTTGCTCTGTCTTCTATATATTTTAAGAATTATTGGTTTATAAATAAAAAAATATATATATGTATTGTAGTTTGTAATTGTGAATGTATACAGCATGCAAAACGGTTTCCCTATATAGGATATAAAAAGAGAAATAATATTTGCTATATTTATAGTAGTATTGTAGGTTTAATCAGTGTCCCCATTAACTAGATCAGGATAGTGAGAAAACTATTTGGATGTATACGTTCCATTTTCAACATTCATATCCGATACATCGGCAAACTTATTATGCATGATAGTTATTAGGTAAAATTAAAGCGAATCTCCAAGCTTGAGATAATTTTTCCTCCAAACCTCTCACTCCCTCCTCTCACTGATATTGCAGTTAGGCAAACCCTAACTGTTCTGACCACATCTAGGCAATAGTGAAATCTCCTTGGAATACTTTCGAGCAGAAAGGAAGAGACTACTTTGGGGAGAGAGGGTATGAGAGCCACTTTATCTCTATGGGAAAGAAATGGATAGTGGGGGATAATGGTTACAATATGGGGCTAACGAAAAGAGTGAAAAGAGTAGGTGCCTAATTAAAGGCAGCCCTCCACATAAGCCTGTCGCTACCTCCTTGGCTAAGGCAGTAATGACACTGTGAGATGAAGAGAGTGCCAGATATAATAATATTAGACCCGTGACCTTAGTGATACCAGATCAAAAAAACTAATGATAAATAAAATAAATTATATATATATATATATATATATATATATATATATATATATATATATATATATATATATATATAATGTGTATGTGTGTGTGTATATAATATATATATATATATGAAAAACTAATATATACAAAAGTCCGGCTTCTATATGCCAGTCTGCAATTAAATTGCAGAAAGGGACAAGCAGCAGGAAAGTGATGGCAAAACTTTTGCTATATTCCTATACACACCCGTCAGTATATGTGCATAACTTGGGTACCAATGTATATGTGACATATGTAAATCCAGTGAGCAACTAATGTACAAAAATATAAAATAAAAGGTATATATAATATATGTGACCAATCCAATAGTGAGCGTTTAAATATATTAATCTAAACGATAAAGGTAAATGGTGATGATAACAGTGTATAGAACCACTCTAATAAAAAACAGAAAAAAACAAAAATCAAAAAACAAAAGAGTGTCCAATGGCAGTTGAAAAAATGCTGATAGGTGCTGACAGCAGTTCAATCATCGGTGACTTGGTGCTCGATCAATTTTAGGTGACTTTGTGCTGCCCCCTTTGGCTCCCTCACTCACCAGACTTCACTACCCCTGCAGGGGTAACCAGCATATCAGGTGTCTGTGGATGATCTGCCTGTTGTCACACACTGTAGGATCTTCTCACCATCCAAATCGGCTACCGTCTCCTGTCGATCCCCACCAGATGACCTGGTACTGGTATCTTGGGTGGCTCAGCAGATGGAGTTAACATCCAGCATCCAGCATCCAGCAGGTGGCTTGAGGTATACACCACACAAGGAAGAGATAGGAGATCTCATGTGTAGTATAAAGTGGTTTTTATTTTTAAAAACAAGCATATAAAATAAAAGAGAGTAAAAACCCAGGTCTTCCCACAGGATAGCACCTGGTACCGCTACACACTTTGAATGTTCAAGAAAAACAGAGGAATTAGGGCCGGTTCGCAGCGTGCGCTTCAACTGCGTTCCAAGCCTCTAATTACCGTACCGTCCATGCAGGCGTATGTTAGCCTCCCACTATCACACCCCCTGTCTATTAGAAGAAAGCACTGGAGGGTGTGTATGATGCCATAAAGGGCGGATAAAATTACCATGATCAGCATACTGAGGGCTGTCTAACCCATAATACTCTGCATACCCTTGCATACCCTTGCATCTCTGCTTGCCTTTTACAGAAAGAGGAAAAACTTTTTACATAGAATTACAATTTAGTTACTTGCATATGTAATAACTTTTAATCTAGAGGTACAAGGGTGAGACCCTTATTTTAATACTAACAAGGTTAATCATAAGCTGTGCTATAGTGGTGGCGGCGGGGATTACAACCATAGGCCAGGGAGTTCACAAGGATAACAAACCCAGCGATTACCCTGTAAACCCGAGGTAAAAACAACAAAATCCCGGCTAGTGTCCTGCGCAATCCTAGGAGACAGAAAGAGTTGTTCCCTATTATAAGGTGAACTCCATTGTAAATAAATAAGTTGAGATAAGGAGGTAGTAATGTATACATATTAATGAATAATAATAAAAAAAAAAATTATATATAAAAAAAATTGAAAAATAAAAATGGATGATACGAGACCCCCATATAACTAGCAAATATCATCACACATGACAGCTAGTAATCCCATACAGTAATGTACCGTATTTATCGGCGTATAACACGCACTTTTTCCCCCTTAAAATCGGGTGAAAGTCGTGGGTGCGTGTTATACGCCGATACCCCCCCAAAAAAATGATAAAAATAGCGACCGCCGCCAAAAGACCGAACCGCGGCCAAAAAAGACCGAGCCGACTGTTCAGCTCCGCTCGTAGTCCCACCTCCCTGCGCTCGCTCCCGAAACAGCAGGGAGGCGGGACTCCGAGTGGAGCCGAACAGTCGGCTCAGTCTTTTTCGGCCTTTTTCTGCGGCGGTTCGGTCTTTTTCGGCGGCGCATGCGCGGTCTGTCTCGGCGGCGGGAAATTTAAACGTCGGCAAGGCTGCAAATGACGCTGGCAAACTGCAAATGACGCTGGCAAGCTGAAAATGACACTGGGCAAGCTGCAAATGAAGCTGGGCAAGGCTGCAAATGACGCTGGGCAAGGCTGCAAATGACGCTGGGCAAGGCTGCAAATGACGCTGGGCAAGGCTGCAAATGACGCTGGGCAAGGCTGCAAATGACGCTGGGCAAGCTGAAATGACGCTTAAATGTAAGTTTTTTTTTTTTTTTCCCCTAAACCTCTCCTAAAACTTTTTTTCCTTAAAATTCTCTCCTAAACTTGGGGTGCGTGTTATACGTCGGTGCGTGTTATACACCGATAAATACGGTACAAAAACATTCAAACTGGCAAATAATATTTACACATAAGAGTTAGCCTGGACATATGGGTAAACCCAATCAGTGACATGCAAAAAGTATTTAGACTGGGAGATATTATTTAAACGTAAAGGTTCCCTGAGCATAAGGGATTCACCCCTATTTTTGTTTTTACTGTGGATGTCCATAAAGTGAACTGTCAATATTAAAATTCCAATCATAAAGCAAAAAATATTGATCCCATGATTTTACCAGGCCCAACTATTTTGCTGTAAATGTTCATGAAGTGAACTGTAACATTGGGAATTCCAATCTTAAACCAAAGAATAATAATGGCATGTCGAGGCACCCCATTCTAAAATGGTAAAAATGAAACGAATAGTTTTACAACATCCACACACGTGGGACACCGAACGCTAAATGCAATTTATTCTTCCAAAGCAAAAAACACATTTACACACAGGTACTGACTAGTATTCCAATGTTTCTCCTCCTCGCTCAGCTAATGTGACCCCAGTGATGACAGAAAGGGGCAAGGGAGGGGCAAACAAGGATGCTGTGGGGATGCCTGACATCCTCCTTATCAACCAATGTCATTGGTTGTTAGAAAGCCAGAAAATATAAGGTTGTAATGGTGCACAATGAAAACCTGTGGCTTTCTATAACTAAAAGGCAGGCTTGATACACCCTCTGGTTTGTATTCAATTTTTGGGCAATTTTTAGGAATTTTGCCAAGGCACCCTAGTTGGAAATAAAAGCTGATATACAGTAATGCTTTTCAAAGCAAGACATTTATTGTTATACTTTCAATTTCAGAATGTACTGTGACAATTTTTAAATATACATAAACATGACCTGTTGGTTGAAAAATCCAACAAATTGATCTTTGTTACAGTCATGGCATTAATGTACATTGTCTAATCCGCAAACATTTACTTGTTTACATCCTGGTAAGAAATTGCTGGTGCTAGGCTTCGTTTGGGGGGTACATTTTGGCTTAATGCACACAGGTTTACAGTAATGCCCCGTACACGCGATTGGACTTTCCGACAACAAAACTGTGGATTTTTGTTCGAAGGATGTTGGCTCCAACTTGTCTTGCATACACACAGTCACACAAATGTTGGCCAACAATTACGTAGTGACGTACGTGATATCTCCATTACGAAAGCTAGTTTTACAAGACCGAGTGCTTCAGGCTCGCACTTCATTCCGAGCATGTGTGGACTTTTGTCCGACGGCCTTGCATACATACGATCGGAAAGTCCGACAACAAACATTTGTTGGCGGAAAATTTGAGAACCTGCTAGCCAACATTCGTTGGCGGAAAATTTGAGAACCTGCTAGCCAACATTTGTTGGCGGAAAGTCCAACAACAAATGTTTGATGGAGCATACACACGGTCGGACTTTCTGCCAACAAGCTCACATCCAACATTTGTTGTCAGAAAAACAGATCGTGTGTACGGGGCATAAGACCCCTTTCACACTGGGGCGTTTTTCGTGCGCTTTTGGGCTAAAAATAGCGCCTGAAAAAAACCTCCCCTGCAGTCCCAGTGTGAAAGCCTAAGTGCTTTCACGCTAGGGCAATGTGCTGGAAGGACATTAAAAAAAAGTCCTGCAAGTAGCATCTTTGGAGCGGTGTATACATGAAATGAATGGGCACCGCTGCCGAAGCACCTGAAAAGCGATTCGGCAGCGGTGCTGCACAGGAACATTTAACCCTTTATTCGGCCACTAGCGGGGGTTAAAAGTGTCCCACTAGCGCCTGAATAGTGCAGCTAAAACTAGCAGCGTTTTACCATCAATGCCTGCCCCAGTGTGAAAGAGGCCTAAATACAGTTTCTACTCACAGGAGAAAAGGTGAATTTTTTTTTTTCAAACCAGTTTAGGCAAGTGTAGAAGAGTGCAGCATTTGGGAGTTTATTTAACCGCTTAAGGACCGCCTCCTGCACATTTACGTCGGCATAATAGCACGGCTGGGCACATCAACGTACAGGTAAGTTGATCTTTAAGTCCCCAGCCATGGTTCGCAAGCGCCCGAGACCCGGTCCTGAGCTCCGTGACCGTGGGAACCGTGGACCCGATCGCCGCTGGTGTCCCGCGATCGGGTCACAGAGCTGAAGAACCGGGAAAGTATGTGTAAACAAACCTCTCCCCGTGCTTCCTAGTGAGACACTGATCGTCTGTTTCCTGTCATCGGAAAAGACTATCAGTGATGTTGAACGCCAAGCCACGCCCCCTACAGTAAAAAAAAAAAAAACACGTCACACTTGGCCCCCCCTAGTGGTTAACTCCTTCACTGCCAGTGTCATTTACACAGGAATCAGTGCACTGATTGCTGTATAAATGACAATGGTCCCAAAAATGTCTGATGTGTCCGACATAATGTCGCAGTCACAATAAAAAATATTAATAAAAATGCTATAAAACTATCCCCTATTTTGTAAACGCTATAACCTTTGCGCAAATCACTAATTGCAATTTTTTTTTTTTACCAAAAATATGTAGAAGAATACGTATCGGCCTAAACTGAGGAAAACATTTTTTTTTATATATTTTTGGGGATATTTATTATAGCAAAAAGTAAAAAATATAGAATTGTTTTCAAAATTGTTGCTCTATTTTTGTTTATAGCGCAAAAAAATAAAAACCGCAGAGGTGATCAAATACCACCAAAAGAAAGCTCTTATTTGTGGGAAATAAAGGCCAGAATTTTTATGTAAATAAATTTAGTTTGGGAGCCACGTCGCACGACCGTGCAATTGTCAGTTAAAGCGACAGTGCCGAATCGCAAAAAAAGGGGCCTTGTCCTTTGGCTGCAAATTGGTCCGGGCTTAAGTGGTTAATTGGCCAGAATTTTTATGTATTCCGACCATTAAAATGAATAAATGCTGAAGTGCTAAGCTAGAGTTTTAGGCATGTTTTTTATGCCCAAAGCTCCTCCCCTGAATGCAATTTTTCTGCATTCAGGAGAGGAGCCTTGACAGCCTCTAAACACTTCTGTACCTTAACTCTGGTAAAAGCCCATGTGTGCATGGACAAATAGGCTTTAATTGAATTGAGTTCAGGGGCTGTGGCAAAAAAAAGGCCAAAAGCTCCATTTATTTTTTATTTTTATTTTTTTTAGAGGAGGGCAGGGTTGAATTTCCTTATGACAATTTTTTATTGTGTTCTATTTCACTGCAAACAGCAATCATCAGTGCATGTTTTGAAGGCATTCTTCTTTGTAAAGGCATAACAATGGCTACTGATAACACACATAACTGATAACACACATTAAACGCTCCCACCTGCTAATCAATATGCAACTCTAGATTCCCACACTTTAACGACATTGCAGGCGATGTGTGCTGGATAAATATTTCTTCTGCTAGGGAGATTTTTCTTAACTTCCCGTCTTGGAGACACAATAGGAAGTGAGAGAAAATCTCCTCAAAGTAAGGGACAGTTGGCACCAGAACATGTGTTCCCATTGGATAATTTTACTGTTTTCGGTAAAACAAGAGAGAAGGGCAAACTTCTCTCTTGTTTTACCGAAAACGGTAAAATTTACGATTGCCCCTTAAATTTTGTCTAGGTTACAACTGTTATTAATACCAGTAGAATGGGAAATCTCCCCAAGAGGGATACCAACCACAAACACTTGGCAGAAGGTCTAATCCTGCCCCACTCTATCAAAATATTTTTTCTATTTTGCGTTTACATAACTTTAAAGCCAGACTTTAGGATACCCTCCTCCTTGGAGTCTCTGTCTGGGATCCCCCTCCCTGACTTGTTTCACCTGCTAGACTGGGCTTTATCATGACCTCTGTGATTAAAGAAGTTGTAAAGCCAGAAGTTTTTTTTTTATCTTAATGCATTCTATGCATTAAGATAAAAAGCCTTTTGTGTGCAGCAGCCCCGCTAATACTTACCTGAGCCCCATGTTCTGTCCAGTGACGTCCACGAGTATCTCGGCCATTGGAGACACTCCCTCCTGATTGGCTGACTGATTGACAGCAGCGGGAGCCAATCAGGAGAGAGAGGGGAGAGGGCTGGGCCACAGCTCTGTGTCTGAAAGGACACAGGGAGCTGTGACTTGGCTGGGGTGCTACCATAGCAAGCTGCTTGCTGTGGGGGGCACTCAACAGGAGGGAGGAGCCAGGAGCACAGAAGAGGGACCCGGGAAGAGGCGGATATGGGGCTGCTCTGTGCAAATCCTCTGCAACAGAGCAGGTAAGTGTAACATGTTTGTTATTTTTATTAAAAACAAAACATAGACTTTACAATTACTTTAAGCCCCGTCTTCTGGGTCAAAGATACCAGGTGGGGACTCTGTGTGGCTGAATTAACATGAGCATTTGCCCATTCACAGAATGCAGCAATTTTATTTCTCTTGGATTTGTACTGTCTGGGGTGTGGGACATGCTCCTCCCTGCACAAAGAATTCAAAATTATTATCCTGTTTTGATGATATTGTCTTATGTGCCTTCCTCCCTATATGCGCTGTATGGTGGTACGGCTACATGATGCTCTGTCCTTGTTATACACCATATATTGTAACCCTTGGGATTTGTTTGGATATTGTACTATTTCTCATGTACAACTCTATGCTTTTTATTCTTTTTTTTTTTTTTTTTTTAAACATTTAATTGAAAATTATATCAGTACAAATAAGTACAGATAAACGCTACAAGGTATTAAAGTGTTGTATTACAGAATAAAGATGGAACAATGAGAAGAATATAAAAAGCGTCAGTTTCATGGATGTCGGAAGCAGAAATACAAAGAAAAATAAACTATTTTTTTATTTTAAAGTGCAATTTTTCAATGTGACAAATGTAACGTATTAACGCAAGTAGCTTAATTGTAGGGAACATATGTAATATTGGCAGGTATGGGGCAGGGGATGAGAGCAACAAGAAGAAAGGCATTAATTGTATGCAACACTGAAGCAAGAAGTAACGGAAAATATGGACGGCACATGGGGGACATATGGACATATTCAAAATTGATAGATGGGTAAAAGCAGCGATGACCAATGTAACCCCCCCCCCCCCCCAAAAAAAAGAAGGGGGATGCAGGTAAAAGGAGGGGAACGTGGGGCTTTTTATTACAGTATATACTCAAGTATAAGCCGGCCCGAATATAATCCGAAGCACCTAATTTTACCACAAAAAATGGCAAAACTTATTGACTCGAGTATAAGCCTAGGGTGAGACATGCACAACTTCTGTAAGTGGAAAAGATGGTCATAAATGTCAATTTGCATGCCTCACTGTGCTCATTTGCAGCCATAGGTCCCCTGAACTTCAAACTTGGTAGTTAAGGGTTCCTAGATGCCCCCTAGCTGCAGACCAAAAATCTGGGGTCTCTGGACCCAAAGGGTCCCGAAATGACATTGCTGCAGATGGACACAGTTGACCGACTTTGGGGCCACTTGGTGCTAGGAACCCCAAATTTGGTGTGCAGTGGCACCTAGCAATCCAATATATCCAATAGATGGGGTTCCTAGCACCAAGTGGCCCCTAGATATGGGGCTCCAAAATCGGGTCGGAAAATGTAATTCTCTGCTTCAGAAAAGTGCTCGACTCCAGTATAAGCCGAGGGGGGCATTTTCAGCACAAAAAAATGTGCTGAAAAACTCTGCTTATACTCGAGTATATACGGTATGTCACTAATGAAAATAAGAATATTTTGAAATGTAAAAAAAAAAAATTTAGTTATAGTATTTGATACAATTGCATGCCAACAAAATGCTAATATGTGTTTTTTTTTTTTTTCCTTTAAATCTCGTGACTTTAATTTACCAACTCTTATTTTTCATAGGGAAGGATTCCGGTTTTCAGCACAAGAAGCAGCGTCAAGCTTTGGAGATGATCGTCTGTTGATAGAGAAATTCATTGACAATCCTCGTCACATAGAGATTCAGGTAAGCGTTCTGTTTTGCATTCACAAGATGACTTTCCCGCTTAGATATTTAAGGGGTGTATCTACAAGCTTAAAGTGATTGTAAAAGATCACTTTTTAAAACAACCCATTCAGTTTAAAATGGAAATGAAAGGCAAACCATTGTTGTATAGATAAAAAGGTTTATATATTTTATTTTTTATATAAGTGATCACATTCCCTCTGTTCTCAGCTGCATTAAAGATGGGGGGAGGAGAAGCAGCAGTACACTGAGCTTCCCAGTGAATGGCTGTGCTCGGGAGAGGGGGGGTTAGTGTCAGGACAAGTCTAATTATTGGAGGGGCGTACACTGTGTTCCCAACACAGCTAGAGAACTGACCACGCTGTTCTCTCCTGCTTAGTATGGTCAGTTTCTAATAGGAAAGCAGGAGGACTAGCAGGAACACCAGGGATTTCACATAAAGGAAGCAATACAAAGAGAACAATACTTTCTCATACAAGTACATGGCACAGCAGGCACATATCAGGAATATGAAGTGTTGAGGTAACAAACGCTTTAAAGCTCCAGAAATTGATATGGTTCACAAATTTGGCATATTTGGGGAAATTAACTTTAAAGGTACTCTCCATTTAAATTAGAAAGTTAAAGTGATTGTAAAGCCTTTTTCTAAATAAAAATAAGAGGGTATACTTAGCCTGCTCTGTGCAATAGTATTGCACAGAGCAGTCCCTTACCTTGTTCCTCGTCTGGATTCTGCTTCTTCCTGCGGTTCCTTCTTCCATAGCAAGCAGTGTGCTATGGGGGCGCCAGCGCACTCCCGAGCCAGGCTATTTGTGTCCATGGACACGCACCGCACAACTCTGCCATGACCCCAGCTCTCCCCTGACAGCAGCAGGAGCATACAGCTCACTCTGCTGCTGCTTGAGTTTCTTCACCCAGAAGTTATCAAGGAACTCGGCAGAAAGAAGGGGACCACAGATGTGTATCTTCTGGCATCCAGGTTTATTGTGAAACTGTGCAGATTCATATCCAGGACCAGGCACCCATGATTATACACGGGGGATGCTCTGGTGACACCATGGGATCAGTTCTACCTAATTTATGCTTTCTGCCATCACAACTTCTGCCTCACCTTCTTCACAGGATTTGGGTGGAGATCATTCCAGTAATTCTGATCACCTCAACCTGGCCTAGGAAAATGTGGTACTCCAACATCATCATAAACTTGTTGGTGGACGAAACATTGACCCTTTCTGGATCAACCTGACAACCTTCTCAATGCTCGATCTTCCATCCTTCTTTAAGGTCTCTGGCTTTGATGGCATGGCTGTCAAAGCCAGGTTCCTGAGACACAGGGGAGCCCATCATTCTGTCTATCCTGCCGTGACAAAGACTAGTATGATGACTTAAAGAAAGATTTACCACATGACTTGAAATTCTTATTTTGCCTGGTGCAAAGCTTGAGGACTTCTTCCCCATTAGTATATTTCGGGCCCCATCCTGACATTTCTCCATTCTGGAGTTGATCAGGGATGGGCCTTGAGTACATTTAAGGGTAGGATTTTGGCCTTGTGGTCCTCTTTTAGAGACCTGTTGCTTTGCATTGCTTGGTGCCTGTCTTTGTACAAGGGGTCACATGTGTAAAGACTCCTTTAAATCCATCTGGCCTTAACTTGGTACTTTCTGTGTTGCATATATCTCCATTTTAAACCATCCAGGATATGCCTTTAGTCCTTCTGACAGGGAAGGTTGTTTTTCTGGTTGCCATTACTTTCTCATAGAGATTCAGAATTGGCTGTTACCTATAGGGAACCAGTCCTTTTGTTCCACCGTGACAAGGTGGTTTTATGGCCTTAGCCCCCCTTTTTACCTAAGGTGCTAACCAGGACATTGTGTTTCCTTTCTTTTGTGTAAAGCCTCAGACACTGGGGAACAAGGATGCACATCCCTTGGATGTGGTTTGTGCAGTCAAAATTTACCTAAAGTTGACTGCTGCAATTCTTCAGTCTGACTCACTCTGTGTTTCCTGAAGGCCCATGGAAGGATCCCGTAACTTCCAAATCTACTATTTCTTAGTCCGGGCACTGTGTCATCACAACAAAGTCTGGATCTGCCAGGTGCTTGGACTGATACCTGTCTCAGCCCCTCAGCGAGCCACTTAGAGCCTGAGACGGCCGATCCCTGCCCCTCCACAGACATGCGCTCCAGTGTGCGTGGGGGGGGCAGAGTGGAGCGCTTGGGGAGATGTGAGAACCGAGCCATCGGCGGTATTCGATCACTCGGTTCTCGGTACACAGGTTTCGGGGGACAGATGCAGCATCAGACCAATGTTGCATCCACCTAGGTAAGTATGATTCTGTAAAAAAAAAAACAAAAAAAAAAAAACATACTTCTCTTTTAATGAATCCGTCCAGCTTATTACTCAAGCTTACGGTCTAAAAGGCCAAGTTCCACTGCTGTTGGTGATAGCTCATTCATCCAGGAGTTCTGGTGCTTCCTGATCTAGAGTTCAAAGTTTTACCAAATAGATGTTCAATCACCTGAAGGTGGCAGCCTTACACTTTAGTAGAATGAAGATACCCTGTGTCATGTGATGTAATTTAAGAAGAGGATTTTACAGCTAAACCAAAAATAGCATTTTTATTTGAGTCTTCAAGGAATGTATTATCTGAATAGGGGTTGTATGCGTTAAGATAAAAAGCCGCCTGTGTGCAGCAGCCCCCCTAATACCTACTTGGGGTCTCTCTGTCCGGCGTTGTCCACCAGTGTCTCAACCGTCTGAGATTCTCCTTCCTGATTGGCTGGGACTCAACAGCGGTGCCATTGGCTCCTGCTGCTGTCAATCAAAGTCAGCTAGCCAATCAGGGCCGAGGGGGCGGGGCTGGGTCAGGACTTTATGTCTGATTGGACACTGGGAGCTTTGACTCAGCTCGGGAGCCCACGATAAATAGCTGGTTGCTGTTGGGCCGCTGAACAGAAAGGTGGGGCCAGAATCACAGAAGAGGGACCCGAGAAGAGGAGGATTCGGGCTGCTCTGTGCAAATTCACTGCAACAGAGCAGGTAAGTATAACATGTTGTTTTTATAGGAAAAAAAAAAAGATTTTACAATCACTTTAAATTATCTGCTTTAGAATTTGACCTCTACAAATCAACCGCAGTGGGTATATTTATTTATTTATTTATTTTTAATTATTGGGTAACTTTTCAAATTCAGACCACTATACTCTCCTAATAAAGCTAGCCATAGATGGGTCATTGTTTCTCATTCGTTCATTGACTTCTATCTTCATAACGATAGGGTTATATCGCCTCTGCAGGAGTAGGATTAGGCAGAACAAAAAAATAAAACACTTGGCCACTCCCATGGGCCGTCCACAGTCAGTATATAACCCCCTCCCTGCTCTAGGTATTCAGTTTTTTTTCTGCCTAGTCAGGATTAATTACTTAGTTCCCTGCTGGGATCGTTAGTCCTGGGAATTTTTGTTTATTTTTTGCTTTTCCTGGATTTTTTTCCGGTGAGATCTCCAATAAACTGCCGGGCTAGCCCTGCGAGTTAAATGTCTTGCAAGGTCGCATACGACTAGGTCTCAGCCTGTGTCGCAGCGTTCCTCATGGTTGACAGCCCCCCCACTTCGGTGGTGAGGAGGATCTGTCCGGGAGCGTTACTCGCGCATTTCGCTGAAGAGGTAAGTAGTTCCCTCCTCTCCTTCCCCGGAGAGGTGCGGGACGCGAGTACTAAGTGCGAAAATTTATGCCGTGGCCTACCGGCCGAGCGTCCATCCAGGGCTCAGGGTCGGTCTGGTCACCCTGCGGGCCACGTGCTTGTGGCGGGCATCCAAAAATTTAGCCTGTTTGTTAAATTTGTGGCCTACCGGCTCCATGCTCGCGGTGGGTGGCCAGAAATTTAGCCCGTGGCCTAGTAGGCCTTGTTGCGACCCCCTTTCCTGAGGGGTGGCGCTGCGGGGGTCTGTGCCCCCTGTGAGGGGGCTCCGGTCTGTGCCCCCGTGAGGGGCCACGGTTTGTGTCCCCTGTGTCCCCGGCAGAGGGGCTCAAAGGGGCGCTGGTTGGCGCACTTACATCTGTGCGGGAACTTTTCAAGATGGGGGATGCAGCGGTGGATAAACTTGCGTGGCGAACGTGTTCCCTTCTCTCTTATTTTGACAAATTTGTCCATGAAGACTGGGAGTGTTCAAAGTGCCTTTTGCGTTTCTAAAAACGCTGGCTGTAAGGTACCCCTTTGGGGATTCCCCCCTTCAGAAGGGGACTGTTACACCAGTAGTGAACCCCTCTGTCTCTAGACTGCTAGAGGCAACCATGGCTCCAATAGAGGAATCTTTGGCTTCTGAGGGCCCAGCTGGCATACCTGGAGGGGGAGCAGAATTCCCCTGCCTTTGCTGCTTGGGGACCTATTGGGTAGGTGCTGCGGTTTGTCCGCTATGCCTCTTGGCCGCAGTTCCCCTGGTTGCTGAGTCTGTTGCCTCAGTGGTGCTTAGACATGTATTTTGGGGGGGGGGGGGGGGGGGTTACTCTAAATTACTTCATGTTGTGTCTTGAGTTTGTCCGGTAATACGATAGTTTTCTGGCTGTGTTCCTCCAAACAGTTTGTTGCTTCCAATGGTCGTCAGACTGCTTGCTGTCCTACACGGGAGGCTGTGCAAGCCCCATTGCTGCAGAGATTGATTGTCCCAGTTCCCGTGCTGGGAACAGTGTCTGGGGTTTTATTCGAACCTGTGCACAGTCTAAAAGATGGAGGGCAGGGTACATCTTATTCTGGACCTCAAGGCTCTGACCTGCCTTGTGTGGGTACAGGTTTTCAGGATGGAGACCATCCACGCAGCGGTGGCACTCCATCATGGGGTCTTTCTGATTGCTACGACATCACGAATGCTTAAGCATTCTGTTCTGTGCTCGACTCCAGCACTTCCTCCATCTGCTGTGGGCGCGGAGCATTATCGGCGCGTGGTGTGGTCTTTTGATCTGGCCACCACTTCTCGGGTGTGCATGAGGTGATGGCCCCAGATCTGGCAGGGTTACGTCAGTGGGGGTTGACGGTCCTGGGCTGCCTGGGCGATCTTCTCCGCCAAATTCTCGATTACCCGGAGGAGCAACGTAGTTTCTATACAGACTTTCTCTGATTTCAGTTGGCATCTATTCTATCGGAAGTCTGCTTTGGTCCGGCCAGAACGTTGATTAATCTGAGCCTGACTGGGCTTCAGCTCTGGCCAGCATGTTTCTTCCCCTGAACATACTCCAGAAGTGTCATGCAGCGTTATTTTCATTTACTCTCCGGCAGGTGAGCTCCTCTGCAGATCCACATGTGGAGGACTGGTCTGATGGTATCTACCCCTTGAGGCAAGGTCATTTGCACAGTTCCATGTAGGCTCCCTTCGGGGAGATCCTGGCATAATGGGACAAATACCCAAGGTCTCTAAGTCAGGAAACCAGAGGTTTCCTAGTCTGGGGGCTTCGTTCTCCGGTTCTTCAGTGGGGAAGATCCTTTCTCCCCTTGTATTGAACAGGGTGACCACCAATACAAGTCTATCCGGGGTGGGAAGATGTCCTGGGACTGAGCTCAGCTCGGGGTCGTTAAACACTGGTGGAATCCGGACTACCGTGTAATATCCTGGAACTTCAATTGATCAGACTAGGTCTGGATCACGGACAGCTCGACTTCGGTGTCTCCCAGTACAGATCCAGTCGGACGTGGCTTATGTCCCTCACCAGGGTGGGCCAAAAAAGCTGTTGGTGACCCTGGCTGTGGCCAGTATCCCCCTCCAGTTGGGCAGAACGTCTAGTTCCGGCTCTTTCCGACAAACGCATTTCAGGAGTGGAATGCTGTCAGACTGATACCTCAGTTGGCTAGGGTTGGGCTTTTCTCTGGGCCGAGTTTCATCAGATTTGTCCTCGTTCCTTTTAGGTGGCTTCACTTTTCCTACCTCCATTTATGGAGGGATGAGTAGGAATAGGCCTTGAGTACCAGAGGGCCTGGTGTCAGCCTGGGCAGTTTTCTTCAGCGTCTCCTGGTCTCGCACTCTCTGGTGCGTGCCTTTTTGTGCTAGGGGTTAGCCGTCTGTTTCCACTGGGGTGGTTTCTTCCACCGCTGTGGGATCTGGACTTGGTGTTTTGGGTTCTCCAAAGGCCTCTCTATCTTTCTCTCAAAATATTCAGGAAGTTCCACTGCTTACTTTGTCTCGGAAGGTGACTTCTTGGTGGCTATCACCTCTACTCGCAGGGTGTTTTGAATGGTCAATTTATCTTGTCTTCACCCTACCCAGGTTAAGGTGGTGCTTCCTCCTTTTTTACATAGTTCCGTCCTTGGATATCCATTTGAATAAGGACATTGGGTTGGCTTCTTGTGTCCCTGGTCAGCACATCCCAAGGAATTGGCTTCATCTGGCTGGATGTGTTTTGGGGGATTCGGATGTATTGCCAGCCACTGAGTCTGTTGGTCTGGCTGGATCTGACAGATGATGTCTCTGGGCTATCCTGTCAGGCATCGGTTTCCTCCTTTCCCGGTTATGGCGCATTCTTCTCTGGCAATTCGTGCTTCTTGGGCCTTCTGTCATCAGGTGGCCGTTGCGCAAGTTGGCAAGGCGACCACTGGTCTTCGGTGTACATTTTTACAAGTTCTACAAAGTAATGGTTTGGCATCTGCGGATGCCTCTTTTGGCCGCAAGTTTTTTTGCTGGCCGCTGTTTAGAGGGTCTATTCCCTCCTTGAAGGGGTATCGTTCAGGTTGGGTTCCAGCTTGTCCTGGGTGAAGTTCCTGTTACCTGGTTGGCTCTTGTATTAGCCTTGGGATTTTTCATTTTCCCACCCCTCATGTTGGCACTGCTTTGGGATGTCCCTATTGTTATGAAGATGGAAGGCTCTGTCTGTCAATGAACGAATGAGAAAATAGGATTTTTTACTTACCATAAAATCAATTTCTCTGAGTTAATTGACAGACTCGGCACCCACCCCTCTATGGAGTTATTTTAATACTTCTATTACAGCTTGCTACTAAACTGAATACCTAGAGCAGGGAGGGGGTTATATACGGACAGTGTACGGCCCATGGGAGTGGCCAAGTGTTTGTTTTTGTTTTTTGTTCTGCCTAGTCCTACTCCTGCGGAGGCAATATAACCCTATCGTTATGAAGATAGAAGGTTGTGTCTGTCAATGAACTCAGAGAAACTGATTTTACGGTAAGTAAAAAATCCTCTTTTTTTTTTTTTTCAGTCAACAGATTGAGTAAGAAAATAAAAAAACAAAAACCCATTCCTTCATCCACACAAGCAAGGTGGACAGAGGAATCTCCCCGCTGAGAAATTGTATTCTGATAGCCTGACTCTCCGCTGTCAGAATACACTGATAAGTGGCTGCAGCTGCTGGTCGAGAAATGTTTTACAACATTCTAGTGCTCGAGAGGAGGGGATCTAACGATCAACTTTTTGTCACATGGGGACAGCCACACACACAATTCAATTTGGCCAGTTTCCTACTAAATTGGTTGAATTCAGATCTATCAGGTTTAGATTTACTGTTTTGCCGTCTCTTTGGGTATATATTTAACTTCACTTCACAATATGGCTATTAACGATTGAGACTTTTTAAAGGTGTTTTATTTACCATGAATTTAGGTGATAATTACATATGGTACATGTGATCTACTGTTGTAGGTGCTTGCAGACAAACATGGTAATACTCTTTGGCTAAATGAAAGAGAATGCTCCATTCAAAGGAGGAACCAGAAAGTAATAGAAGAAGCACCAAGGTAATCTTTGTGTATGTCATGTCCTTATCAACATATGTCTAATGTATGGTTACTGCAAAGATTTATTCAGAGAAGATACTTACAATGAGTCAAACTGGCCACTTGCTAGAAGTGTTGACCAAATCATGGCTTATGTTTTAATTGTAACCCCATACATGCATTTGCTTTTACCTAACTATTATAACTGTTGCATAACATATTTAGGGCGCACACCTGATGCTTTAAGTGCACTTAAACCACCTTGACAAACGAATTTGTTTTCAGTTTGTTTTGTCAGACACGTAAAAGCTGAATTCTGATTGGTGTTGGTTGTAACATGTTCCACATTGCTCTTCTATTCAGTAAAGCATTCTGTGATATGTTGCCACCATGTACTAGAAAAGTGTATTTTTATATCAATAAAAGGAAACCCTTTTAGATGAATAGAAAAACATTTATTTGTTTTTATATGTAAGGTTGTGTGTACTAAAATGCATTAGGGAAAAAGCTATGACTGCATAAGTTATTTGCCTTCATAAAGAAGTTTCCATGGCAAAATAGTATGCTGGAGAGATATATACAGTGCTCTTTGGTCAATGTGATTGCCTAACACAAGATGAAACACTTCTCTTATTTTTTTTTTTGCACAGAGTGGTCCATAACCTCCTCTTCTAGGGCCCTCCTGCTGGTGCTCTCCGCTCCTCCTTTTCTCTGTGTGCCCCCATAGCATGCTGCTTGCTATGGGGGCATACATGCAGGCGAGCTACTGAGCCGTGCTGTGTGCAGCCATTGACACACACACACAGCATGTCTCAGCCCTGCCCTAGACTCCCTCATCACAGGATTTGACTGACAGCAGCAGGAGCCAATGGCTCATGCTATTCTCAGTCTGTCCTGTGAGAAGAGGAAGAGACCAGTGCTGCTGCAGAGGGGCATGTTACTTGATTGGGAAAGGGCTCAGGTAAGTGCTGGGGAGGTTGGGAACATTTTTTTTATTTTTTATTTTTAACCTGCTTATACCACTGGGGAAGATTACTTTTTTACGTTCTAAGTAAGGGTGTTCACTCAACAGCTAATAGGCTATTATATCTTGGGGTCCTTTCATATGAGTGTCATTAGTAATGTCGTGTTTTTGCTAAGAAAAAAAAAAAGATGTATACAGCTTCAGCTTACATCCGTCTGTACATTTGTCTTCAGTTTAGTTTACATCAGTTTGCGCTTCAGTTCTGTTCACAATTGTTTTGTTTTTGCATCAATTTTTTTAGTTGTTGCAGAAACCAATCATAGGTGACAAACTTATTAACACAAAATGTTTCTTGTCTACAAATGGACATAAACATACATTGTGGTTCAATCTGAATCCATCTGAAAGACTGACAGCTGAATCTAGACTGAATGCCTGTGTGAAATGGCCCTTATTTGTTTTGGCCAGTCTTTAAACCTTAACTCCGGGTTTCCTTTCAGTTTGAACCAAATTGGTTCATAGCATCATATGAGGTCCACCCAGATAGCTCTTCGCTCAAACTCCACGGGCTGTGCTCCAGACAATCTGTCACCCGCTGTATCCACCAGACACAGCCGATGACCAATGTACTGGTCAGCTGCTGGTACCATGCGATCGCTGTAGCCAATCACAGCAGATCACATGACAATTGTACACAATGAAAGGCTTTGATTCATGCCTTTTATTGTGTACTATTGTGATGAGCGAAAGATTGGTTGCTTATAATTGTAAAATTCAGTTATAAGCAATCATATCATAGTGTGTAAAAAAACTATTGTAACATTGTATTGTTCTGGTCGCTGTATGATAAAAAAAAAAAAAGAAAAAAGTTAAACAATTAGTAAAAAAAAAATATATATATATTTTTTTTTAAATGCTGTCATCAGTCAGTGTCCCGGATCTCCGCCACACCAGTTATATGACGATACTTTTTCCAAAAAAAGTACTGTATTTATCCGCGTATAACATGCGCCCCAAGTTTACGAGGGAATTTTAAGGAAAAAAAATTAAATGCCCATCAATGCAGCCTTCTGCAGTCTTGTCAGTGTCATTTGCAGCCTTGCCAGTAATTTGCAGCCCTGCTAGGGTCAGCTTGCCATTTTTAAAAATGGCGCCGCCGAGATGGAGCGGATGTCCTGTGTATCTCGGCGGCGCTCAGTAGCTCTCTGCCTTTCTCGGCGGCTTTCGGCTATTTTCCACCCGAAAGCATCCGAAAGCCAACGAGAGCGGCCAAAACCACGAGAAGCTCACAATCGGCGGGGGGATCGGCATATAAAACACACCCACGATTTTCCCCTGATTTTAAGGGGAAAAAGTGCGTGTTATGTGCCGATAAATACAGTAACAAAAAATTACAACTTTAAAAAACTTGCCATGCCTCTAAATACCTTGGGCTGTCCACTTTCCAAGAAAAAAAAAGGGTCATTTTGGGGATATTTGTACTGTCTTGGCACTTTCGGACTTCAAGAAATGAAATCGGCCGTCAGTACATCAGGTTTATTCGATTTTCAGATATATACCATAGTTTGTGGACTCCATAACTTTCCTAAAGACTAAATAACATACACTGATTTGGGTTATTTTCACCAAAGGATGTAGTAGAATACATTTTGTCCTAAATTTATGAAGAAAGATTTGCAAAATGTTAGAACGGCAACAAAGAAAAACAAATTTTTTTCCATAACCTCTTGAGGGGCGGCCTTGACTTTTGGGCTTACCAGTTACCTCCTCTTGGCTTGTCAGTAAATGTCCAGGGGATCCCAGGGTCCTTTTTAAGGTTTTTATTCTGCCGTGGTAACATCCAACATAACACAGTCTCAGATAGGAATAGAGGGCAAGGGTGAAGAAACTAAGGCACCTTGAACTGCTGACATCCACGGAATGTCTCTAATACACCTAGAGAGTAGCCACTCACAGCTGGGTACTTCAATGTCAGATAAACCTCTAGCCAGAGGTCTAACAGCCAACAATGTGTTCCGGAAACTTGCAAAAAGTCTCTGACACAAAATAAACTTTCAACCGCAGGTGAATAGGAACCTTTCTCACAGTACCTGGAACTTTCTCTGTCTCCTTGGCAGTACTGTGGAAGTGTGGATTATTTAGTGTCCATACAACTCAGCTTTCAGGCTCTTACTGAGATGTTGGCCCTCCTCCGAGTCCTCCCCTGGTCACTTGTACGAGTTGCCGTGTCCTTCCAATACTGAGAGCACACCGGGACGCCTTAAATCCTCCTTCAGTTACTGAGCCTCTGGCTAACCGGCTCCGAGACTCGGGAACAGACGGATCCCCACCCCAGCCCAAGCGGGTCTATGGACTTCAGCACCTTAAGTACCCCTTCCCAGACTACACAGCGGGGCCAGGCGTGCCCACTGATTGGCTCCGGGAAAGATTGGTACCTAAGGCGTCCAACCAGGCCTGGTTCTCGGCCTGTCATGGGTGCCTCACTGCACCTATGACCAGGCAGAACCCTAGTACAGCCCAGCCAGACTGATGCCAAAGTAAACCTGTACAGTTAACCCTCAGAACCCCATTACTGTTCTGAGGGAAAAAACGAAATTTCCACATATAGCGCACACTTTTTAAAGTGTGACCGCTACACATGGATATAGTTTTTACCCAGGAAATTAATCTGACATTATTTTTGGGGTTAGGAAGGAATTTCTACCCTTCTGTGAGGCAATCGTTTTCACTTTTTTGGACCAAACTGGCTGGAAATGTTATTTGAAACTGATGAGCCATGTGTCTTTTATTTTTATTTTTTCTGCCTAGTAACTGTGTAACTATTCAATTCATTAAGAGATAACAGTTTATTTCCCTTAATGGTTGTTTATTTCAGCACTGTGATTATTGTCATCTCTTGATATTGAAAATGGCAATTGTCACAGCTAATAATGAACAATTATAGCTTAGTGAATTTAGCCTAGTTGTCCATTAGGGCAGTCTTACCGCATGAAGGGAGGCTAAGTAGATGAATTACATGTATTTATTATAGGTATTTATATAGTGCTGGAAATTTACGCAGTGCTTTACACATATATTGTACATTCACATCAGTCCCTACCCTCATGGAGCTTACAATCTACATTCCCTAACTCGCAGTCATACATACACATACTAAGGCCAATTTAGACAGGAGCCATTTAACCCACCTCTTTGGAGTGTGGGAGGGGATTGGAGTACCTGGAGGAAACCAGCACAGGGAGAACATGCAGGCAGGTAGTGTCATGGTTGGGAATCGAGGACCCTAGTGCTGCCCAGCGGAGGTGCTAAGCACTTAGCCACAGGCTAAAACCTTTTTTAGAGGAATATTCAACATCTAAATTGCAAGAAAAGTAATTTACAGGAAACTGCAAATGAATAGGACCAAAACTGAACCAAACATTTTAAATTGCAGGGGATGCCAGGGTTTCGCTTGAGGTTAAAGTATACACATTTTGTTAGGTTACTATAAGGTGTTAGAAAATGTTATTCAGAATACACAGATTTTCCTTATAGATGCAGCCAGTGTATATAGCTGAGAGCTGTATTTTCACCTTGTAGTAATCCGCTGTGATCTTTTCATCATGCTGTGGTGATTGTGTGGCTCAAATACTGTCAGATATTGAGGTGTTGGAGTCAAGTGACACATGCCGTATTTAAGTGCTGCATAATTAGGCTGGCAGGAAGAGATGATTAAGGAGGTAGAAGAAGGGGAGAATAAGTGGTTGGGTGTTGGGCAATAATGTTCCATGCAAAATGCATATAAAGTGTAAAGAGGCAGAAAGAAATATAAAAACTTCAGTTAATTAACCTGTCTGATTGCAAAGATAATCCAGTCATTTTAGAATAGAAAGCCTAACCGCATGGCAAAGATCAAGTTTAGCAGTGTGACACCTCTGTTCCATTCTTCCGCTGCAGCAGGAGGTGAGCAGTGAGTGTGAAAGGCGATGCAGATATATATTCACAAACATGGGAAGACACTAGTCTAGTGCAGGGGAGTAGCTGTCCTTTCATCCATATTAACAATGATGATGCTTGTTCTGCAATACAGCTGCAAGGTGTAATTCAGTCTTTAAAATCCACAGCCCCTCATAAAATGCTCAAGCTGTGCTTTCAGTAATGTCTAATCAACGCAAGCCAGTCTGATTTGAAATACACATTTGAAGCTTTATTTGAGGAAATAAAATCCTGTGTCAATCCTTTTGTGAAGGATTTAGCCTTGTGTAGTATATTTTATGGCTACTGTAAATGTCATTATATATTTCCACTTTTTGTTCAGGGTTTGTTTCTGTAAAAGATATTTATTATCTTTTTGTTTAAATTTGTTAAAAATATAAATAGAAAACGCATACATACACAGTATATGATGCTTTTATTGTGCTACAAATCTGGCACTTGTATTTTACCTTTGAATTAGGTTCGGTTAACCCTGATGCAATTTTGGATGCAACTTGGGTCACACTGAATCACATGACAATGGAAATAACATTGCTTTCCATGTTGTCTGTTCACATCAGTGCAGCTGTGATGTGACTTTGGGTAAGGGTCCTGTGCTACGCCAAGTAAATTGATACCCAACATGTCACCCTTCAAAATTGTGACCGTCCATGGTTTGGCGACAAACTTTTACCCATAAAAATCTCCATAGGCGACATTTAAAAAATTCTACTGGTTGCATGTTTTGCGTTCATAGAGCAGGTCTAAGGCTAGAATGATTGCTCTCGCTCTATCGATCGCGGCGATACCTCACATGTGTGGTTTGAACACTGTTTTCATATGCGGGCGCTACTCACGTATGTGTTCGCTTCGGCACATTTTTTACTTTTATTTTTTTATATTTACACTGTTATAAAAAGTGTCACTTCTATTCCTTTTACAAGGAATGTAAACATCCCAACACTTTTAGAACACACTGAGTGAGCAAACAATTAACCCCTTAATCTTAATTTTGCAAAGAATTGTGGGAAAAAATGACATCAAAAACCTCACCATGCCTCTTACTAAATACCTTGGAATGTCTACTTTCCAAAAAGGGGTCATTTGGGGGGTATTTGTACTTTCCTGGCTTGTTCGGGTTGCAAGAAATGAGATAGGCCACCAGTACTTCAGGTGTGATCATTTTTTTATGATTTGCACCACAGCTTGTAGACTCTCTAACTTTCACAAAGACCAAATAATATCCAATAATTTGGGTTATTTTTACCAAAGATATGTAGTAGTATACTTTGTGGCCAAAATTTATGAAGAAAAATTTATAATTTGCAAAATTTTATCACAGAAACAAAGAAAATGTATTTATTAATTTTTTTTTAAATTTTCGGTCTTCTTTTTCATTTGTAGCGCAAAAAATAAAAAACCCAGAGTTGATCAAATACCACCAAAAGAAAGCTCCATGTGCATGAAAAAAATTCATTTGGGTACAGTATCACATGCCTGAGTAATTGTCATTCAAAGTGAGAGAGCGCTGAAAGCTGAAAATTGGTCTGGTCACGAGGGGGGGTTTAAAGCGGAAGTAAACCCCCCTATCGTTTTCAGCCAAGGAAGCTGCCATCTTTGCCTCCGTTTAATCTTCAACTGCCACGGTGCTGCACATGTGATCCGTTATGACACCAGCCATTGGATGGTTTGACTGTTTGGTTGAGAGCACAGCCAATGGGCAGTTAGCATTCCCGGCATGCCTTTTTTTTTTTAAACTGTTAAATCGATGGGTTTATTTCCACTTTAAGTTCCCAGTTGTCAAGTGGTTAAAGTGCAAAAACATCTCTTGACATTCGGCCCATGTGTTCCTGCTTTCAGGGTAAAGTAATTATTCCAAGGCTGGCTGTTTGTGTAATGATAAATGATAGATTGATCATAGATATGATTACTTCAAGTGATCTTTTGCCCAAATAAATATTCTATGCATACAAAATAAGGATTTATTTTGTTGTCAAATTTGATTGGATATGGTCAGGACCAGTTGTTTTGCTTTCTGTAAAAATAATAAGTTATTGAGTGAAGTATTTCTTTGAGGATTCCTTTATTAAAGTAATCTTAAAGGATACGTTCACCTTTTGAACAAACAAACAAAATTTGGCTCCTGCTGCTGTCATTCAAAGTCAGCTAGCCAATCGTGAGAGAGGGGGCGGTTGCTGGGTCGGGGCTTAGTGTCTGAATGGACACATGGAGCTGTGACTTGGCTCAGGTGCCCCCATAGAAAACTGCTTGCTGTGAGGGCACTGAACAGGAGGGAGGGGCCAAGATCACAGAAGAGGGACCTGAAAATAGGAGCATCCTGGCTGCTCTGTGCATATCCACTGCAACAGAGCAGGTAAGTATGTTTGTTATTTTTATAGAAAACAAAACAAGACATTCCAATCACTTTAAGAGGTCAAGGGTTGTGGGATCAAAGTTTAGGGTTAAGCTTGCCATACAACATAAGATTTCTCACCTTCAGCCCCATGGGCTCATTATAGAACTAGACAAAATGCACCACTGTATGGTCAGTTTAAGGGTTTAGGGAGTATTACCTTGTAAATTATTAGTTCTGTTTTTGGCTTTTTGTTAAGTTGTACATGTTCAGGTTAAGTTGAGGGGTTAGAGGTTAAAGTAGATTTTTGACTGAGTGGGGAAGAGTTGAAAAGCAATATAAATGTGAGAGAGGTGATGTGTCCCTATTGGGAAGATTTGCTTCCACTTCATGTCCTGGTGACTGAAAAAAATCTCCCAGTGGGCACACCTGTTTTAATGGCAACTGAGAAAGGTGATATTTTCCCCTTAAGGTAGAAAGCATTTTACCGTCTGTTGTGTTTCCAGAGCAGGACATTATCTCCCCAATGCAGAGACAAACCACAATAAAAACCTGACAGAGGTTCAAAAGCTAGAACTGGGTTTTTGGCTTGAGTTCTATTTTAACCACTTCAATACAGAGCACTTATACACCTTTCTGCCCAGACCAATTTTCTGCTTTCAGTGCTCTCTCATATTTTTTTCCCCCCACAAATAGAGTTTTCTTCTGGTGGTATTTGATCTCCACTGGGTTTTCATTTTTTGCGCTACAAATAAAAAAAGACCAAAAATGTAAAATAAATACGTTTTTCTTCGTTACAAAACTTTGTACATAAGTAAGTTTTCTCCTTCACTGATGGGCACTGATGAGGCTGCACTGATGATGAGGCACTTATATGCAGCACTGATGGGCAGCATTGATGGGCACTGATAGGTGGCACTAATATACAGTACTCATTAGCGGCACTTATAGGCGGCACTGTTGGGCAGCACTGATCAGAAGGCACTGGCAGGCATCACAGATGGACACAGAGTGCCATCCCTAATGGCCACTGGCACCCCATGGTGGGCTCTAGTGGACTTACTTTGTGTCATGGGTGAACATCACTGGTGGTCATGGGTGGGCATCCTCGGGAGGGGGGGGGGGGGTCTGCACTGATAATCAGCGCAGACCCTCCTGTAGTGCGAGTAGAGGGAAAGCCGAAACACGGATTTTCCTGTTTACACTGTGATCAGCTGTGATTGGACACAGCTGATCATGTGGTAAAGAGCCTAAGTCATAGGCTCTTTACCTTGATCGGAGAAGCGGTGTGTTAGACTGACACACCACCCAACGACGTGCTGCACGCTCCCGCTGCTTTTCCTGCTGAATGTTGTATGACGCCCAGTCAGAATAACGGAACCACTTTCCGACCATCATTTTGCTATATGGCAGACGGGAAGTGGTTAAAATGAAAGTAATTTTTTCCTCTGAAAGTATCTTATTTGGTTATTTGCTGCAGTGCTTACGTTACAAAAAAAAAAAAAAAAGTGTGGGCTACGTAGACATTTGTACACTAGCAACTCTAATCATTGCAGCCCTGCCATTGATAGGACAAACATAGCATAAAAATACAGTACAGTAAGTCCTCTACATACAAACATGTTTTGTTCCGAAAGCACGTTTGTAAGTCCAATTTGTTTGTAAGTCCAACAAAGTTAGCCTAGGTACCCAACCAATACAATTGGCCCAATTTTTAACTGTAATTGGTTTAAAACATATTTCACACAAATAATACATGGGCAAAAAAGGTTGAAATAGATACAGTACTGTATACAGTACCACAACCACCAGAAATGGCAACTAACTCACACGATTGCCATGTTCATATCTTTAAAAGTTTGCAACTGGAAGGTTCATATGTAGGGGACTAACTGTATAGGTGAAGCATCTCAAGGTTTCATGTGAAGTTAAGGGATTGTGCAATATATTCCTCCAAATGAGAGAATGGTGGTGGAAATGCATAAACTGCTTTTATATATCTTGATGATCTGAAACCAAAAAATATTGAATATGGAAGTAGAGTAAAGGAGAAGTGTGTGGGAGAACTTTCAAAACTGGGTACAAAGTCTAACTTGCCTACAAGACAGTATAGGGAGGGATATTATATGATGGAGCTTATTCTCAGGTCATAGTATTGGGGAGGGAGCATCAAGCTGTAGTGAACAGTTGGGGGAGAGTAGATAGAGGAAGAAGCATAGAGAGTGGAGGGGGGCGGTTTGAAGGGAGTCAGCTTTCAGAAGGGTAGGGAATTTTTCTGAATAAGTAGCCAACCCTTTAGACTAAATTAGAACCACTGTATAGCACTACATAGCAGGAAGCAGAACTTGTGTCTGTATAACACACATATTGACAACATTATTTAGGATAAGCTAATCTTTTCTATATAGGTCAAGGACCTTCTTGTACACACTTTTTTTTTTTTTTTTTTTATTATTTATTTTTCTTTTTCTGTTTTTACATTTGCTTGTAACACTGAAAGCTGCACTGTGCCAAGAACTTCTGGATCCGGCTGTGACGTTAAAGAGGTTCTTCAGTCTCTATAAAAAACATTAAGAGTATTTTTTTTTTTTTTTAATTGGTTTCCTTCTTTTTTTTTTTTTCTTTTTTTTTTTTGTGAAGCAGTTACTTTGGTGCAAATATTTATTTTGTGGAAGCTTTTTTCCAATTTTTGTTTTTAGTGTACAATATTGGCATGATGAGTTATCACGTTATCAGATTATGGGTGTAGGCATGATTAGTATAGAGACTTTATTTGTGGGTTAGATAAGGGATTAGGTTAGAACCTTGTCTTGAAAAAATACTTTTGTGCCGAAACTGCCTAAACTACCACACCGGTCTGATCTTGCTGAATGCTCCAAATATGTGTTTTTTCATGTGTGTATAATGCATAATCAGTATATACTGTAAACAGTATATAATGTGTTATACTGAAAACCAAATACTGGTAAGAAACAGGAATATGTTTTCCTTTTTAACATCCACAGACACATAGACATGACTTTACTAAGTACCTAAAGCACTTAAAGTGGTTGTAAACCTCAGTCATGAAATCTGAGCATAGCACATACTGTATATCTGTAGTGTTTACTCATCTCTCTGCAAAGCTCGAAGTTGTTTCTCTCTGGTGCTTTGTTCCCCTGTTATCAGCATGGGTCACTTCTGAAAAGTTTTCCTGACACATGAGATAAAATTTGTATTGGGGAGGGAGCTCAGCACGCAGCTTGTCTATTCACAACACAGTTCTGCTGTGTGGAGGGAGGCTTGTTCCTTTTCTCCAATCAGCTCTCACACACTGTAACTGCAGCCTTTCTGTGCTACTATCAGATGGAGAAGGGTTTTAACACAATTCTGCCCTTTTAGAAGTGGTGTAGGGAAGAGAGGCTGGCAGATAAACAAGTAAAATCTATGTAGGAGGATTTGTTTAATCTCTGTATCATCTGAGGCTGTTCACTTCACTGGGTATGTGAAGATTTTGGTGAAGCGTTGTCTTGATGGTGTGCTGAACTGCAACTTGATGATTTTTGTTTTAACCTTAAATTAGAATGGTGGCCCCAAATTTGAATTAACATGTAATACATATTTCCATTTTGCCAGCACATTTCTTGATCCAGAAACTCGGAAAAGAATGGGAGAACAGGCCGTAGCCCTTGCCAAAGCTGTGAAATATTCGTCTGCAGGGACAGTAGAGTTTCTTGTTGACTCAGAAAAGAATTTCTACTTTCTTGAAATGAATACAAGGTTGCAAGTAAGAATATTTTTGTCATTGTAGCATGCTTTATTTTTTACTAGTGATTCTTTACTACCGGTAGTATAGGCAGTGTTTGTCGCTGCCTGGACAGTTAAAATTTGCTCCTAGAAAAAAAGCCACATGGCATAAGACTGCATTGCATCCCTGTCTCACTATCTTAATCTTTTGTTGTTGCCTCACATGAATGTGAAATCTTTTAACATTAGGTACATACAGTATAATGTTTTGGAACATGTTACACAGCAAGTTTTTTATAAATATTGATAGGAAGCCTCAGAGACGATGTCACTTAAACAGAAGTCTCATGGAACAGGTTGGATCAGAAGTATTCCTGTAATCTTTTACTGAGGGATTGTTTGGTAAAGACTTTATACACTGTACTTTACATGAGGGTATTTTCATTGATTTCAACAGATTTTTCTCATTGTGACCTATTTTAATTATTAGAAGTTTATGTTACCAATAATTCCAACAACACACATGATAACACTAGTAAATTCAGCCCAACAAAACCCTTGAATTTGTTTTGGATAGAGCAAAACTGGTTTGTCATGAACTGGGCAACTGTTCCCCCTAGGGGGTGGACTGGAATTCCAGGAGTTGGTAGCATCAGCTTAGACTAGGCAGGGCTGTTGGTCATGCAGGAGACACTGATGGCTTCTGATAGTGGAGATGGGTTTAGCTGCAGGCAACGCCTGGGTTGTGACTCGCGAACAAACTTAAGCAGGCAGCTACCGGAAAACAGTAAATGCGCTGGAGAGAGTCCATAGGAGCACTGGAATGAAGGCAACACAGGGCAGCAGGTAACGCTGTCTAAAGCGGTAGGCTTGCATGGAAACACGAAAAGCACAGATAAGGAAACAAGCTGGGCATTAGTAGGTACTGGTGACCAGAGTCTTGCTGGAAAGCACAATGAGACACTATGATGAATGGAACCTGGATTACACAGGTAACAGGACTGGCTTCGAGCTGGAGTACCAAGGATCACTGAGATGACTGTGGGTTGGAGTACACAAGGATCACAGGGCTGGCTTCAGTACACAAAGGTCACAGCTGAATGCAGGCTGGGATACACTGAGAACATCAAGAACAATTGAGGACACAGACACTTTGCAAGCTGTACGCTAGCCCTTTAAGACAGCGAGTGAATGGGAGTGACTCATTACAAGCAGCTGATGCAATGTTAGGGTTCTGTTGAGAAATGTTGCAGTGTCTAAATCCCTTTGGAGGTGAATAACCCACAGAGCGGACACAGGCAAAGCCCGCTCTTCTATATGCGCAGTCAGATGTAAATGGACAGCCAGTCCGTTTACACCTGACTGTCCTCTGATCCGCCAGGTGGATGGCATCTATCTGTTTTGATCGGATCAGATGTTGGTGGGTGTCAACGGGCACATGGCTGTTGACACCCGCCACCCCATAGAGGGGACTGGAAGGTCCGCCTAAAAAACGTACAGGCGGACACGATCAGCCTGCTAGTGTGAAAGGGGCAGCAAATTTCAAGCGGTGTATACACTGCTCCTCCACCGCCCCTGATCATTAAAATGTATGGGCACCACTGCCAAAACGTTGCTTTTTGGGCGCATTTAACCCTTTCTTCGGCCGCTAGCTGGTGTTAAAAGTGCCAGTTAAAACGTTGGTAAAACGCCGCTAAAACTAGCGGCACTTTACCGCTAACGTGGAGCGGTACCAGTGTGGGAAGGGTGGGAATTCACTATAATCACTTCATATAAAGTACAACCTAAATCATGGCAGAAAAGAGCGTATCCCACTTGGCAGAGAATCAAGTCGTTTTATCATTAGGGTGTAACATTTTTCTATTAGCATAATGATATTAATTATGTCAATGATTAAAGAGAATGGAATAACTGAAGATTTCCAATGTAAGGCTATAGCCCATAATGTTGCAACACAAGTGGTGTGGCTGAGTCTCTCTTGGAGAACACCTGAAATGGGTGCAAAATAAAGGCACATTGGTAGTGTCAATGATGGTGGCAGTGAACCTCTAGCTGAACAGCCTCAAATCGGAGACTCCAGGGTATATAACATGAAGTTTGGCTGATGTAAAATACTACCTAGTAAGTAACTTAAAGTGGAAGTCCACCCTAACACCTAAATTCTCCCCTGCAATTATTAATGTGAGCTACGTTCAGCCTTATGCCTCAAAATTAAAAAAAATCCCAGTTTTTCTACCTTTATTTTGCAGAATTCAGTGCCGTCACATGACTTCACTTCTACTTCCTTCTGAGTGTAAAAAGCAGCCAGTGGGTGTGGTTACTGACTTCCATGGACGGGCACTTTTCCTGTGCAGCCAGTGGGTGTATACAGGATGGGAGGAGCTTATCATAGGAGACATTTCATATTGTGAGGCAAAAAATGCCTAATTTGTAAATAGTGATACAATGCGTAGCAGGGAATATCTTTGAGAACTAGCTGGTAATTGAAAGTGAGAAACTAAGTCCACCTAAAGGCAACTTGAAGCAAGGCCAAGTTTGAATTTATTTATTTTTTTGTGACCAAAATTAAAACAATTGGGCTACTGAGGTATTAACCACTTCAGCCCCAGAAGATTTGGCCTCTCAATGACCAGAGAATCTTTTTCAATACGGCACTGCATCAATTTTGCACGGTCGTGCGACACGGTAACCAAACAAAATTGATGTCCTTTGTTTCCCACAAATAGAGCTTTCTTTTGGTGGTATTTGATCATCTCTGCGGTTTTTATTTTTTGCGCTGTAAACAAAAACGAGTGACAGTTTTGGAAAAAAACACAATATTTTGTACTTTTTGCTATAATAAATATCCCCAATTTTCTTCAAAAAAGCTAATTTTTTTCTCAGTTTAGGCCAATATGTATTCTTCTACATATTTAAGGCAATAAAAATCGCAATAAGCGTATATTGATCGGTTTGCGCAAAAGCTATAGCATCTACAAAATAGGGTATATTTTTTTTACGAAATTTTTATTATTTTTTTTTTTTTTTTTATTGTGACTGAGACATTAAGGCGGACACATCGGACACTTTTGACACATTTTTGGGACGATTCACAGTTATACAATAATACACTAATTGACGATCAGGTAATGAGTGGAGGACAGAGGAGCCTTTTAAAAGAAGATACAGGTCTGTGAGAGCCAGAAATCTGGCTTGTTTGTAGGTGACCAAATATTTATTTTCCACCATAATTTGCAAATGCATGCTTTCAAAAATCAGACAGACAATGTGATTGTCTGGATTTGTTTCCACATTTTGTCTTTCATAGTTGAGGTATACCTATGATAATTACAGGCCTCTCTCATCTTTTAAGTGGGAGGACTTGCACAATTGGTGGCTGACTAAATACTTTTTTGCCCCACTGTGTATGTATGTATGTATGTATATGTATATGTGTGTGTATGTATGTATTTTTTTATATATATATATATACACAGTATGTATTGGGCCAAAACTTTCAATGTTTTGTTCCCCAAGCCACTTAGTTAACACTTTTGTCTTATTGCAAGGTTCTCCACCATGCTGGAAAAGGCATTGTCCAAACTGTTCTTGGACGATTGGGAGAAGTTGCTCTCAGAGGATGCTTTTGTACCATTCTTCATGGCTGTGTTCTTAGGCAAAATTGTGAGTGAGCCCACTCCCTTGGCTGAGAAGCAGTCCCACACATGAATGGTCTCAGGGTGCTTTACTGTTGACTTGACACAGAACTGATGGTAGCGCTCACCTTTTCTTCTTCAGACAAGGTTTTTTCTGGATGCCCCAAACAATCAGAAAGGGGACTCAACAGAGAAAATGACTTTACCCCAGTCCTCAGCAGTCCAATCCTTATACCTTTTGCCTTGAGGCGATTCAGTTTGCAGTTGTAGCTCTATACAAGGCATTCATTCATTCGTCTGTCCCTGATGTTTTTCCCGGAGAAAGGTGTCGTCTTTGCTGCCCTTGATACCAGGCCATCCTCCAAAAGTCTTCTCAATGTGCATGCAGATGCACTTACATCTGCCTGCTGCCATTCCTGAGCAAGCTCTGCACTGGTGGTGCCCCGATCCTGCAGCTGAATCAACTGTAGGAGACAGTTCTGGCATTTGCTGGACTTTCATAGGCACCCTGAAGCCATCTTCACAAATGCAGTCAAAGTTTTTTTCATGGGATTAAGTTAATTTTCATGGCGAAGAGGGACTTTGCAATTAATTGCAATTCATCTGATCACTCATCATAACATTCTGGAGTATATGCCAATTGCCATCAATAAAAAAATGAGGCAGCAGACTTTGTGGAAAAATTAATATTTTTCTCATTCTCAAAACTTTTGGCTACGGCTGTGCAGTTCACGTCTAAAATAGAAGTTTAGTTTGCACACATTTGCAAATGTGTGTAAGCTGCAGAGGCCACATCATGGCACCCCAGTGTACTGCAGTCCTAACTCTATAATTTAACTACCTTATGTAAGCCCTACTCCCCACACTTCAAGAAACATATGTGCACCCTGAGTTTGTGACCCATGTGTCTCCAGCGACCCCTGTGTGCTCCTTTGTCTCCAGCAACCTGTGCGCTCTTGTGTCTCTAGCGACCCATGTGTCATATGTAATTTCCCCGCTCTTTGAGGAACCCGAGCCTCCCTACTCTAGAGAAAAGGCAACCCTTTGACTAATATTGCAGCTTTTTTGGGTCTCTTTCAAAGAGTCTTTGATGAGCATGCTCGAGCCTCCTCTTTAGCAAGGTCTACACCAAGGTCTGCTTACAGTAGGATTGTACTGTATGTGATTCAGGTTTAATATCTCATGGCTAACTTGCCTGACATAATGAAACCCTTGACCTCCATCTGATGGGGTTTGTCTGAGCGAATAAAAGACAAACTGGATGGATGGAAATTCTTGTAACTCTCAATGACCTGGTCATTCGTGCAGTACAAATTGGCATCCAAGAGTGCACCCAAAGCTGTGCAAAATGCTTTCCCTTCTTGCGTGATGCTATCTTTTCCGTTTCCCTTTGAATTGGGCACATCCTCTGCTTTCTCTCCCTGAGTGGAGCCTATGCAACTGGGACGCTCGTGTCTAACTTGTGAATAAAGGTCCCTGCATCAGTTTCAGGACAAAAAGGACATATAATCAAAGGGGTGAACCGCGCTGATCAGCAGACATAAATGGGACCCTAAGGCCCCTTTCACATTGGGGCGGTTTTCAGGCGGTACAGCGCTAAAAATAGCGCCTGTACACCGCCTGAAAAAAACAGCCCCATTCACTCCAGTATGAAAGCCGGCGGGCTTTCACACTGGAGCGGTGCGCTAGCAGGACGGTAAAAAAAAAGTCCTGCTAGCAGCATCTTTGGAGCGGTATAGGAGCGGTGTATTCACCGCTCCTATACCGCTCCTACCCATTGATTTCAATGGGACACTGCGGTAATACCGCCGCAAAGCGCCGCTACGGAGGCGCTTTGCGGGGGATTTTAACCCTTTTTCGGCCGCTCACAGGGGGTAAAACCGCCCCGCGATCGGCCGAATACCGCGGCTAAAACGACGGTAAAGCAGCGCTAAATATAGCGCCGCTTTACTGTCACCGCAGCTCCCGCCCCGTGTGAAAGGGGCCTAAGAGGCAAAGTAAAGACGTTTTATTATTTTAAAAAAATAATAAAATGTTCACCGAGGTATACAGCAGTCAATTGATGGTCATGCAGAGACTTGGATTAAAACCGACAGTACCTGAATGCTGGAGCTGCATGGATGACACAGGGGCTCAGGGAAACCCAGCACAAAGCCATTGGACAAAGAACACAGGAGCACCGCTGGCGGGGGGGGGGGGGGATCTAGAACCGTAAGGCCAGGGGTTCGATGATGGGGGGAACCAAACTGTAGGCACAGGAACTGTTGGGGCCAGTATACAATGGCCACTCGCACTGTGTACGAAGCCTGGAAGTGATGTCACAGTCTGGCGGAAGTCAGCCAAGTAAATCCGAAGAATATGGGCAAACCCTGCTGCTGTGGCCAATTAGGAACTGCCAATGCCAAGGGAGCAAAGCGAGTCACCCAGCGCCGACTGGAGACACTACATGTTTCGGGGACCTGCCCCTTCTTCAGGTTAACTGATTAGTCGGCGGAGTGTGAAGATTAAATAGGTAAAATGACCCGGAAGTATGGTGGGGGATAGGAGGGGAAGGCACTAGCAGCCCCTGTCATCCATATGGCCCCATCCATCCGAGGGGATAGTAACCATACCCATTGCACAATATTTTATCAACAATTGCATATCTTAAAAATGTACTGTTGAAAAGTATTAATAATAATAATCCTAATAACACACATGCATAAAAAAAATCTTTTATATATATATATGTGTGTATGTATGTATGTATGTGTGTGTATTTTGTATAATATACACACAATCCTGGAAAGCACAGTGGTGTAGTGGTTAGCACCCTCACCCAGCAGCAAACTGAGGGCTGCTCGTTTGAACCCCGACCACGACACCACCTGCCTGGAGTTCACGATCGATAACATGCATGAATGCAAGTCCTAGGGGATTGCCATTACAATACGTCACAAAGGCCTTTGTGATGTAGGAATTGCACGAAGGGTACCGATTACAATGCCCAGAGTAGGGTACTTACCAACAGGTTTAGAAAGTGTCCATGCAACCTTTTATATGTTGGTCGTATCATTCGGCCATTGCGTATCAGGGTTGGTGAACACCGCAGGTTCATTAAAAAAGGTTTCAGAGAGCATAGTGTGCCCCGTCATTTTGCTAATCATCATGGCATGAACTTTAACCACTTCAGCCCCGGAAGAATTTACCCCCTTCCTGACCAGAGCACTTTTTGCGATTCGGCACTGCGTTGCTTTAACTGACAATTGTGCGGTCGTGCGACGTGGCTCCCAAACAAAATGTATGTCCTTTTTTTTCACACAAATAGAGCTTTCGTTTGGTATTTGATCACCCCTGCGGTGTTTATTTTTTGCGCTATAAACAAAAAAAAGAGCGACAATTTTGAAAATTATTTTGAACTTTTTGCTATAATAAATATCCCCCAAAAATATCTATAAAAAAAATTGTTTTCCTCAGTTTAGGCCGATACATATTCTTCTACATATTTTTGTAAGAAAAAACCTTAGTTAGACTTACCGGTGACGGTATTTCTACGAGCCTTTCAGGACAGCACCTTGGAGAGAGCGCAGCTCCGCCTTTACCCAGGAAACACTGCGTGACAACGCCCCTTTTTAAGATCAGCTGCTTCCACCATGCCTTCAGTTGTTATCGAGAAATCCTCCGACATGCTGGAAAATATAAGCAGACAGTTACCATGCCCTATAATTATACATTATACATCATAACCTAGGGAGGGAAGTAGGCTGCTGTCCTGAAAGGCTCGTAGAAATACCGTCACCGGTAAGTCTAACTAAGGTTTTCTCTCTTCGCCTTTCAGGACAGCACCTTGGAGAGGATAACCAAGAAACTTACTTCAGGGTGGGACCACTGCCTGCAAAACCTTTCTCCCGAAGGATTGGTCTGAGGCTGAAAGCAGATCCAAGCGGTAGTGTTTTATGAAAGTTGAAAAACTGGACCATATGGCAGCCTTACAAATTTGTTCAGGCGATGCTCCGGCCTTTTCTGCCCATGATGCCGCTACTGCTCTGGTTGAATGAGGCAAGATTCCTTCTGGAGGCTCCAAACCTAGAGAGGTGTATGCTTCTTTAATGGCTTGCTTTAACCATCTTCCAAGGGTGTTTTTGGAAGCTTTACATCCCTTGTGAGCGCCCTCCATTAAAACAAACAATGAGGATGATTTTCTAAAGTCCTTTGTTATTTCCAGATACTTAAGAAGACATCTCCTGACATCCAGAGTATGGAAGGCTTCTTCTCCTGGCCCCGAAGGTGAGGGGCAAAATGTAGGGAGAATGATCTCCTGTGCCCGATGAAAAGCAGAGCTTACTTTTGGTAGGAAGGCTGGGTCTGTCTTTAGAACTACCCTGTCTGTTAGGCACCTCATGAATGGCTCTTTGATTGATAGAGCTTGTAACTCACTGACTCTACGAGCTGATGTTACTGCCACCAACAACACAGTTTTAAACGTTAAGAACTTAAGTGAGGATCCTTCTATTGGCTCGAACGGAAGCTTTGTTAGCCCTTGAAGAACCAAAGATAAATCCCATTTGGGAAAAATGATCACAGGTTTAGGCTTTACTTTAGCCATAGCTCTGAAAAAACGAATTATTAAAGGCTCCCCTGACAGGGTTCTTTCCAAAAAAACTGATAAGGCCGCTACTTGCGTTTTGAGCGTACTTGCTGCTAGGCCTTTCTCCAATCCGTCTTGAAGAAACTCTAGAACTGAAATTGTACTAGACAAACTAAAGTCTTTTCTGGAACACCATGTATTATAAACTTTCCAGACCTTAAAATAAATGTCTCTTGTCACCTTCTTCCTACTTGCAAGAAGGGTAGTAATGAGTTTTTCTGATAGTCCCTTTTGTCTTAGGATTTGTTCTTCAGAAACCAAGCTGCTAGGTTGAGAAACGCTGGATCTGGATGAAGAAACTTGCCCTGACTCAGTAGATCTGACCTGTTTGGTAACTTCCAAGGAGGTTTTACTGAGAGGTTCATGAGGGTTGCAAACCACGGCCTTTTTGGCCAATAAGGAGCTATCAGAATTAGTTCCGTGGATTCCAGTCTGAATTTTGCTAGTACCCTTGGAATTAGTGGAAATGGGGGAAAAGCGTAGGACAGCTGGAAGTCCCATCTGTGAGCCAGAGCATCTAACCCCAGAGCTTGATCCTGTCTCTGAAGGGAGAAGAAAACTGATACTTTCGCGTTTTCCTGACTTGCGAATAGGTCCACCTGAGGAACACCCCAACTCTTGGCTATTGTCTTGAATAGATCCTGATTCAGAGACCACTCTGCTTCTCTTACTTCCCTCCTGCTGAGGAGATCTGCCAAGGTGTTTTCCGTCCCTTTTAAGTGTACTGCCGATAGGGAGGCCAAGTTGTTCTCTGCCCATCTCAGTATCTGGCAGGCTAAATCCAACAGAGTTCTGCTTTTTGTGCCCCCTTGCTTTGTTATGTATAACACTGCCGTCATATTGTCCGTCAAGACTTGGACATGCTGATTCTTTAGAAGTTCCTGGAAGGACAGAAGACTCAGATGAATAGCCTTCAACTCTCTCCAGTTCGATGACCTTCTCGCTTCTGGCTTGGACCAAACCCCCTGAATAGTTTGTTCTTCCAGGTGGGCTCCCCACCCCCATGCGCTGGCATCTGTGGTCAGTCTCTGGGTTACTGGGAATGACCAGTGAAGACCTTTTGAGATGCTTCTCTGGTTCCTCCACCACCAGAGTGATCTTTTTGCTCTTACCCCTATGACAAACTTTTTCTCCAGCGATTCCTGGTAGGACCAATTTGTCAAAATGTCTGCCTGCAGCGGACGAGCATGCAGTCTGGCCCACTGTACTGCAGGGATTGCTGCTGTCAGCAGACCCAGGGCTGACATGGCTTGTCTTACTGAGAACCTTGAGTTGGACTGAAGTACCTTCAGAGCCGACTGTATCTTTTCTATTTTCTCTTGGGGCAGAAATATTTTCTGTTCTACTGAGTCTATTTCGTACCCCAGGAACTTTGCTCTTTGAGCTGGTATTAGGTTGGACTTCTGCATGTTGAGAAGCCAACCCAGACCTCTTAGATGTGCTTGAGTCACTTGAAGGTTGACTTCCACCTGACTTTTTGAGTCGGCAAAAAGTAGCAGGTCGTCCAAGTAGGGCACTATTGGGATCCCCTTCAGTCTCAGGGGTTCCAATGCTTCTGCCATCACTTTCGTGAAAACTCTGGGTGAGGAGGAGAGGCCGAATGGCAGGGCTCTGAACTGGAGATGCCAAACCTCCCCCCTCCCCAAATTGACTGCCAGACGTAGAAATTTCTGGGACTGGGGTGCTATTGGGATATGGAGGTATGCATCCCTCAAATCGATGGAGGCCATGTGACACCTGGGGGTCAGCAAGTTCTTTACTGAAAAAATCGTGTCCATCCTGAATCTTTTGTATTTTATGGATCGATTCAACAGCTTCAAGTTGAGGATCAGACGGAACTTTCCCGATGGTTTCCTGACCAAGAATATATGGGAATAAAACCCTTTTTCTTTTTGCCCCTCTGGGACTTGAGAGATGACATTCTGTTGCATCAGCTCTTGAAGAAGAGACTTCATAGCCAGAGCCTTCTCCTGATCCTTCGGTAAGTTTGTTACGTAGAACCGACTTGGGGGGTTTTGTAAAAACTCCAGATGGTAACCCTGCTGGATTATCCCTAGGACAAATGGACTTCTTGTTGTTTTTTCCCAACTGAGCAAGAAGTCCTGAAGCCTCCCTCCTACTGGAAGCTGGTCACTGTTTTTTAGGGGATTGCTCAGGGTTTCTGAACAATACCCCACCCCTGCCTCTTCCTCTCTGGGGGTTCCAAGGTCTTTTCTTTGTTTGGTCCTTTTCCTTATCGGTTTGTCGAAAAGGACGAAAATTCTTCCTCTGTTGTACCACTTTCTTTTTCTGAGGAAAAGCTTTCTTTTTGTCTGCTGTCCTATCAAGTACAGTCTCTAATTCCGGACCAAACAACAAGTCCCCTGAAAAGGGAATCCCACACAATTTCCCTTTAGAGGCTGAATCCCCTGACCAAGTTTTAAGCCAGAGGGCTCTTCTTGCGGAATTAACCAATGCTGATGACCTGGCAGACATTTTGATGGACTCTGCCGAGGCATCAGCCATATATCGGACGGCTTTTAATAGAGTAGGGAAGGACTCTAATAAATCTTTCCTGGAGGTACCTGCCACCACATGATTTTTGAGTTGGTCTAACCAGCATTCCAAATTCCTGGCCACAACTGTGGCTGCCATTGCAGGTTTCAGATTGGCTAGTGAAGAGTCCCATGCTTTCTTCAGTAGCCCATCCGCTTTTTTGTCCATAGCGTCTTTAAGAATTCCCATATCCTCAAAGGCTAAGTCCGTTTTTCTGGATACTTGAGAGAAGGCCGCATCTATCTTTGGCTTCTTATTCCAAACACACTCCTCACTCTCCTCAAAAGGGAACCTCCTTTTAAGGGCTTTAGAAAAAAATTGTCCTTTCTCTGGATCCTTCCATTCCTTTTTAATGGAGTCTGTTAACACCTTGTGTACCGGAAAGACTCTATGTTTAACCTCCTCCAGCCCCTGGTACATTTTGTCATGTACTGACAGCTGAATTTTTTTCTTCCTGGATCTCCAGTGTAGTATAAATTGCCTTGAGTAAATCATCAACTTCCTCAAGTGACAGTTTATATCTAGAAGCCTTGGCTTCTTCTTCCTCTTCCTCATCATCAGAATCAAACGTTGAGGGAGGAATGCTTTCCCTTTCTTCCTCAGACTCACTTTCAATTTGCACAGAAGTGGACGGAGGGAGACTGGATTGAGAACCCTGTTCTTGGCTGGAACTCTGACCACGCTTTTTCACAAGGGAGCGTACTGTCCCTAGGGCCTCTGCTAGTTCTTTTCTCACTGAAGACAGGAGTTCCTTGCACTCCTGTGAAGACTCCTCCTTCACTAAATCCGCAATGCAGGATCTGCACAGGGGTTTGGGCCAAGAGTCCCTTAAAGGATTTTTGCATGAGGGGCATTTTCTTGAAGTTCTCTCTGACTTAGCAGTAACTTTCTGAAACGACAGAAATAAAAGAACCCACAGGTCCTCTTTAACTGCAGCCACTAAAGAGTACAACAGATAGACCCCCCAAAGACAAACACCCTAAGTGCCCAGAGTCTCAATCCCTGCTGAACTGCTAATGGACCTTTACACCAAAGCAGACAGCTGCAGGTTAACTTAATACATAAACCAAACAAAAAACACCCAGTGATGTAAAGGAAAGAGGTCCCTCTGTACCTCTCCTACCTGGGACTGGCCGGGAACCTGGGCGCCTGCATCCGCCATAGCTGCTGAAGATCCGTCCTCCATTTCGATCGTAGCAGCCGCCGTCCGCACGCTTTAAATGGCTTTCCGACCGTGCCAAACAAACGGAAGTCCCGGCCAGAGGACCTGCCCCTTCCTCCTGCGTTCCAGCAGCTGGAACCAATTGCTGCTACGCCCTGCCGGAGGTCTCCACCCACCGGAACTGGCGTCCCCCGCCGTCCGGGATTCGGCGCCGCCATGCTGAGGCCTGGCATGGAACGCTCGTTTCTGAGCACAACCGCGGCCCCCCGAACGCACGGGCGATCAACCTCCGGCAGTCCATTACTCCTGTGAGCCGACGAAGGAAAGGAACACCGGAACACCAACCCCATCGTTCGGGAAGGTGCTGGGCTGGTCTTTGCGAACGTAAGCACAAGGTACTGCCAAAACCCTTGTTTTCCTTTAAAGAGAGCGCAGCACCCCTGGTTCCCCAGCAGTGTTCCACCATGGCGGAGGAAACACTAAAACTGAAGGCATGGTGGAAGCAGCTGATCTTAAAAAGGGGCGTTGTCACGCAGTGTTTCCTGGGTAAAGGCGGAGCTGCGCTCTCTCCAAGGTGCTGTCCTGAAAGGCGAAGAGAGAAAAATCGCAATCGATTGATTGGTTTGCGCGCAAAAGTTATAGCGTTTACAAAATAGCGGATAGTTTTATGGCATTTTTATACATTTTTTTTTTTTTTTTTTTTTTTAATGGCGGCGATCAGCAATTTTTATTTTATTTTTTTATCGTGACTGCGACATTATGGCGGACGCATCAGACATTTTTGGCACATTTTTGGGACCATTGCATTTGTATAGCAATCAGTGCTATACAAATGCACTGATTGGCAGTGAAGGGGTTAACCACTAGTTGACAGTGTAGGGGTTAAGTGTGTCCTAGGGGTGTGTTTCTAACTGTGGGGGTCGTGGCTGTGTTTGACATGTCACTGATTTCTGCTCCAATCACAGGGAGCAGAGATCATGACACTGTCACTAGGCAGAACGGGGAGATGCTTGTTTTTATTAGCGTCTCCCTGTTCTTCCTCTCCGTGAGGCGATCGCAGGTATCCCTGTGGCGATCGAGTCTGCGGGACCAGTGACCCGACTCACGGAGCTTCCAGCGGGTGCGCTCGCCCACCGGCCGCCTCTTAAAGGGCAACGCACAGGTACATGATTTTGCCTGTACGTGCTCTTCTGCCGCAGTATATGTGCGTGAGGCGGTCGGGAAGTAGTTAAGGACCTGACTTTCCTAGCCGTTGAATTCGTACCTTTGGGTGGCACGAAGAAGAGAGAGAGATTTTTGCGTCTATGCCAACACGAAACCATGTAGATATATATGCTCAATACTCTTTCTCCCAATGGGTTGTATGAGGAACTTAAAGTTCGTACAGTTATATAAAATACCTTGGCTGTTTTCATCCATTTTTTGCATTTTCTGGGATATAGACATTATCTGTGTATTTAAAATGTTATATTATTTATTTATTAATAAATAACCCATGCAGGTACAGGGAGAGCGTGCAGACTCCAGGCATGCGGTGTCGTGGTTCGAACATGTGTGAATTGTGTGTGTGTGTTGTGTGTGTGTGTGTGTGTGTGTGTGTGTGTATATATATATATATATATATATATATATATATAATGTATATATTTAAAAGATTTTATGCATGTGTATTAGGAGTGTGTGTGTTTGTTTTTTTTTTTTTTTTTGTTTTATTGATATTATTACTTTTCAACAGTACATTTTTAAGATATGCAATTGTTGATTACCATATATACTCACAGTATAAGCCGACCCAAATATGAGCTGAGGCACCTAATTTTACCACAAAAAAAAATGGGAAAACGTATTGACTCGCGTATAAGCCTAGGGTGAGAAATGCACAGCTACTGTAAGTGGAAAAGAGGGTCAATAATGCCCATTTGCATGCCTCACTGTGCCCATTTGCAGCCATAGGTCCCACGAACCTCAAACTCGGTAGTTAAGGGTTCCTAGAGGCCCCCTAGCTGCAGCCAAAATTTTGTTGACCGACTTTGGGGCCACATATCTTGGGGCCACTTGGTGCTAAGAACCCCAAATTTGGTTTGCACACCCAGTGGAACTAGCACTACAACATATCCAGATGGGGTTCCTAGCACCAAGTGACCCCGAGATACGGGGCCCCAAAGTCGGTTCGGAAAATGTCATTCTCTGCTGCAGAAAAATGCTTGACTCTAGTATAAGCCAAGGGGGGCATTTTCAGCACAAAAAAATGTGCTGAAAACTCGGCTTATACTTGTGTATATACGGTAAGTATTGTGCACTGGGTATTGTTACTATCCACTTGGGTTGGTGGGGCCATATGGATGACAGGGGCTGCCATCTCCTCCCCCTCCCACACTTATACTTCCGGGTCATTTTCCCTATTTAATCTTCACACTCAGCTGACTAATCAGTCAACCTGAAGAAGGGCCGTGTCCCCGAAACATGAAACTCTTTGCTCCCTTGGCATTGGCAGTTCCTAATTGGCCACAGCAGCAGGGTTTGCCCATACTCTTCGGATTCCCTTGGCTTACTGCCACCAGGCTTTGACATCAATCCTGGGCTTCGTACACAGTGCGAGTGGGTGCTGTATACTGGCCCCAACAGTTCCTGTGCCTGCAGTTTGATTCCCCACTTCATCGGACCCCTGGCCTTGCGCTCCTGGACGGACCCCCCTTCACTTCTACCCCACCTCTGTCCCCCCCTGCTCATCTGTCCCACCAATGTACCTCCTTCCTCCTCTGCCCCAACACTGAACTCACCTGGCCCAACACTGAACCCCCCCTGCTCACCTGGCCCAACACTGAACCCCCCCTGCTCACCTGGCCCAACACTGAACCTCCCCTGCTCACCTGGCCCAACACTGAACCCCCTCTGCTCACCTGGCCCAACACTGAACCCCCTCTGCTCACCTGGCCCAACACTGAACCCCCCTGCTCACCTGGCCCGACACTGAACCCCCCCTGCTCACCTGGCCCGACACTGAACCCCCCCTGCTCACCTGGCCCGACACTGAACCCCCCCTGCTCACCTGGCCCGACACTGGACCCCCCCTGCTCACCTGGCCCAACACTGAACCCCCCCTGCTCACCTGGCCCACACTGAACCCCCCCCCTGCTCACCTGGCCCTACACTGAACCCCCCCTGCTCACCTGGCCCTACACTGAACCCCCCCTGCTCACCTGGCCCTACACTGAACCCCCCCTGCTCACCTGGCCCTACACTGAACCCCCCCTGCTCACCTGGCCCTACACTGAACCCCCCCTGCTCACCTGGCCCTACACTGAACCCCCCCTGCTCACCTGGCCCTACACTGAACCCCCCCTGCTCACCTGGCCCAACACTGAACCCCCCCTGCTCACCTGGCCCAACACTGAACCCCCCTGCTCACCTGGCCCAACACTGAACCCCCCCCCCCTGCTCACCTGGCCCAACACTGAACCCCCCCTGCTCACCTGGCCCAACACTGAACCCCCCCTGCTCACCTGGCCAGACACTGAACCTCACCTGGCCCAACACAGCCCCCCCTGCTCACCTGACCCAACACTGAGCCCCCCCGCTCACCTGACCCAACACTGAGCCCCCCCTGCTCACCTGACCCAACACTGTACCCCCCTGCACATCTGCTCCATTGCTGTACCCTCTTCTCTTCTATGATATGCGTGATATGCAGAGTGGTGAAAGGAAGCAGAGGTGAGCCACATCTACCTGTCCTGGTACACTCATCCTGCTGATCCAACTCTCACATCCAGCCCACGTGCTTGTATGTTATGTCATATACAAGCATCTGGAATGGATGTGCAATGATGAGCTCAGGTCAGGGGCATTTTCTGAATGCAGTGGGCCTGGGTGCATGATCCTAAGTTGGGTCCCCGCAGCTGAGAAAAAGTGCGTCGCTATGCGCCACAGGAAAAGTTGGGTGTGATTTTCATTGCGCTGAATACTGGCTCTGGCTTAAAGGGACACAGACTGCAGGGGTTCAGTAGTAAGTGACACACAGGTTCAGGAATAATTTCAACAAAATTCCCAGAAGCTCAACAGTAATTCCACAAACTCACCTGGTTATGGTTTTCGCAATAACCTTGAAATCCCTTCTGTCTGAGATTGGTTGTGGCAACCAAGCGAGTCATCTTCCTCCAGATGGTGAGCGGGGCTAGCAGGACTTTGATTGGCTTTAGCAGTGGCCAATGACAGTCTTCCTCCTTCTGGAAACAGGGACCGCCCCCACTCCCCAGCAGAACTGCACCCAATCTCTTCTCAATCACAAAAGCTGACAAACACAGCTACAGCAAAGTTAGAGAACCAAACAATGTTTTCCATCTTTTACAATGTGGCTCCCCTTCAGTGCAGGTGCGGCGTGAGGAATTCTGAAATTGGATTACATTAGTGTCTCACTGACACTTCCCTGTGCTGCTCTGCTGGGGAGGGAGTGCTGGCAAAAGAAGCTTTGTGTTGCCGGGGTTTGCCTACCCCTGATATAGCCAGTCAGTAAAGCAAGTAGACTAAATAAAAGTACACCTTAAAGATTCAGTAACATTCATGGTTCTATTGTTCACACAACACAGTGGATCCCTGCTACTTCTGTTAACAAGTTGCTATGCCATCCATATAATTTTGTAGGGGGGAATCCAGGATGAAAAAAAAAATCTGGGGGTCCTATTAGATCACAGGCTCAGCAATGACATGCAATTGCAAAGCAAGCAGAATATTAGCATGCATTAAAACGGGTATTTACTCAAGAGATAAGGCTATAATTCTGCCACTTTACAAAACTCAGATTCAGCCACATCTTCAATATGTCGTATAGTTCTGGTCACCAGTTCTCAGGAAGGATGTGCTGGAGCTGGAGAGAGTCCAGAGAAGAGCAACATACCTAAAAGGGGGCTGAGGGGCATCAGTTACAAAGAAAGACTACAAACATAAAACCTATTCACTCTGAAAAAGAAATTCTTAAGAGGATATGAAAGCGATATACAAACATCTCAATGGTGATTCTAGCATAGGGAGCAACCCATTAAGTCTCGGAGCTTAAGAAGACACACGGCCACTCAATGAAGTTGAAGAAGCAATTTAACCTTAAACTGAGTAGGGGGCTCATTACTGTCAGAGCGGTAAGGATGTAGAACTCCCTTCCACAATCAATGGTTTCAGCAGGAAGTTTTGATCATTTCAAAAATCTCTTATTGACATTAACACACCCCCTACACCCACACAGGTTGAACTGAATGGGCTGGTGTCTTCATCCAACCTTTCCAACTATGCAACTGTCTATATTTGCAATCCAAGAAGCCCAATCTATTTTTATTATTGTCAATTGGTTCCACAATGGTACTCTGTTAGTTTTGAGAAAGAGAAATGTTGGGACTTTGTGTGAGACCATGACCATCCAGTACACAGGTCTCCATCCCTATTTGAATAAGAAAAAAAAAAAGGGGGGCAGTTGGGACTTTATATGAAACACAACACTAAGGCAGCAAAAGTCGTCAAGTGTGATAGAATAGGTATATTTTTTTGTGCGTTGGCACTACGTGAACATAAGATGTTGTAGATGATACAGACATTGAATAAATGAGTATGATATAAAGTATAAAAATATGAAGAATTTATTAACATTATAATAGAATGGTAATATGTTAAAAAATGTCACATTGTAGTAGAATGGTAGTATATTAAACACTATAACATGTGAAACATGATAACAACATTCAGCGCTGCAACCAACATGTATAGACACAGTCAGAATAGAACTGGTACAAAATTGATGACTTAGGCATTGAAATCCCATAGTGGATACAAGATTGCTGTGACACGACATCAAATATCAATGCTCGACGCGTTTCGTGGAAGATAGTCCACTCATCAGGAGCAGCTAGATAAGGGATCCCTATAAAGTAATATAATAGAGTATGAATTATTAGTCATAACAAACTATACTAGGAAGAGGGGGAGCATATTAGATGGTCCTAGCACTCTTCCCTATGGGTAGATTAAGTAACGTTGGTAAGACGTATGTGATAATGTCAAGCTGGTAGAGAGCTTAAGGGGGTGGGTAGAACATCCCCCCGGGAACTGAGGAGGTAGCCAAACGGCGGCAGAGCCGGGCAGACCAGGAATAGGGGGGGGGGGGGGGGGGGGGGGGGGGGGGGGGGGGGGGGGGGGGGGGGGGGGGGGGGGGGGGGGGGGGGGGGGGGGGGGGGGGGGGGGGGGGGGGGGGGGGGGGGGGGGGGGGGGGGGGGGGGGGGGGGGGGGGGGGGGGGGGGGGGGGGGGGGGGGGGGGGGGGGGGGGGGGGGGGGGGGGGGGGGGGGGGGGGGGGGGGGGGGGGGGGGGGGGGGGGGGGGGGGGGGGGGGGGGGGGGGGGGGGGGGGGGGGGGGGGGGGGGGGGGGGGGGGGGGGGGGGGGGGGGGTGGGGGGGGGGGGGGGGGGGGGGGGGGGGGGGGGGGGGGGGGGGGGGGGGGGGGGGGGGGGGGGGGGGGGGGGGGGGGGGGGGGGGGGGGGGGGGGGGGGGGGGGGGGGGGGGGGGGGGGGGGGGGGGGGGGGGGGGGGGGGGGGGGGGGGGGGGGGGGGGGGGGGGGGGGGGGGGGGGGGGGGGGGGGGGGGGGGGGGGGGGGGGGGGGGGGGGGGGGGGGGGGGGGGGGGGGGGGGGGGGGGGGGGGGGGGGGGGGGGGGGGGGGGGGGGGGGGGGGGGGGGGGGGGGGGGGGGGGGGGGGGGGGGGGGGGGGGGGGGGGGGGGGGGGGGGGGGGGGGGGGGGGGGGGGGGGGGGGGGGGGGGGGGGGGGGGGGGGGGGGGGGGGGGGGGGGGGGGGGGGGGGGGGGGGGGGGGGGGGGGGGGGGGGGGGGGGGGGGGGGGGGGGGGGGGGGGGGGGGGGGGGGGGGGGGGGGGGGGGGGGGGGGGGGGGGGGGGGGGGGGGGGGGGGGGGGGGGGGGGGGGGGGGGGGGGGGGGGGGGGGGGGGGGGGGGGGGGGGGGGGGGGGGGGGGGGGGGGGGGGGGGGGGGGGGGGGGGGGGGGGGGGGGGGGGGGGGGGGGGGGGGGGGGGGGGGGGGGGGGGGGGGGGGGGGGGGGGGGGGGGGGGGGGGGGGGGGGGGGGGGGGGGGGGGGGGGGGGGGGGGGGGGGGGGGGGGGGGGGGGGGGGGGGGGGGGGGGGGGGGGGGGGGGGGGGGGGGGGGGGGGGGGGGGGGGGGGGGGGGGGGGGGGGGGGGGGGGGGGGGGGGGGGGGGGGGGGGGGGGGGGGGGGGGGGGGGGGGGGGGGGGGGGGGGGGGGGGGGGGGGGGGGGGGGGGGGGGGGGGGGGGGGGGGGGGGGGGGGGGGGGGGGGGGGGGGGGGGGGGGGGGGGGGGGGGGGGGGGGGGGGGGGGGGGGGGGGGGGGGGGGGGGGGGGGGGGGGGGGGGGGGGGGGGGGGGGGGGGGGGGGGGGGGGGGGGGGGGGGGGGGGGGGGGGGGGGGGGGGGGGGGGGGGGGGGGGGGGGGGGGGGGGGGGGGGGGGGGGGGGGGGGGGGGGGGGGGGGGGGGGGGGGGGGGGGGGGGGGGGGGGGGGGGGGGGGGGGGGGGGGGGGGGGGGGGGGGGGGGGGGGGGGGGGGGGGGGGGGGGGGGGGGGGGGGGGGGGGGGGGGGGGGGGGGGGGGGGGGGGGGGGGGGGGGGGGGGGGGGGGGGGGGGGGGGGGGGGGGGGGGGGGGGGGGGGGGGGGGGGGGGGGGGGGGGGGGGGGGGGGGGGGGGGGGGGGGGGGGGGGGGGGGGGGGGGGGGGGGGGGGGGGGGGGGGGGGGGGGGGGGGGGGGGGGGGGGGGGGGGGGGGGGGGGGGGGGGGGGGGGGGGGGGGGGGGGGGGGGGGGGGGGGGGGGGGGGGGGGGGGGGGGGGGGGGGGGGGGGGGGGGGGGGGGGGGGGGGGGGGGGGGGGGGGGGGGGGGGGGGGGGGGGGGGGGGGGGGGGGGGGGGGGGGGGGGGGGGGGGGGGGGGGGGGGGGGGGGGGGGGGGGGGGGGGGGGGGGGGGGGGGGGGGGGGGGGGGGGGGGGGGGGGGGGGGGGGGGGGGGGGGGGGGGGGGGGGGGGGGGGGGGGGGGGGGGGGGGGGGGGGGGGGGGGGGGGGGGGGGGGGGGGGGGGGGGGGGGGGGGGGGGGGGGGGGGGGGGGGGGGGGGGGGGGGGGGGGGGGGGGGGGGGGGGGGGGGGGGGGGGGGGGGGGGGGGGGGGGGGGGGGGGGGGGGGGGGGGGGGGGGGGGGGGGGGGGGGGGGGGGGGGGGGGGGGGGGGGGGGGGGGGGGGGGGGGGGGGGGGGGGGGGGGGGGGGGGGGGGGGGGGGGGGGGGGGGGGGGGGGGGGGGGGGGGGGGGGGGGGGGGGGGGGGGGGGGGGGGGGGGGGGGGGGGGGGGGGGGGGGGGGGGGGGGGGGGGGGGGGGGGGGGGGGGGGGGGGGGGGGGGGGGGGGGGGGGGGGGGGGGGGGGGGGGGGGGGGGGGGGGGGGGGGGGGGGGGGGGGGGGGGGGGGGGGGGGGGGGGGGGGGGGGGGGGGGGGGGGGGGGGGGGGGGGGGGGGGGGGGGGGGGGGGGGGGGGGGGGGGGGGGGGGGGGGGGGGGGGGGGGGGGGGGGGGGGGGGGGGGGGGGGGGGGGGGGGGGGGGGGGGGGGGGGGGGGGGGGGGGGGGGGGGGGGGGGGGGGGGGGGGGGGGGGGGGGGGGGGGGGGGGGGGGGGGGGGGGGGGGGGGGGGGGGGGGGGGGGGGGGGGGGGGGGGGGGGGGGGGGGGGGGGGGGGGGGGGGGGGGGGGGGGGGGGGGGGGGGGGGGGGGGGGGGGGGGGGGGGGGGGGGGGGGGGGGGGGGGGGGGGGGGGGGGGGGGGGGGGGGGGGGGGGGGGGGGGGGGGGGGGGGGGGGGGGGGGGGGGGGGGGGGGGGGGGGGGGGGGGGGGGGGGGGGGGGGGGGGGGGGGGGGGGGGGGGGGGGGGGGGGGGGGGGGGGGGGGGGGGGGGGGGGGGGGGGGGGGGGGGGGGGGGGGGGGGGGGGGGGGGGGGGGGGGGGGGGGGGGGGGGGGGGGGGGGGGGGGGGGGGGGGGGGGGGGGGGGGGGGGGGGGGGGGGGGGGGGGGGGGGGGGGGGGGGGGGGGGGGGGGGGGGGGGGGGGGGGGGGGGGGGGGGGGGGGGGGGGGGGGGGGGGGGGGGGGGGGGGGGGGGGGGGGGGGGGGGGGGGGGGGGGGGGGGGGGGGGGGGGGGGGGGGGGGGGGGGGGGGGGGGGGGGGGGGGGGGGGGGGGGGGGGGGGGGGGGGGGGGGGGGGGGGGGGGGGTGGGGGGGGGGGGGGGGGGGGGGGGGGGGGGGGGGGGGGGGGGGGGGGGGGGGGGGGGGGGGGGGGGGGGGGGGGGGGGGGGGGGGGGGGGGGGGGGGGGGTGGGGGGGGGGGGGGGGGGGGGGGGGGGGGGGGGGGGGGGGGGGGGGGGGGGGGGGGGGGGGGGGGGGGGGGGGGGGGGGGGGGGGGGGGGGGGGGGGGGGGGGGGGGGGGGGGGGGGGGGGGGGGGGGGGGGGGGGGGGGGGGGGGGGGGGGGGGGGGGGGGGGGGGGGGGGGGGGGGGGGGGGGGGGGGGGGGGGGGGGGGGGGGGGGGGGGGGGGGGGGGGGGGGGGGGGGGGGGGGGGGGGGGGGGGGGGGGGCGTGTAAGTGAACAGCAGGGGAATTCCCATTCAGCACAGTGGTGTATGATGTGAATACAAGGGATATCTGTAAACAGAATATAATGTAACAGTGAATAATTACGGTGTAGTACTGAGAACCATAGAATGAAATAAAGGGTGTAGGGGAATGGTGAAGAACCGAGTGAAAGGGCATAAGCAGAATGCACCGAGTGTATGAGTACCCATAATGTGAAAAAAAATTGGGAAGAAAAACAAAAAAAAAAAAAGAGAAAAAAAGAGAGAACCCACCCAAATGCCAGAAAGAACCAGTCTTGAGTATGATGTAAAAAGAAGAAAATATGTGAGATATGGTGTATAATGGGTGCCATGTGCATAGGGTATGAAGAGTGTGAAGTGCGTGAATACCTGGAATTGCCGGATGCCAGTCAGCCCGTAAAGTCCCCCCAACATCACGCTAGGTCGTGCTAAGAGAGACGAGGCAGCATCAGCCGCATGCAGGCGACTAGCGCCTGCATATAAGCAAACCCCCGCCTCCGTCAATCAACACGCCAGAGCGACAAACAGCACGTCAGCACGTAGCGTCAATGTGACGTCACACGTGCCGGCGTACGGAGCGTGATGTCGACACACAGCGGGAGATGGGACCCAAACCCCGCAACCAATGAGGTCGAGGGAATGAGGGGACAACCCCGGTGTGTGTCGCAGTTCCCGGGAGTGGATAAGAACCACCCCCAAAAGGCTAACTTAGCAGCACCATAATAGAACAAGGATCACCGAATAAAGCAAATGGCAGGGAACGGCACTTGTATGTGTGCCACCAGCAATACATGGGATAGATATAATAGTGTGTGTTTCCATCCCTATTTAATTGAGAAAGAGAAATGTTGGGACTTTGTGTGAGACCATGACCATCCAGTACACAGGTCTCCATCCCTATTTGAATAAGAAAAAAAAGGGGGGGGGGGCAGTTGGGACTTTATATGAAACACAACACTAAGGCAGCAAAAGTCGTCAAGTGTGATAGAATAGGTATATTTTTTTGTGGGTTGGCACTACGTGAACATAAGATGTTGTAGATGATACAGACATTGAATAAATGAGTATGATATAAAGTATAAAAATATGAAGAATTTATTAACATTATAATAGAATGGTAATATGTTAAAAAATGTCACATTGTAGTAGAATGGTAGTATATTAAACACTATAACATGTGAAACATGATAACAACATTCAGCGCTGCAACCAACATGTATAGACACAGTCGGAATAGAACTGGTACAAAATTGATGACTTAGGCATTGAAATCCCATAGTGGATACATGATTGCTGTGACACGACATCAAATATCAATGCTCGACGCGTTTCGTGGAAGATAGTCCATTCATCAGGAGCAGCTAGATAAGGGATCCCTTCTTTTTACATCATACTCAAGACTGGTTCTTTCTGGCATTTGGGTGGGTTCTCTCTTTTTTTCTCTTTTTTTTTTTTTTGTTTTTCTTCCCAATTTTTTCACATTATGGGTACTCATACACTCGGTGCATTCTGCTTATGCCCTTTCACTCGGTTCTTCACCATTCCCCTACACCCTTTATTTCATTCTATGGTTCTCAGTACTACACCGTAATTATTCACTGTTACATTATATTCTGTTTACAGATATCCCTTGTATTCACATCATACACCACTGTGCTGAATGGGAATTCCCCTGTTGTTCACTTTTACACGCTATTCCTGGTCTGCCCGGCTCTGCCGCCGTTTGGTTACCTCCTCAGTTCCTGGGGGGATGTTCTACCCACCCCCTTAAGCTCTCTACCAGCTTGACATTATCACATACGTCTTACCAACGTTACTTAATCTACCCATAGGTAAGAGTGCTAGGACCATCTAATATGCTCCCCCTCTTCCTAGTATAGTTTGTTATGACTAATAATCCATACTCTATTATATTACTTTATAGGGATCCCTTATCTAGCTGCTCCTGATGAGTGGACTATCTTCCACGAAACGCGTCGAGCATTGATATTTGTTGTCGTGTCACAGCAATCATGTATCCACTATGGGATTTCAATGCCTAAGTCATCAATTTTGTACCAGTTCTATTCTGACTGTGTCTATACATGTTGGTTGCAGCGCTGAATATTGTTATCATGTTTCACATGTTATAGTGTTTAATATACTACCATTCTACTACAATATGACATTTTTTAACATATTACCATTCTATTATAATGTTAATAAATTCTTCATATTTTTATACTTTATATCATACTCACTTATTCAATGTCTGTATCATCTACAACATCTTATGTTCACGTAGTGCCAACCCACAAAAAAATATACCTATTCTATCACACTTGACGACTTTTGCTGCCTTAGTGTTGTGTTTCATATAAAGTCCCAACTGCCCCCCTTTTTTTTACTCTGTTAGTTTTACTTTTGACTGATAAATGGGAAAATCAAAATATAGTGGACATGGAATTTATATATTATTTTTTCAAGCATTCATTTTTACTAATGGCTTAAAATTCTGCTAAATGTGGCATAGTTTATTTTAGTATTACATTTATATTGGTTGCAGATATCTAGACAGTGTCTTAGTATGCATTATTTAGACCTCTGATCGAACTTGCATTTAAACATTGCTTTGCTCATCCATGTGTGTATTTGCATTTTTTTTTTTTTAATGCTTTTCTAAATTCCCAACTTCCACCAATGTAACCTTAAGCATTGAACATTGTTGCTGTACTAGCCATATGCTTATCCTGACTCTGCAGGATCTGCATTGCTAAAGCATTTGTTCTGTGGGTGTGCACCCTGCGGAGAGCTAAAATTTCAAACTCTTCTATTACCCTTCTTCTCACTTCTAACAGATGCCATGGATTTTCTAAGATCTCTTGCTTTGTAGCATGTTATTATTTACAGTAGGTTTTCTCGCAATGGCTTCTTGAATATTCTGTCTGTCAAAAAGGCAGTGTTTGGGTTTTCCCGATTCTGGATAATTTTCTTTCTGTTTCTACTTCTTCCATCAAATCTCAGAGATCCCAACCATGATTGACATCTTTCATGTAAACCTGAAACTTATGCACTGCTTGATTGGCCGTATTGTACTTAATTTGTCACTCAAAGTTGTGTTCATCCATCCAGTATCTATTGCTAATTTAACTGTCTTTTTTCAGAGAGCTACATTTGAGTTTTGCATCACAGGGTCTGCTTAGATATATGTTCCTTACAAGAAAAGTTAATATGTATTTCACTTGTTTATTCCTTGGACTTAATTAGAAATTGCCTAAAAGTGATGTAAAGTAAAAACAAAAAGTGATTTTTGATTAGTTGAGATGGAAACTTAGCCAGTTCAGCAGAAACTGGCTGAATTTGGATCCATCTATGTTTCTGCTAGAAATTAATCAACTGTTAAAAAAAACACTCAATCGATCGGTACCTGCAGCCAATTTGATGCAGCGCTGATCAGTGCAATTAGGGGGAACAGTTGTGTTGAGCAGGCGGTGGTGGTGAGAACAATGGTGCCCATCATGAGGCGGGGGACGCAATAGGGCTTAGCAAGGAAAACAGGTTAGGGGGAACAGTAGTGCCCAGTCAGGGGTTGGGGGAGAACAATGGTGCTATGCAGGGGGAGGGGGGAGCAGAAATCATTAAAGAAGCAATCAAAATTAAAAGGGAGAGCAGAAGAAGATGAGAGAGAAACAAGCAATACGCAAGCGAGAGCCAAAAGAGAAGAGCTAAGCAAGAGCAAGAGCAAGCAGCAAAGAGAGCTGGCAAAGCAAGAGACAGCAAAAGAGCAATAGAGAGCAAAAAAATGAAAAACAAAGATGAGCAGAGCCAAGAGAAGGCAACAGCCAAAAGCAGAGAGAGGCAAAAGGCGTGAAGCAACCCCCCCCACACCCCCCCCACCCCACTCCAACTAACACAAACCAACACCAACCACACCACACACCACCCCTCACACCGCCAACCACCACACCACCACCACCACAACACCGCCCCTCCATCATAGAGCAAAAGAGAGGCAAAGTGAGCAAGAGGCCATAGGTAGTGAGCAAGGAAGCAAGAGAGATGGCAATAGAAAAGCAAGTGCAAGGAGCAGCAATCAGCACAGAGAGAGCAAGAAAGAGCGCTAGAGAAGAGCATAGAAGGAGAAGCCAATAGCAGAATTGATGAGGCCAGTGAAGCATAGTAGAGGCAAGAGCACTTGGCGAGAGCATGTAGTGAGAAGCCAGCAAAGAGCCAAAGAGCAAAGCAAGTTAGCCCGCCTGGCAGAAGAAGAGAAGAGAGAAGCAAATGCAAGAAAGCAAAAGAGCAAAGAGCAATCGTTTAGCAGCAAAGTTTTGAAAAGCAATAGCCTGCAAAAAGAAGAATGAGCAAGCAAGAGAAAGAGAGCAATAGCAGATTCGCGAGCATAGCAAAGAGCAAAGCAGCTGGAGAAGCTCAAGCAGCAATCAGAGAGCGAAAGTGAGAGAAGAGAGCAGAAAGAAAGAGAGTAGTGAAGAATAGAAGCCTGGAGCTAGCACTGCAAACGAGCAAAAGCGCAAATTGCAAGCACAACTGAGAAAGGAGAGCAAAGAGCAAGCAATAGCAAGGGCATAGGCATAAGAGAAGAGAGAGCATAGCCAGGACAAGCAAGAGCATTAGAGAAGAGCAGCAAGTCAAACAAGCATAGCAGTAGAGCTAAGCAGCAGGCAAAGCAAGAGAGCAAGTAAAGCCTCAAAAGCCAAGAGAAGCACAGCCAGCAAAGAGCTATGAGCAAAGCAAAGCAAGAGCAAGAAACGCAGAGGCAAGCAAGAGTAGAGAGCAAGCTAAGCAAGAGCATTAGAGCAAAGAAAGAGCAGAGCTCTAAAAAGCAAGCAAGAAATCAAGTGTAGTTGCAGCAAGCAAGAGCAGCAAAGCAATAAGAAAAGCAAACGCAGAGCATACAGCAAGTAGCAGCAAAGAGCAGACAGCCGGAAAGAGAGCAAGAAGACGCATTATAAAAGAGCATAGCAAAAGCACAGCAAGAGCAAAGAGAGAGCAAGGAAGGTAGAGAGAAAGCATAGTTAAGCAGATGAAAGAGAAGTTGAGCAAAGCCAAAAAATTAGAGAAAGCAAGAGCAAGGGCAAGAGCATAAGAAGGTCAGAGCTAGCAAGATGCAAGCAAAAGCAATGAGCAGAGCAAAGAAGTGAGAGCATAGTAGCAGAAAGCAATCATGGGAGCAAGCATAAGGAGAAGAGCAAGCAGCAATGAGCATTACGGAACAGCAATAGTGAAAGAGTGAAGCATGTAAAACAGCATAGAGAGAAGAGAGAAGTAGAGCAAGCAATAAGAAAGAGCAAAAGTGTGAGAGAGAGCAAAAAGCAAAGAAGAGCAATAGTTAGAGAGAGCGCAAAGAGTAAGAGAGGCAAAGCAGCAAGAGAGAGCAAGAGGAGCAAGAAGCAGCCGCAAGAGAGCATAGAGAAGCCAAGAGAGCAAATGATGGGCAATCGAAGAGCAGAAAAGCAATAGAGCAGAGGAGCATAGTTGCAGCAGAGCAGAGTGCAAAGCAAGAGCAATAAGCAAAAGGAAGCAAGAAAGAGAGCAGAAGAAGAGAAGCCAAAGAGAGAAGAAGAGAGAGTAGAGCAAGAGGAAGGAAGAAGCAAGGAAGGAGAGAGAAAGAGCATTAGTTTTTGCAGGGGGAGGGGGGAGCAATAGTTTTTAGCAGGGGGTGGTGAGAACAATATTGCCTAGCAAGGGATGGGGAGGAACAATAGTGGGGGTAAACATTGGTGTCAGACAACAGGGGCGGGGGGAGCATTAGTTTTTAGCAGGGGGTGGTGAGAACAATATTGCCTAGCAAGGGATGGGGAGGAACAATAGTGGGGGTAAACATTGGTGTCAGACAACAGTTACCTTGCATAGAAGTTTGTACCTCATGCTAATGCTTTCTCTCCTGCTGCTGGGTCGATAAAAACTGTCAGGTAGGAAATCAAGCTGCTGCACAAAGTCTGCATAGAGGTGTTGGAATGCGGTTTCCAACAAACAGCTCTGGTACACAACTTCGATCTGTCGGGCTCAAAGATTGTATTAAAATCCCCAGGCAACCCAGTAGAGTCTGGGACGGTTGGGTGGTTATGCAGTTGCTTCCCAAACAGTATTTCCCGCATGCCTTGGGATTTTGGTAGCCTAAAGTGTTCAATAAAACATTGCATGGTGTTGGCATCAGAAAATCCATCCTTTTACAATAATGTTGCTGTGTTACAAACTTAAAGTGGTTGTAAACCCGAAATAAAAAAAACCTGTAAAACAAAGGCATAATGAGCTAGTATGCATAACATACTACCTCATTATGAAATGCTTACCTTAGGTCAAAGCTGTTGCAGTGGTCCCCACACACCGCTGGGACTGGCAAGTTATTTCCAGGTTTGCAGGTTATGTCACTCCCACGCGTGGGAGCCGCCGGGCATGGCTGCTGAAGGAAATAGGATTTTTATAACCGCTTACCTGTAAAATCCTTTTTTTGGAGTACATCATGGGACACAGAGCCTATGTAATAACTTAATGGGTTATGGACCACCTTCAGGTGTTGACACTGGTGTATACCCAATACAGGAAGTTCACTCCCCTATATAACCCCTCCTTCCAGAAGTACCTCAGTTTTTGCAGCAAAGCAATATACTTAAACCCCATAAAGAGGGGAGGGACCTCTGTGTCCCATGATGTACTCCAAGAAAAGGATTTTACAGGTAAGCTGTTATAAAAATCCTATTTTCTTTTATTGTACATCATGGGACGATATCCTCATACCTCCTTACATCCACCTGATAACATTTTGTGAATGTATGTACTGAAGACCAAGTTGCGGCCTTGCAGATCTGAGCCATGGAGGCCTGGTGACGCACTGCCCAAGAAGCACTAACCGACCTGGTAGAGTGCGCCTTAACATGAAACGGGGGAATCTTACCCCTTAAAACATAAGTTTGATTTATAACTTGCCAAATCCACTTCGCAACAGTGGATTTTGACGCTGCCTATCCTTTCTTAGGACCCTCTGGCAGAATAAATAAGACATCAGTCTTACGAATCTGAGCAGTTGTCTTTAAATAGATTTTCACTGCTCTCACCACACCAAGACAATGTAGTGACTTCTCTTTCATGGAACATGGTTTTGGAAAAAACGATGGCAGCACAATATCTTGGTTCAGGTGAAAATCTGAAACCACTCATGGTAAAAAGTCTGGACGAGGGTGTAACACCACTCTGTCCTCATGAATAATCAAATATGGCTCTTTACAAGAAAGAGCAGCCAATTCTGAAACCCTCCTTACTGAGGATATAGCAACCAAAAATGCCAGCTTCCTTGCCAGAAGGACTAAGGGAATATGCTGTATCGGTTCAAATGGCTGTTTGTGTAACACTGACAAAACTAAGTTCAAGTCCCAATGGCTTAAAGTTGATTTTAACTGGTGGATTAATCTGCATCACCCATTGCATAAAATCCCGGACTAAAGAATGCATAGCAAGTGGTCTTTGTAATAAAATCAATAAGGCTGAGACTTGGCCCTTAATAGTACTCAGGGCCAACTTCATCTCTATGCCTAATTGTAGATAGGCAAGAATTCTGCCTATGATATATCTCCGAGGGTGCCAACCCTTGGATTCACACCAGGAAACATAAGCCTTCTAGACTCTATAATATATAGTTCTGGAAGCTGACTTCCTTGCATTAATCAAAGTGGAGATAACTGACCCAGAAAGCCCACATTTCTTCAGAATGTGGGTTTCAATAGCCAGGCCGTTAAATTTAGCGTTTGTAAAGTAGAATGGAATATCGGCCCCTGTGAGAGCAGGTCTGGCCTTAGTGGGAGGGACCATGGACCCTCCACTGCCTTCTTTACGATTTCTGCGTACCATGACCTTCTGGGCCATGCTGGTGCTACCAGAATTAACGTCTTTCTTTCCAGCTTGATCCTGCAAAGAAGTCGTGGCAGCAACTGAATAGGGGGGAATTCATAGATCAGTGAGAACTGATCCCATGGGGTTATCAACGCATCTGTTCCACATGCGATAGGATCCCTTGTCCTGGACACAAAGTTGACTAACTTCATGTTGAATCTGGACGCTAGAAGATCTACGTCCGGAGTCCCCCATCTTTGGCAAACAGCCCGAAAAATGTTGGGGTGAAGTGAACTGCTGGCGACTTAAGTAGTTCGCCTGCAAATTATCTATTCCGGGAATGAAGACTGCTGATAGGCATGGAACATTCCTTTCTGCCCTAGTTAGAATATGGTTCACCTCTCTCTGTGCTGAGAGACTCTTGGTGCCCCCTTGGTGATTCACCCCTTGGTGATTGATATAGGCCACAGTCGTGGCATTGTAGGATTGGATCCTGACAGGACAATTCCTTAACCTGGAAGTCCAGGCCTTCAAAGCCAGATGCACTGCCCGAAAGGATGTTGGTCCTATGTAATAATCACATTTTCTGAGAGACAGAATTTGGGGTTTTCACTAGCTGTAAGCCATAATCATCAAAATTAAAATAATTACATTTTATTTGAATTACTAAAATAAATTAACTTTTTGAGATGATATTCACATTTTTTGAGATGCACTTGTATATCTTTTTATATATAAACACAATTGTGCAAAAAACATTTAAATTTCTTCTCAATTCTCTTTAGTAAAAGCTCTTGCATTCTACCTCTGTCCTGTAGAAAATGTTTTGTTAACTGTTGGGATCAGCTGAATAGTCATAAATACATTTATTTTTCAGAGCTTATAATTATCTTTTTGTATGTCTAATTATTTTATTTTTAATTTTGAAAATGATTTTACAGGTTTGAGTTGCCAGGATGAAACTGATATTTAAACCACTAAAATACATTTTAAACTACTAAAGTTAATCAGCGCTTTGCCCATGCAAACCTGCAGGTTCAGTTTAATACAGACCAAAAGAGACATATACAGTATACTATACTTACTTTCCTTTTACTCCCACACCACTCTCTTTTGCTCCCAGTGCAAAAGAACGTATTATGTATGCTATAATTTGTCAACAGCACCAATTGGTCCAATACAGTCACATGCTCTTCTAAACCTAGACATTCTGGATGTATTTTTTTTGCTTCCAGCTCTTAATGGTATTGTTGGGGTAGTGAAGGAAAGGTAAGTATGTACTATTTGTTTTTCCTGTTCTGCTTGATGCTGTAAGACGGGCTGTACTAATGTGTTAAAGTCAGGATTAAACGCTGCTTGATTAACTTATTAAGAATTGTTATGTGTGGAAGGCAGTAAAAGTAGTAAAAAGGTTAGAGGGTATGACAAAATATGCCCCCCTCTGGAATAATAAAAACTTGCAGGAAGTAGAGATGATAGGGAAAATTAAAGAGTGGAAAATAAAAGGGATAGATAAGTTGGCCCAGATGTACGAGGGAAAGATATTAAAGACATTTACAGCACTGAGAGTGAAAATATGATATACCTAAACATTCATTTTATAAATATCTAAAAATTAGACATGCTTTAAATAGACAATTTGAGAAACAAGGTCCAATTTGGAACAACTCTCCGGTGTACCAAAGAATAGATTCCCAAGATAAGAGTAGAGGATTTATAGCAGAAATGTATCCGTACATATGCGAAGGTAGTATAGAAAATCCAGAAAGGCTTAAAGCGGTAGTAAATTCGCTGACATGTTTTTTTTTGTTTTTTTATACACCTGTAAGGGAAAAGGCATAATGAGCTAGTATGCACCGCATACTAGCTCATTATGAAATACTTACCTTAGAACGAGGCGTCGGTAACTCACCTGGTCCACGCCGAGGTCGCTGACATGTTGCCTTGGCGTGTCTTCCGGGTATCGCGACTCCAGCGCTGTGAGTGGCTGGAGCCGCGATGTCGTCACTCCCACGCATGCGCATGGGAGACTTCTTCCCGGCAGGGTTCGTATTCTGCCGGCCTTTCAGCCGAGAATCCCCCGTGCGCATGCGCCGCTGCAGTCAGTGGCGCATTGCACGGGGAATATCTCCTAAACCGTACAGGTTTAGGAGATATTTTTTTTACCTACAGGTAAGCCTCATTATAGGCTTACCTGTAGGTGAAAGTCCAAAATTTGACTTTACTTCCACTTTAAGAGCAGGGGGAAATGGGAGAAAGCATTTGGAACGTTCTCAGATGAACAGTGGATGAGGATACTGGAGAAAGGACACGTGGTATCGGTCTCGCCCGCTCAGAAGGTCTCATATTTGATGTTGCTACATAGGACATAATGTACACCTAAGAGACTATAGGAGTTCGGGTGGAGAACAGGTGCCCTAGGTGTCAGGACACTGGGGATTTAGCACATATAGTATGGAAGTGCCCAAAATTGTACCGTTACTGGTCAGAAATTCTTAACACCTTGAACACGGTACTCAATGTAAGGCTAGAAATGAACCCCAGATTGTGTATATTGGGACTGGATGAGGGGATAAATAGTGGATCCTCTGCAATCAATGTGGTGATGAGAGATTTGTTTCAGGCGAGAAAGCTAATAGCACAGAGGTGGCAGGCCGAGAAACCCCCAACGGTAGGAGAATGGATACGATTAACAACAAACAGTATGGAAGGAAAGAACGGTGTATATAAGAGGAAACCTGAGAGAGTTTGAAACCATGTGGAGACCATGGCTGGATAAATTGGAAAACCCACTATGTAGATAGGGAGGAGGGATGGGGGAAGAGGGAGAATAATAGAGAGAAAAAAGAGAATATATCAGGTGTCATGAGGGAAGGATGGGAAGGATAAAAAGAGTTAAAGGTTGAAGGGTACCTCTAGTAAAGTGTGAGAAATGGATTTTACTTAAATGTATGTACTATGTAAGTAGAGAATGTATTTTGTATGATAATGAAGAAAATAAATAAAGATTATGTAATAAAAAAAAAAAGAATTGTTATTATGCCAGAGTAGTACCGTATTTTCCGGCATATAAGACGACCTTTTATACTTAAAAAAAAAAAAAAAAAAAAAAAAGCCCAATAATCGGGGGTCGTCTTATACGCCGGGTATAGAATGCTGCCCGATGGATGTCAGCCCCCTGAATGTCCGCTAATACTGTATGTGGATTCAGCTACATACAGTATACGCCGCTGAGCCAATCCCGGCGAGCGATGTAGTCTATTAATGAATTCAGAGCCTGCTCGGATTGGAGTAACAACATCTGCCAATCCGAGCAGGCTGCATACAGTAGCCTTCTCGGATTGGCTTTGAGAGAGAGAGAGGCACAGGCTGATGAGCCTCCTGGCTAATAAATAGACCTCACTGGGTCTGCTCCATTCCTGCAGGAATGTTCCCTCACAGCCCTTTTCTCTCTCAGCACCACACTGATTATCCCAGGTAAGGCAAAACTATACCCCAGGTGGGGGAGCAGGGTGTGGCCAGTACTTAACCCCTTGCTGCCTACAGACCTTTCACTGCCATTAATTTTCCTTAAGAACCTCAAGATTCTGTGTGGCAGATACACACCATCCATCACTGACAAGGGCAACTAATTTTGGCTGATCTCCTTGCATTGCAACTCTGCATTAGTCCAGTGGTAAATGGGGTATACACTATATATAACACCCCCAGATGATGTCTGTTTAAGGAGAAACTCGTCGGGAAGGGCTTGCTGATGCCATTGCGTTGTCAGATTTTAACTATATGCTTTTCACATGTTGGTACCCATTTTTGTTTTTTAAATAAAAAGTTTTTTGAAACGGTATCACACTACGAGGCTCAATTTTTCTCCTTCGGTCCATACTATACGGGAAAGAACTACTGTCTTTTAGCCATCTTATGGTGGATATCCACAGCATCTATTCCGGGTAGTATTCCGTCCGCTCTTGTGCACATTGCAGTCTAGAAGTTACCACATATCCCTTTGGGTGTGTTTACACCAACAAGCACGTGAGACTCATTAGGTATACGTGCTTAGTCACTGTAATATTTCTAGACAACTCACTTTGTCACTTACTTTGGATTTTGATGTTTTATGGACTAGAATATGTCTGCATAGTCAGACTCATGTGTTTATATGATTGTCATTGCACCTTTTTTTTATTTCTACACATTTGCACAGTGGAGATATATATTGTTCACTACTGCTACTTAGTTTACAGTTACTCTATGACATTTATTGTATGATACAAGTTCTTTTATATCATATACAGTGATCACCATTGAGTCATTATAATTCGTTTGTCACTTTGGTTGTCTTGAATATTAGTATTCATAGTCTTTAGCGCTGCACTATATTTATTATTACTATATACAATCACCCGACACTAGTTTAGTTTCCACAATCCATGACTTCACTTCACAGTTCACACAAATATGTTTTAAATTCAAACTGTAGCACTGACGCAAGTCATTTTTTTTCCACAGTAGCATGACAATCCCTCCACCTCCGGTTGAACTAGTCACTCACCTTATGGCATGGACCCCTGTGCAAACAAGTGGTCATGCAAGCGGGTATCAAAAGGGTTAACAAGGACCATAAACTTCTCTCACGTCTCCTTAGATCTCAGCAAGGACACCAGGTCATGGGTAGAAAGAAAAGATCTAAGTGCTCACCGCTTAAGTATAAGATTTGATTTTTGTTTTAACACAAACTACTCACATAAAGATGATAAAAACAGCAGGTAAAGCTGACAATCGTGTTAGTTCCATAGGGCAGCAGCGGGTGACCTCATGCGTAGCTCCTACCCCGTACGCGTTGCGTTGGGGGAGGAGTCCGGTGACGTCACCGGATCTCTGACAAAACTCCCTGACACACACACACACACACACACACACACACACACACACACACACACACACACACACACACACACACACACACACACACACACACACACACACACATACACACACACACATATATATATATATATATATATATATATATATATATATATACACACACACTAAAATAAGTATTGAACACAGCTCCATTTTTCTGGGTAAACATATTTCTAGACGTGCTATTGACAACCCATGCAATCCATATATATAAAGAAACCAAAACAAATAAGTTCAGAAATTGTTGCTTCGTACAATATCCTTTGTTGGTAATGACAGTTCCAAGACGCCTCCTGTATGGAGAAACTAGACACCTGAATTGCTCAGGTGTGATTTTGGCCCATTTTTCCACACAGTCTTCAAATCTTGAAGGTTCCATGGGCCTCTTCAATGAAAGCTGATCTTTATTTCTTTCTATAGATTTTCTATTAGATTCAAGTCAGGTGATTGGCTGGGCCATTCTACCTGCTTTATTTTCTTTCTTTGAAATCAATTGAGCGTTTCCTTGGCTTTGTGTTTGGAATCATTGTCTTGCTGAAATGTCCACCCTCATTTCATCTTCATCATCCCTGTAGATGGCAGCGGATGTTTATCAAGAATGTCTTGGTCCATTTTTCCATTCATCCTTTCTTCAATGATATGAAGTTTGCCAGTACCATATGCTGAAAAACAGCCCCACACCATGATGTTACCACCTCCAAACTTCCCTGTTGGTATGGGGGTGTTTTCGGGTCGATGTGCAGTGCTATTTGACCTTGGTGTGCATTATGGCATCCAAAGAGTTCAATTTTGATCTCATCTGACCAGACTATATTATCCCAGTATTTCACAGACTTGTCTAAATGTTGTGCAGCGAACTTTAACCACTAGGCGCCCGTGCTATAGCCGAAAGACGGCTGCAGCGCGGACGCTCCCTGCAGGGGGGACGTCCCTGGACGTCCTCCTTTTTACTTCCCTAATGCGCGCTCCTGAGAGCGCGCATCAGGGAAGTTCTGTGCTGGCCGTGTCCGTAGGACACAGCCAGTCACAGATCGCTGTAAACGGCCAATCACAGCGGCCGTTTACAGTGAGATCGGCGTGTCCAATGAGAGATGATCTTATATGGAAACATATGAGATCATCTGTCAGCGCCGCTCTCTCTCCTCACACAGACAGCGTGTGAGAAGAGAGAGATGAGCGGCCGTAAGTAAAAAAAAAAATAAACTAAATGTGCGATCTGTGCCCGCTGCCTGCTGCCCCATCTGTCCCCCCCCTGCCCGCTGCCATCTGTCTTCATCTGCCCCCCCTGCCCGCTGCCATCTGTCTTCATCTGTCCCCCCCCCTGCCCACTGCCATCTGTCTTCAGCTGTCCCCCGCTGCCATCTGTCTTCATCTGTCCCCCCCTGCCCGCTGCCATCTGTCTTCATCTGTCCCCCCCTGCCCGCTGCCATCTGTCTTCATCTGCCCCCCCTGCCCGCTGCCATCTGTCTTCATCTGCCCCCCCTGCCCGCTGCCATCTGTCTTCATCTGTCCCCCCTGCCCCTTGCCACCTGTCCCCAGTCCACGTGTCCCCAGTGCCATCTGTCCTCAGTGCATCTGTCCTCAGTGCACCTGTCCCCAGTGCCACATCAGTGCCATATCAGTGCCATCTGTCATCAGTGTCACTTGTCATCGGTGCCACATATCAGTGCCATCTGTCATCAGTGTCACGTATCAGTGCCATCTGTCATCAGTGTCACATATTAGTGCCATCTCTCATCAGTGCCACGTATTAGTGCCATCTGTCAGTGTCACGTGTCATCAGTACCCCGTACTAGTGCCATCTGTCATCAGTGCCACGTATCAGTGCCACCTGTCATCAGTGCCACGTCAGTGTCACGTGTCATTGTCCTGGTGCTCCAGGGCCTTCAAAAGTATAATAGGTAGTCAAGAAGTTAGATGTGTAATTTATGCTCCTAGAACACGTGATGGCGCTCCCTGCATGTTGGGCCTCTCTAAGTGGCCAGGCTGTGGAAAAGTCCCACACATGTGGTATCGTAATACTCAGGAGGAGTAGCAAAATTTATTTTGAGGTGTCATTTGTGGTATACACATGCCATGTGAGAGAAATTACAATGACAATTTTGTGGAAAAAAATAAAAAAAAATCATTTTACAAAGAATTGTGGGAAAAAAATGTCAACATCAAAAAGCTCACGATGCCTCTTACTAAATACCTTGGAATGTCTACTTTCAAAAAAGGGGTCATTTGGGGGGTATTTGCACTTCCCTGGCTTGTTCGGGTCACAAGAAATGAGATAGGCCACCAGTACATCAGATGTGATCAATTTTGTATAATTCGCACCACAGTTTGTAGACTCTCTAACTTTCTCAAAGACCAAATAATATCCACTAATTTGGGTTATTTTTACCAAAGATATGTGGCAGTATAAATTGTGGCCAAAATGTATGAAGAAAAATTAATAATTTGCTAAATTTTATCACAGAAACAAAGAAAAATGCTTTTTTTTCAAAATTTTCGGTCTTTTTTCATTTATAGCGCAAAAAATAAAAAAACCCAGAGGTGATCAAATACCACCAAAAGAAAGCTCTATTTGTGGGAAAAAAGGACAAAAAATTTATTTGGGTTCAGTGTTGCATGACTGAGTAATTGTCATTCAAAGTGTGAGAGCACCGAAAGCTGAAAATTGGTCTGGGCAGGAAGGGTGTTTAAGTGCCCAGTAAGCAAGTGGCTTAAGAAAAACATGTTGAAGCTTCAACATGTTTTCCTTAGCAATGGAGTCTTGCGTGGTGAGTGTGCATACAGGCCATGGTGGTTAAGTGCATTACTTACTGTTTTCTTTGCAACAATTGTACCTGCCAATTCCAGGTCTTTCTGAAACTCTCCACAAGTGAGTCCTTGGCTATTGGACAACTCTTCTGATAATTCTTTTGACGTCTTTGTCAGAAAACTTGCAAGGAGCACCTGGTGCTGGATTATAGTGAACTGATTTTCACTTCCGGATTATGGAGTGGTCACTAGAACATGCAAAAGTTTAGAAATCCTTCGGTAACCAATGCCATCAGTATGTAAATATAAAGGGATCAGCGCAACTTCTTAATTATAAACATCAATGATACTAAAAAATGAATACAAATATTGAATAACAATGATGTGCTAAATGTGACAAACAATATGGTGCCAAATAATAAATCCATGTTGCAAAAAGTTCTTCCAAGTGTCGGAAAAACAATCCTTCCAATTACATTTTTCTGCAAACAATGTTCCCGTGACTTAACAAGATTGCTTAGTACTCACAGAACTCTCACCTCTGTGTAATGTTGAATCTGCCTTGTATGTATCTATGGTGGTAGTGGGCTTCCACTTCCAGGCTCCTGATTACCAGGTCACTCAAAGTTCCAGGTATCATGTGAGAATAAAATAAATGCCTCCCGATGTGTAAAAACGTTTAAACAACCAAAGATTTGTTAAAAAGCCAAGTGGAATCTTACATAAATAAAATTTTAAAAGCGCATGTAAACTGTTCCACTCTGTACTTCCAGCCACGCCCTACACGTTACGTCTTCTTATCAGGGGAATCAGATTGGATCTCAAATGATCGTATTTATATGCGATAACAGGAAGTTGATTGGGGGCCATTTTCTTGAAGACAGTGTCTCTAATGACATAGCAGCAATTTTCTTGGTTTGAAAAAAAACAGTGATGTATTTAGCCCATATTGTATAACTAAGGCAGAAAAAAGTAGTACCTATGATAGTGACTTCATCTACATAGTCATAATGGCCACCTGCTAGTTTATACAAAATAGAATAAAAAATAGAAATAAACATAGAAAAAGCCCTCAGGTGTAAGCGTACGCAAGGTATTGATCTATTTGGATTCCTTCTGGCTTATAGATCTGACCTTTTGTGCCCATCTCCATGGTTTGTTATATTTTTCTAGCCCCCAAATCTGTAAATGTGTGGGGTCTTTGTTATAGACCTGTGCAAAATGTCTCGATACGTTGTGTTTGGGGAAGCCATTCATGATGTTTTGGACATGCTCCCTAATTCTAACCTCAAGGCTTCTCTTGGTTCTTCCCACATATTGTAAATTACAGCTGCATTGAAGATGTAAACTACACCTTCAGTATGACAACTTATAAAATCTCTAATTGAATTGGTTTGTCCAGTGCTGATGGCTGCAAAATCTGTTTGTTTCCGTTGTGGTTACTTAGAACATTGACAAGTAAAACAATATTCACAGAGCTAAAACCCTTTCCTTGTAAAGGTGTATCCCCTAATTGGAGGTGGTTCTGCAACATACTTTGCAATAATGTCTCTAAGAGTTGGTGCTCTTATGTAGACTATGTTGGGTTTCTCCGGAAGGATGCTATTGAGGTGTCTATCACTTTTCAATATATGCCATTTTTTTTTTTTACCAGCTTTTCTATTTCCCTATGTTGGATATTATAATCCAGAGTTAGGCAAGGGGCTTCCAAGTTGTGTTGGGACTTGCTTTTATTTTGTAAAAGTAATGTCCTATCAATTTTCTTCACAAGGTAGATTTGATTCTGTATAAATCCATCCGTGTACACTTTGTCTTTAACCACTGCACATCCGGCCGTAGCCGAATGACGGCCTCGGCGCGGATGTCAATTCCCGGGAGGCGATCATATGACGGCCTCCCCTTTCCTCGTTTCCTGTGCGCGCTCATGAGCGCCCAGCAGGGAAATTCTGTGTTAGCCGTGTCCCTCGGACACAGCCAATCACAGATCGCTGTAAACGGCCAATCACAGCGGCCGTTTACAGCACGATCGGCGTGTCCAATGGGAGACGATCTCATATGTAAACATATGAGATCATCTCTCAGCGCCGCTCCCCCTCCTCACACAGAGACAGCGTGTGAGGAGGGGGAGATGAACGGCTGCAGCGCCGTAAGTGTAAAAAAAAAAAAAACGAAATGTGCCATCTGTGCCCACTGCCACCACTGCAACCTGTCCCCAATGCCATCTGCCAGTGCCATCTGTCCCCAATGCCACCTTCCAGTGCCATTTGTCCCCAATGCCACCTTCCAGTGCCATCTGTCCCCAATGCCACCTTCCAGTGCCATCTGTCCCCAATGCCACCTTCCAGTGCCATCTGTCCCCAATGCCACCTTCCAGTGCCATCTGTCCCCAATGCCATCTGTCCCCAGTGCCATCTGTAGTCAGTGCCACCTGTCCCCAGTGCCATCTGTAGTCAGTGCCACCTATCCCCAGTGCCACCTGTCAGTGCCACATGTCATCAGTGCCACATAGTGCCATATCAGTGTCACGTGTCATAAGTGCCACATATTAGTGCCATCTGTCATCAGTGTCACGTATTAGTGCCATCTGTCATCAGTGCCATCTGTTATCAGTGTCACCTGTCATCAGTGCCACGTATTAGTGCCATCTCTCATCAGTGCCACATATTAGTGCCATCTGTCATCAGTGCCCCGTATTAGTACCATCTGTCATCAGTGCCACATCAGTTGCACATGTCATCAGTGCCACGTCAGTGTCACGTGTCATTGTCCTGGTGCTCCAGGGCCTTCAAAAGTGTAATAGGTAGTCAACAAGTTAGATGTGTAATTTATGCTCCTAGAACACGTGATGGCGCTCCCTGCATGTTGGGCCTCTCTAAGTAGCCAGGCTGTGAAAAAGTCCCACACATGTGGTATCGTAATACTCAGGAGTAGCAGAATTTATTTTGGTGTGTCATTTGTGGTATACACATGCCATGTGAGAGAGATAACCTATTACAATGACAATTTTGTAGAAAAAAGTAAAAAAATAATTCATTTTGCAAAGAATTGTGGGAAAAAATGTCAACATCAAAAAGCTCACCATTCCTCTTACTAAATACCTTGGAATGTCTACTTTCAAAAAAGGGGTCATTTGGGGGGTATTTGTACTTTCATGGCTTGTTCGGGTCACAAGAAATGAGATAGGTCACCAGTACATCAGATGTGATCAATTTTGTATAATTTGCACCACCGCTTGTAGACTCTATAACTTTCACAAAGACCAAATAATATCCACTAATTTGGGTTATTTTTACCAAAGATATGTAGCAGTATAAATTGTGGCCAAAATTTTTAAAGAAAAATTAATAATTTCCTAAGTTTTATCACAGAAACAAAGAAAAATGTGTTTTTTTTTTCAAAATTTTCTGTCTTTTTTCATTTATAGCGCAAAAAATAAAAAACCCAGAGGTGATCAAATACCACCAAAAGAAAGCTCTATTTGTGGGAAAAAAAGGACAAAAAATTATTTGGGTACAGTATTGCATGACTGAGTAATTGTCAGTCAAAGAGTGAGAGCACCGAAAGCTGAAAATTGGTCTGGATAGGAGGGGGGTTTAAATGCCTGGTAAGCAAGTGGTTAAACCTGTTTTCTCTAAATGTTGCCTGAGTCTTTTGTGCAATTCCTCCTAATCCTTATGAGTTGACCTATCGGATATTGTATAGCCATGGTTTAAAATGACAGCTATTAACCACTTTCAGACCAGACCATTTTGCTGGCTTAAGACCAGAGCACTTTTTGCGATTCGACACTGTGTCACTTTAGCTGACAATTGCGCAGTCGTGAGACGTGGCTCTCAAACAAAATTGATGTCCTTTTTTTTCCCACAAATAGCTTTCTTTTGGCAAAAAATAAGCGCAATAAGCGATTGATTGGTTTGCGCAAAAGTTATAGCTTTTACAAAATAGGGGATAGTTTTACGGCATTTTTATTATTATTTTTTTTACTAGTAATGGCGTCGATCAGAGATTTTTATTGTGACTGCGACATGGAGGACACATCGGACATTTTTGACACATTTTTGGGACCATGGTCATTTATACAGCAATCAGTGCTATACAAATGCACTGATTCCTGTGTAAATGACACTGGCAGTGAAGAGGTTAAGTGTGTCCTAGGGGCACGTTACTAGCTATGGGGGGCGTGGCTGTGTTTTACTGAGCACTGATCTCTGCTCCAATCACAGGGAGCAGAGATCAGTGTCACTTGTTGCTAGGCAAAACAAGGAGATGCTGTTTACATCGGCATCTCCGCGTTCTTCCTCCCCGTGAGGCGATCACGGGTATCCCCATGGTGATCGAGTCCGCGGGACCCACGATCGGACTCACAGGGGTCCCGACCGGCGTGCACGCAATGGCTTGGCTGCAAATTCAAAGGGATGTACCTGTACACCCTTATGCCTGTCCGTGCCATTCTGCCGATGTACATCATTGTGCGCTGGTCGGGAAGCAGTTACTGGATAGATAACTGTTGGCATCTATGTTCTTGAAATGGGTTTGGTAAATAATTTATTACCTTCCAGAATGATGTCTAAATCCAAAAAAATAATGTGTTTCTCATTGATGTTCCACGTGAGTCTAATGTTCTTGTCGTTGTTTAATTTGACTGGGAAATTATCTAGTGTATCTTTGCTCCCATGCCATATAATTATCAGATCATCGATGTATCTTTTGTAGAAGGTTAATTCAACCAGAGCGTTTTTATAAAATGGAATCTCCTCCCACTGTGCCATAAAGGCATTAGCCACACTGGGTGCAAATTTTGCACCAATGGCTATACCAGTGGTTTGTGGGAAATAATCAAACATATAATAGTCAATCGAGAAATGTTCATTCAAACAAAGTGACGGTGATTTCCGCGTGAAGCAAAAAGTTCCATGTGGATAAACAAACGAATAGTGAACAATCCAAAACTGTGCTCCTGATCTGCTTACCAGAACCCGGTGGTATATGAGCGGTGTTATCATATAATGCCAGAGGTTGATGCGATCATCCACATGAACGAAATCCAGAGCCCAGTGTTATCATACAGTGTTGGAGATGGTTACGATATCACACATGAACGGAATCCCTCAACGAATGGAACAGGGTTCACAGGATGGATAGAGGTATACTAAAGGGATTTGCATCGGCCAGCCTGACATGTTTCATCCAATGGTGGATATCAGGCCTCTGATGATATCCACCATTGGATGAAACATGTCAGGCTGGCCGATGCAAATCCCTTTAGTATACCTCTATCCATCCTGTGAACCCTGTTCCATTCGTTGAGGGATTCCGTTCATGTGTGATATCGTAACCATCTCCAACACTGTATGATAACACTGGGCTCTGGATTTCGTTCATGTGGATGATCGCATCAACCTCTGGCATTATATGATAACACCGCTCATATACCACCGGGTTCTGGTAAGCAGATCAGGAGCACAGTTTTGGATTGTTCACTATTCGTTTGTTTATCCACATGGAACTTTTTGCTTCACGCGGAAATCACCGTCACTTTGTTTGAATGAACATTTCTCGATTGACTATTATATGTTTGATTATTTCCCATAATTTCTTCACTCACTGCGCCACACTTTAGATTTTATGTTTTACTAGTTTGCATATCAACAAACCGTGTTGGCTGCAACCTCTTTTATTATTTTTTTACTTTATTTCTAAAATAGCGCAGATATTTGGTTCCACCTTGCTTTTTATACCAGTGGTTTGTTTATAGTACACTTGGTCATGCCATAAGTAATTATACTTTAAGCAAAACTCTATACATTTAATCAGATGTTTTCTTTGTTTACAAATGAGTGTACCAAATTCTCTCAACAACCATTTAGTAGAGTCACAGCCTTGATGATGATCCATAATATAAAGGGATGATACTTCAGCCGTTGCTAAAAGAGTCCTTCCTTCCATTACTGGAGTTGTTTCAAGCAGTTGAAGCATGTGTTTCGTATCTTTCACGTAAGCTTTTGTTTGTTGTACTGACGGTTGTATCAGGTTATCTAGATATTGTCCCATTCTAAATGTAAGCAAGTCCTTTCTGTTTACGATTGGTCTTCCTGGTGGATTCACTTTGTCTTTGTGTATCTTGGGGATAGTATAGATAACTGTAATTCTGCACAACTCGATAAAGGACTTAAACATGCCCCCATCAGGAACCTTAGTAAATTCGACACATATATAGGCATTTAGAAATGTATAAGAAAGATTAACATCAAAAAATATATTCTAAGCAACCCCTTCAAATCCAATATTAGGTCAACAATGGCCACGAATGAAGCCCAACACAGTACATTGCAAAACACTTCCCTCTATAACCCACAAGTGCACGACAATCAGCACATAGATGTCTTCAAAAAACTAGTGTTGCAAGATCTGGTTGCATTAAAACTTAAAAAGGTGCTTATATCCCCATTTTTATATGTATGGGATCAAACATTGACTAAGAGGAAAGGCACTGTGCCATGCTCAGCTGATGAGGGTGGAGATATAATCATTCAGTCAAAAGAACAGTATCAGGAAGAAATAAATCATCAATTACAAGATGAGACAACCTATTCTAAATTGTTGGGAAATGCTGCCATTCAATACAAAAAGGAGCTTGAAAAAAAATGTCCATCTGGGAATGAAAAAGGAGATTCTAAACAAAAAAAGCCAAATATCTGATCCCTGAGTCGTGCAGAATTCCAGTTATCTATACTATCCTCAAGATGCACAATAACAAAGTGAATCCACCAGGAAGACCAATCGTAAATGGAATAAACTAGAATGGGACAATATCTAAATAACTTCATACAACTGGCAGTACAACAAACAAAAGCTTACTTGAAAGATACGAAACATGTGCTTCAACTGCTAGAAACAACTCCACGGCTGATGTATCATCCCTTTATACTATTGTACATCATCAAGCCTGTGACTCTACTAAATGGTTGTTGAGAGAATTTAGTACACATTTGTAAGCAAAGAAAATATCTGATTAAACGTTTTGAGTTTTGCTTGAAGTATTAATTCTGGCATGACCAAGCGTACTATAAACAAACCACTGGTATAGAGCCATGGGTGCAAAATTTGCACCCAATGTGGCTAATGCCTTTATGGAACAGTGGGAGGAGAATGCGGTTTATAAAAAAACTCTCCAGTTGAATTAACCTTCTACAAAAGATACATCGATGATCTGATAATCTGATAATTATATGGAATTGGAGCAAAGATACACTAGAGAATTTCCTAGACAAATTAAACAACGGCAAGAACATTAGATTCACGTGGAACATCAATGAGAAACGCATTTGTTTTTTGGATTTAGACATCGTTCTGAAAGGTAATACATTATTTACCAAAACCATTTCGAGAACATAGATGCCAACAGTTATCTATTCATTGATAGCTGTCATTTTAAACCATGGCTATACAATATTCCAAAAGGTCAACTCATAAGGATTAGGAGGAATTGCACAAAAGAAGAGAACTTAATGACTCAGTCTACATTTATAGGAAACAGGTTGAAAGACAAAGGGTACACAGATGGATTTATACAGAATCAAAAATTGACCTTGTGAAGAAAATGGGTAGGACATTATTAAATAAAAGCAATTCCCAACACAACTTGGAAGCCCCTTGCCTAATTCTGGATTACAATATCCAACACGGGGAAATGGAAAAGCGGGTAAAAAAACACTGACATAATTGAAGAGCGATAGACACCTCAATGGCATCCTTTCGGAGAAACCCAACATAGCCTACAAGAGAGAACCAACTCTTAGAGACATTATTGCAAAGAATGTTGTAGAACCACCTTCAATTAGGGGATACACCTTCTTTACAAAGGGTTTTATCCCTGTAAATATTGTTTTGCTTGTCAATATTCTAACAAACCACAACAGAAACTATCAGATTTTGCAGCCATCAACACTGGGCAAGCCAATCAAATTAGAGATTTTATAAGTTGTCATACTGAAGGTATACTTTACATCTTCAATGCAGCTGTAATTTACAATATGTGGGAATAACTAAGAGAAGCCTTAAGGTTAGAATTAGGGAGCATGTCCAAAACATCATGAAGGGCTTCCCCAAACACAACGTATCGAGACATTTTGCGCGGGTCCATAACAGACCTCACACAATTACAGTTTTGGGGGCTAGAAAAATGTAACAAACCATGGAGTTGGGCTCATAAGGTCAGATCTATAAGCCAGAAGGAATCCAAATGGATCCATACCTTGCATACGCTTACACCCGAGGACTTGAATGTTGAATTTGACCTTAATTGTTTTTTGAGTAATTATAATTTTTTTAAATTAATATGTGTACTGTCTATTCCCTAGCTATCTGTATTGATATGCCTCGATACCTCATGCCCAGTACTTATATTGTTAATCAGCCCTCTGCACTTCTTGGCAACATTTTTATACACATCTGATTGTGTACATATACCTTGTTTTGATTAGGTTCTTATTGTTTGTTATGCCATATGTTTTTTTGGCGACTTACTTTTTCTGGCCTTTTACTCATTATTGACGTCCGGATATTTACGAGATTCTGCCCACATTTGACGTTAGAGCCATTTATATTTTTACGGTAAGTATTCTATGTTTATTTATATTTTTATTCTATTTTGTATAAACTAGCAGGTGGCCATTATGACTATGTAGATGAAGTCACTATCATAGGGACTACTTTGTTCTGCCTTAGTTATACAATATGGGCTAAATACATCACTCTGCTTTTTTCAAACCAAGAAAATGGCCGCTTTGTCATTGGAGACGCTGTCTTCAAGAAAATAGCTGCCAATCAACTTCCTGTTACCGCACATAAATACGATCATTTGAGATCCAATCCTGATGAAGTCACGTGACGTAACGCGTAGGGCGTGCCCGGAAGAACAGAGTGGACCGCAATTGACAGAGGCATCTGGAACGCCGTTATTGCACTTTACATGCGCCTTTAACATTTTATTTATGTAAGATTCCATTTGGCTTTTTAATTTAAAAAAATGTTGTTTAACCGTTTTTACGCTATGGGAGGAATTTATTTTATTCTCACATGATACCCGGAACTTTGAGCGACCTGGTAATCGGGAGCCTGGAAGTGGAAACCCGCCACCACCATAGATATTTGTAAGGCTGATTCAACATTACACAGAGACACCCAGAACTTGGAGTGACCTGGTAATTGAGAGCCTGGAAGTGGAAGCCCGCTACCACCATAGATATTTGTAAGGCTGATTCAACATTTACACAGAGGTGAGAGTTCTGTGAGCTCTAAGCAATTGTGTGAAGTCACAGGAACATTGTTTGCAGTAAAAATGTAATTAAAAAAAAGTGTCTTACCGACACTTGGAAGAACTTTTTTGCACTGTGGATTTAATATTTTGCACCATATTGTTTGTAACATTTAGCACGTCACTCTTTTTTCAATATTTAGATTTCAGTTGCTGTGTTGGCTTTCTATGCCTTTTTGCACCTCACTTTCTTCATGTGTTCAATACTTTTTTCCCTGTGTCATTCTATTTAATTTATATAACTTAATTTCTGAACTTTATTTGTTTTGATTTCTATGTATGTATGGATTGCATGGGTTGGTATTGACAGGTGGTAAACATTTCATGTCAACGGCACCTGGTGACTTATTCAATACTTATTTTACCCTATGTGTGTGTGTGTATAATATAAAATATATATATATATATATATATGTGTGTGTGTGTGTGTGTTGTAAAGTATTCCTGCGCTACCGTGGAGGAGATAGGTGGGGAGGGGGGGTTGGGGAGAGAGTGTGGGGGGACTGTGCAAGCACCAGATGTACCGTATTTATCGGCGTATAACGCGCACTTTTCCCCCCTTAAAATCGGGGGAAAGTTGTGGGTGCGTGTTATACGCCGATACCCCCAAAAAAAAAAATTACAAAAATCGGTTGCAGCGCCGAAAAATAGCGACCGCGGGCGAAAAAGGCCGAACCGCGGCCGTAAATGGCCGGAAAAGCCGAAGCGTGGCCGAAAAAGACCGAAGCCGGCTGTTCAGCTCCGCTCGTAGTCCCGCCTCCTTGCGCTCGCTCCCGAAACAGCAGGGAGGCGGGACTCCGAGCGGAGCCGAACAGTCGGCTCGGTCTTTTTCGGCCGCGCATGCGCGGTTTGTCTCGCGGCGGGAAATTTAAACGCTGGCAAACTGCAAATGACACTAGCAAGCTACAAATGACGCTGGGCAAGCTACAAATGACGCTGGGCAAGCTGCAAATGACGCTGGGCAAGCTGCAAATGACGCTGGGCAAGCTGCAAATGACGCTGGGCAAGCTGCAAATGACGCTGGGCAAGCGGCAAATGACGCTGGGCAAGCGGCAAATGACGCTGGGCAAGCGGCAAATGACGCTGGGCAAGCGGCAAATGACGCTGGGCAAGCTGCAAATGACGCTTAAATGTAAGTTTTTTTTTTTTTTTTCCCCTAAACTTCTCTCCTAAAACTTTTTTTCCTTAAAATTCCCTCCTAAACTTGGGGTGCGTGTTATACGCCGGTGCGTGTTATACGCCGATAAATACGGTAGGTCAAACCGTACCTACCAAAGAGAGTATATTAAAGTGGGGGTGGTGCTGCGCTGTACCCCAGGGAAGTGAGCAGAGCTGCTGCTAACTAGCAATATGGGGGTCGATAGAGATCCCCTAACTGGAAATGGTGTGATGGGAGACAGCTGTCTGTGAGCTATCTATAAACGGTATCTTTAATTAGTTGTATATCTCCCTATAACTAAAAACGTGTATAAAGAGCAATAAAATGGTGGATATATTCAATACTAAAATATAGCAATAATATACATAAATACGGTACGTGAGTGCTTAAGAAAGCTAATAGTACCTAAGATAACAATAAATAAAATATGGCAATATTCTAGGTTAATACGGCGCGTGAGTGTAAAGAAAACTAATAGCACCTAAAATAGTAAACACCATGAGCAAGGTGCATTAAAATATACGGAACTAAAAACACATATAGAAATATATATAGGTAAACCTATGAATTGTGAAAACAATTATCCAAAAGTGCATAAAATTAAATCCAAGAAGTGCTTGTGCAAAGGTGCACAGTGTGTAGGTAAAGCTGCGAAAAATGCTGAATGCAAGTACAGGCTATATAGCACGATAATAGAAAAAAATGCCAAATGAATGGTCATGGATAAATATGCTGCATGCAATTTGGTGGTATAGAAAAATATATTGCAATCAACAGTCTATAATATGTTCTTCTTCTGGTGAACTAAGCATAGGGTGTGCAAGCCCTGGACAAAAGAGGAAATCTGTGCGGTGAGGTGTCCTTAGCAGTGGGGATAGATCCTCTTCGTGTAAGTAATGGACCCTTACCTTGCGGCAAAGGGTTAACCGCATATAAAGAAATTAAGTGGTGGTGTCAGCTTCCTTCTCTCTCAAACACAGCGCCTGCCTGGGTGGATGGGTTTCCTATCCCTGGGTCCAGGTGTATGCTCCCTTGTCCTCACGGCCAATGCCGGAGTGTATGCAAGAAATGAGGGGTAGCCGTATAGTGTAGTAGTTTAAACAATAGTATTGAATTTATTAGCAAACAGTAAGGGACAAGGAAAGGCACTCAGACTGACGGAGGCAACGAGCTCGGCGCTCGTATCAGATAAGCAAATTTTAAAATTTTGTTTGTGAGTACCGCTCTTACTGTTTGCTAATAAATTCAATACTACACCTGGACCCAGGGATAGGAAACCCACCCACCCAGGCAGGCGCTGTGTGTGAGGGAGAAGGAAGCTGACACCACCACTTAATTTCTTTATATGCGGTTAACCCTTTGCCGCAAGGTAATGGTCCATTACTTAAGTGTACTTACACGAAGAGGATCTATCCCCACTGCTAAGGACACCTCACAAATTTCCTCTTTTGTCCAGGGCTTGCACACCCTATGCTTAGTTCACCAGAAGAAGAACATATTATAGACTATTGATTGCAATATATTTTTCTATACCTCAAACTTGCATGCAGCATATTTATCCATGACCATTCATTTGGTATTTTTTCTATTATCGTGCTATATAGCCTGTACTTGCATTCAGCATTTTTTTGCATTTGCACTTTTTAGTGTATTTTGCATACGTTTTGGTTTAGCCACACAGACTAACTATATTTAGCAACTTTCTGCTACCTTTCTGCATTTTTCCTGCGTTTTTTGCACTTATTGTTGATTTTAGGAATTTCATTTATATTTATTTGGTATCCCACCATACTGCATTATCTGCACATATTGCAATATTTGCACACTCCTTTCGTTTATCACTCATTACACACCTTATAGTGTGTTTGCTGTTATCGTTTTTTTTATCGTTTATTTTCTCACGCTATTGCGCAGCTTTACCTACACGCTGTGCACACTTGCACAAGCACTTCTTGGATATCATTTTATGCACTTTTGGATAATTGTTTGCACAATTCATATGTTTACCTATATATATATATTTCTATATGTGTTTTTAGTTCCGTATATTTTTTTGTTTACAAACTTTTTATTAAAGGATCGTACAGGAGTATACAAAAGAAACAGTGCAATGGCAATATCAGAGATATGCAAACAACATGTCTGAAAGGTCACAGACTCTCATCAAATATAGGCATACTATAAAGTGCAACAGTACCAAAAAGAGTCTGTGGTTCATTGGTGACAAGCATGAGAATGAGCCCATTACTGGGGTAAGTAGTTATACTGGTACATGAAACTTGAGGTTCCAAATTTCACTATAAAAGAAAAAAAACACAACCAAAGAAAAAACAAAGAGTTTGAAACGTACTGCGATAATAGACAACTCATGAGCATAGTGCAGATTCCAATCATCGTCAATGGTATATCAAGGTCTGTGTACAGAGTGAAAGAATGAGTGGTCCATGGGCAAGGCTATGAGTCTACCCAGATGAGGGCCAGGAATCCCATTTCTTCTCAAAGATCTGCATGGAGTCCATGAGCGTATGGTGAATGTGTTCCATCAATTTGATGGATTCCATGCGGTGGAGGACCTGTGGGGACCGACATTTTACAACAATTTAAGGCAATCGCCCAATGCATCACACTACATAGGGCATGAAGTAACTTTTGTTCGGTAGGTGTGGTCCCTGGGATATCCGCAAAAAGGAGGCATATTTTTGCCGTTAGGGTAACGGTGTTCCCCGTGATCTGCCGCACCTTATCAGATACATGCTGCCACAGAGGACCCAAGGCCCTACAGCTCCAGAAGGTGTGGAGGAGAGAAGCATTCTCTCCACAGCCCCTGAAGCAGGTGTCCGGGATCAGGGGGAACAATTTATGAATTTTAACCGGGGTGTAGTACCATCTTGTGTGCAACTTTACCACTGTCTCCTTGATTGCCACTGAGCGGGTACACTTGTGCATATTATTTACTATGTCTTTCCAGTCTTCCTCAGAGACCGACTCCCCCAGCTCTGCTTCCCACGCTATCATAGCGTGGGACTTAGGTTCTGAGCTATAGTCATTCAGATGACTGTAAATCGCAGAAATCACCCCTCTATCTCTGGACCCCTCAATACATAGATTCAAAACTAGTTTTAGGATTCACCCTCCAAAGTGTAATGGCTTTTTGAAAAAAGTGTCGTATTTGCAAATACTTATAGAACTCAGAGCGGGGGATACCCCAATTCTGGCTCACGTCCTCAAAGGATCGGAAAACCGTCCCCCTAGTTAATGAACGCAAAGTCACTAGGTCCCGAGAGGACCAGTGTATATATTCCAGTCCCGCCCTAAATGCCCCCGGAAAGTCAGGATCTCCTAGGAATGAGGACAGGGGAGCTCGTTTAGAGGACAGACCAAATTTGTCTTTGTAGAGGGTCCAGAGATAGAGGGATTGCCCCACCACCTCGTTGAGTGCTGCGACATCTTTCTGGCAGACTGAGCCAGACCACAAGATTCCCGGGAGATAATAAGGCCTAATGGAGTCACTTTCAAAGCGTAACCAGGGGGTCCGAGGAGCGGGGATATGCCACTGGGCCAGCTGGACCAAACTGGCGGCCAGGAAGTATTTCCATAGATCAGGGCAGCTCAATCCCCCTCTATTTCTATTCCTGAACACTAAAAGTTTATTAAGCCGTGGTCTCTTGTCTTTCCAAATAAATTTAAGCAATTCCGACTGTATGGTCCTAATAGTAGAACAGGACACATACAGAGGGAGGGCTCTAAAATAGAACAGCTTGGGGAGGATAGACATCTTGACCGCCTGAATGCGGCCAAGAAAAGAGATGTGGTAGGGGGCCCATTGGGTCAACAGCCCCTTAATAGAAGCGAAAACCTGTGGGTAGTTTCGGGCGTATACCTGTTTAAGGGAAGGAGACAATTTTACCCCCAGGTATTGCAGAGAGAAGGAGGTCCAGGAAAACTTAAAGCGACTCTGCAGGGATTCAATCAGCGGGTTCGATAAATTGATGGGCATAGCTACACATTTAGAGGGATTTACTCCTAAGCCTGACTCAACCTGACATTCAGCTAACATGGTCAGTAGACTTAGTTTATATGTGGAGCCCTTACTATCATATCCTTTTATGTTGGGGTTATCAGCAATACATCTCGACAAGGGTTCAATCGCCAGGGAGAACAATAAGGGGGATAAGGGACAGCCCTGTCTAGTTCCCCTCCCCAGGGTGAAAAATTCTGAAGTACAACCTGGGAGCTTGATACAAGTACGAGGACTCTGGTACAGGGCATGAAAACCGTTCACAAACCTACCCAGGATTCCAAACCTGTGTAGAATCCTGTCTAGGTACGGCCATAGGATGCTATCAAAAGCTTTATTGATGCCTAAACTAAGCATGAGGACTGTACGGGAGTTAAGGTTGGCGTTTTGAATTATGTTGGTTGCTAGGCGGATGTTATCAGTTATCTGTCTTGTCGGGATGAATCCGGTCTGGTCTGGGGAGATTAAGGTCGTAATTGTGGTCGCCAGTCTGTCAGCTAGAATGCGACTAAATATTTTCAGGTCCTTGTTAATGACCGAGATGGGTCTAAAGTTTTGGGGAAGTGAGTGATCTTTCCCTGGTTTAGGAATTAGAGACATGTTGGCCATTAGCATATCACTCGGGAAAGCCTCCCCTGATAGTACTTTATTATAGAGTTTAGTCAGTCTAAGGGCCAGTAAGTCTGCAAACTTCTTATAATATAAGGCTGAGAAGCCATCTGGGCCCGGGGTCTTTGCTGTTTTCAGTGAGGTCATGACAGCCGTCACCTCCTCCACTGTACAGGGGGCATTCAAGGACTCCAGCTGGTCTTCTGTTAGTTGGGGTAGTGGAACTGAGTCAAGCCATGTTGAGGGCAGTGGGGGGACAGCGTGTTGGGGGTCCTCCATTAAGGATTGATAGAAAGATTTAAACAGATGCAGGACTTCTTGGGATGAGTAGTAAGGTTCTCCTTACTGTTCCGGAGTCTATAGGTGTGTGTGGGTTGGATGGATTGTTTCAGCTTTCTCGCAAACATAGTCGATGAAGTTACTGTACAAGAGAAATTTGGCTTTGCACCATCTCAGGGACTTTTCAGTTTGCTCAGTGAGGATAGCATCCAGTGCTCTCCTCTTCTGATCAGTCTGTACCAGTAACGCAGGCTCCCGAGTGAGACCATGTCTGTGATACAGCCGATCCAAGTATTCTACAGTCTGCGTTTCTTACTGTCAGAGGCCAAGTGCATCAGTCTACCTCTCAGAACTGCCTTATGCGCACCCCACAATGCCGCCGGGGAGATCTCCCCGACCTCATTGTGGGCGAAGTATTCCGAGATGTAGCCACTAATCTGAGATAAAGCAATTGGATCAGTGAGCATGGAGTCATGGAGTTATGGAGCATGGAGTCATTAAGTCTCCACACCCTCAGAGCCCTCGGTAGGCCTATGCTGGCAAAAGAGCACAAGACAATCTGATGATCAGACCATGGACATGAGTGAATCCTGGCAGAGGTAGAGTTAGCTGTCATGATAGTCGTGGAGAGAATGTAGTCCAACCTTGGTGTAACTGTCATGTGGGTTGGAATAAAAGGTGTATTCCCTAGCACCAACATTGTGTGCCCTCCAAGTGTCAATCTGCTGGTTGGATTTAATAAGGTGCTGTAGGGACCTAGGGAAGGTATTAGAGGCATGTCCAGTCCTGCTCCTGTCCAGGGCTGGGTGTGCAACCAAGTTAAAATCCCCCCCAATAATCATATGTGAGGAGTGGAACCCATCCAGGGCCTGGAAAAAACCTTTAAAAAATGCCGCTTGGGCGTCATTCGGGGCATACACTGATGCTATAGTGATAGTTTTCCCTTGGATAATACCTTTAACAATTACATAACGGCTGTCAGGGTCCTTGTATACCTGTTGCATTTCAAATTTCACATTGTTCCTGAAAAAAATAGCTGCTCTGCGGGTCCTGGACTCAAATGTGGTGAAGTACCCCTGGTGAATAGGCCTTATCGAAATAGTGTGGGTGGTTTTGGATAGAGAAGTGCGTCTCCTGGAGGAGCAAAATATCCACACCCAGTCTCTTATATGCTTTAAAGGCCTTCCTCCTTTTAATCGGAGAGTTAAAACCCTTAAGGTTATGTGAAATCACAGTGGTACCCATTAGGGTGCATTAGAAGGTAGCCCACCTGTTAGGAGTTGCAAAGTGAGTCCAGAATCCGCAGGAGCCCCTGAAGCTGGGTGAGTCAAGACCCAGCACCCGCACAGTGAGTAAAGCAATTATACATTAGTAGGCCTATGTCAAAGGTTGAAACCGTAGGCCCCCGCCAACCCCTGGAGGAGCCAGGGGCAGGTCGGGTGCCCGGGAGCGTCAACCAGTGAGAGGAGAAAAGACAATGGGTTAGGTGCAGTACCATACTTGATGAGCAAAAAAAGGTAATAAAAGAAAAAACAAAAGAAACAAATAACGAACAACCATGCCTCGACTGCAAACGTTGGGTCAGCAAAAGATACAAGCTAGGCATCTGTAAAAGTAGCATCAAAGCCAAGGGGGGTCAGGGGTAAAACAGACACCCTGACCAAAAAAACAAAAGGCCCGAGAAAGAGACAGGAGAGGGCCAAAAAGGTAAAAAAGATGCCCCCTCCTCTCGCCTTCTGCCTCAATTTCAAAAATTAACTTGGACCAATTGGTCCGATCCTCCTAGCAAGGAGAGGGAGCCGTCCGTCCAAACGATCGGAGAGGGTCCCTCAGGTGTGGTTTCCAGGGACTTCAGGGTCTCCATCTAGCTTGCTCGGAGAGGGGGGTAGTTCAGATGGGCGCGACTAGACGTCAGATCAAGGGTGAGACAAGTTCGTTACATATTGGCATACAGGCCTTCATAGTGTCCAGCTGAAAAGTTGGGAGCGGGGAAGGTCAATGGACCGTGCGACGGTCTCTCCTGGGAGGTGGTGTAGCCCAGATGGCAGGCGAGCGGGAGGTGGATGGCATCCTTGGGTGGTCAGCTGCATTCAGGAGGCCCAACTTTACCAGGAGATCTTTTCCCTCTGAGATTGTGGTAACCGTATATGTGGTGCCATTATGAGGGACTTGTAGTTTAAAGGGGAAGCCCCAACGGTACCTGATCCTGGCTGATTGAAGAACAGAGGTGACTTCCTTCATTCTCCTGCGTTTATCAAGGGTTGTGGGCGAGATGTCAGGGTAGATTTGCACAGTTATACCATCCAGCTGGATGTTAGGGGTATTGCGTGAGGCCCTGAGTATGTCTTCATTTATAAGGTAATCCTTGAGACATAAAACAATGTCCCTTGGGGGCCTATCAGCCGGGGGTTTTGGGCGCAGAGCTCGGTGCAGTCTGTCACAGGTAAAGGCCGCCATTGGGGTCTCGGGCAGCAGAGAGTGGAAGAGCTTTTGAACAGCTTGTGGCAGGTGGGTGACCGTTTCAGGGACACCTCTCACCCTCAAATTGTTTCTCCTGTTCCTGTTATCAAGGTCCTCGAGGTGGGCTTGCAGGATCTGAACAGTCTCTGTGAGGGTCTCGTGGTCTTTCCTTAGGTCAGAGTGAGATAAACACAGTTCGTCATGCTTAGTCTCTAGCATGTCAGTTCTGGTTCCCAAGGCCGCAATCTCTATGGACAATGTGCTGGTGGATTTATGTATTTCCGACTGGAACTTCCTAGCCATCCTATCGTACATTGTGGAGAGGCTGTCTTCCAAGTCAGCTTTGGTGAGTAGGTTGGTATACTCCCTTTCCCCCATGGAGTGTTCCGGGGATGAGGCCGAGGCCTGTGAACACGCCAGTGCCGGCTCCGACTGGGCGCCATTTTGGGACATCTTGTGCTGCTCCCGCACACGAAGCAGGTAGTTAGGGATCGTTGAGCCGGTTTACCACGGCGACTCTTAGGGCCCGGCATGCGCTGGGTGTTCCACCAGGGGTGATGGGTATGTTTGTGCACGGAATGTGATCGTAAGGCCCCGGGGAACCTGCTTTTGTCTCCGGACCTCTCGGAGCTCCTAGCCCTTGCTTCCGTCCAGGATCACGCCGCGCATGCGCCCCCTAGTTTCGTATATTTTAATGCACCTTGCTCATGGTGTTTTTTTACTATTTTAGGTGCTATTAGTTTTCTTTACACTCTGCCGTATTAACCTAGATTATTGCCATATTTTATTTATTGTTATTTTAGGTATTATTCGTTTTCTTAAGCACTCACGTACCGTATTTATGTATATTATTGCTATATTTTAGTATTGCATATATCCATCTTATTGCACTTTATACAAGTTTTTAGTTATAGGGAGATATACAACTGATTGAAGATACCGTTTATAGATAGCTCACAGACAGCTGTCTCCCATCACACCATTTCCAGTTAGGGGATATCTATCGACCCCCATATTGCTAGTTAGCAGCAGCTCTGCTCACTTCCCTGGGGTACAGCGCAGCACCACCCCCACTTTAATATATATATATATATATATATATATATATATATATATTAATTTTGTTTTTCTTCAGCCATTCGGTGGTGGACTTGCTGGTGTGTTTAGGATCATTGTCCTGCTGCATAACCCAAGTTCGTTTCAGCTTGAGTACACGAACAGATGGTCGGACATTCTCCTTCAGGATCTCTTGGTAGACAGCAGAATTCATAGTTCCTTTTTATCACGGCAAGTATTCCAGGTCCTGAAGCAGCAAAACAGCCCCAGACCATCACACTACCACCACCATATTTTACTGTTGGTATAATGTTCTTTTTCTGAAATGCAGTGTTCCTTCTACGCCAGATATACTTGGACACACACCTTCCAAAGAGTTCCACTTTTGTCTCATCGGTCCACAGAATGTTGTCCCAAAAGTCTTGGGGATCATCAAGATGTGTTGTGGAGAAATTGAGACGAGCTTTGATTTTTTTTTTTGCTCAGCAGTGGTTTTCTCCTTGGAACTCTGCCATGCAGGCCATTTTTGCCCAGTCTTTTCCTGATGGTGGAGGCATGAACGCTGACCTTAACTGAGGCAAGTGAGGCCTGCAGTTCCTTGGACGTTGTTGTGGGGTCTTTTGTGACCTCTTGGATGAGTCGTCGCTGCGCTCTTGGGGTAATTTTGGGCGGCCGGCCACTCCTGGGAAGGTTCCACACTTTTCCATGTCTTCGCCATTTGTGGATAATGGCTCTCACTGTGGTTCGCTGGATTCCCAAAGCTTTGGAAATGGCTTTATAACCCTTTCCAGACTGATAGATCTCAATTACTTTCTTCTCAATTGTTCCTGAATTTCTTTGGGTCTCGGCATGATGTGTAGCTTTTAAGGATCTTATGGTGGACCTTACTGTGTCAAGCAGCTCCTATTTAAGTGATGCCTTGATTGTGAACAGGTGTGGCAATAATCAGGCCTGGGTGTGGCTAGAGAAATTGAACTCAGGTGTGGACAACCACAGTTATAGTATGTTTTAACAAGGGGGGCAATCACTTTTTCACACATGGCCATGATGGTTTGGATTTTTTTTCACCTTTAATAATAAACACCTTCATTTACAAATTGCATTTTGTGTTTACTTGTGTTGTCCTTGACTATTGTTTAAATTGGTTTGATGTTCCGAAACACTTAAGTGTGACAAACATGCAAAGGAACAGGAAATGAGGAAGGGGGCAAACACTTTTTCACACCACTGTATATATATAAAATTTCAAAGCCCTTATTTAATGTTTTGGAAGTTTTCTTTTTGTCTATTGGTTTATACGTCCTTCTATCCCTCTGTGATTATATAACTTTTTATAATTTCTGTTAGTGTATGTTCTGTGCCTTTAGTAAAAAGATACCGGTGGTGGGTATGATGATTTTAATTAGTTGTATCGCTTATGCCACCCATGTGCTTGTGATAGTTTGAAGCCTAGCACGTACTGTAAACAAGCTACTATAGGGATGGTGTGAAAGGCCGGGGACATTCCCACAATGACATCTTTCAAAAACATTAGCAATGACTTGCTATTAGAAAATTTACTATCCATCTCTGCTATTGTGCATGCTAAGCACCCCACAGATAAGTCATGAGGGAAAAAAAACTAAGGATCCATCTGCTCATTTCTGCTACACTGCCCTGATGCAAGATTACGTTAATCTGGTTGCTTGTCAGGACAGGTTAGTGAAAGCAGGCAAATGGCTGAGATTTGGAGAAGACTAGTTGCACAGGAAATCATGAGCTGCTCCCATGCTTGCCATGTTGAGTATAGCAGAACAGCGTGGTGATAAGTGTTCTAAAGTGGTATATTTGCAGTACAGCAGATTGCAAGATTATTGTACCATTTTATAGTCTTTGCACAATTTAACTTGCTATCAAGGCACTGACAATGCTTGCTCCCCCCCCCCCCCCCCCCCCCCCAAATTATAATTTAAGTAAATAACTGGGTTGTACTTGTAAATTTGTATATATTTTTTATTCCTTTATCTAAACAGGAGTATGTATTTTGGAAAGTTTAACCTATAAGTTCAGGAACACAAAGGGAGTGACGGACAGATCACTGTGTTAACACAAGCGATGTTAGTAAATCGATCTCCTCGCTGAGCTATTCTGTTCTGACACAGGGACCGACTCACCCCAGAACACAGTGATCCTCGCTTCTAGCCATTGGCTGCAAGCACTGATCGAATGCTGGTTTTTCAGCATTACAAAAAGTTAGCCACTGCCCCCACCTATAACTGGCATTTGCGCCAAGGAGCATTGGAGGGCAACTTATGTCAAAAAAATTCCAAGGAAAATTCCAAGCTCTACTTACCAACCAGGATGCGACCAACCAAATTGACCTGTCTAAAGCCCCATACACACGGTCGGACAATCCGCGGACCAGGTCCGTCGGACCATGTCCGTCATACTTTGTCCGATGTTGGTTTTGCGTACACACGGTCGGACAAAGTTGTCGGAAAATCCGATCATTCTGAACGTGGTGACGTTTGTTGCCTACGACGGGACTACGTAGAGGCTAGTAGCCAATAGCTTTGGTCTTGTAATGTGATCTGAGCATGCGTGGCACTTTGTCCGGTCGGACAACCGTACACACGATCGGATTTGGTGTGATCGGACCGTGTTGACGGCAAATCTTTCCAGCAGGAGATAAGACTTTGTCCGTCGGACAAACCGACGTACACTGTCCGATGGTGCATACACACGGTCTGATTTTTCAACAACATTGTCCGATCGGACAGAATCCATGAAAAAGTCCGACCGTGTGTATGGGGCTTTACAGTACGAGTTTAAACAGGAGTTTTGTCTGCACACATTTTCAAATACATGTGTAAGCTACAGGCCCCAGCAAGGCACCCTGTTACCTGTAGTTCCTACCTCTGTCTTTTAAGAGGCTCCACAGTGGAAGCACATGCAGTCTGATGGATAGATAGAGGGGAGATGGGATGGAGGGAGCCCTACCCCTCCTTAACCACTTTCAGACCGGACTATTTTGCTGGCTGAAGACCAGACCACTTTTTGCGATTCGACACTGCGTCGCTTTAACTGACAATTGCACAGTAGTGCAACGTGGCTCCCAAACAAAATTGATGTCCTTTTTTTCCCACAAATGGAGCCTTCTTTTGGTGGTATTTGATCACCCCTGCGGTTTTTATTTTTTGCGCTATAAACAAAAAAAGAGCAACAATTTTTTACTTTTTGCTATAATAAATATCCCCCAAAAATATATAAAAAATCATTTTTCCCCTCAATTTAGGCCGATACATATTCTTCTACTTATTTTTGGTAAAAAAAAATCGCAATAAGCGATTGTTGATTGGTTTGCACAAAAGTTATAGCGTTTACAAAATAGGGGATAGTTTTATTGCATTTTTATGAAAAAATGTTTTACTAGTAATGGCGGCGATCAGTGTTTTTTTTTTATTTTTTTATTGTGACTGTGACATTATGGCAGGCACATCAGACATTTTTGACATATTTTTGGGACCATTGTCATTTATACAGCAATCAGTGCTATACAAATGCACTGATTCCTGTGTAAATGACACTGGCAGTGAAGGGGTTAACCAGGGGGTGGCAGTGTAGGTGTTAAGTGTGTCCTAAAGGCGTGTTACTAACTGTGGGGGCGTGGCTGTGTGTTAGTGAACACTGATCTCTGCTCCAATTACAGGGAGCAGAGATCAGTGTCACTTGTTGCTAGGCAGAACGGGGAGATGCTGTTTATTTCCGCATCTCCCCATTCAGCCTTCCCGTGAGACGATCGTGGGTATCCCCGCAGTGATCGAGTCCGCGGGACCTGTGACCGGACTCACGGGGGTCCCGACCGGCGTGTGATGGCACGGCGGCATTCTTAAAGGGACGTACCTATACGCCCTTATGCCTGTCCGTACCATTCTGCCGAAGTACATCGGCGTGCGCCTGTCTGGAACCAGTTAAAGGTACAGGGGCACACTGTGAACACAGGTGTCAGTGCGTTGCCTGACCAATATATCAACAGTAGAAAAAGTTAGCCACTGCCCCCACCTATAACCGGCCTTTGCGGCAAGGAGCATTGGAGGGCAACGTTCATCAAAAAAAGGCCAAAAAAAATTCCAAGCTCTACTTATCGACCAGCCTGCGACCAACCAAATTGACCTGTCTAACAGTAGCAGGCTTGTCTGGAAGTAGAGCTTGGAATTTTCTTTGGCCTTTGTTTGGTTTTCCAGCATGCCCGTTCGATAAAAGCTGGTCCTTTTGCCTGACTTCTGTTGGACCGCATGCTGTACAAATGGGACAAATGTTGGACGGTTTCTGTTGAACCGGCTGATATTTTAGCCCATGTGTCCCAGCCTTAAGGCTTCATCCTCAAGGCCTTTAAAAATACATATAACAAGATTTTTTTTAAATTTACAGATCTGAACACAATCTGCATCTAAGAACATGCACTTGTATGTGCATTTGTAAGCACATGCGTAAGCGCTGTATTTCGCGTGAAACGCGTCAGTGTGTGCCCCCCCTTCCCTGTTTTGCTGTGTTCCATTTGATTTTTCATCTTCGTCTGGTGTGCGGCTGTCCAGAGTTCCCCTTGTTACTTTCCAACATAAATGAAGTCCTAAGGAAAGGTGAAAAATGAATTATTACGTACGCATATGCGTCTAAACACATCTATACCCAAGTATTTTACTGATCATTACACAGGAACTTTTCTCCTAGAAAACACGTGTAATAACATCAGTACATTTTTTTACGGCCATATGAATGAAGCCTTATATTAAGTTCTGTAAATAATAAATATAAAATACCTTGTCTCCATTTGTTTGCATCTTTTGATTGATGGTTTTGACATTGCAGGTTGAGCATCCCATCACAGAATGCATTACTGGACTGGACCTTGTACAAGAAATGATCCGTGTCGCCAAGGGTTATCCTTTGAAGCACAGACAAGCTGATGTCCCCATAAATGGCTGGGCAGTTGAATGTCGTGTCTATGCAGAGGTGAGTGCTGCTAATTGCTGATCTTGCTTATAACTCTGACATTGTAATATTGAAGCATCAGATGGCCAAGGTGAATTGAAGGAATTGCAGTGACTATTTACAGTCTATGTGAAGTTTCCTTTTTAAAAGCCAATTTTCTTTCAAAATGTTATTGTTGCAGGTTGATATGAATATTTTTCCTATACCTAATGAACTGTTGAGAATCTTGCCGTGTGGTTGATGGCATTAAAGTTGCTCTACTGTCCTATCTAAATACCATGTTATACATCCAGATATAATATTCACTTTTATTAGGGACGCCTGCTGCTTGGACCATAAAATAACCTATATTGCAAGTTTAGTTTCCAGCAATCCTGAATTGTAGTCTAGATGTGCCTGTGCAAGATGTTATATTAAAGGATAAGTGTATGTTTAGTTAAAGATCAATACAGACTCTTCTGACTAAATATATACTGTATACCTCCCATATGGAAAATAGCATACATATGAATCGGTCTGTCTAGGGCAGTGATGGCGAACCTGTGGCGCACGTGCCACAGCTGGCACACCAAGCCCTCTCCGTGGGCATGCAGCACCCTGCCAGGATAAGGGGGGAATCCCCCAGCCAGTCACTTGTGCTACATTAAGGGGGTGTAAATGTATTCCTCCGCCGTACCGAGAGTCTGTGCTGCAGCCTATTGCCTCCCTCTGAACCTTACACCTCCGGTGAGGCATTCAGGCATTTCCTCTCTGCAGCACCCTATTCCAACTCCCCCTGCCCCAGGAGTACTTTGGTACAGCCCATCCCTCTGGTAAATGCACTGCGACCTGACAGCGGAGGGGGAGAGGCGGTGCTCGGAGCAGATCATGGTCATAGGATAGGTGCAGTGGCTGCTAGCTGACTTCTCGACGACTGGGACACCAAGGAGCGGCTGGATGGCGGAGACTCCTGCAATACTGCCCAGTGCTAAGGAGAGCCCTGATGTGATGGACGATGAGGCCATCGAGAGGTAAGGAGGAGGATGGATCCTCTGATCTACATTGCACTGTGTGTGTGGGGGGATGGGGGATGTGAGCAGTGCAGGAAGTATGCGTTAGGTAAGTTGGTGTATGTGTCAGCTAGGTCAGTGTATGTTGCAGAGTGCATTCTGAGCAAAGAGCATTCATGAACCCTGTATTCTGAGCAAAAAGCATTCCTGCACCCTGTATTCTGAGCAAAACGCACTCCTGAACCATGTATTTTGAGCAAAACGGCAGAATCTTGTTTTTGGTCCCTCAGGGCTTATTTAGAGGGATGATCAGTCCCATCCTCTGTACAGAGCCCCTGATAGGTTTAATTTTGTTTTGGCACTTTGAAATAAATTAAGTTGGTTTTGTGTCGCTGTTTGGGCACTCGGACTCAAAAAGGTTCGCCATCACTGGTCTAGGGTAACCAACTACAGTGTTTTGTAGTTTTTTTTATAAGTGGGTACATGCACCAAGCCTCAGTAGATTTCCTTCCCAGAGCAGCCATACCCTGTCTTTAGTTGGTGAATGTGCTGCAGCTGATAATGACAGTTGCCCTTTATAGTTAAGAGGCTTTGCAAAAAATATGTTTGCTTTAAACATGTCGGACTATAATTTACTTTGTTTACCCTGGCCTTTCTGGGAGATGCCTCAGAATCGGCTCTGTGGGTGAAAGTGGTCCTAGAGGCTGAAGGTGTTTTACCTAAAAGTGGTTGTAAACCTCAGACATGAAATATTAACAAAGCATATCATTCTATAGTGTGTACTTGTCTCAATTAAGAGCACTAAGTGTAATTTTTGTCTGCTGCTTTGTTCTTCTGCTATCAGCATGAATTACTTCTGACAAGTTTTCCTGAAACCAAGAAAAAAAATGTGGAAGGGGAGGGATCTCCAGCTAATTGACAGCCTCAGCTCTGTTCCTGTGTGCTGTGTGAATGGGAGTGTGTCCCTTCTGAGCTTTGAAGAGTGTGCCTTTAGCGCTCTGCCCCCTTTTTTTATGAACGCTCAGACAAGCTTTAGAAATTCTAGACTTTGAACCGATTTAGAGAAGACTGCAGATAAATAGGTACGACCTATGCAGAGATGTTTATAAAGTTATGTGAATAAGCTATGGGGGGTACCTCATCCTAATGAATATGTGAAGAAAAAGGAACAAGAGGGGGTTTAGCCAACCTGACGGACTATTACGGTACCTGAACAAAGTTAGATTCAATGTACTAAACAAGTTTTATAAATATTTTTTATTATCACAAAATATAAATGGTGTATATAACATTAAAAAAGATCATTGAATTTCAAATATGCATACAGACATAATGGATCACATTGTGGATTCAAAAATGCTGATCAAAACTGGTTGACGCGTTTCGCCTATGGCTTCTTCAGAACCAGAAAACAGCAGTTAAAATATCTGTAGTGTATCATAAAGAAAACATGAGTTATTTTGGAGTGAGCCGTTAAACTTTCTCAATTCCATATAATAGCAAATTCTTTACGGAATATATTTAATTTAGCAATTTAATGGTGTTTGCCTACCTTTTGATTGTTATATTTCTTTAAAAGGGATCCGCCTTAGTGGTGAATATATAATTTGGTGTTGTCACCTGTAATAAGTAAAAGTCCCTTGGGAATAGATAACCAAAAGAATGATTTCTGAGAAATAGATTCTCAGAAATCATTCTTTTGGTTATCTATTCCCAGGTTTTTTTTTTTTTTTTCATTTTTTTTTTTTTAAATCTTTATTTATTTCAAAAAGATACACAGTTTTTATACACACATATGCACGCACATAAGCGAAGTTCGAACAAGACGTGTTTTCGCCTTAAAACAATCTAGTTTATATTTCCCCCCCCCCCCCCCGCCCCCTTCCCAGCCAAAACGGAAAAGCATAATAAATAGTACCAAACAACTTCTATCTTTCGCATATAGCTATCCAAGTCATCTTGTTCCTTTTGGGCACCCTTATCCCTTTCGTCCCCTAGCTTGTGCTATTTGAATCGAATTTGTGACGGTGGACTTTCTCCTTACTGAGTTATCTCTTCGTAGTATCTCCACGAATTTTTGAATTTGATCCAACTTTCCCACCTCCCCTCTCCTGCCTCTTCTCTCGATTCCTCAACACCTTTGGGTTCTGTTTTTTCCAATCTTTGCTGTATGTTAACTCGCGCTATCCACTCTCCTATCTGAGGACTCTCGTTTTTCTTCCATTTTTTCGGAATTAGTTTTTTTGCCTCATCTAGGAGGATGGGCACGAGTGAGGCTTGGTACTGCCCCAGGGGGATATCATTCCCGTGGAACAGTACTGCCCATGGATCTTCTGGGATACTCTGCTTTGTTATTTTTTTAATCAATTCAAGGATTGATCGCCAAAATTTTTTAATTATAGGACAGTACCACCATATGTGAGCCATAGAGCCTATGTCGCCACAGCCTCTCCAACACGCGGGGGAACTGTCTTTCTGATATTTACTCATCTTGACTGGGGTAATGTACCAGCCGGATATGCATTTATAATTTACTTCTGTGGCTTTTATATCTACTGCTGCCCCGTGCATATACTTAAAAATTTTATCGCATCTGGCTTGATTGCATTGAGATCCCAGTTCTTTTTGCCATCTTTTGACACCCGGGGGTACTCCCCCCGCACCTTCTCTTATCAGGATTTTGTATATGAGAGAGATATTGTTTTTAGTAGATGGACGTAGACAAATCCTCTCTATATCTGTGTAGTCTTCCCCGCTTCTAATTGGCTGGGGTAATCTCTCTACAAAGTGCTTCAATTGGGAGTATCTCCAGGTGTCAATCGCCAGCAAATCCCGCATTTGTCTTAATTCGTGAATAGTGTTTAATTTACCGTGATTCGTGATATCCCTTAATCGTGCGTCGTTTTTTTTAATCCAATTACCCCATGTTTTACTTCTTCCTGGCTCAAAATAAATATTGTTTTTTAAGAAAATCAGTGGTGAGTTATAATCCCATCTATTATTTCTGTGTAGATTATTCCAAGCTTTCAAAGTGACTCGTGTAATCTCATGTATTCCTGAACCTATTTCCCTAAATTCCGGTGGATTCCATATAACGTGACCTAAATTCGTGTTGCTAAGTGTATTTTCTATATTTACCCATCTTTTTTTCCCCTCTTCTTTTGTCCATTCTATAGCCCGCGTGAGTGCTATTGCATTATAATATTTTTCAAAATCCGGCAAAGCCAGGCCCCCTGATTTTTTTTCTCTTGTCAAGATTTCAGCTGCGATACGCGGCTTCTTGTTGGACCAGATAAATCTCGAGACAACGCTTTTTAAGATCCCAAAGTATGATCTGGGAATTGCTAATGGAAGCATTTGAAATTTGTAATTTATTTTCGGGGCGATGATCATTTTTACAGCGTTAATTTTTCCAACCCATGAAAGCGATTTCGTTGTCCACTTTTTTGTCTCGTTTTTTATCTGGTCCAACAAGGGAATATAATTTATCAAATAAGTTTTTCTCAGTGTGTTTGCCAATCTAACCCCTAAGTAGTTGATGTTCTCCCTCCAAGGGAATTGAAATTCCTCTTTTAATTGGGCCACTTCTGTTTTTTTTATGTTGATATTCAGAATCTCCGATTTGACGGTGTTGATTTTAAAGTTGGACAACTGGCCATAAATGTTCAATACTTTGAGTAGGTTAGGAAGAGTGATCCGGGGGGTAGTGAGGAAGAAGAGCACATCGTCTGCAAATGCGGCAAGCTTGTGTTCCTCGTCCCCCACCTTGATCCCTCCGATATCGGGCATGTTCCTTATTGTTGAGAGTAAGGGCTCCAAGGCTAGGACAAATAGGAGCGGGGACAGGGGGCAACCCTGTCGAGTGCCGTTCTTCATGGTGAAGGCCGATGACACAACTCCGTTCACCTTCACCCTTGCTTGTGGGAAGTTGTATAATATCTCAATCCAACTCCTCATCCTTGGGCCTATTCCCATGACCTCTAATGTTGTAAACATATGTCCCCAGTCTATTCTGTCGAACGCTTTCTCTGCGTCTAGCGACAAGAACAGACTGGGGACATCTTTCATCCTACTTGCCTGCAACAACAATAGTGCCCTTGTCCCATTATCCCTGCCCTCCCTTCCCATCACGAAACCAGCCTGGTCTGGGTGTATCAAATCCGCTATCTTGATTTTAATCCTATTCGCCAGGACTTTCGCAAAGAGCTTTATGTCTGTATTCAGTAAGGCGATAGGGCGGTAGCTTGAGCAGAGCGTTTTATCTTTCCCATCCTTTAATATAAGAGTTATAGAGGCCATTAGGGCTTCTTTGTCCATTCTATGCTCTCCTCCAAGTTGGTTCCAATACTGGCAGAGCCTGGGGATTAAAATATCTGCGAATTTTTTGTAGTAAGTTAGTGAGAATCCATCTGGCCCCGGGCTTCTGCCAGTAGGGGAGCTCTTCAGCGCCTCAGCAATTTCTTGTTCGGTCATAGGCCTATCCATGTGTAGGCTATCATCTAGTGGTAAGGCAGGGACCGCACTGTTCCTGACAAAATTCCTAGATTCTTCTAACTGGGTTTGTGAATTCTGCCCTTGTGTCCTGACATCGTAGAGGGATTCGTAATATAGTTTAAATTCATTGGCAATGTCTTTGGTAACATTTACCATTGACCCCATTTTATTCTGAATCTTATCTATATAATTAATTTCTCTCTTATTTTTCAACATTTTTGCCAGATGTTTACCACTTTTGTTACCCCACCTGTGACGGTCCATGTCTAGTTTGTGGAACCATTTCCTAGCTTCTATGTCCATTTCCATTTTTATTTCCTCTCTTTTGTTCAGTAATCTATGGAAGGTATCATGTCTTCTTGTTATTTCATCCTTATGTTCTTTTTCTAAGTTGCGCACTTCTTCTATCAGTTTCTCTCTTTGCTCCTTAATGTTTCTTTTTTTCCCCGCTCCAATTGAAATAAAGATCCCCCTCATATAGGATTTGTGTGCCTCCCACAGTGATGCCGGGCGTGTTTCCCCATTGTCGTTTATTTCAAAAAAAGATACTATTTCCTTCCTGATGGTTTCCTCCGTGGCGGCCTCTGCTAGTAGGCCGTCATTGAGGCTCCATGAGGTTGTACTCCTTGGGGTTCCCGTGAATCTAATAGACATCGACAGGGGCGCATGATCTGATAGGGTCGCTATCTCGATCTGGGACTCTAATACCTGATCCAAGTTTTTATGTTCCACAAAAAAATAATCCAACCGGGAATGTGTCCCATGGACCGGCGAGAAAAAAGTGTAGTCTCTAGTGTCTGGATGTTGTATCCTCCAAACATCAATTAGCTGCCCGTCTCTCAATTTTTGTTTTATTGTTTTTCGTTGTCGGGTATTCAGGGAGCCTGTTTTTGACGTGGAGTCCATCTTAGGGTCTAAACCGAAGTTCAAGTCACCTGCAAGAATAGTTTCGCCCGTACGAAAGAGTGTTAGGCGTCTCAACATTTGTGCTAAAAATTCTGTCGGCTTTTTATTTGGGCTATATATATTTGCTAGTGTTACTTTTTTGTTGCCTATTCTTCCGTTTAGAAACAGGAACTTCCTTCGGGGTCTACCAGCCTGTCACTATACTCGAATTTGATTCCTCTCGCAAACCCTATGGCCACCCCCTTTGCTCCTCTGGTCGGAGTATCCCCTTGGAACCACAGCGGGTACTCGTAGGAGAGTATTCTAGTGCTGCTGTCTAGGGGTATGTGGGTCTCTTGTAAAAAAATCACCTGTGCATGGTATGACTCTAATTCCTTCAGGATCTTATGTCGCTTGACCTTATCATTGAGCCCCTTAACATTGTATGTAACAAATTTCAGGTCGCTATCAGACATGATCCTAGGTGTAGTGCCTTAGTTTGGTAAAATTTTTGTATGGCGCTCCATTTTTTCCGATCCCGTTTGGCTGAAACCCCCTTAATCCCTCCCTCCCCTCCCCCCCCCCCCCCTCCCCCATTCTTTTCCCTCACCCCCCCAGCCCCCCGCCACCCGTTTCCCTCCCTTCTCCCCCTCCCCCCTCCCTCCCTTGGGTCTATTTTCGACCCCTTGTAGGCAGCGAGGCATCTCTACGAGATTCCCCCTGGCTACTGCGCCTTCAGGGTGCAGTTGCGGTATTGGCGGTAGACAGTAGAGTCCCCCCTCCCAAAAAGGGGGGGGGGAATCTACCAATGCCGCGTGACCTCCCCGGGGTCCCCGCCACCCCTGCCGCCTCCATTCACCTCTGAGTTTATTTCGGTCCACCCCATTTTGCTCGGAGATGTATGGAAGAGGGCGGGAGGGGGGAAGGGAGAGAGGGGAGAAAAAAAAAAAAAGATCTCCCTCTCCTCCCCACCAACCCCCTCCCCCCCTATCTCCCATCCTCCTCTCCCCCTTTTTTTTTTTTTTTTTTCTGGACCCTTTCCCCCCACCTCCCAGCCTCTCCTCATCTAACCGGGGTTTATTATTTTAGTTCCGGTTAGCTTGCATTATTGGGATAGGGATCCCCAAATCTTGACAAAAGTTCTGTAACTCATCGAGGTACTTCAGGCGAAAAGTTTTTCCGTCCTTAACCGCGATCAACGCTGTAGGGAAACCCCCAGTGTATTTCAGGTTCAGGGTCCTTAAACTAGACAATAGAGGCTTCATCTGTCGTCGTCTTGCAAGGGTTCCTGCGGATAGATCGGGAAAAACCTGTAGTTCAGAATCGTCGTATTTTAGGGGGTTTCCTCTGATCTTACTCCAAATTTGCGATTTATCTTCATAGGAGTGGAATCTTATGAGGACGTCTCGCGGTATTTCCTCTCCCATCGCCTGGGGTTTCCTAACCCGATGGATCCGATCGATTTTTAACTCATAATCTTCCCCCCTGTCCAATAGGGGTTTAAAAAGTTTTAGCATTTTTTCCTTTAGGTCTTCCCCTCTCTGTTCAGGAAGAGACCTAATCCTTAGGTTTTGCCTTCTGCTCTGGTCCTCCATATATTCCATTTTATAGATCATATCTCTTTGATGCATTAGTAATTGCCCCATCTGTGTTCTTACTTCCTGGTTTACTTGTACTTGTATTGTTGTAGACTCTTCTACTGTCTCCACTCTTTTTAACAGGGCGCGCATGTCGCCTCTCACATTTAGAATTTCCAGTTTGATGGAGTTCTCTAGTTTGGTGAACATCTCGGCCATGTCTGTTTTTGTGGGAATTTGTGTAATGTCTCTCTGGTCTGGGGTAGCTTCAGCCATCCCCACCTTGTCTTGCTCCAGTTCTAATCTAGATATCTCTGCCTGCTCTGCCCTTTGTTTTTCCTGCTCTTTCTTTTTTTTCCTTAGCCCCAGGTTGCTTTTTTTCCATCTCAGGGCTCTTGAGGCTGATGTCTTTGAGATATTTTTGGATAGAGCTGGAGTTCAAACTCTCTTTAGGGGTTTTGGGATCAGTGCTCCTCTGTGACCTCCCCTTCATATTTATCTATCAAATCGATGGGAAGAAAGGCATTACTCTCCTTGCCCTGGAATATATGAATATTTGCAACAAAGTATCTTTTTATCGGGATAGAGGGAGAAAAAAGAGAGAAAAAAAAAGAAAAAAAAAATATGTGTTGTGTCTCATGCGGGGGGTTTCTCCTCCAAGAAAAGCTGTTTTATCCCGGTCTGGCCATTTCCTGCCGTCTATGTTTATGTGCCAAGGTACCGTAGCCTCTCCTGCACGCTTTATATATAGCTTTTTCCCTCTGCTTCCTTTTCTGCCCAAGTGTCTCCACCGCCACTCTCTCTCACTTATGCTAGATCCTCTTTATTTATCAATAGTCTTTCACACTTCAACCGCTGCAATTACAGTTCCGCCACTTTTAACTTTGAGCCTTTATATTTAATAGAGTTTAGATGTGCCATATAGTGTTTATCAATAATAACGCTTGGCTCCTCATTGAGTTCCGGGTGCCCTAGCACCCCGCTATACTTAGCCGGCTATTGGCAAAAATAAGAGCAGAATAAGAGCATAGGCGAGTTGACTTTGTAGCTTTATAGCTCTATATATGCGGGCAAACCGTTGGACAGAGACAGATAATTGATAATGCAATGAGGTATTTACCAATAATAACGCTTATCTCCCTGTTGTAGTCAGGGTCTCCAGGCACACAGATATATTCAACAACTATAGAGTCAGGATTTTAGCTTTTATGATTTTGTCGCTTTGTAACTAAAAGCAGTCCAGCAGGAGAAAAGTCATCAACGCACAAAAGAGAAAGAGAAGCAGTCCGTGGTTTAGGGAGACCGTATTTAGCAAAGCCTTACAGGGGTCAGGTTGACGTTATCTTTGTGAGCATATAAGACATATTTACAGGAGCAAAGGAAGCAAAAAAAGTCCATACCTGAACGAGGGATACCCCTCTAGTATCCCCTCTAAGTACCTGCTATTGTTCTTTGTAGCTTTATGGCTTTATATGTGCGTGCAAACTATTGAACAGAGACAGAAGGTTGATAATGCTATGAGGTATTTGCCAATAGTAGCGCTTGTCTCCCTGTTGTAGTCAGGGTCTCCACGCACACAAATGTATTCAACGTATTCAACAACTATTAAAGTCAGGATTTTAGCTTTATGATTTTATCGCTTTATAGCTAAAAGCGGACCAGAGGAGCAAAAAACAAAAATCATCAGAGCAAAAAAAGGAAAAAGAAACAGTCCATGGATCAGGAAGTCCAAATTTAGCAAAGCCTTGCAGGGGTCAGGTTGACTTTATCTTTGCGAGCATATAAATCATGTTACAGAAGTAAAAGAAGCAAAAAAAGTCCATACCTGAACGAGGGATACCCCTCTAGTATCCCCTCTAGGTACCTGCTATTGTTAGCGTGCGTGCAGGAGGGCAGCTGTGGTGGGACGACCGATCTTCTTCTCCCGTTCAGGCGCTAAAGCGCATTATAGTTGCTGGGGGAAAAAACTGCTGCGCGAAGTACTTCCTGGTGGGGCCGGATCAAGTGCCCGAGTTTACCGATGGGCCGTTTCTCCCCTTAGCATGGGGTCCGGGGGTCGGGGCTCCGACGTGCCACTGGTTTGTGGAGCAGAGAACCTCTTGCGCAGATCGTCCGGCGGCAGGGGTGGCCCCGGGGGGGGGCGCTTTCCGGCGGGCTTAGGTAGCGTGCAAGCGGGCTCTCACCTCCGCCTGTCGTTTCCCGGCTCTCATCCTCCGCCGGCGTTCCATGCGGCCTGTGTCACCGCCGCTGCCGAAAACTCCTCCCCCTACGCCGGCGTATTACGTCAGCATGGCTCTCCTGTCAGCCCTGCTCTATTCCCAGGTTTGATCAGCATTTTTGAATCAACAATGTGATCCATTATGTCTGTATGCATATTTGAAATTCAATGACTTTTTTAATGTTATATACACCATTTATATTTTGTGATAATAAAAAATATTTATAAAATGTGTTTAGTACATTGAATCTAACTTTGTTCAGGTACCGTAATAGTCAGTCAGGTTGGCTAAACCCCCTCTTGTTCCTTTTTCTTCACCTATGCAGAGATGTGTTTAATCTCTGTGTATCATTTGAGACCAGTCACTTCACTGGGTAAATAAGGGTTTATAACTACTTTATTGTAGCTCTCCCCAGCCCCTCCCTTTGAGCTTACCTGAGCCTGATCTCAATCAGCAGCTCTCCTCTCTCTCTCTCTCTCTCTCTCCTCATAGGCTCAAAGGCTGCAGCAGGAGCCATTGGTTACTGTCAATCACAGCCAGTGAGGAGAGAGCAGAGGGCAGGGCTGAGCAGCAGTCTGCTTGTCAGTGGACACACAGAGCATGGCTTGCGAGTGAGCCCGCACAAGTGCCCCCATAGCAAGCTGCTTGCTATGGCGGGCACTCGGCAGGGGGGAGGACCAAGGAGTGCCAGCCGGGGGACCCTAAAAGAAGAGGATCGGACTACTCTGTGCAAAACCACTGCAAAAAGCAGGTAAGTATAACATGTTTAAAAAAAGTATTGTTTACAATCTCTTTAATGTAGTTTTTATTTTTGTAACTAAAGTAATTTTTTTGTTTTTATTAACACCTGTCTTGTTGTGGGTAGCCATAGACAGTGGTACTGAAATGGACAGGAAGTTGAAAATACCTATTTTGGATAGAGTAAAGGGAGGGTTATAACCAGGGCTTATTTTCAGTCACTTTTTAAATAACAGCTTACCTCTCCTGGTAGCTTCTGCACCTATTCTGTAACAAAAAGCCCGGGTTTTATTTCCCATGTCAGGGGATTTTTTAGCCATCTGTTTCCTATTGTCACCAAGGTCAACAGATCTAGTGTCCCCAGTGTAAGATTTCCTCTTTATTCCTGTTCTGGCAGCAACCCAAATTGTGGGATTTCCTTTCACTTTCGATGATACTAGTACACAGGATGGAGAGGGTGAATCTCCCTAACAGGGACACAGCAATAAAAACATGACAGGTGCTCTAACCCCTCTCCATTAAAAGAAATACATAACCAAATTTACCTTTAGTTATACTTTAAACTATACCTTTGGCACATTTTAAATAAATAAGTTAGTTGAGAAACTAGATTTAATTAATAAATAAAAGAGAAACATAAGAAAAAAGTTAATAGGGCTGTTCCTAAAAACATTAGTAATTGCCTAACATTGCATTCCTACTTATTTTTTATTTTTATTTTTTTAGGATCCATATAAATCATTTGGCCTGCCATCAATTGGTCGTCTTTCTCAGTATCAAGAACCACTCCATTTGCCTGGGGTATGTGATATTTATTTATTTATTTATTATTTCCTTGTTCATAGTGAAATAAATTTGTGGCTTTAGCGAGCTCAGTACTGACGTAGGTTTACTCCTTGGAGCAGGCAGAATCCTGCTTATGAAGCACATTTTATACACATGATTCAGCTTAACTTTTCTGAGTAAACTATTTGACAATGTTCTGCTACATAAAAAAGAACATAAAGGTGTCCCTTTTCTGTGTAATAAACGTAGAATTGTGGTGTTACTGTGTGTGCCTTTGCTTGCTCACTGACTAGGCTATGCCATCTGTGTGCTTATGCTCAAACTGATTACTTGCGTGAAAAAAAAGAAAGAATTTAAGGATGTTATTGAATATGTGATTTATTTCACTTCTTAAAATTGTTTTTCCCATATTCTTTCTAATAGAACCTGACCCTTTCTTAGCTCAAAGACTTCATGCTGTGTTCAAAGCCTGCAAGCAGAACAAAAATTGCAAGGGCTTAACAGGCATTATGTCTTGCTAAATATTAGAAAAGAAAACATACATTAGAGGTTGTGCTTAAACATCACTTGTGAGCATCATGCAACAATTCATTGAATTAAAATGTGCATTAATTATTCCGACTTTTTCCCCCCTCCCTCTATATCTTCTACATTTTAATAGCTAACACGATGTCAAACATTTTGCCCTTGCAAGTTTTTGCAATTTGCAGTTTTCAGATGTGAGACCTGTTGAAAGTACAAGTGATAATGGACAAAACCATACCCCCTACGGTCAATGTCCCACCAAATCTTTCTTCAATTAATGCTGCAGCAGGAGTTTTGTGTAAAAACATTTGTGCTTGCAAGCTATCTGTACAAAAAAAAAAAAAAACAATTAAAATGCCTTAAATATTCTGTATGCTACTGTTATGTGCTTGTATGAATGTAGCGTGTCAGCTACTAAATGGACGGATGGAAGAAGTGATTGGGTGCAGAGGAGTGCACACTAAGCTTTGTCTATCATTATTGCTACGAGCAATCAAATTGATGCCAGCAGGACAGTAGATGCGTTGACAGCTGTAATTATGTATCTCCATGGTGATCACTTTTGGCCTGTCATGGAGGCCCACTTGTCCCCTCCCTTGCAAGCATTTAATCAGATTGGGCTGTCACTTGTCAGGTAGACATGGCGGGCTGGGAGTTGTATTTTGAGGGAGAGGTGAATTGAAAATGAAGGGTGGGAAATGCCTGAAAGCTTCATGTGGTATATTCCTATACAAGCAAAATACACTTTTTAATTATTTATGCCAAAGGCTGTGGTGAGAACATTGCCTGTAGTGCTAATGCCCCATTTCATATTGTGTGTTGGTGTTCTGTGAACATTAAAATAGATACACTGAGTCAGCAGCATCTTTTTTTTGTCTAATCATGGAATTAATTGCAAGCAAGTTAATTATGTATTCACAGGGTTCTTTCCTTAAGACTGAGTTTTCAATTAACTATGTTTTTAATGATTTAATAAGAATGGTTATGCCAGAAGTGCACACATGCTCATGCTGTAAAAGTTCCATTTACAACTTGTAATTAACATAAATTTTCAATAAATATATGTATAGGCCATTACATCATCATAGAATATATGTGGCAGTTAAAGCGACATTAAACCCAAAAACCAACATTTATTATGTTGCTTCTTACCAATTCTTAGATGTGGTGGCTGTATTTGTTTATTTTTTTAGGCTTGATTGCCTACATTTTCACTTGATCTAGTCAGTAAGTCTGTTTTCACACAGAACAAATTATCCTGCAGATGTAGCAGTTAAAGGATTACCCTTTATTTATGTAAAACTGTTAACTCAAAATGAACAAAGGTATTTCTTTAACTATTTATAAAGTGTTAGCTGGAGTTTGGCTTCAATTTGTTAGGTGCACTAGCAGATTTAGAAACGCTAACACTCCCCGTCCCCAAGACTGGCAATGCTCCTGTCCAAAGGTGTCTCTGTGCTCCTTTATCTAGAGTTGGGGTACTGTAATACAGATGTGTTACTGGCCAGATCACCATGTTACACCAGAGGGGAAAAGCCTAAAAAAGGAAAGCTAATGCGGCGCAACATCTAATGATTTATAAACTGCAATTTGTTACATTTTTGGCTTTGGGTTTAATGCTGCTTTAATGATTCTTAAGCTTGTTTGTATGTCGTATAGATGTGTGTGTAAGGGGACAGGCCCAGCAGAGGGTAAAGGCAGGAGTATGCCATGCATTAAACAGGTACACCTAGAAACAGGCCGAACAGGTTTGCAGTGTACTTTTATTCTGTAAGGCAGTAAACAAACACTCCAATGCGGGAGGCATTTATAGCATGTGTATGTATGATTGTGAGTTAGGGACCTTAGATTGTAAGCTCTTTGAGGACAAGGACTGGTGTGAATTTACAGCTGTGGCCAAAAGTTTTGAGAATTACACAAATATACATTTTTTTTTGCTGCCAGTTTTTTTAATGGCAAATTGCATATACTCCAGAATGTTATGAGAAGTGATCAGATGAATTGCAATTAATTGCAGAGTCCCCCTTTGTCATGAAAATTAACCGAATCCCCCAAAAAAAAAAAAAAAAATTGTGAAGAAGGCTTCAGGGCACCCAAGAAAGTCCAGCAATCACCAGGACTGTCTCCTACAGTTGATTTAGCTGTGGGATCGGGGCCCAGGAATGGCAGCAGGCAGGTGTGTATAAATATGCATGTACAGAGAGGCGAAGACTTTTGGAGGATGGTCTGGTGTCAAGAAGGGCAGCAAAGAAGCCACTTATCTCCAGAAAAAACCTCAGGGACAGACTGATATTCTGCAAGATACAGGGATTGGACTGCTGAAGACTGGGGTAAAGTGATTTTCGCTGAATCCCCTTTACGCTTGTTTGGGGCATCCGGAAAAATAAAAAACCTTGTCCTGAGAAGAAAAGGTGAGCACTACCATCAGTCCTGTGTCATGCCAACAGTAAAGCATCCTGAGACCATTCATTTGGGGGGTTGCTTCTCAGCCAAGGGAGTGGGCTCACTCACAAATTTGCCAAAGAACACAGCCATGAATTAAAAATAAAGAATAGGTGATTGCGCTGCCCAAATGATACAATAATAAATGACTGTTGTCAACTGTCAATCAATATACACCACATCAAACATGCCAGGTAACTATATAATTGTGCTAGGTAAATATACAGTATAAAGTTCAAATCAAAGCAAAAAAAGGAAAAACTAAGGCTTCATGTACACGAGATGTTATTACAACCTCTCTTGAAAGATTTAACTTTACAGATAGTAACCAACATTTAAAACGTCTGTTTTGCCGCGTTTACATGCAGCGTTTTGCAGCGTTTTGCAGCGTTTGCATTTAGAAGCGTTTTTTTTTTTTTTTGATTTATTGTTTTTCAAATAGCCAAAAATGAAAAACGTTTGTAAACAAAACATGGCTAAATGCAAGTTACTGCGTTTACAGGCATTTGACAAATCAAATGCCTCTGAACATCCGCCCTGAATGCATTTTTTTTTTTTTTTTGCTTTCCAAACCAAATGCTTCTAAACTCAACTGACCTAGAAACTACTATAAACGACCCTGTGTACATGTACTGATAAAATAACATAGAGGAGAATTTAGGGGGAACTGAAAAAAATGCCCAACTGCTCCTAAATGTCCGTTAATCAGCAGCAGTGTATGTGAGGCCTAAGAGAGAGAGTCCCAAAAATCCAAAAGACAGTGCTCCAATATTGCTTCTTCACTGGAAAAAAGCAGTGCATTTAAGATTTCTTGGATTCCCTCTGTGCTCCAACAAACCATGAAATAGTGCTACGCCACCAGGTGAAATTAACACTTGCCTTACAAGACCCACAAATGGGCCAACACAGCATGTAGGAAATCTATCCCGCACACCAGATAATGGTCATACACTTAGATCCTCCTTAATGGCATACCATCTCCAATTGGAGTAACTTCTCAAAGTGCTCAGGGAAAAGAGTGGGACAAAACCTCCAATAGTGTTGTATCCCAGTTAATGACACAGGATACACCAGCCCAACTTAGGAAATACACTCACATTTTTATTCAATAAAAATAGGCATAAATTCAGTAAACCATATATTCCAGCAATGTTTCACTTGCTCCAAATGGTAATCACACGCTGCCTGGCTCTACCTCCACATGTATCGCCCCGCCCCCCTCTCACGTGGCTTTTTTTTTTTCTCATGCATTTGCCAAATTGGGATCCCTAAACTTATTTCCCAAAAGCTTCCCTGGCCCCAGTATATCCAGTAAGTGATTCTGAAATCTGAGTTGTTTTTTTTACCTTCATGCATTTTTTATGCAATCAGAGCTGCTTTGTGCAAGATTATTGCACAGAGCAGGTAAGCAAGATATATTTGTTATTTGGGGGGGGGGGGGATTTTTTTAGGCTGGGTTCACACTGGTACGACGTACGCTCCGACTTTGGAAGCACATGCCGCTTGACATGTGTAACTGGTCCGACTTTGAAAAAGGTTCCTGCACTACTTTGATCCAACTTTGGTTCTACTTCGCCCATTGAATGGCACTGAAGTCGGGTCCTTGTCCTAACCATCCGACTTTTGGCATCCAACATGGTGATTACAACAGCAGTAAAATTAATTTATCTCGCACTGGGATTTTGATTGGTCAAAGGACAAGTCAGAGCAAAATCTTATCTTGTTCATTCAAGTTGGATGGAAGTAGGACCGATGTAGGAACGATGTCTCAGAGTAAAGTAGGGTGACAGTTGTGTCGTACCAGTGCAAACCCAGCCTTGGTATCACTTTAACCATAACCATAAACGCTAATCGAAAGTTGTCAGGTACTTTTGACATAGAGGTACCAACTTCTCCTTCAAGTGCAAACAAAATAGACAATTTATATCAGACACACGTTTAGAACTGGCTATCTGTTTTTTCCCCAGACAGTTCCCTAAACAGGGGAAAATCACAGCCCAGTATTACACTGAGTAACAAGTTCTCTAGGCAGATTTTTCTCTCTTCTCTCCCACTTTAAAGTTTGTGTTTTTTTGTTGTTTTTTTGGCATATGCCCGCTTTCACTGCCGCTTGGATCACCTAGAAGATTTGAGCAAAAGTTCACCCAACTATCCCCCCTTCCCACCTCAACCTCCTGGGACATGTCACAGGTCCCAGAAGGCTGCAAACGTATTCACAAATTTGCAGCGTAAAGCTGGCTTGGAAGCTGCAGGGAGTTACAGCAGGCTTCCCACAGTAAACATAGCGGTGCCGAGGACCCGAAGAACCGATCCAGGTGAGGCCAACATTGGCTCTCTGGGCTGGTAAGTCTTTTTATTAAAAGTCAGCAGCTACAGTATTTGCAGCTGCTGACTTTTAACTTTTTTTCAAACTGACTTAAAGGGGTTGTCAAGGTAAAAGTTTTTTTCACCTTCATGCATTCTATGCATTAAGGTGAAAAAACATCGGACAATGCCTGCCCCCCATCCCCCCCCGTTTTACTTATCTGACCCCTCGAAAGTCCTGCGCTCGCCCGCGACATCCTCTTCACCGCTCACCCTGGCCGTTGATTGGTTACAGTGGATGGATTGAAAGCAGCGCAGCCATTGGCTTGCGCTGGTGTCAATCACATCCAGTGACGCTGCAGGGCGGGGCCGAGTGATACAGTGAGCGGTTACGGCCACCAGCTGACTCACCGGCGTGCGCCCGCAAGCACTCCACACCATGCGAGGGAGCTCACATGAAGTTGTGGAGTCCTTGCGGGAGGGAGCCGAGACAGCTGCCGAGGGACCCCAGAAGACCAGGTTCGGGGCCACTCTGTGCAAAACGAGCTGCACAGTGGAGGTAAGTATAACATGTTTGTTGTTTTTAAAAAAATTTAAAAATTGCCTTTAGTGATCCTTTAACCGCTTCCCAACCGCCTAACGCAGATATACTGCGGCAAAATGGCACGGGCAGGCAAAATCACGTACCTGGCCCTTTAATTGCCTGCCCGTGGGTCGCGCGCGTGCTGCCGGCGGCGCGCTCGTGACCCGGTCGGGAGCTCCGTGACCCCGGCCGCGGGACCAGCGGACCCGATCGCCGCTGGTGTCCCGCGATCGGGTCACGGAGCTGAAGAACGGGGAGAGGTATGTGTAAACAAACCTCTCCCCGCGCTTCCTACTCTGCCTGTCATTGATTGGCTGTTCCCGGTCATCGGGAAAGCCGATCAATGACGTCAGACGTCAGCCTCGCCCCCTAATGTAAAAAAACACACACACGTCACAGCCCATAACCCCTCCCCCCCCCTAGTGGTTAACTCTTTCACTACAACTGTCATTTATACAGGAATCAATGCATTTAAATAGCATTGATTGCTGTATAAATGACAATGGTCCCAAAAATGTCCGATGTGTCCACCATAACGTCGCAGTCACAATAAAAATCGCTGATCACCGCCATTACTAGTAAAAAAAAAAAATATTAAAAAAAATGCTATAAAACTATCCCCTATTTTGTGAACGCTATAACTTTTGCACAAACCAATCAATAATCGCTAATTGCGATTTTTTTTACCAAAAATATGTAGAAGAATACGTATCGGCCTAAACTGAGGAAAAAAAAAAAAATTTTATATATTTTTTTGGGGATATTTATTATAGCAAAAAGCTAAAAATATTGCATTGTTTTCAAAATTGTTGCTCTATTTTTGTTTATAGCGCAAAAAATAAAAACCGCAGGGGCGATCAAATACCACCAAAAGAAAGCTCTATTTGTGGGAAAAAAAGGACGCTAATTTTGTTTTGGAGCCACGTCACACGACCGCGCAATTGTCAGTTAAAGCGACGCAGTGCCGAATCGCAAAAAGGGGCCTGGTCCTTTGGCTGCCAATTGGTCCGGGGCTGAAGTGGTTAAGAACCTCTTTAACCGCATCCATGACTTGCTTTAGAGTTCCACTAGGTACAGTGGGAAAAATAATTATTTGATTATTTGATAGATTTTGTTAGTTTGCCCACTTATAAAGAAATGAAGGGTCTATATTTTTTTATCATAGGTGTATTTTAAATGATAGAGTCAGAATATTAACCAAAAATGCAGAAAAACACATGATACAAATGTTATAAATTGAGTTGCAGTTCCATAACACTCAAGATGGGTCACGGATGGGTCTTGGTCACGGATGACAATTACTCAAAACATACCGCCAAGGCAAAAAATGAGTGGGTCAAGAAGAAGCACATTAAGGTCATAGAGTGGCCTAGCCAGTCTCCAGATCTTAATCCTTTAGAAAATTTATGGAGGGAGCTGAAAATTTGAGTTACCAAGTGACAGCCAAGAAACCGTAAGGATTTAGAGAAGATCTGTTAAAGAGTAGACCAAAATCCCTCCTTAAATACTTATTTTACTCACTTTACTGCAACTTAATTTATAGCATTTGTGTTGTGTTTTTTTTTTATTTTTATGGATTTGTGGTTGATTCTGTCTCTATCATTTAAAATACACCTATGATAAAAATTATAGACCCTTCATTTATTTGTAAGTGGGCAAAGTTACAAAATCTGCAGGGGATCAAATAACAATTCCCCCCCCCCCCCCCCCCCCCTGTATCTCTAATGGAAGCTTCGCTATAGGATAGTCTTTAGCATTGGTATATATTCAAAGTACAGCAATTTGGTCTAAGCCAAGATGGCAAGGTCTAAAATATCTCTACAGAATGTCCTTCTATGGTAGTTGCCCATAAATTCCTACCAGTATATAGGTGTGCTGCCAGGACAGGCCTAATAAATGGTTACACACTCCTCCTCAGGTCACATTCCATTGTGCAGAAAAATACTTGCTCATCTGAACCACTAACTGTACTTATTTAGGTTCCCAATTAAATTAGTGACTCCCTGGGTTCCCCAAAATAAACAGGCAGTGTGTGTACAAGTTTAGTGTGCTGTCAGCAGTCATCCTTTTCGACCAGCAGCGGGCTCTTTCAGCAGCGAGAACATGACCAATAATTCATATTTCTTTATTTTATAGAAACACATTATTGTCATTATTAAAATTGACATTCATCATCATCATGACATTTGATTATCTCTTTAAGTTTGTGATTTTTGATCCTTCTGTTTTCTGGCTGCTATGTAGATTTGAACACCACCAAGAATAGGATTGACAGATTTACTCAGTGACTCAGTGGGATAAAATAATGTTCAAAAGAGTTATTGACAAGTACCCATAGAATGCTTGTGAAGATATGTACCCTCTGCTTTGATCTGCAAGCAGCATTTCATCTGCCCAATAAGATAATTTTATAAACTCAAGAGTTTACTGTAAAGTTTTATAATATTTATTACAAGTGGGAAGAAAAACTTTGCTACTGTACTTGTAATGTGTTGTGTCTAAAGTGTTAAATAGTAAAACTGTTCATTTTCCAATTGCAAATATTCGCTTATATTCTTCCAAATGTGCATGTAGGTGCACATGTTGCATCCCCAGAATACACATACTTTTTCATATATAATGGTTTCTGACTACTGTTTAAAAAAATCAATGACTCTAACAAAGAGCTGCACATTAATAAAAAAATATTTATCGTTAAGAATTGAGATTGCAATTTGTTTCCCCCTCCCGATCTTAAAGAGAAACTGCAGTCTGCTCAAATAATTTGTAATAAAAACATCTTTGCCATTCTGAAGCTTCCCTCCAACCACTTTGCAGTTTGTATATATACTATGAGTCTGTACTTGTCAGATATGCTGAAGAAATTTCCCTCCACGCTGTCTGGCTGTAACCATTTTAACTGTGGGCAGCTGAAGCTGCTGCCTGTTCACTTCCTGGATTTACATAGGCACACCTCCAGCTGTTCCTCTGTGTAGCCCATCTGCTTCAAGGTTTGATGTGTTTTGCATTCAGGGATGATATTCTGCCTACCTTGGTTGTAACGAGTGGTTATTTGCATTACTGCCTTTCTATCATCTCAAACCAGTCTGCCCATTCTCCTCTGATCTAACCAGGCATTTTAGTCCACACAACTACCGCTCACTGGATATTTTCTCTTTTTTGGACCATTCTCTGTAAACCTACAGATGGTTTTGAGTGGAAATCCCAGTAGATCAGCAGTTTTTGAAATACTCAGAACCAGCCAGTCTGGCACCAGCAACCATGCCATGTTCAAAGTCGCTTAAATCTCCTTTCCCATTTGGATGCTTAGTTTGAACTTCAGCAAGTCATCTTCACCCCATCTTGATGCCAAAATGCATTGAGTTGCTGCCATGTGATTGGCTGATTAGCAGTTTGTGTTACCAAACAATTGAACAGGTGTACCTAATAAAGTGGCCGGGGAGTGTATATTGTGCATTCACATCAGTCCCTGCCCATAAGGAGCTTACAATCTAAGGTCCCTAACTCACAATCATACATGCACATACAAGGTCAAATTAAACAGGAACCAATTACAGTAGCTCATGTCTCAGGAGTGTAGGAGGAAACCCGCACAGGGAGTATATGCACATGGTTATGGTGAGGATTTGAACTGATGACCCAAGTGTTGCTAGGGGGAAGAGCTAACCACTTGTCACTGTGCTGCCCCTTTCATATAGTGCTGCTGCAAATTCATATAGTGAACAATCCGATATGACATGAACTGCAAGGGCCAGCAGTCCTAGATGCAGATCCAGTGCTCCACCACTGGCGATCGCTCCGTTCTCACAGCTCCGTGAGCAGTGAGCTGGTGACTGTCAATCGACAACTCAGAACAAACTGCACTCCTGTGATCCACAGAAGTACAGTCAAACAAGCTTTGACTATACTTCTCCTTTTAAAGTAGCCCCGCAGTGTCCTAGGTTCCCCTTAACATCACAGTGCCTCTTTGTCACATTGCCCCTTTGTGTTGCCGTGCCTCTTACATCACAGTGCTCTTTTAAATCACACTGCCCCTCTATATTACAGTGCTCTTTACAATGAAATCTCCCCTGCACAGCCCTACCTCCGGCAGGGCAAATGCACTTATCAGACTGGGGTGTGCTTTCCCAAGTCTCCCACCCAGTCAATGCCGTCATCCTCACAGCAGAGCAGGGGACGGGAGGTGCTGCGGATCTGGATGGAGGGCGGGAGCTGCTCAACTTACTATGTTAACAAGCGGGTGATTACCCGCTTATTATTTGAAATGACTCCCACTCTGTGCAGACTACATCTAGCTGCTGAGGTGTGGTTGTAGTCTGGACTGTCACTTGGTTGGGGTCTGGACCATGGTCTACTATTTAATGATTTATGGTCTATTGTGACACCACTCCTGTTATTTGATTCTGGCTCCTTCTCAGACATGCAACAGCTGCATTTCTAGTAAAAACATTTATTTTCCCCTATGTCTGAATTTTTGGGAAAACCGTCAGCACTTTAATAACCTTCAGTCTACAGAGGCCATAAATGCTGCATGTCCTTTATTCCCCCTGATCCTGTTCAGGATTCAGATGCGGAACATCCTTTCCTTATGAGTATTGAAAATCCTAATTTTGCTGCAGAAGGTTGCAAAGGATTTTTCCCTCACTTGCATTTTTAGATGTGATAAAGGAAGGAGAAAGGTGCCTCTAAGTGCAGTGGTTATCAGATTTATTACATGCACAATGGTATTAGAGGTCTGACGAAGAAGCTGTGCATGCTTCGAAATGTGTTACCGCCACCACCTTCACCTGATGTCACATCGGCCGCGTGCTTTCCAGCTTGGTTCCAGAACCCAGGCGGCCTCATCGCATCTTAACCTCCTCACCAATCCACATCACCAGGGACTCTGACAGATCTCTCTCTCTCCCCCAGACAGACGAGGATTACAGCGATCCGCATGAGGACAAATCATTATATGCCTATGACCTCTTATGGCTGCTTCTTTTCTAAAAAGTGCTGCCTTTAGTGCCATCTCTCCACTGCTACTAAGGACCAGATACCCATCCTCACCAGAGCGCCCTAATCTCTCCCTTCTTTCTGCATTTTTAGATGTACAAACCGTGGCTTCACGCCAATTGCTATCAACTGTGTACACACTGTGTACACACTAACTGACATGGTCTATTTTAGTTGTTGCCTAACAGCACCTGACTCTCCTCAGCCTAAACAAGTCCCTATGGGCACTAAAAAAACTGTCCATAAAGAGTTTTCCAAATACACACATTGACTGTGCAATTTCAGGACTGCTCTGATCCTGCCACACAGGACACAGGAGCGCTGGAGCATGTGAGGCGTGTACACAGACATTTCCAGTACAGGGGGTCCCCTACTTACAAACATCCGACTTGCAAACGACTCCTACTTACAAACGGAGGGAGACAACAGGAAGTGAGAGGAAATCTACCCCTAGGAAGGGAAATTCACTGTAAGAGTTATTATGGGAAAAAGGTGTCTCCACTGATGCTTTATCACCAGTCCATGCTTCCCTAACAACACAAAATTTTCAAAATCCAATTGTCATTGGGACAGAAGGTGAGGTGAAATCTTCTGAACAGGGGCACAGACAGCAAAACAAATGTTACAGGGGTGATAACCCTTCTCTATGCTATCAAAAAAACTTAAAAATAGATTTTTTTTTTGGTTGGAGCTACACTTAAAAAATGTACCTGTTCCGACTTACAAACAGATTCAACTTAAGAACAAACCTACAGTCCCTATCTTGTTTGTAACCCGGGGACCCCCTGTACAGGAAAATATATTGTTTAGCATCAGATTAATCTTTTATGCTGCCATTGTTATTTCTATACTATTGCTCAGCAAATAGTTCATTTTTATTAGAGTACCTCTGCTTTTTTGCTTAGCACTATGGCTTCCAAGGTTACCACAAAGGCACCAAAAGTTCCACCCCCAGGCACTGGGAACTCCAGTCATGCCTCCACACAAGCCAGGGTGAGTCTTTGGAACCGATTGGTGCAACTGCTTCTCACACTTGTATACACTTGTAACTGCTTCTCAGCCCCTGTATACGTGACTGAAGATGCATTTTCCTCTGCCCTTCAGGGCCTAGAAAGAAGATTAGTGGCTTTAATCGCATCCTCTATCCAAGTGGATAGGAAGCGTGCTCGATTCCCCCTCAATGGGGATAGGATCAGGTATTACCCTCAGGCGATCGAGAGGAAAACAAGCTGATTATTCCTATGCGGAGGAAACAACAGTTGATGATTCAGCTTCGCAATCTGAGGTACAAATCCTTACGGAAATGGTTTGTTCCACTTTCATGCTACCCCTAACAGAGTCAGCTGAAAGTCTGGTTTCTTCCTTGGGTTCTTTAAAACCTTTACAGCCTTTTCATGCGCTTCCGGTCCATGCATTACTAAAAAAGCTTATGCTAAATGGGATCATGCGGATAAGCATGTTCTCCCTCCAAAGAGATTCTCAGTTCTCTATCTCATGAAGGAGAAATTCACCAAAAAGTGTACGGTTCCAGCAGTCGATGCTGCGATTTCCAGTGTGAATAAAAATGTAACTTGTCCTGTAGACAATGCTTAAAGATCCAACAGATAAAAAAATTGAAATTCCTGTTAAAATCCTCCTTTTCCTTGCCAGGAATCGCTACTCAGCCTGCAGTCGCAGCAATAGGCATCTGTCAGTCCCTAAAGGACCAGTTCCCAGATGCTCTTAAAGAGCTCCCTTCACAACAGGCCTGGGAGTTGGCCGAACTACCAAAGGCATTGTGTTTTGCCATAGACACTAGGAAGGACTCTATTCACCAGGCGTCTTGCCTTGCGCTTGTGCTAGTACACATTCGTAGGACCCTTTGGTTAAAAAATTGGTCAGCCGAAGCTCCTTGCAAAAAGCTTCTGGCTAGTTTCCCCTTTGATGGGGAGCGACTATTTGGTGATAATTTGGATAAATGCATCCAAACAATTTCTAGTGGGAAGAGTGCTCTTTGGCCAGTCAAAAGAAAGTATAAACGTCCTTCATTTGAACTGACCTTTTCTCCTGCGCCAGGGGCATCCGCCTCTAGGCAGTGGTGACGGCCTCCGCCGTCAGACTCTATAGAGGAAAACCTCTGGGTCAGGCCCAGGCTTAAAGGAAGACCTGGGGCTGGAAATCTGCAAAACAGAATACTAAAGCCTCATCATGAAGAGGCGTCCCCCCTCACCAGAGTGGGGGGAGAACTTCTGCATTACTCAAAAGTCTGGCAAAGGGAAATTCAGGACAGATGGGTCATCTCCACAGTGTCTCTAGGATACAAACTAGAATTTTGAGAGTTTCCACCATCTCGTTTTCTGAGATCAAACGTTCCCAAAGATCCAGGGAAAAAGCAATCTCTGTTTCAAGCATTAGACCGATTATTGGCTCAGGGGGTGATCATACAGATCCCCATGGAAGAGCAAGGTTTTGGGTTTTATTCAAACCTGTTTATGGTACCAAAACCAAATGGGGTGGCCAGATCCATTCTAGATCTAAGGAATCTAAATCGGTCCCTGAAGATCCGCTCCTTTCACATGGAGTCGATCAGGTCAGTAGTTTCCATCCTACAAGGAAGAGAACTTCTAGCTACAGCACCCTGGGTGTTCACAAAAGTACTGGCCCCACCTCTAGCCAGGCTAAGGGCACAGGGCATAACAGTCTTGGCGTACCTAGAACATCTATTGCTAATGGACCAGTCAGTGGGTCACTTGGAGAAAAGTATATGCATTACAACCAGTTACCTGGAAAGTCTGGGTTGGATTCTCAACCTAGAGAAGTCTTCCTTAAAACTGCTAAGAAAGCTGGAGTATTTGGGCCTGATCATAGACACAGCCCAGAAAAGGGTGTTCTTGCCTCCGGCAAAGATCGGCTCCATGCAAGAGCTGATGGTCAGGTCAAAAAGAAATCCCTCAATTCGCCTTTGCATGAGGTTGTTAGGAAAGATGGTAGCTTCCCTATGCCCAGTTCCATTCAAGACTGTTGCAAAACCGTATCCTGTCTGCTTGGAACAAAACGATCCAGGCTTTGGACTTGCCAATGTGGCTGCCTCCAAGAGTGTCCCAAAGCCTCAGTTCGTGGTTACTAACCCAGAATCTGCTGAAAAAAAATCCTTCAGACCAATTATCTGGAAAGTAGTAACAACAGATGCCAGCCTTTCAGGCTGGGGAGCAGTACTAGAGAAGACTGTCCAGGGACAGTGGTCAAGAACCTGAAAGAGCCTTGCCCATCAACATCCTAGAGATTCGGGCAGTGCGTCTGGCTCTGAAAACCTGGACTTCCAGGTTAAAGAATTGTCCCGTCAGGATCCAATCCCACAATGCCACGGCTGTGGCTTATATCAATCACCAAGGGGGCACCAAGAGTCTCTCAGCTCAGAGAGGTGAACCATATTCTAACTTGGGCAGAAAAGAATGTTCCGTGCCTATCAGCAGTCTTCATTCCAGGAGTAGAGAATTGGCAGGCGGACTACTTAAGTCACCAGCAATTATTTCCAGTGGAATGGTCTCTTCACTCCAAAGTTTTTTGGGCTGTTTGCCAAAGATGGGGGACTCCGGACATAGATCTTCTAGTCTCCAGATTCAACATGAAGTTAGTCAACTTTGTGTCCAGGACAAGGGATCCACTCGCATGCGGAACAGATGTGCTGGTAACCCCGTAGGATCAGTTCTCACTAATCTATACATTCCCCCCTATTCAGTTGCTGCCACGACTTCTTTGCAGGATCAAGCTGGAAAGAAAGCCGGTAATTCTGGTAGCACCAGCATAGCCCAGAAGGTCATGGTATGCAGAAATTGTAAAGATAGCAGTGGAGGGTCCATGGTCCCTTCCACTAAGGCCAGACCTGCTTTCAGAGGGGCCAATATTCCATCCTACTTTACGAACCCGGCCTGGCTATTGAAACCCACATTCTGAAGAAATGTGGGCTTTCCGGGTCAGTTATCTCTACTGTGAATAATGCACGGAAGCCAGAGTCTGGAGGGCCTATGTTTCCTAGTGTGAATCCAAGGGTTGACACCCTCGGAGATATATCATAGGCAGAATTCTTGCCTTTCTACAATTAGGCGTAGAGATGAAATTGGCCTTGAGTACTATTGAGGGCCAAGTCTCAGCCTTTTCGATTTTATTTCAAAGACTGCTTGCTACACATTCTTTAGGCCAGGGTTTCATGCAAGGGGTGATGCGCATTAATCCGGCAGTTAAATCACATTTGAGCCCTTGGGACTTGAACTTAGTTTTGTCAGTGTTACAAAAACAGCCATTTGAACCGATACAGCATATTCTCTTAGTCCTTCTGACAAGGAAGCTGGTATTTTTGTTTGCTATATCCTCAGCAAGGAGGGTTTCGGAATTGGCTGCACTTTCTTGTGAAGAGCCATATTTGATTATTCATGAGGACAGAGTGGTGTTACGCCCTTGTCCAGGCTTTTTGACAAAAAGTGGTTTCAGGTTTTCACCTGAACCAAGATGTTGTCCTGCCATTGTTTTTTTCCAAAACCATGTTCCAGGGAAGAAAAGTCACTACATTGTCTTGATGTGGTAGGAGCAGTGAAAATCTATTTAAAGGCAACTGCTCAGATTCATAAGACTAATGTCTTATTCATTCTGTTAGAGGAGTTGGAGGAGAAAAACAAGAAAAAAATATTCTGAACCAAATGGTGTACTAAAATATTTACCAGTGCCCATGAAATACAGCCTGACCAGTGCCCATGAAATACAGCCTGACCAGTGCCCATGAAATACAGCCTGACCAGTGCCTATGAAATGCAGCCTTGCCAGTGCCAATGAAATGCAGCCTTGCCAGTGCCAATTAAATGCAGCCTTGCTAGTGCCATGTAATTTGCAGCCCGACCTGTGCCATGAAATGCAGCCTGACCACCTCGCACAGACTGGCATTTCCATGCAAGGAGTATCAAATCCGGCTGTCACATAGACAGAAGATGGAGCAGCCCGAGCGGCGGGCCCCAGCCGTACTCCATTCAGCTGCTCCATTTGCGGCCCTACTCCCAGGCTGGAGATTGCCTGGCACTAGTGGGAGACCTGGGATGTCTCCCCTTTCTTTCTTGTCTGCCGTTGTGTAACGCAGCGAGGGGGGCGGTCCTGGTCAATATTCCCTCCATAAGATGCAGAGAATTTTTTTGGGGTGGTAAAAGTGTCTTATGGTGTGAAAAATATGGCATATGTTATCACATAGGGAGGCTAATAAATAAAGTTTGCGTGTGTGTATATGTGTGTATATATATATATATATATATATATATATATATATATATATATATATATATATATATATATATATATATATATATATATGTGTGTGTGTGTATATATATGTGTGTATATATATATATGTATATATATATATATATATATATATATATATATATATATATATATATATATATATATAAAAAAAAGTTTTTAAATATGTAGAAAGACAGATTAATAATAAAAAAAAAATGTAACCACTTCAGCCCCAGGAAGAATTTACCCCCTTCCTGACTAGAGCACTTTTTGCGATTCGACACTGCGTCGCTTTAATTGACAATTGCGCGGTCGTGCGACATGGCTCCCAAACAAAATTGATGACCTTTTTGTATCACAACTAGAGCTCTCTTTTGGTGATATTTGATCACCCCTGTGGTTTTTATTTTTTGCGCTATAAAAAAAAAAAGAGGGACAATTTTGAAAAAAAAAAAAAAGACATTATTTTTTACTTTTTGCTATAATAAATATCCCCCAAAAATATATAAAAAATATTTTTTTTTCCTCAGTTTAGGCCGATACGTATTCTTCTACATATTTTTGGTAAAAAAATCGCAATAAGCGATTATTGATTGTTTTGCGCAAAAGTTATTGCGTTTACAAAATAGGGGATAGTTTTAAGGCATTTTTATTAATAATTTTTTTTTTTAAATAGCGGCGGCATGGGGCGTGGTTTCCGCATGGCGCTGGTCGGACGCTTCTAGACAGAGCTCCGTCCGAGTACCGGCCTGATACCTCTGGCAATGCCTGCAAAAGCAACCAAACCCCGCTCTACCACCGGTAAGAGGACGGGGAACATCACCGCTGCCTCGATCGCCTCATCGGGATCCATAAAGAGATTCCTGGCCGCCGGCAAACACAGCCCCAACGTGCGGCCCTCACAAACCAGGGCCTCGAGGTCCTGCGGATCTCGCTCTGAGAGGACGGCGTCGCCACGTGAGAGCTCCCCGGCATCCTCATACGGATCGAAGCTGATGGAGGACCCAGGTTCCCCGGCGGGCTCGGAACTTTCCTCACTGGTAAGCGGGCTTAAGAAGGAGATGGCGGGGATGTTCAAAAGTTTAGAAAAATCCCTCAAGAAGGACATAGCTGCAGTCCGCACGGACATGTCACATGTGCTGGAAAGGGTAGAGGAGACGGAGAGGCGCCAAGACTCCCAAGCCGCCGCCATTATCGAACTACAGACTGTGGTCAAACGCCTGGCACTAGCTCACAGATCTTCCCTCTACAAGCTGGAAGATTTGGAGAACAGGAACCGGAGGAACAACCTCCGGATCCGTGGTCTGCCGGAGGCAACCAGGGACTCTGACCTAGAACCCACGATTCAGGGCATTCTTAATACGGTGCTGGGAAAACCGGTCACAAACCCCTTACGCTTCGACAGAGTGCACAGAGCTCTCCGCCCACGTAACCTAGCCGCAGACCTCCCGAGAGACGTGGTGTGCCGTCTGCACTATTTTGAGGAGAAAAACGCCATCATGATTAAATTGAGGGGCATGCAGGACATTGACTTTGATGGCGCTACTCTGCATATCTTCCCGGACCTCTCCAAGGAGACACTGGTGAGGCGACGGGCCCTCAAGCCGCTCCTGGAGCACCTGAGGGTAGACAACATTACGTACAAGTGGGGCTTCCCCGCCTGTCTCATAGCAACAAAAAATGGCCGCTCCTCCACACTAAGGTTCCCAGAAGAGTTACCTGCATTCTCGAAGGAGATGGGCATCCCGCTGGTAGACTTACCCGGCTGGCAAGACGGGGCCCTGGAGCTCACAGAGACCCTGGAGCAAGAATGGAAAGGCTCCTCACGTAAGAAACGGCGAGCCAGCATGCCGGGATCGGCAAAGAAGAACGGCTAAGCCACACAGAGTCTGAAGTTTTGCTTGCCCCTACACGCCTTCTGGGCTCACCGTGCCTTATCCCTTACCTTGACTTTGATTTTCTCTCCTGATTACCTAACGCTTTAATTTTCACTAAATTCCTTTATGGCATCAGGAGGTCTACTCTTACCCTGTAACCGACACCTGTTTCCTGAAAATCGCGTGTCCTTTCAAAATCTGCTGATACCCCAGAAGGAGTGCTAACCCGTAACATTCCGCCATGTTACGACTGTTCAAGGTTGCTTTGCTGAAAAGCGTAAGAGTTCTTTATTGTGTATGAAGCCAGAGGTACAATTTATTGTTGACAGAAATGTTTTGATACTGTTTTAGAAGGTGTTGGGCCGGGACCGGAGGGACTCCAAGGGAGTCTCCACCGGCACTACAGATTCTGAGTGTTCAACACTCAGGTTGTGGGACCATTGTCCTCCCCATTCTTCTGCCGGGGGAGGTGAGGGAGAGCCCCCCGCGTGATTTCACAGGAGTCCCCCTTACAGGGGGCCTCTGGGGTTCTCTCCCACACGCTCCCCCAAGGGAGCACTGCGGTTTTCCGCGTGATAGTAGGCACTCTCCCAAGTGCGGTTTTGTGATGCATTCCACAATGTACTCCCTACTTGTGTTCCCATCCCCTCTCCCGCCCCCCCTCCCTCCCACCTCCCCCCCTCCTCCTCATCTCTTTCCTAATCTTATCTCTCTCCTCCTCTTCTCCTTTCTCTGCCCTCGGGCAGGATCTCTTGAGCTTGGTTGTCAATTTAAGAGGGGTGGGCGGATACTGTTACTCCAATGGCCACCCTAAAAATTACATCGTATAATGTCAGGGGCTTACATCATGCTGCTAAACGACACCAATTGCTGAGGGAATTAAAACTAGCCTCGAGCTCCATAGTGTTCCTACAAGAAACACACCTCACGCATAATACTGCCGTGAGAATCGCCTCGCCATACTTCACTAAATGGTACTACAGCCTCTCAGACATTAATAATGCAAAGGGGGTGGCCATTGGATTTCACAGAGATGTCCCCTTTCAGCTTGAGGAAATGTCCTCTGATGACAGGGGTAGATTTTTATTTTTGAGGGGTTCTATGGGAAGTACTCAGTGCACGCTGGTTAATGTATACAGCCCTAATACCCAACAGCCAACCTTCTTAGCCACTGTTCTCTCCAAACTATCCGCCTTTGCGAAAGGCATTATTATTGTGGCGGGAGATCTTAACGTACCACTTGACCCGGTTCTGGACACGTCCCAAGGCAAATCTACCATTTCATTTAGAAGAATAGCGTTCATTAAAAAGAAGCTACATGAACGCCAACTCATTGATGTATGGCGCACACTACACCCAAAGGTTAGGGACTACTCCCATTATTCCAAAACTCACAATTCATATTCGAGGATCGACAACATCCTACTAGACCACTACCACTTACCCCTTCTAAAACATGCCTCAATTGGGGTCGCCACTATCTCGGACCATGCCCCAGTCCATATGCTACTCGCTATGCCCTCCCTCGCTAGGCGCTCGACTAACTGGAAGCTCAATGAGTCCCTACTGAACAATTCTGTAGACGCAGCCCTCTTAGAGGGCGAACTCAAGCAATTCTTTGTGGATAATGGTTCCGCCGAGATCTCCCCACCTCTGTTGTGGGAAGCCCATAAGGCCACTATGAGGGGTAAGCTCATAGAGCTGGGCGCCAGAAGGAAAAAAGAACAGACTAAACAATTGCAGGACCTGATGGTACAGGTATCTACGTTAGACAGACAGCATAAATTGTCCCAACACAAAGCCCATCTAGATGCCCTGACACAGAAAAGGGAGGAGTTATCCAGCCTACTGGAGTCTCAAACGAAAAGACAATTCCAAATTTTCTCCCAAAAGTGGTATGAATGGGGAGACAAACCAGGTAAACAACTGGCACGCTCGATTACTGCAAAAAAATCGGCCTCATTCATTCCCAAAATCCAAAACTCTACAGGAGCGATGGTACACTCCTCCCCTCAGATTGCCAAAGCCTTCCAGGCCTACTACGCTGAGCTATACCACGTCAAAGGGGAACTAGATGGGCTTTCACCCCCCGCTAAACGCTCACGTATACTAAAGTACCTCCAGCAGGCCAACTTACCCAAACTCCCCAGACAGTCCCTCGCACAATTAGAGGCCGAATTCACGGCCGAAGAGTTTGAGTTGGCTCTAAAAAACACCCCCGCAGGAAAGGCTCCCGGCCCTGACGGGCTCACAGCAAAATATTATAAGACCTTCGGCGAGACCCTAATCCCTAGACTGACTGCCTACGCAAATTCGATCTCAAACACCACGGGCTATAGACCAGAATCACTTGCTGCCCATATCACAATCATCCCCAAACCTGGCAAAGACCCCACCCTGTGTGCCAGCTATCGCCCCATCTCCCTTCTAAATCTCGACTTGAAGCTTATGGCCAAAGTTATGGCTACCAGACTTCTCCCTCTCATCCCTAAATGGATCTCAACCGACCAAACAGGCTTTATCCCCACTAGAGAAGCGAGGGACAACTCCCTTCGCTCAATCTCACTGATACACCATGCCCGTAGGTGCTCCCAGTCCACCCTCCTCCTGTCAACAGATGCTGAAAAAGCGTTCGACAGGGTGGACTGGGACTTCCTCAAAATGACATTGCGCCATCTGGGACTAGGCCCCAAGATGTACTATAGGATAGCGTCACTTTACTCCCAACCGACGGCCCAAATCCGAATGAATGGCACGCTGAGCGATCCTTTTACCCTACATAACGGAACTAGACAGGGGTGCCCGCTGTCTCCCCTGCTTTTCGCCATTTCCCTAGAACCCTTTTTAGCGCATATTAGGCAGAATAATAGTATCCATGGAATCAAAATAGGAACCAGTGACCACAAATACGCCGCGTATGCAGACGACATTCTTTTCTTCATACAGCAGCCACACATCACTCTCCCTAATATCATGTCGGCCTTTCGGACCTACCAATCTTTATCAAATTTTAAAATAAACCTATCCAAATCCGAAATTCTTAATATAAATATCTCTCCCTCTGCTGTCGCCCTACTGAAACCTCAGTTCCCCTTTCAATGGCAACATAAAACTCTGAAATACTTAGGAATCTATCTCACACCTGACCCTAGAAACCTCTTTAGACACAATTATATACCACTACTGAACGCCATCAAGTCGGACCTACGCCGTTGGTCCTCGCTCTCACACTCCTGGTTGGGCAAAATTAGTATAATCAAGATGAATATCCTCCTTAGGGTGCTGTTCACTTTCCAGATGCTGCCACTGGGTGTTCCCATAGGACTTTTCTCCATTTTGCAATCCATGGTTTCCCGATTTATATGGAAAGATAGACACCCCAGAATTTCTAGATTAACGCTGTACAGGGGTAAAAAAGCAGGGGGCCTGGCCCTACCGAACTTCAAAGCATATTACCAGGCAGTTACCTTAGCCAGGATGGCGGATTGGAAATATGCGAGAAAGTCAAAACGTTGGGTACAAATTGAGCAACAACTGAGTGAGGTAGACTTAGCTACGGTACCGTGGATTCCGAGAGCTTATAGGAACCTGTCACCTCACGCCTCACCCTTGACCAAATCCACCCTGGCACTTTGGGACGCTATGCATAGGCAGTTCTCCTGGCAATTCAATTCCCCCTTGATGCCGATTCTTTCGCACAACTTTTTCCCGCCAGGCCAAATGGACAAGGGCTTTAAGAACTGGCGCCCCGACGAACCTATCCTCCTTTATCACATCTTGGGGGCCAACGGTATCAAACCGCTTGTAGAAATCCTATCCCCCAACCCTTCTACCACCATGGATGCATGGAGGTACAGACAGATCCAGGGTTTTGTACGCTCTCTCCCTCAACCAATACGAAGCTTTCAAGAACTAACACCAATTGAATATGTGTTCTCGCTGAAAGACCCGCCACTACACTGTATCTCTTCTTTCTACAAGGGCCTCATACAACTACTCAACCCATCTTACCCGGACTTCCTCAGCAAATGGGAGGCGGACCTCCACACGACAATCCCGGATTCCCAGAAAGACAAAATTCTACAGTTGACACATGTATCTTCTATTTCCTCCAAAACCTCATAAATGAATTACAAACTACTTACGAGATGGCATCTCACACCAGCCAAACTTCACACCATGTTCCCCTCCAACTCCCCGTTATGCTGGAGGAGCTGTGGGAATGTAGCATCTCATGCGCATATCTGGTGGTCATGCCCAGTCATACAGCCTTTCTGGACCAGGATTGTTCACCTGATCAACCAGATTGCCAGCGCGTCCATCCCGATGGACCCTGGGACGGTTTTACTTCACAACACAGTGGAATCGGTGGGCCCGTACAAACGCTCCATTGTCCCCCACCTCCTAAACGCGGCCAAATCCCTTATCCCTGCTAGATGGGGACAGCCCGCGCCACCAACACTAAAGGACTGGATACAAGCAGTGAACCATACTTGCCTCATGGAGGAACTTACTCTCACAGCAAAGGACAACTTTCATAGATATACCACCACCTGGCTGTCTTGGATTGAATTCAAGAGTTCACCCAGCTACATGAACATTTGTCTCTGGGACATGGGCATATTGTATAAAGTAATAAGTACGGTATATGTTATACACATCCATAGATGTAAATGTTCAATGTCGGTTAACCAAGCTCACACCTGCTTTTCTCCTCTGTTTTTCTACTCTCTCTCACCCTTCCCTTCTCTTTTCCTCTCCTTACCTGTCTCTCACTCCCTCTACCCCTCATGCCTCCTCCCCCCCCCCCCCCCCCCCAGAAAAGGACATATGGCAGTTAGTAAACGTTTGTAGATGGAAGCCATGATCACAGCTGTTCAGCTAGACCCCTGACCCATTAGGGTGCGGGGGCGACCAACAGTTTTAGTACAGACGCTGTGATGATGCTCACAGAAACGAATTTAAGTTGTAATGTTCTGCAAAACCAAAGGACTTGTTTTAACCTGTATAAGCTGTATGTTAAAAATGTTCAATAAACAAAAATTAAACAAAAAAAAAAATAGCGGCGGCAGCGATTTTTTATTGGGACTGTGACATTATGGCGGACACATCGGATATTTTTTACACATTTTTGGGACCATTGTCATTTATACAGCTATCAGGGCTATACAAATGCACTGATTCCTGTGTAAATGGCAGTGAAGGGGTTAACCACTAGGTGGCAGTGTAGGGGCGTGTTGCTAACTCTGGGGGGCGTGGCTGTATTTTACACATCACCAATCTCTGCTCCAATCACAGGGAGCAGAGATCAGTGACACTGTTGCTAGGCAGAACGGGGAGATGCTTGTTTACTTTAGCATCTCCCCGTTCTTCCTCTCTGTTAGGCGATCGCGGGTATTTCCACGGCGATAAAGTCCATGGGACCCGAATCACTGAGCTTCCTGCGGGCGCGTGCTCCAGCCGCCTCTTAAAGGGCAACGTACAGGTACTTGATTCTGCATGTACGCGCCCTTCTGCCGCAGTATATCTGCGTGAGGCGATCGGGAAGCTGTGTTTTGTTGGGGCGCTGTGTATGTGTTGGGGCGCCAAAGTACAAAAAAGGCAGTTGCCCTACACATGTTATAAAGTTGTGTGAAAAAGTATTTGCCCCCTTTCAGATTTTTTTTTTTTTTTTTTTTTCTTCTTTTTTTTTCTTTTTTTTGCATATTTTTTACACTTAAATGACTCGGATCATCAAACAAATTGTATTATACAAAGATAACCTGAGTAAATGCAAAATGCAGTTTTTAAATGATTTCAAAAAAGCTGTCCAACCCTGCCTGGCTTCCTGTAAAAAAAAAAAGTAATTGCCCCCTATACCGAACAACTGGTTGTGCCACCCTTGGCGGCAACAACTGCAATCAAGCATTTGCGATAACTGGCAGTCTTTCACATTGTTGTGGAGCAATTTTGGCCCACTCTTTTTTTCAGAATTGTTTCAATTCGGCCACATTGGAGGGTTTTTCAGCATGAACAGCCTATGTAAGGTCATAATACAGCATCTCAATTTAATTTAAGTCCAGGCGTTGACGAGGCCACTCCAAAACCTAAATTTTGCTTTGTTTTAACCATTTGGAGGTGGGCTTACTGTTGTGTTTCAGATCATTGTCCTGCTGCATAACCCAAGTGCACTTGAACTTGAGGTCACAAACTGATGGCCGGACAGTCTCCTTTAGGAATTTCTGGTAGAGCTCAAAATTCATGGTTCTGTCAATTATGGTAAGTCGTCCAGGCCCTGAAGCTGCAATGCAGCCCCAGACCATCACGCTATACCACCACCATGTCTGACTGTTGGTATGATGTTCTTGTTATAAAATGCTGTATTCGTTTTATGCCAGATGTAACAGGACGCAAACCTTCCAAAAAGTAAAATTGCTCTCATCAGTCCACAGAATATTTTCCTAAAAGTCTTGGATAATCAAGATGTTTTTTGGTAAATGCGAGATGAGCCTTTGTGTTCTTTTTGGTTAGCAGTGGCTTTGGCCTTGGAACTCTCCCACGGATGCCATTTTTGCCCAGTCTTTCTTTTTGTTGAATCATGAACACTGATCTTACATGAGGCAAGTTAGGCCTGCGGTTTTTAGATGTTGTTCTGGGTTCTTTTATGACCTCCTGGATTAGTCATCTTCATGCTCTTGGAGTAATTTTTGTTGGCCGGCCACTCCTGGGAAGGTTCACCACTGTTCCAAGTTATCTCCATTTGTGCATAATGGCTCTCCCCGTGGTTCACTGGAGTTCCCAAGCCTTAGAAATGGCTTTGAAACCCTTTCTAGGCTGATACATGTTTGTTTCTAATCTGTTCTTGAATTTTTTTAGATTGTGACATGTGTGGCTTTTCGTGATCTTTTAGGTTTGGCAGTAATCAGGCCTGGGTGTGGCATGTGAAATCTATCTCCGCTTTCCAAAAAATTGTGGTTAATCACAGTTGATTCATGATTCCGCATGAGAGGGGGCAATAACTTTTTCACATAGGGCCAGGCAGGTTTAAACATCTTTTTTTCCCTTTTAATAAATGAAATAATTTGAAAACTGCATATTGGATTTACTTGGATTTACACTAAAATGCAATAATAATAATAATAATAATAAAAAAAAGTCACTTGGAAAAAAAAAAATGTATCCTTTAAGTTCTATGCCGCTTCCGCCCTCCCATGCCATGGACCCGAGCAGGACGCGGTCATCTCCGCCGCTACCGGTGGGTCTGGTAAGCGCCGGAAATGACTGGAGCACAGCTGGAGGGGGGTGGTCACCTCCTGCCGCCAATAAAAGTGATCTTGCGGCGAATCCGCCGAGGAGACCACTTTTGTCTTAAAGAGAAACACACAGCGTTCCAGGGTTATGGCAGCTAACCCCAGTATTTATCATCAAAGTACTGATGTACAGGTACATCATTTTGCGTGAAGTGGTTAAAGAAGCTAGTGCCTATTTTTTTTATTTTAGAATGTTATTTCATGATTTTAAAATTTAAAGTGTGGCATCAATACTTTCACTATTTTCCAGGCTTTTGTGGAGAATGTTGGGGGAGAGTTATTATACGTAGTACAAAACTTTGCCTACCAATATATATTTTTTATATGTTATTTTTGAAATACTACTGCTTACTTTATCTGGTAAAGAATGTCACACTATCCCAGTGTCCTCTTATCACAGTGTGAGTCCTGTGTGAAATGCACTTATTTAATGTTTGGTTGCTGCATTTCAATTTTCAGTAACATTTTTGTTCCTTTATTTTGCCTAAGGTGCGAGTTGACAGTGGTATTCAAGAAGGAAGCGACATCAGCATTTACTATGATCCTATGATTTCAAAAGTGAGTTTTAATCCAGCTACACAAGTCAAAATTGAACAGCTAGCACATTACATTCCATTCCTAATATTGGTCAGTCACCTTGAAGAGAAGAAAAATTACTACAAAGTAGGATGAGCTATAGAAGGCTGTTTATGTATGCTTTTTGATTTAAAAAAAAGCAGTAGGTGAACAGAGCTCGCAATTTTTAATTCCATTTCCTTGCATAAAACATAGGCTTTATCTTCAGAATCAATTAATGAAGAGTAATGATCCATTCAAAATATGGAAAAGTATCACAGCTGCATATACAGTATCAAACAAAAGTGAGTACACCCTTCACATTTTTGTAAATATTTTATTATATATTTTCATGTGACAACGCTGAAGATATTACATTTTGCTACAATGTAAAGTAGTGAGTGTACAGCTTGTATAACAGTGTAAATTTCCTTTGCCCTCAAAATAACTCAACACACGGCCATTAATGTCTAAACCACTGGCAACAAAAGTGAGTACACCCCTAATTGAAAATTTCCAAATTGGGCCCAATTAACCATTTTCCCTTCCCGGTGTCATGTGACTCGCTAGTATTACAAGGTCTCATGTGTGAATGGAGAGCAGGTGTGTTAAATTTGGTGTTATCGCTCTCACTCTAATACTGGTCACTGGAAGTTCAACATGGCACCTCATGGCAAAGAACTCTCTGAGGATCTGAAAAAAAAGAATTGTTGCTCTATATAATGATGTCCTAGGCTATAAGAAGATTGTCAAGGCCCTGAAACTGAGCTGCAGCATGGAGGCCAAGACCATACAGCGATTGAACAGGACAGGTTCCACTCAGAACAGACCTCGCCATGGTTGACCAAAGAATTTAAGTGCACATGCTCAGTCATATCCAGAGGTTGTCTTTGGGAAATAGATGTATGAGTGCTGCCAGCATTGTTGTAGAGGTTGAAGGGGCGGGGACCAGCCTGTCAGTGCTCAGACCATACGCCACACACTGCATCAAATTGGTCTGCATGGCTGTCATCCCAGAAGGAAGCCTCTTCTAAAGATGATGCACAAGAAAGCACGCAGTTTGCTGAAAACAAGCAGACTAAGGACATGTATTACTGGAACCATGTCCTGTGGTCTGATGAGACCAAGATAAATTGTTTTGGTTCAGATGGTGTCAAGTGTGTGTGGCGGCAACCAGGTGAGTACAAAGACAAGTGTGTCTTTCCTACAGTCAAGCATTGTGGTGGGAGTGTCATGGTCTGGGGCTGCATGAGTGCTGTCGGATCTGGGGAGCTACAGTTCATTAAGGGAACCATGAATGCCATGGCTCTGAAGCAGAGCATGATCCCCTCCCTGCAGAGACTGGGCTGCAGGGCAGTATTCCAACATAACGACCCCAAACACACCTCCAGGACGACCACTGCCTTGCTAAAGAAGCTGAGGGTAAAGGTGATGAACTGGCCAAGCATGTCTCCAGACCTAAGCCCTATTGAGCATCTGTGGGGCATCCTCAAACGGAATGTGGAGGAGCGCAAGGTCTCCAACATCCACTAGCTCCATGATGTCGTCATGGAGGAGTGGAAGAGGATTCCAGTGGCAATCTGTGAAGCTCTGGTGAACTCCATGCCGAAGAGCTGTGCTGGAAAAAAATGGTGGCCACACAAAATATTGACACTTTGGGCCCAATTTGGACATTTTCATTTAGGAGTGTGCTCACTTTTGTTGCCAGCGGTTTAGACATTAATGGCTGTGTGAGTTATTTTGAGGGGACAGCAAATGTACACTGTTATACAAGCTGTACACTCACTACTTTAGATTATAGCAAACTGTCATTTTTTCAGTGTTGTCACATGAAAAGATATAATACAATATTTACAAAAATGTGAGGGGTGTACTCACTTTTGTGAGATACTGTACCGTGAGGCAACATTTTGTTAAAGCACTATTAAACCCTAAAGAATACATGTATTATATTGTAGCTTTGATGTTGTGGATGCGTTAGTTTTCTTTAGTAGGCTTTCTTTCCTTTTTTTCACCTTGTGATAGTCATAGGGACAAGCTCTTTTGCAGATGTAGCATTTACAGGGCTGAGTCAAACCATTTAACACTGACAGGGGTGCTTACACTAGTCGGCTGTTATTTATAACAAACTTTTATCCCAAAAGGAGAAAAACAGCTGTTTGCTGTAACTGCATATAAAATGTGAGCTGGAGTTCATCTTCAGTTTGTTAGATGGACTAGCAGATTTAGATACACTAACACTCTCCTTTCCAGACTGACAATGCTGCTGTCCATAGGTACCCCTGTGCTCATTCACCTAGAGTGAGGACACTGTAATACAGGAGGTGTGTTTTATAATGGTCAGATCACCAAGTAAAAACAGAGGGAATAAAAGCCTAATAAAAATAAAAATAATTCAGTCATCACATCTAAGGGTATGCAAATTTGCAATGTATAACATTTTTGGTTTGCGGTTTAATACCCCTTTAAGCTTTAAATATTGTAGATCTTGCAAGATGTTTTGAAGGATAAGTCCAATTTGCTGTACAAATGAGCATAATCATATGTGCAATGTGTCGTCATCTAAATATTTTTAGCTGCATTATTCTAACATGTCTGATCATTAACACATTACTATTTGTAGATATAATGAGTTAGTAATGTATAACAATGACTTCTGGTGATTATATGGATTACTCTTGGCAACACATTAAATTTATGTATCTTTTTTTTTGTTTGTTTTGTATTAGTTGGTTACCCATGGCAGCTCTCGGGCTGAAGCTTTACAGAGAATGGAGCATGCTCTAGACCATTATGTAATTAGAGGTAAATATATTATGCATGCCAAGTGGGAGAGCTGTTATTTCATCATTTCAAAAAAAAAAAAAAAAAAAATCCTACAGAAAACATTCTTCACACAATTGAATATTTTTTTCCCTAACGTTTTTTTTAATATATATTTATATATATATATATATATATATATATATATATATATATATATATATATATATATATATATATATTTTTTTTTTTTTTTTTTAAGCATAGGCCCTATAGAAATACAATGGTGGGTGCTGCAATTTTTTATGCCACACGGTATTTGCACAGAGGTTTTTCGAACGCAATTTTTCTTGGAAAAAACAAAAAAACAAATCTTCTCTAGCCTCCCATGCAGTCAATCAGGCACAGATCAGTTTGTGATTGGCTGTTTTTCTGCCTGTTGGTGGCCAGGTAAACAAAAAGGCGGTACCGGAAGTGAGAACATAACTCGTCACTCCCAGTTTCCGGGGTTTCAGAGAGAGGGGAACAATGTCAGTTCCTCTTTCTCTGTTCAGGGCAGCCATCGCAGCTGGCCGCATCGCTCCCTGGCACCGCAATCGCACATTAGAGCCCAGGCGAGGTGAGGGGTTGTAACCCTCCTTCCACCACCCACAAAAGTGATCGAGTGGCTAATTAACCACTTGGATCACTTCTGCATGAAGACAATCGCTGGCTGAAGAAGTGCATACCAGAATGATGTCTGTAGGTGCAGGCATCATTCCATTATAACCACTGAAGCTGGGGGACGCCCATGAACGTCCTCCCAGCGGGAAGTGGTTAAGTTGGTCCAGGACACATGCTTTGTAATAGGAAGTAACATTAGGTAGGGCCCTTGCCACCATTTTGCCTATGCTTCATCATGATAGTAGTGGAACATCTATGGGGTTTATGGCGGGTTTTTAAGTGGTTCTATAAAGCCTTAAAGTGTTACTAAACCCACAACAGTAAAATCAGTCTGTACAGGTCCTTCTCAAAAAATTAGCATATTGTGATAAAGTTCATTATTTTCTGTAATGTACTGATAAACATTAGACTTTCATATATTTTAGATTCATTACACACAACTGAAGTAGTTCAAGCCTTTTCTTGTTTTAATATTGATGATTTTGGCATACAGCTCATGAAAACCCCAAATTCCTATCTCAAAAAATTAGCATATTTCATCCGACCAATAAAAGAAAAGTGTTTTAAATACAAAAAAAGGCAACCTTCAAATAATTATGTTCAGTTATGCACTCAATACTTGGTCGGGAATCCTTTTGCAGAAATGACTGCTTCAATGCGGCGTGGCATGGAGGCAATCAGCCTGTGGCACTGCTGAGGTGTTATGGAAGCCCAGGATGCTTCGATAGCGGCCTTAAGCTCATCCAGAGTGTTGGGTCTTGCGTCTCTCAACTTTCTCTTCCCAATATCCCACAGATTCTCTATGGGGTTCAGGTCAGGAGAGTTGGCAGGCCAATTGAGCACAGTAATACCATGGCCAGTAAACCATTTACCAGTGGTTTTGGCACTGTGAGCAGGTGCCAGGTCGTGCTGAAAAATTAAATCTTCATCTCCATAAAGCTTTTCAGCAGATGGAAGCATGAAGTGCTCCAAAATCTCCTGATAGCTAGCTGCATTGACCCTGTCCTTGATAAAACACAGTGGACCAACACCAGCAGCTGCCATGGCACCCCAGACCATCACTGACTGTGGGTACTTGACACTGGACTTCAGGCATTTTGGCATTTCCCTCTCCCCAGTCTTCCTCCAGACTCTGGCACCTTGATTTCCGAATGACATGCAAAATTTGCTTTCATCCGAAAAAAGTACTTTGGACCACTGAGCAACAGTCCAGTGCTGCTTCTCTGTAGCCCAGGTCAGGCGCTTCTGCCGCTGTTTCTGGTTCAAAAGTGGCTTGACCTGGGGAATGCGGCACCTGTAGCCCATTTCCTGCACACGCCTGTTCACGGTGGCTCTGGATGTTTCTACTCCAGACTCAGTCCACTGCTTCCGCAGGTCCTCCAAGGTCTGGAATCGGTCCTTCTCCACAATCTTCCTCAGGGTCCGGTCACCTCTTCTCGTTGTGCAGCGTTTTCTGCCACACTTTTTCCTTCCCACAGACTTCCCACTGAGGTGCCTTGATACAGCACTCTGGGAACAGCCTATTCATTCAGAAATTTCTTTCTGTGTCTTACCCTCTTGCTTGAGGGTGTCAATGATGGCCTTCTGGACAGCAGTCAGGTCGGCAGTCTTACCCATGATTGCGGTTTTGAGTAATGAACCAGGCTGGGAGTTTTTAAAAGCCTCAGGAATCTTTTGCAGGTGTTTAGAGTTAATTAGTTGATTCAGATGATTAGGTTAATAGCTCGTTTTCATGATATGCTAATTTTTTGAGATAGGAATTTGGGGTTTTCATGAGCTGTATGCCAAAATCATCAATATTAAAACAAGAAAAGGCTTGAACTACTTCAGTTGTGTGTAATGAATCTAAAATATATGAAAGTCTAATGTTTATCAGTACATTACAGAAAATAATGAACTTTATCACAATATGCTAATTTTTTGAGAAGGACCTGTATATGCAGTAAAGCATGCTTGTTATAGTCACTGTGGAACCTAAGGGGTTATTCCTTTGCATTGTTTATAAAGGCTGTTTGATCCTGTCTCTCCTATCCTCCTCTTCTTCCACTGTCTCCAAAAAAATAACCTGATATTCACAGAGCCAGGGGATGGGCTGCACATGCTTAGTTTGGTGTGTATTGCTAGAAAGTTTTTTTTTTGTGGGAGGGTGCATGTGACCATCACAGGGCCAATGAGCACTGTCCAGACAGATGATCAGGGGAGAATGAAAACTCCTCCTACAAGCTTTACTAGGAACTGATCGAAGTCACAAGGCTGCTATATACTATTGATAAGAAAAGGTATTTATCAGTTTATATTTACAAAAATAATTGCATTTCCATGTTCTGTGTACTGTGGGAGACCAGATGGTCATGGCCAAAATTGTTGGCACCCCAGAAATATTTCCAGAAAATCAAGTATTTCTCACAGAAAAGTTTTGCAGTAACACATGTTTTGCTATACACATGTTTATTCCCTTTTGTGTATTGGAACAAAACAAAAAAAGGGAGGAAAAAAAGCAAATTGGACATAATGTCACACAAAATTAAAAACATGGGCTGGTCAAAATTCTTGGCACCCTTTCAAAATTGTGGATAAATTAGATTGTTTCAAGCATGTGATGCTCCTTTAAACTCACCTGGGGCAAGTAACAGGTTTGGGCAATATACAAATCGCACCTGAAAGCAGATAAAAAGGAGAGAAGTTCACTTAGTCTTTGCATTGTGTGTCTGTGTGTGCCACACTAAGCATGGGCTACAGAAAAAGGAGAAGAGAACTGTCTGAGGACTTGAGAACTAAAATTGTGGAAAAATATCAACAATCTCAAGGTTACAAGTCCATCTCCAGAGATCTAGATTTGCCTTTGTCCACAGTGCGCAACATTATCAAGAAATTTGCAACCCATGGCACTGTATCTAATCTCTCTGGGCAGGGACGGAAGAGAACAATTGATGAAAGGTTGCAACGCAGGATGGTGGATAAGCAGCCCCAAACAAGTTCCAAAGATATTCAAGCTGTCCTGCAGGCTTAGGGAGCATCAGTGTCAGCGCAAGGAGTGTGCTCTAAGGATATCCCACAACAGGAGGCCTGCTCTCAGTCACTCTTCTCCTCCTCCTGCAGGCTCCGTTACTCGGACAGCTGTCTGGGTATGCCTGTCAATCTAAATCTCTAAAACATAAAACACAAACACTACACATGCGTTGATCTCTGTCCCATCTACGCTGGTATTAAAAAATCCATGAATCCAGGGGTTATTAACACTTGGCCACCGCAGATTTAAAATTATTCCACTGGTGGGCAGGAACATATTTAGACCAGCAAAATAAAGAAAAATCGTAGAATTGCCTTAGTGTAAAACACAATGTGCCTCTCCTGGTTGATATCTCCCGCGGTCCATTGAGGAGACCTTGGTAAACTGTCAAGCTGAGGGCTAAGTAATCCCTGGGAAGCTGCTGACACACAACCCGGCGTGCAGGACCCAATGCACATGCGCCCGGTGGGGCTGACTTCACACTCAGATGGGGGATAGAACCCATAGTACTGGCTGTTCCATAACTATCCCATGTTCTTTGTCTTGTCCAGTAGAATGATGTAATTTTCATGGTGCCTTGACCAAGATCACACAGCTAGCCTTAAAGAAGAAGTCCACCCTAAAACTAAAATCCCTGCATCCATAGACATCCAGAATCTAACATTAACCTATTTAACCCTGTAAAGAAGAAATCAGTATACCTTTTCTGAAGTCGCTCCGACCCGATCCCACGCTGAGCTGTCAGTCACGGCTTCACTGTGGAGGCAGGTGCAGAGGACACGTCCGATAATGGAAGCACCATAGTAAGTCTATGGGTAACGTCACCCCCCATTTATTTCACAGCCATTGTCAGCTGTGTCCTCTTTAGAGCTTCTACCGCTGGAGATCTGGTTGGATCAGCTTCAAAATTGAGAAGAATTACTGTTTTTTTTTTCTTTACAGGGCTAGATAGGTTAGTGTTAGATCCTGGGTGTCTATAGATGCAGGGATTTTAGTTTTAGGGTGGAGTTATCATTTAAAGAACATGGGATTGTTGAAAAGGAACAGCTGGTACTATGGGTTCTATTCTCGTCTGTTTGAAGGCCCCGCCTGGGCGCATGCACATTGGGTTCTGCACACCGGGTTGTGCGTCAACGGCTTCCCAAGGATTACACAGCCCTGAGCTTGACAGCTCACCAAGGTCTCCTCCACGGACCCCTACAGGAGATATCAACCAAGAGAGGTGGTCAGAGTTACACTGATGTGCCTGTACCTTCATCACGTCAGGTGATTGTATAGATTGAAGATTTTAACTTTCTTAATAAATGTATTTAAATCTCTGGCAGTAAATAGTATATTTTTATGTAGCCTGTTTTGGTGATTGTTTCTCCTGTGAATGCCTGTCATTTTTAATTTTAGGACTGTCTTTTGGCACCACTGCAGTTCTCTGAGCAGAAAATAATCAGTTTATGGATGTAAAATCTTGTGTCCATGACCTCCTATTAAAATGCTAATAATGTGATAATTAGCAGGCACATAATAGAGTATCTATATCATTTGTCATTTCTGGGTCTGGAAGTTTACCATAACTATTAATGTGTCATAACACTAGCAGTCCTATGATGCTGTGACCAAAAAAAGGAAGGATGCACTGTTGGTGGCCCCTGATGGCTAAAATTGTAGCAATTATTATGCAAAATGTTTTATTAACACTTTAACCATTAAACATTATGCAGAGCTTAAAAGATATCTCAAATCAATATTTTTATAATAAGGTTTTGAACAAAGTAGATAGCTTTTTTTTTTTTTTTTTAAACACATATCTGTGTTACTTCCTGTACCGTAGACACAACAGGAAGTGAGAGTACATCTGTCTTTAGTGAAGGATATCCTCTCTTAGGCAGTTGTTAGCACAAAAAGTGTCCCCATTCAGCAAAACTAAAATTCAACCAAAGTTTTGCAAATACTTTGAACCTTTGATTTGTAGTGTGCCAATAGGCCATTATCTAGAGATTGTTTTATTTTCCATTCCGCTATTATGAATTCACTATACTGCAGTACCCAACTGATTGGCCATCCCCAGTATTGCTTGGTATATCAATGTGTGAATAAATACAAACGCACTGTTCTGGTATACAGACAATAGTAGTACCATCATGCTACTGCAACCAGAGGAATAGGATGGGAGAACTCTTACATTTGCTGTAGAGATTGGTTAGCCTCAAAAGTTTTTTCAGTTAGAAAAAAAATGACATGTTCTTAGAGTTTTTCTTCAAAGAAATTGGTTATAAGCCAAAATACCTATGTGAAGTGTCTCAGATGGAAACTTTTATTCTCTGGCTCATGGGCAGTGATGTCACTGCAGGAGAAGCCTAATAGTTCAGCCTTTTTGCTACAGAAATGGTATGCACCATTGAATCCTAAAATAGTGGATTCCATGTAATGCTGCTAAAGGAGATATTTGGTTTCTTGTCAGATTATTTTTAAATAGTTTCCCAGTATAGCATTTTATTGTTAATTATTTTCATTTGAGCCAAAATCATTACAACGTTAAATTTCTTATCCAATTAATTTGACACGTAGAGGAGTTTAGGCGTTTTTTAACTAAATTTATTTGTAAATGAAAAGGAACTCCAAGCAATCTGCTAAGTGCACAGTACAGACACATGTGTATACCGTGCATTTGCATATTTTTGTCACCTCTGTTACAAAGCCGGTCAGGTGACATTATGTCCTATTTTAGCTAATCGGCTTCCTGTGTCTTCTGGCTGCTTTATATTATAATGAATGAGCATCATTACATCATACTGAATTATCAAACCTGACATACCAGGAAAGGTATTCTTGATAAAAAAAAATAAAAAAAGAAGGAATTCTAAAGTGAGTCAAATGACATTTGAAAATTAGGATCACAAAGCTAAAATAAAAATCCTTAGCATTGAGCCATTTGTGTTTCATTTATTTCTCTGGGATTCCATCTTGTCTATCCTTGGCTCTTATAGGGCTGCATGGGCAGCAGTGATAGTAGAGATTAGTGGTAATAGTACAGAATAGTAGGAAATTAAAGCTGACCATTAAAAAGGCAGAAATTGTCAGATGTTGTCGGGGATATTTGTGTTCATATGATATGAACAGTTAAACTGTCGCACAATATGTGAGCTGTAAAAGATTGCATTGTGAAGCTCCAGTAACTGCTTTTTTTTGGGCATGCTCAATCAGGAAGGGATGGTTGCACAGATAAGGTGAACTATACCAATAATTAGGGACAATGGGGGCATTATCCTGTATACTCTAAATAGCAGATATGTGGGACAAAAGAAAATAATTTTAACATAAATTGCAACTTTAAGCCCCGCCATAATCTACTTAGATGTAATATGCGTGTACATCTTTTATAAGATTGCCCATATGCAGGCAGATATCTCTCTAGGCAGATAACCGGCAAGGGGCAGAGTCTTAAAGGCCAAGGGCGTAAAGTTTTTTGAGGAGGCTGGTCAAACATGTTGAAGGCCTAATGGTAAGTAACAGTACTGAGTAGTGGCCATTGGTTTCCGCAATCAGTAAGTCATTAGTGAATTTAGAAGGGTAGATTCTGTGTAGTATTGGTGAAGGAGTCAGTTATCAGTGAGGTAGCAACCTAGACGGCTCTGGGAGTTTGGAGGTAAATTGGAACAAGGAGCCGAGTGTTAGGTTGTTCAGATGGGTGGGGTTCAACAAAGGCTTTTTAAGTATTGGGGTAAACAGTTCCCTTTTTTATAGAGGAGAGGAAGATGCCAGCATAGAGGGCAAGCTTGAAGATATGATTAACCACTTCAGCCCCGGACCAATTGGCAGCCAAAGGACCAGGCCCCTTTTAGCAATTCGGCACTGCGTCGCTTTAACTAACAATTGCGCGGTCATGCGACGTGGCTCCAAAACAAAATTGGCGTCCTTTTTTCCCCACAAATAGAGCTTTCTTTTGGTGGTATTTGATCGCCCCTGCGGTTTTTATTTTTTTGCGCTATAAACAAAAAAATAGAGCGACAATTTTGAAAAAAATGCAATATTTTTTACTTTTTGCTATAATAAATATCCCCAAAAAATATATAAAAAAACATTTTTTTTCCTCAGTTTAGGCCGATACGTATTCTTCTACATATTTTTGGTAAAAAAAATCGCAATTAGCGATTATTGATTAGTTTGCGCAAAAGTTATAGCGTTTACAAAATAGGGGGTAGTTTTATAGCATTTTTATTAATATTTTTTTTTTTATTAGTAATGGCGGCGATCAGCGATTTTTATTGTGACTGCGACATTTTGGCGGACACATCGGACATTTTTGACACATTTTTGGGACATTTGTCACTTATACAGCAATCAGTGCTATTTAAATAGCACTGATTCCTATGTAAATGACAGTTGTAGTTAGGGGGTTAACCACTAGGGGGCGGGGAGGAGTCAGTGTGACGTGTTGTGTTTTTTTTTACAGTAGGGGGGCGTGGCTGTACGTCTGACGTCATTGATCGGCGTTCCCGATGACAGGGAACCGCCGATCACTGACAGTCAGTGTAGGAAGCGCGGGGAGAGGTTTGTTTACATAGACCTCTCCCCGTTCTTCCGCTCCGTAACCCGATCGCGGGATACCAGCGGCGATCGGGTCCGCTGGTCCCGCGGCCGGGGTCACGGAGCTCCCGACCGAGTCGCTAGCGGCGCGCGCGCGACCCACGGGCAGGCACATGCACGATCACGTACAGGTACGTGATTCTGCCTGCCCGTGCCATTCTGCTGACGTATATATGCAGTGGCCGGTCGGGAAGCGGTTAAGAGAACATAGAACAGAGCAAGAGGGTGATCATAGAAGGTTGTGAGGGAATGGGGTCCAGGGGGCAAGTGGTGATTGAGTTGGGCATTATAGTAAGGTTTAACATCATTCTCTGTAGCGATAGGATCAAAGGAGAAGAGTGTTGAATGAGGTAGCAGACAACTGGACAGTGGCAATAACATCATAAAAAAAAAAAAAAAAAAACCCTGATACAATTTAAGACTGGCATCGGCCTGAGCAGTGAGTTGTTGGGTGGCAGTGGGGGGGAAAAAAGTAAAGTAAAAAAAAAAAAAAAAAAAAAAAAAGGTAGAAAAGTATCAACAAGGACTGGATGAGCGAGTTTTAGAGTGATATATTATATTGGGTCTGTTTTGCAGTACAGAGTGAGGTACAACACGAATTCCCAAAAAGTTGGGACACTGTAAAATCTACATAAAAGCAGAATGCAATGATTTGCAAATTTCATAAACCCATATGTTCACAATAAAAAATAGAAAACATATCAAATGTTTAAATTGAGAAAATGTATAATTTTAAGAAAAAAAAATTAATTGATGGCAACATGTTTTAAAATATTTGGGACAGGGCCATGTTTACTACGGTGTAGTATTCCCTCTTCTTTTAACAACACTCTTAAAAAAGTCTGGGAACTTAATTTGGGAGAGGAATGTTGTCCGATTCTTGCCTGATATAGGATTCTAACTGCTCAACAGTCCTGGGTCTTTGTTGTATTTTTCATTTCAAGATGTGCCAACTATTTTCAGATGGTGAAAGATCTGGGCTGCAGTCAGGCTGGTTGAGCACTCAGACTCTTCTTATTTGAAGCTATGCTGTTGTCATAGATGCAGCATGCGGTTTAGCATTGTCCTGCTAAAAAATGCAAGGCCTTCCCTGTAAAAGATGTTGTCTGGATCAGAGCATATGCTGCTCTAAAACCTTAATATACCTTTCAGCATTGATGGTGCCTTGACCACAGAACAATTTTTCACTTTGCAACAGACCATTTTAAATGAGCTTTGGCCCAGAGAAGACAGCAGTGTTTGTAGATCATGTTCAGATATGGCTTATACTTTGCATCATACAGCTTTACCTTGCATTTTTGGATGTCACTGTATTCCGTGATTTTTGGAACTATTCCTGAGCCCATGCAGTGATGTCCATCACAGAATCATGCCTGTTCTGTTTAAATATGTGATATGTATTCTATTTTCTATTGTGAATAAATATGGGTTTATGAGATTTGCAAATCATTGCATTCTGTTTTATGTAGATTTTACACAGCATCCCAACTTTTTTGGAATTTGAGTTGTATTATATTTTAAGAGAACAGCTTTTTACAGGGCAAAGTCTTGCAGGGACCTAGTTGTATGCCACTCTCACTCAAGAATGCATCTGTCATTTCATAGTTCTTGTGTTTTAATCAAGTCTTTGTCAGTTCAGGTGAGACATCCTTAACTAGCTGCAGACTTTGGGCGTGCTATGCACTTCTAAAAGAACTTCATCATTGTACACAGGATGTATGTAGCACATACAGTCTCTGTCTTGCTTATGGGACCCCCCCAGTATGCAACAATTTGATTCATCAAATCTGGGGTTAGAGTATGCTCAAAGAAGATGCCAAAAGCTGTAGCTGTCAAAAAAGCAGTCTGAATCAGTGTTTTTAAATATAACTACTCAGATGCGAACATACAAATATACAAAATACCATATTACTTTTGTATAATTCTGTTCATTCATCTGGAGATCATAAGAATCTGCTTAGATCTGCAGATGATATCAGTTAAAACAACCCAACAAGTAAAAAGAAAAAAGTTAAGTGTATTTCTCGTACGTCACGGGACACAGAGCAGGCTATAATTATGACAACCTGGGTTACGTGCCACCTATTAGCGAATGGATACTAGCAGAATAGACAGAACCCCTCCCACTCCAGGAGCTCCTGATTTTTGTCACCTGTGCCTTGAAAGTGATGGTCACCCAAGTAAAGCTCTCTGCATGCTATGGCTATTCTCAAGTATTCCAGCAGGGATCAGGAGGTGGTCAGCAGGATTCATTCTTATTATTTGGAGGCCTAAATGGATGGTACCTGGGTCCCACTGTCAGGTTGTTGGATTTCGGCTGGGTTTTGCATGTACTGCAACCTTGTTGGCACTGAACCTTTGTGGGTTTGGAAATTTGTACAGTTACATAGTGATCAAGATGTTTAGGTGGGGTGTTATACAGGTCCAGGGCAGTGGACCCTGAATTGTTAGGGAGACAGAATACCTAAGGGTCTGGAGGGACAATGCCCACCTTGATGGATGAATATTGGATCCTGTGGCCAGAGGATGGTGAGTTGGACCCTTTAAGAAGTCACATTCCTGTTAGCCTTTTATATTTTTTCAGTATACGCTGGGGGCAATGACGTGGCAGATGGGCCAGAAGTGCGTCATGATGGGCGATACTGGTGGTTACCTTGGTAATGTTATGAGACCAGTATCAGTCAACTAGCCTCTCTAAGCACAGGAAGCCATCTGGTGGAGCAATAGGGACACAGTGCAGGTCCTATACATTGCCTGGGCATATGAGTATTGGGAGGATATATTGGTCCAGCATGCTTGGAAAGACTGCAAGAAAGATGGGGGTGTGGAAGCGCAGGTGCCCCATTAGGTCCTGAGGACACTAACCACAGTCCTGCTGTATCTGCGCCCCCGAAAGAACAGGTAACAGGTGCTCCAGAGCCACTGCATCTATCTGGTATTGTAACTGGTTAAATAGGCAAATGTGTACCTCTGTGCTACCTAAATGCACAGTAATGATCCAAATGTGGTGTGCATAAATTAAAACTAAACCAATTTTTAAAACAAGTTGCTGAAGCCACCAACTGTGTTGCCACAAGTATAGACAATGTGTATGCAAAAACTGGTATTGCAAAAACTCTATAATGTACAGCAGCAAATAATTTCATAAGCTGTCATGTATATAATGATGAACATAAATAGCATATAAAGTGCATGAGAATAGTGCAGTCCATTTCAAAAGGGCATCTGTATATTGACCACTTGAGCTCTGGAAGGTTTTACCCCCAGGCAATTTTTTTGCGATATGGCACTGCATTACTTTAACTGACAATTTTGCGGTCGTGCAATGCTGTACCCGAATAACATTTTTGACCTTTTTTTCCCACAATTAGAGCTTTTGGTGGTATTTGAACCCCTCTGCAGTTTTTTTATATATATATATATATATATATATATATATATATATATATATATATATATATATATATATATATATATATATATATATATATATATATATATATATATATACATACATACATACATACATACATACATACATACATACATACATACATATATATATGAGAAAAAAGTGCTACAATGTGTACTCATATTTGCATGGCGTGTCAGGGCGCCTCTCTAAAATAGCATAAAAAACAAGCTGTAGCGGCTGAACGTACTTTAGAATAAAAAATACTTGAGACATTGCTAAAGGCCTCCTTTGCCTTGGCAAGCTTGGCTCTACAACCTGCAGTAGCAGACATTGGCATTTACCAAAGCCTCAAGGACTGCATTAAAAGGTTGGTAAAGAAGAATCCAGAACAGGCAGAGACAGACTCTGGTGAGGGGTTAGCAGAGCTACCCCAGGCTCTGTTTTGCATTAGATGCCCTGAAGGGGCATCTAATGTTTTTGAGTCTGTCCACATGCAAAGGGTTAAGGTCCGAGGAGATTCCTTGTGAAAAAAATTATTGCTAGCAGGTTTTTTCACAGGGAATATTTGGATAAATCCATCCAGAAGATCTTTGGTGGAAAGAGCTACCTCTTGCTGCTTAAGATAAGCGTCCAGCCTATAGGGGATCAGCTGCTGCGGTGGCCAGTTCCCCTTCTTCTAGACAGTACTTTCCACACTCCCAGCCAGGTAGGGTCAGGGGTAAAGAAGGCTCTAGTCAGTTAAATCGGCTAAACTAGATTCCATGCCCTCTTCATTATGAAGGCGCACCCCAAGTCGTGCAAGTGGGGGAGAGGCTGCAGGCATTTACAGAAGCCTGGCACATTGCGATTTCAGACAGGTGGGTTCACTCCATAGTCTCCCACTGGTACAGGTTGGTGTTTTGGGTTTTTTCTCCTCCTTGGGTTAGGAGATCGAACGTACCTGTAGATCCGCAGAAGAAAGCTTTGCTGTTTGAGATGCTTAATTGCCTTTTGCCTTGTGACCAATCCTGGATCTCAAGAATCTGAACGAGTTTCTCATAGTTAATTTTTTTTTATTATGAAATCAGTTTGGTCAGTGGTGGCCTCATTCCAGCAGGTGAATTGGGGATGCTTATCTCCATGTGCCCATGTTTCATGGGTATCAAAAATTATTATGGTTTGCGGTAGAGGACAAGCACTTTCAGTTAGTGACCTTGCAGTTCTGCCAGTGTCCATTCACCTAGAGGTGAAGCATAGCCCAGGCAATCATGATTATAGCCTGCTCTCTATCCCATGATGTTCTCCCCAAGAAACAGATTTTACAAGTACACAAATCTTTTTTTTTTTTTTAAATAAACAACAAGTTATACTTACCTGCTCTGTGCAATGGTTTTGAACAGAACCGCCCTTATCTTCCGCTTCACGGGTCCCTTACCGGCGCTCCTGGCCCCTCATATTCTCTGAGTGCCTCCATAGCAAGCTTCTTGCTATTGGGGGCACTTGTGTGTGTTCACTCTTGAGCCCTGCGCTCTGTGTGGCCATAAGACACACAGAATGGGGCTCAGCCCCCCTCCCCCACTTCCTCCTCACTGGATGTGAACTGTGATTAACAGCAGTGGGAGCCAATTGCTTAAAGGGTAAGTTCACCTTTACAGAAAATCTGTAAGGTTTACTTACACTGGACCCCCAGTCCCGCTGTACCGGAGGCCAGCGATCACCCGCTAGGAGACATTGGGTCACCGGTTCGGGAATTGGAAATCCCCATGGCTAAATCTCCTAAAGGAGGAATTCTAATTGGTCGGTGACAATCAATCAGAACCTGCCTAGCCCGTCCTGTCAGTGGGGGAGAATAAGAGAGAAAGCCATGGGGATTTCAAATCCCCGGACCGGTGAAGCAGCGACCTGATGTCTCCTAGCCGGTGATCGCCGGCCTCAGGTACAGCGGGACTGGGGGGGGGGGGGGGTGGTGTTCTGTAAAGGTGAGCTTACACTTTAAACTTTTTTGTTTTTTCGAACTTTACACATTTCCCTTTTTTTTTTTCCAAAATTGATACTTTAAAATACTTTTTCATTTGTAAATAACTTTGCAATGCTCTGTACCAAAATCATAATTTTTGTGTAATTTTAAACAGGACAAATTACAGAATAAAATGTGCACTTTTATGTGCAGTAACGTTAACATATCTTATGCAATGACAAAGTTATTGCTGAATAAATTGGTTCATAGCAGAAATTTCAAAATTGCTCTGATCGCACTGCTTTTAGCTCTTTTTCGTATATAGTCCTCATGGACAGTATGACTTATGGAAAGTCTTTACATTTATGTCCTTATGTTTGTACCCTGGTATTTGAATAGAAAGTTATTTGCTCTGGTCTATATTGTGTGAACAGGTGTGAGAGGCAAATTGGTAAAGTGGTCCACAAATAGGTAAAAGGTTTCAGAAGAGGAAGACCTTTTAAACAAAACAATTTATGTGGTTCTACATTTTTTTAATTAACATTTAATTATTAAATACTTGCAGTCACTATGAACATTCACTGCTAATTGGCCTTTTGCAGCTTGTGATTCTTGTAGCTTGTCAGCCTCAAACATAAATCTGCATTTATCAATTTAGAGTTAATTGGTGCCCTAGAAGCTCTGCTGTGAAAACCACGTTCAATGTGTTTAACTTGCTGTAAATTTCAATTGCGATAAGTGAAATGGAAAAGAATTGTAGTCACATAATGGCTGATTGAGGCATATCATTTTCGTATAATATTATTTGAACATAGAAAGATGAGCTATGTTTTTCTGCTTCTAGATTTAACCTTGGTCAATATTAGTAAAACGGCACTTTAATAATAGAAACTTAAAGCATACATGTTCCCTATTTTTAAACTTAGTGCAGGTATCACAAGGTTCCACAAGTTCATCATGTTATTAGCTAGACAATCCTCTTCTCTGCAGAACTTTGAAACTGATATCGCTTTTTTTATGTAAGGCTTGACTTCCCTGGCCTTAGAATTAATCTCCTCTGGCTGTCCCTGAGGCCATTATGAGACACTAGAGACTCTGATCAGAAGGATGGCAGTTGGCAGGCCTTAGTTCCAATTGCATATAACTTAAAGGGTAACTCCGCTTTCATGGAGAAACAATATCAAAGAAAAAATAATATAGCGTATACAATTGCGACAAGTCAGATTGTAATTGAATGTTATTAAAAATTACCTTTCCTTTTCAATCTGCAACCACTGTAATTTTCTGAAAATGCAATGCAATATGGCTATCTGGAGTTGGTTCTCTACACAGAATGTGTATTGAACACCGCCCAGAAACCTAATTTTCCTGCTTCCTAATTTTCCCAGACGTCTGTACTAAGATAAGTCACGTTTCAGGCATCCCTGAGATACTGCCAATAGTAAATCACATCTAAAGGGATGCACGTCCAGCCGCTTACCTCATTAGAGCCCAGTAGGTGCTGCAGCTGATTGATAATTACGAAACCACTCCTATTAGATTCACTTTCCCACATGGACACAGACAAACACACATGGATTTCTTCAGAATAACAAAAGGTAGGAACAACCAAGTTTTTTATATATATATAATTATTTTTTATTTTTTTCCTCAAAAAAAGTCAAGTTACTCTTTACTGCAGAACTGGCAACTGCAGATCGGAGGTTAAGATGGCAATATAGGCCCACTATAAGTTGACACCAGTTTCAGAGACTTAGGATTGTTTTCTGGCTAATAAAATTAAAGGATCACTAAAGGTGACTAAAACTTTTTTTTTTTTTAAATAACAAACATGTTATACTTACCTCCACTGTGCAGCTAGTTTTGCACAGAGTGTCCCCGAACCTGGTCTTCTGGGGTCCCTCGTCGGCTGTCTCGGCTCCCTCCCGCAAGGACTCCACAACTTCATGCGAGCTCCCTGACATGGTGTGGAGTGCTTGCGGGTGTGCTCCCGTGATACAGCTGGTAGCCGTAGCCGCTCACTGTATCACTCGGCCCGCCCCCGGCGCGGTGCATCATTGGATGTGATTGACAGCAGCGCGAGCCAATGGCTGTGCTGCTTTCAATCCATCCACTCTAGCCAATCAACGGCCAGGGTGAGCGACGAAGAGGATGTCAGGGGCGAGCATGGGACTTTTGAGGGGTCCGGTAAGTAAAACGGGGGGGGGGGGGGATGGGGGGCCGGCATTCTGATGTTTTTTCACCTTAATGCATGGAATGCATTAAGGTGAAAAAACTTTTACCTTTACAACCCCTTTAATAACAAGCACCTTGTGACACCTTCCTTTAGGTAGGACTTGAGATTTGTTTAAGTGGCAGTAAGAGTGGTAATTATCCTTTTATGCTTCCTAAGTAAAAGCCTTAGTACAGTTATTCTTTAACAACTTCAATACAGGGCACTTATACCCACTTCCTGCCCAGGCCAATTGTTAGCTTTCAGTGCTCTTGCAATTTGAATGACAATTGGACGGTCTTGCAACACTACCCAAATTATATTTTTATAATTTTTTGGGGGACAGATATAGCTTTCTTTTGTGGAATTTAATCACAATTGGGTTTTTATTTTTTGCTAAATAAACTAAAAAAGACCGAAAGTTTAAAAAACATGTTAGTAAGTTGTTTGTGAGTTTTAGAGGGACAGTTTCTGTGAAGTGTTGGGGTTGAAAGCCAGAGTGTAAGGGGGTCACAAAGGTTATCAGTGAAGTAGCAGCTCAGTTGGTTGTAGACTTGTACGTTCTAAGTTTTTTTTAGGTAAACAGGAGCAAAGACATGGATCTTAAGCTGTGTTTACTAGTGGGGTCCAGTGAAGGCCGTTTAAGTATGGTGGAGACCAGTGCATGTTTTAGCGGGGAGGCAAAGCTGCCACTAGAGAGGGAGAGGTTGAAGATGTTTGTAAATGTGCATAGAATAGAGCAAGAGATTAACCAGAGTAGTTACGTGAGAATAGGGCCCAGGGGTGGTGTGGTGGGCATCAGAGAAAAGGTTAGCGACTTCCTCTGCAGTAACAGGGTCAGAAAAGTGTTGAATTTGGTTGTAGCGATAGTATTCTGATTCGTGGAGATTACTGGACAGTGACAATCTGGTCACAAATTGCATGTACTGTATCTTGTTTTTGAAATGATTGTCAAAATGGTTGGCAGTGAATGATCTAGTGCAGAGCGATCAAGTGGGAGGAAGTACAGAGTGAAAGGTAGAAAAGAGTTGATGAAGAATGCAAGAGATGGTGTCAATGAGAGTGGTGAAATGGGTCTGGTTTGCAGCATGGATGGGGGAAAGATGGGTCTGTTTGGCAGCATAGAGTGAAGTTTTTTACTGGCAAGATATTTTCAGGGTCTAGTTTTCTGCCACGCTCCTCAAGAGAGCCTCTGTGTTTTGAAATTCCTGGTGTCATCTGTTTGCCAGGATTTTTAGCAGTCAGGGGCCTAATTCTGTGTGTAGTGAGGGCAGCCAATGTGTCTAGGGAAGAAAAAGAAAGTAAGCAATTGTAGAGGGAAGTGGCCAGGACAGGGCAGGACAAATGAGATTTTGTTGTGGATGTGGTCAGTAGTAGAATAGAGGAGTTGAAGTGCCAAAGATTCCTCTGGGCAGCTGATTACTGGTCAAAGGTGATGGAAGGTTGAAGATAGGGTAAGCATGAATCTGATAAGGTTGTAATCGGAAAAACAAAAAACATATATTGTAATGGTTACAGGAAGCAAGTGTAAGAATTACTTCAAAGGAGCACTGTTGGGATAAAAAGATTTCAACACCTGCACTTTCATCCACTGGGCCTGGGTGTGTCCAGTAGAGGCTACAGTCTTCTGGGACCTGTACATGTCCTAGAAGGTGGGAAGTGGATACCCAAAGTGAAACTTCCCCTTTAGGGAGCGTTTCCACTTTAATAGACTTGTGGGTCTGTATTCTTTGTCATGTTTTATGACAAATTTAGTGAAGGTGGTACAGGTTGTAATCTTATACACTAATAAATCTGTCTCACAATGCTGCTTGCTGCTCCATTGCTTTGCCATACATAGAATTGTTAGATGTCCCCCTCTGTGCATAGCACCCCCTGGGTTTTAGGACACGTAAGATAAAGTTTGAGCACAAACCTCTAGGCCCCTTTCACGGTAGTAGTATAATTTACAACCCCTCTAAAAATCAGTCTGCAGTGGATTGCTTTTCAGAGGAAAAGGTGGTTACCAAGCATTGCCTCCTGATGTTTTATTTTCCCCAGTCCGTCTTTCAGGACAGCCACCTTAGAGAGAGACCCTGGCTCCTCCCCTCCTAGGAAACACCGCCTTCAATTCAGGATTTAAGCCTCATCCTCCCGCCGGCCCCTCGGTTATGGTGTTTCCTCCGGCGGGGAGACACCGCTAAGGAACCTGTGCTAAGCAGCCGGGGAGGCTGGGGCAATGATTACCTGGAGGTGGAGGAGACAGGGGTCTCTCTAGTCTGCCCAGCGGTCCGGTCGGCGAGGGAGCCTTGGAACCGAAAACGTCCGCTTTTGCGCACGCCAGCTCCGCTTGGGGAAGCAGGAAGTCTGGTGAGGTCCACCTTTTTCGTTCGCCCAGAGATGGCGCTGCAGCGAAATCCCACACGTTCCCCCCTGCATTGGGCGGTTTGGAGATAGAGGCCGGACCGGATGACGGGCGACGTCATTTCCGGTTGGTGGCGGGGTTTTCGCTGGATCCGCGTCTTCCGGTTCCGGACGCGGCCTAGAAAGGGGACCGAGCGTTCGGCTGGTGCGGCCTCTTTCACATGCTGTACAGACAGCGTTCTGAGGCACGAGAGACCACACATCCTCAGCAGGAATGTCGGAAGCAGAGGCTTCAAAAACAGCTCCTGGAGATAACCGCACCAGCCACTCTAAGGTAAGGGGAACCCTGGGGAGGTGTTCCCTTACTTCCAGTAGCTCCACTGGTGTTTATCCCTCCTTGGTGGTCGGGAGTAGGGGAGTGTATCCGGGACCCTGGTGGTGGTTAGTCCTGGGGGGGGCACTCCTGGTGGTCCTCTGAAGTAGCGCTGGTGTTTTATGCTTATGCTGCCCTCTCTGTATTTCTGTGTTTCAGAAAGCCACAAGCAAGTCGCCCCATGGTTCCAAGAGGAGATGCCCTTCATGCAGAACTTCTTTGGGGGACTCTTGGATGAAAGTCCTTTGTAGAGAATGTATTGATGGACTAGTGAGGGAGCAGGCAGCAGAGCAGGGGTCAGATCTGGCGGCGTCTGTAAAGGAGCTTTCTAGCACTTTCCAGTCCTTCAAGGCACTTTTTTCTAGTTTCCAGTTGCCTCAGTCCCAGAGCACCCCTCCACCAGTGCAGCAGAGCGTTTCACCTAACCCACCGGATGTTCCCCTGGCTAGTGGGGAGATCCCGGAGGGCTCCAGAGAGGAGATTGAGGAAGAAGTGGGCAGTGCCGCTTCAGATTCCCAGGGGGAATCGGATGGAGAGGTGCTGGATGGTGAATCCAGGAAAACCTCACGGTACAAACTTTCCCTTGAGGAGGTGGAGGAGCTCCTAGGGGCTATCCATACCACCTTAGGTATTCAGGAGGAAAGGAAGGCATTGTCACTTCATGATCAGATGTACAGTGGTCTGGGGGAACAGAAAAAACGAATGTTCCCGGTCCATGACGTCTTGATCAATGCCGTCAAGAAAGAATGGCAGGACCCGGAAAGGAAACCCTTCTTTTCAGGGGCATTGAAATGAAGGTTTCCTTTTGCGGAGGAGGAGGAGCTAGTCTGGAACAAATCCCCCAGGCTAGACGCCGCCTTTTCGCAGGTGTCTAGACACACTGACCTGGCCTTCGAGGACATGGGGGTACTGTCTGACCCCATGGACAGAAGGATGGACTCACTTTTAAAAAAAGCATGGGACTCCTCGCAGGCAAATATTAAGCCTGCCATGGCAGCCACAGTGGTGGCACGTAATATGGAGTATTGGCTCACACAGATCAGAGCACATATTGAAGCGGGCACGGCAAAGGAGACTATTTTAGCTTCTTTCCCAATGCTGCGTAAAGGAGTTGCATACATTGCGGATGCTTCGGCTGAATCCATACGTATGTCTGCAAGATCCACAGCCCTGACTAATTCAGCCAGGAGGGCCCTGTGGCTGAAGACTTGGCAGGGGGACAGTGCGTCCAAAATAAAGCTCTGTGGGATCCCTCTCACAGGGGATTTATTATTTGAACCAGGTTTGGAAGCGGTTTTAGATCGCACGGCCGATAAGAAAAAGGCCTTTCCTGTCAAAAGAAAGTATGGGGAGCAGTCTAAAAGAAAGGCTCGCCCTCAGAAAAAATGTGAACCCCCTAAAACTGACCGGCAGAAGAAAAGTTGGGGGCAGAAGGGGAAAGGGCGTGGGGGTGCGATTTTTTTGCCCTCCTGAACAGCCCAAGAAGTCTCAATGACAAAGTCACGGTGGGAGGAAGGTTGGGGGCCTTCCTCCCACAGTGGGAGATGATCACCTCAATCAGTTTGTGTTGGGGATCATCAGACGAGGTTACCGATTGGAGTTTTCGGATCCTCCCCCACTAAGACTCCTGGTTACCGAAATGCCGAGGTGTACAGAAAGGTCTGCTGCCCTTCTTTCTTCCCTTCAAGAATTGGAGGAACAAGAAGTGGTGACACGGGTCCCGGTGGGAGAGACAGGCAGAGGCTTCTACTCCCACATCTTTGTGGTCCGCAAACCTTCAGGGAAATTCAGGCTCATACTGAATCTGAAGCCTCTGAATGTCTCCGTCACCTACCGGAGATTCAGAATGGACTCAGTGAAGGCACTGCTTCCACCGAATTCGTTTATGGCATCGATAGATCTAAAAGATGCGTATCTGCATATTCCCATTGCAGAAAACCATCAGAGATACCTCAGGTTGGCGGTAAGGACCTCAGAGGAGGTGCTGCATCTTCAGTTCAAAGCTCTTCCCTTTGGGCTATCCTCGTCCCCCCGGATCTTCACCAAAGTAATGGTAGAAGTTCTGGCGTTTCTGCGTCTCAGGGGCATCTCGGTGGTCGCGTACCTCGACGACCTTCTCCTTTTTGCTCCTTCCCCAGAACAGTTGATTCAGGACCTACAGGTAGCAAGAGACATCTTAGAAAACCTGGGGTGGCTCCTGAACCTGGAGAAATCCAACTTAGTTCCTTCTCAAAAGGTGGTTTTCTTAGGTTATGTACTGGACTCAACGAAGCAAAAAGTCTTCCTCCCTTGGGAAAAAATCCAAAAGGTAGACAAAGCAATGTTGTTCCTCCAAGGCAACTGTCAGGTTTCAGTAAGAAAGGTGATGTCAGCCTTGGGCTTACTGACCTCCACTCTCCCAGCAGTTCAGTGGGCAGGGTTACATTTCCGCCCTCTGCAACTTTTCATTTTGAAAGTCTGGGACCACAGCCAGGGGTCTCTGGACTCATTGGTATCAATCCCACCCCAGGTCAAGAGGTCCCTCTGGTGGTGGAGAAAGGGGGCAAATCTGGCGCAGGGTTTGGAGTGGGTCTTGCCGGTGTCCAGGATTGTGACAACCGATGCGAGCGGCTCAGGCTGGGGGGCGCACCTAGACTCCCGGATGATTCAAGGTACCTGGGGGAGGAAGGAATCAGGAAGGTCCTCGAATTGGAGGGAGCTGAGAGCAGTAGACCTGGCTCTCAGAGCCTTTCAGGAAGACCTTCAGGGACAACATGTAAGAGTTCGGTCAGACAACTCCTCGGTGGTTGCCTACGTCAACAGGCAGGGCGGCACCAAAAGCGGAACCCTATGGGCCCTGGCGGAAGCCATCCTCAGATGGGCCGAAGCCAACGTCCTTTCCCTCTCTGCGATTCACCTGAAAGGGGAGCAAAATCAGGTGGCAGATTTCCTCAGCAGAAAAACGCTGAGAGAAGGCAACTGGGTCCTAAAACAAGAGGTCTTCGAAATGATAACCCGGAAGTGGGGAGTTCCGGCAGTGGATCTCTTCGCCTCAAGGGAAAATGCAAAAGCAGGTCTGTTCTTTTCCATGAACAGGTGGGAAGGGGCGTTAGGAGTGGACGCCCTGGCACAGAGCTGGAGGTTCTCCAGATGCTATGCCTTCCCCCCACCAGTTCTGATCCCGGCAGTATTAAGAAAGTTCCAAGCAGAGAGCACTACTCTCATCTTGATTGCGCCTCACTGGCCCAGGAGGCCATGGTTCTCCATTTTGAGGGGGCTAGCGGTGGAACCTCCCTGGATGCTACCAGTCCAGGCAGACCTTCTTTCTCAAGGACCAATCTGCTGCCCTCAGGTGGAGAGATGGAACCTCGCAGCCTGGCTTCTGAGGAGAAGTTGCTGAGGGGCAAGGGGTTTTCTGATCGCTTAGTAGCTACTCTCCTAAGCTGTAGAAAGAAGGAAACGCAGGCCATTTACTTAAAAGTATGGAAGCTTTTTAATAAGTGGTGCTCAGAAAGCTCTTTTGAAGTGCACAGTTCCGTGGCAGTCTTGGAATTTCTGCAGGCAGGGGCAGATAAAGGCTTAGCCCTCAGCACGTTGAAGGGCCAGGTATCCGCTTTAAGCGTTTTTCTTGAAAAACAACTAGTCTCCCCGTTCCCAGTATGGGATCTCTCATTAGTTCTACAGGCCCTTACAAAAGAGCCTTTTGAACCATTGGAATCTTGCAATTTAAGGTTGATCACTCTCAAGACGGTGTTCTTGGTAGCGATCACCACTGCAAGAAGAGTGAGCGAACTCGAGGCCCTTTCCATTAGGGCACCCTTTTTTCAAGTTTTTTCGGACCGTCTGATTTTTAAGACGGATCCGGGCTTTTTGCCAAAGGTAGCCTCAAAGTTTCATAGAGGCCAGGAAATTGTTTTACCTACTTTCTGTTCAAATCCTGTGAGGGAACAGGAACATATATTCCATAACTTAGACGTCAGGAGATGCGTCTTGCAGTATTTGGAAAGTACAGCTCATTTCAGAAAGTCTGATTCTCTGTTCGTATTATTTTCAGGGACCAAGAAAGGCTCCAGAGCCTCTAGGCGTACAATAGCCAGATGGCTAAGATTAGCCATTAGTCAGGCTTATTTGTTTGTAGGGGTAGAGCCCCCAATTGGGGTTAAGGCACATTCAACCAGGGCAGTGGCGACTTCTCAGGCAGAGTGGGCTGGTGCTTCTCCAGAGCAGATCTGTAGAGCTGCGACGTGGTCCAGCTTTGCTACTTTCGTGAAGCACTATAGACTGGATCTCCTGTCAGCTAAAGACCAAGCCTTTGGTCGTAAGGTGCTACAGGCGGTAGTCCCACCCTAAGGTAAGGTGATCGCTTATCCTCTCTAAGGTGGCTGTCCTGAAAGACGGACTGGGGAAAAACGGAGTTACTTACCGGTAACATCCACTTCCAGGAGTCTTTCAAGACAGCACCGGTACCCACCCAGGTTGTTGGATATCTTGGAGGACTCATCACATAAGACCGTCAGGTAAGATAAAAGGATTTGTATGTTGACGTGTTCTTGTGTCTCCCCAGTTGGCCGGAGGTACTCTTGAAGAACTGAGGGGCCGGCGGGAGGATGAGGCTTAAATCCTGAATTGAAGGCGGTGTTTCCTAGGAGGGGAGGAGCCAGGGTCTCTCTCTAAGGTGGCTGTCCTGAAAGACTCCTGGAAAAGGATGTTACCGGTAAGTAACTGTAACAATTTAAAAAAAAAAAAAAAAAATAAAAATATATTTTTTTTTTTTACTTACCAGAAATGGCTGTTGCTAGGCAGATCGTCCTAATCTGCCTCCTCCAGCGCCGCAGTGATCTTCTCTTCTTCCGTCTTCAGGTGAATGGGGCGCGGTGTGTTGTGGGAACTGTGTCCCACAACACACCGCGTTCCCCATTCACAAATACGACTCGCGCATGCGCAGTTGGCCGCGCGCCGACTCGCGCATGCGCAGTAGGCCGCGCGCCGACTCGCGCATGCGCAGTAGGAAACGAGAAGCCGTTTCCCTTACTCAGGATGGCGGCGCTGGATCCGGATAGCCGAGGGACATCTCGGCCTCCACCAACGACATCGCGGGCGCCCTGGGAGGGTAAGTGTACTTTTTAAAAGTCAGCAGCGACTTTTTTTTTAGCTGCTGACTTTTAAAAAAAATTTTTTTTAGGTGAAACCCCGCTTTAAGATTTTACATTGCAGGACTGTAAGCCAAGCGTTTGGCTCATGAGGCCCCATTTACCTACATGGGAGAGTGTGACAGGCAGTGCTGCCTGTCAAACTCTGCATATAGCATTAAAATTGTCATGCCACAATGGAAAGCATGGCAGCAATGTGTACTGTTTCAAGCAGCACTATGTCTGCCTTTAAGGTGGGCGGTCTGGGAATGCCTGTTTTTAGTGCCCCCTAGAAGCCCATGTGAAGGGAGCTGCGGCTATGTATATGCACTGTATAAGAGCCTGAATTAATGACTTTAACCCATTATGTACATCTTGTACACCACAGCAAAAGACCATGCAGAAATCTATATGACAATCCATGCAGTGCTGACCTCGATGTGGTTATTTCACCAAATATTGTCACTCACCAATGTCCACAGCTTGGTGTACATACATTGTCATTTTGCTCGGTACACTCCATACACCTCTTTCTGAAGGGTATCACAAGTTGGATCATTTTTGGATCCATTTACAACAATACAGTATATAATATAGTAGGGATTATTGGAAGAGCAGGTAGCTTGATCAGGTGTTACAAATCACAGGGAGTTTCAGTGTGAACCATGTATTCTTGTTCAACAGACTTAATATAGATATATTGATGAACCCAGGTTTTACAGGCTCACTACCATGGGGAGTGTTTTTCTTTTTTTTTTGATTATCCCATATGACTGATCCCAAGCATTTAATCTCACAACCTGCTGTGCATGTGTATGACATTTCAGGAATACATTTCCATACCCCTCAAATATTTTTGGTGATGCTTGTCCAACCTTCCTGTTTAGGCCTTATTTGTCTGGATATATCCTCAACCTAACTCGTTTTAAAAATGTTCCCTCCCACCTCCTCGTGCATATGCTGATGAACCCACTCTTAGCCCACTCCAGTCCGGTCACGTGATCCCCTGTCTTGGCCAACGGTGGCTGCAGGGGAGAGGAGATCAATAGTCAACAGCTAGGAATTCCTGGGAGTGTTGACATCACTCCTAGGCTCCCATGTCAAGTGTACAGTGTAAACAAACTTTTGAATTCTATAAACCAGTTCAATATGAAGTGACTTGTGCAATCAATCCACTAAAAAAAAGTCCAACATGATATCAAAAATTATGTTTTCATAAACAGAAAAGTTCATAAGTAAGTGAGTTAGGTGCCCCTATCTCCTTTGTGCAACAGTATCTTCGTTTAAAAACAATTGAAAGTGCCAGTGCTTCACCACTGTGTCCTAGATGAAATGAATGGCCGCTTACCAGAAGCTTAGATCCACAAGGGATCTTATGCACATATCATTTATCCTGACGGAAGGGATTCTGCACCTTATGGACATCTCACTGGGGCTTGGAGTAAAAACAGGCTTTCAATTCGTGGATGTTTGGTGTTAGGATAGGTAGAGAAAACTCATCATGCATTATGCTTAAAAAATCAATGCATTTAATATAAAATTGCACTTGCAGAGTATCACTTGGATATGAGAAAACAAATGGAGTCGTGGCACAGCCACCTGCAGTATGGAGGCACCAATCCCAGTTGACGCCTTCTGAGGGAAACGCGTCGGACAGGAGCTATCGGTGCGACGTTGAAGGGCACGGGACCATACTGCATGTGGCCGCCCTGAGACCACATTTGTTTGCTCATATCCAAGCGATACTCTGTATTTTATTTTAAATGCTTACTTGCAGTATTTTTTTTTTTTTTGTGCATAAATATTTTTTCATTTACTTGCAATGCACTTCTGAACTTTCTAGCAAATTTGACCACTTAGGCCCCTTTCACACCGGGGCGTTTTTCATGCGGTACAGCGCTAAAAATAGCACCTGTTTACCGCATGAAAAAATCCGGCCCCTTTAACTCCAGTGTGAAAGCCGGCGGGCTTTCACACTGGAGCGGTGCGCTAGCAGGATGACAAAAAAAAGTCCTGCTAGCAGCATCTTTGGAGCGGGATAGGAGCGGTGTGTTCACCGCTCCTATACCGCTCCTTCCCATTGATTAGAATGGGACACCGCGGTGAAACCGCGGCAATACCGCCGCAAAGCGCCGCTACGGCGGCGCTCTGCGGGGGGTCTTTAACCCTTTTTCGGCCGCTCGCGGGGGTAAAACCGCACCGCGAGCGGCCGAAAACCGCGGTTAAAACGACGGTAAAGCAGCGCTAAATATAGCGCTGCTTTACCGTCACCGCGGCTCCCCGCCCCAGTGTGAAAGGGGCCTTACAAAAGAAAAAAGTAATGTGTGGCAGCTTACCACTAAAATGTGGTAGCTACATTGTTTCTTGTTTTTTTATTTTTATTTTTTATTGATATTTTTTTCCTTTTATTTTTACATAATAATCTGGTCGTTTTCAACCCCCTTTTGTTGCCAGAGCTGTTTAGGCCTGAAGAGTAGGTAAAAATCGCAATCATATATTTTATGAGAGCAGAGACCCTGGGGAACAAAATGGCGGTAGTTGCACTTTTTTTATGTCACGTGATATAATTGCAATGGTTTATTAAACCCATCATTTCAGTAAAAACACACATTTTCCAGAATTTTTTTTTTTAAATACCTTAATTGTACAGTACAGGACACAGACTAAGAATTACTAGATCCTGGGTTAGGTAATTGGACACTGGAAAAGCTTTTAAGTACACTCCCCTTAGGTACCTCCCCTATAACCCTACCCCACTCCTAAGTCCCCCATTCTTTTGCTAGTGGCCTAAGGTGAGGGACAATTTTTTTTTACTTGCAGGGAAAACACTCAGCTTAACTAGCTTAATATTTTATCTTGAAATTCTTCACTAAATTCTTCAATGAAGGCCCTCTAATACCACAAATAAAGCAGTACATTCAGATCAGTAAATCTTTCAGAGCCATACCCAGAACCCATGCCGTGGAACAGCTTGTAATATTAAAGATGAGGTTAGGTCAGATTAATATATACCAAACATGTTAAGTTGTGTGCATCCCTAAAACCGCAACACACTTTGGTACTCAAAAATTGTCTATAGGTAACACCTTATAAGCCTTTACATATCTTCAGTTTAGCGGTACCTATAAATGATGACCCTAGCATTGTACATAAGCGCAGCTGATAATGTTTACATTCATATGTGCATGTAAGGGTGGGGGAGGGGCTTTATTTATTTTTTATTTTTGTGATGATCTATCACTTTCATTTTTTAAACTTTTTTATTTATTTATAGGGAGCCAACAAGTGCTGTATGTAATAGCATAATGGGCATGACTGGCCCTAACCCCTGATGTTTCTTGTGCACTCCAGTGAAGCAGTTGGAGAATGAGAGCACTGAACCTTGAAGTAAAAAAAATTCTCATCACTTCGGGTTCATTCCCATCAAGTAGCTGATTCCTCTCCTCTCTACCTGCTGATGCCCAAAATGACTGTCCTTGGCCCACAAATGGGACGGCAGAGCTCAGGATACATGGCAGGGGATATGGAGGTGTTTTTTTTTTTTTTCAGCCATCACCTTATCAGAAAACCAAAATTTGGCTTGAAATGTGTGCACAAACTCCCTGCTGTTGTAAATACCCTCACCACTGGTAGCGTAAACCTTACATGTTCATACTAATAGACCCCTGGTGTCTCATTAAAGGGGACCTGTCATGTCCATTATGCTATTACAGAAAAGGCTTGTTAGTCTCATATTTGACAGCAATACAGTTCAATAAAACAATTAAAAGAGGCAATGCCTGCTCTGTGCAATGATATTGCACAGAAACATCACTTTTATAATCTTTTAGCAGCTACTGCTGGTGCTGTAGGCTTCCCCCAGTGACTGAGGAGGCAGCAGTGACATTAAGCCAGGTAAGTTGGTTAGGAAAGGGGGGAATGGTTCTTAGGACATGTTTTCACCTTAAAATGGATGTAAACCCTCACAATATACCTAGTTAAATGAACAGCCTCAGATTATACACATGGGTGAACCAAATCTCCCTACATAAGTTTTACATGTATATCTGCTGTCTTCAGCTTTATATACTGTTTAGAAAGTTCAGATTGTGTTAGATTTTATCTTCCTGGTTAGCCTTGCATTGAAGCCTGGGCATATAGCCAAGACAGCTGATTGGAGGCGCACACACACACCCTCTTTCCCCGTAGGTAGAGACTTTCAGAACTGATCGTTGAATAGTTCAGGGTTCTGCTAATCTATTTAAAGCATCCTCCCCAACACAAAACTCAAGCTGCTTTTATCGTATGTGGCTGAAAACTTGTCAAGAGTTATCAGGCTGATAACAGAAGAACAGAGCAGGAGACAGCTATTGGACATAGGGCTTTGAAGAGAGATAACAAAACATATGCAGATGCTGTATATGTGCCCAGCTCAAACTTCACAAATCAGGTTCACATCCACTTTAATGCATTAAATGTATTAAAGGCTAAGTCCATGGGAAAGGGGGGAGGGAGAAGGGGACTGTCCATTTGAACCATGTTACATTACACTCCAAATATGGGTGTATCATGGTGCAAATGATGGCATAAACCTTTAAGGTATAAAGGTTTAGACTTTAGTATTAAAGTAAAAAAAAAAAAAAAAAAAATCTTGCTGTAACTTCTTAAAAAGTGTTAGCTTGAGTTCATCTTTAACTTGTCTGTCCAAAATTGCTACTGAGCCTAACACTGACCTCTTTACTGTTTGACAATGCTGCTGCACAAGAGTGGCTCAGTTGCTCTTCAGTCGAGTGGAGCCACCCTAGGACAAGGAGTGTGTGTGACTGGCTGGATAACCAGAATATAAAGGTGAAAAAAAAATCCTAAAGAGGGAAAACAAACCACCACAATTAAGGATTGATATGTTGCAAATTATTTTTGGATTTGTGTTGTAGATACATTTTGAATAGTCAATGCTCTAGCATAGCCTCCTTTCAAGTCACAGCCCTTTTCTCTTCTGTGAGTGTTAAATACTGTCTCAATTGGTCCAGCTGCTCTGCTCTTACCTACCAGAGTTCCCCTCAAGGTTTTCTTGAGCAATGGAAATTTTCTGCTTCTCAAGTAACCACTGACACAAATTATATATATTTAGATATCTGTAATTGGGGATTCATCTCACTGATCACAAATGTAAAGAGCATTTTTCCCACTGACCATCGCTATAAAGAGACATATTCCCATTAACTACTAATGGAAAGAGACTGACACTCATTGTAAAAAGCATTTACAGCCAATGTACGTGGCAATCTTCCCACAGACCCCCCAATGTAAGGGGGATACCCCCCCATCTCAATTCTTTCAATTGACCATCAATGTAAGGGGGAATTTTTCCCACTAACTAACACCAATAATCAGTGATCTGAAGATATAGTAATTATTAGTAAAGTTTTTTTTTTTTTAGACTGGAAATGTTTTTTAAAGGTTTCTATGTGTTAAAAAGATTGATAAAGGCTGCTATAAAGTCTCTTTTGAGTGACAACTCTGAATCTACTGGGCTTTCTGACATATTCGAGTTGGAGGCTCCCAGCCGCAGTCTCAGGGCCTTTTGATGTCTAAACTAAGGATGTTTTAGTGGTAAATAACATGCCTAAAATATGATTAATACACTTTTAATCTTATGGACAGATTGTTGTTGAAATGAAAGGTCTGAGTCAAGTTGTCTTTAAGCTGGTGTTTTTTTTTTTTCTAGGATAAAGTTTTGATTTAATATGCAATAATTTAAAGATATATAAATATATATTCTCTTCGAGCTGCTAGGTAAAATTGTTTTAATTGAATGTTATTTTTAAGAATCTTGAACTATTTTGAGATGATGTTTTGTTGTAGTCTGTTTTGAACTGAATATTATAATTAGCATTTCAATGGGGTGACTATTTGGGAAAGTAGGTTGAATATGTCCTGTTTTCTGTTTTTATTTAGAAACATACATTATTGGTCTACTAGATCTGTATATTCAAGGACTGATTTATACTTGTGATTTATATTGTGTTTCTTATGAAGTGGCATGGTTTTCAGCAAATTGAACTTTGTTTCCTCACGTCGGTTATTCAAAATAAAAACAGTCCATGCTACTGACGAGAACCCATTTTTATCTTTCTTTTGTGTTTTTACAAAGAAAGATGTATTCAAAACACAAGAGTAAATCCAACGGGGCTGGTGGCAGTAGATGTGCAGGGTTTAAAATGTAAACTATATTGTGAAACATAGGTTACTAAAGAATAAATCAGTCTGCAGCTGATGTGCGTGTGTTTGATGTCACTTTTTAACTGTGAGATCGGTAGGCTTACTGTTAGATGTATGCAACCCCAAACCAATCTATAGTCGGGACATGCAGTATCTCTGATTACTTTAGCAGTGGTTATCTCCTGTTCTTAGAATACCTGTTGTGCAGCATCCTGTGCTGTTTTAGTTATCTTGCCACACATTTACTCTATCGCCAATATATTTTAATCCACAGTTTATCATTTCACATAATTGCAAACTACCCATGTCTGATATCTGGGCATTTCTGTTTCTTCATTTACAGTGAATTATCCTGTAAAATCTTTCACACCTTTTAAGTGATTATCCTGTGTATATTGACAATTTTACCCACATTTTTTTTTTGTTGTGTAGTTCGTGTAAAATTGATTATTCTATTGTGTTGAATATGCAGTTGTTTCCATTACTCTACTTCTCATGCGATTTTGAAGAAATTAGATGGGCTGCTGTCTGGATGCAGCTGCAGTAGCCTCATGACTGACCTGTTTTTTGGGACTAGCACAGTGGAACCATGGATTTTCCCTGCTAAATTGAAGACCGCAAATCTATAAAAGCAAACCTATAGCCTAATGCAAACTCTAGCCTGCTCAAATATTAACAGAAGATGTGAAATACTTTGTGATGATAATGCGTACAGGGTACACCAAAAGCTGTGTGGAGTGACACAGGGCAACCATGTTGTTCAAAATTCCTAAGTCAGCTATGGCATCCTGTAACAGTAGGAGACATATAACATCAGTGATTTCCTTTCCATAATCCCAGGATGTGCATCTTCTACATTAACAACCTCTTATGCAGGCCATACACGGAGAAAATTTCTTTCCTGCAACTGCGGGTTGCAGGAAAGAAATTTGTCTGATTCCCCCATCAACACAGACAGAATCCGTCCCGCTGATCCATTGTAATCTCCCCGCTTGGAGAAGACAGTGATTATTGCTAGTGGCTGTACCAGCTGGTAGCGAAAATCACATGCAAAATCCATGCTGAACCAGTCGAGATTCGAATTGTCTACTGCTGGTCTTAGCTTCTTTCTAAACATCCTTATCAGAATGTTGATAGAAACAGCACAACCTCTTAAAGTGGAAGTCCACCCTAAAACTAAAATACCTACATCTATAGACACCCACAATCTAACACTAACCTATCTAGCCCTGTAAAGAAAAAAAATTAGTATACGTACCTTTTTCTGAAGCAGATCCGACTCGATCCCATGCTGAGCTGTCAACGGCGGCTTTGCTGTGGAGGCGGGGGCAGAGGACACATCCAACAACAGGAGCCACATAGTAACTCTTTGGGTGACGTCACTGCCCATTCATTTCACAGCCGTTGTCGGCCGTGTCCTCTGCAGAGCTTCCACCGCTTGAGATTGGGTCAGATCAGCTTCAGAAAAGGTATGTATACTCCTTTTTTTCTTTACAGCGCTAGATAGGTTAATGTTAGATCGTGGGTGTCTATAGATGCAGGGATTTTAGTTTTAGCATGGACTTCCACTTTAATATCAGAACAAAAGCATGGCAAACAGATAACCCTTTGATTTAGGCATCATAAAACCCCTGACAGAAATTAACACAATACCCTCAGTCTTACTCTGATAGCCATCATATAAACGTCAAGCCCAGACTTAAAGTGGAGTGCCCAAAAAAAAAATAATTAAAAGTCAGCAGCTACAAATACTGCAGCTGCTGACTTTTAATAATCGGACACTTACCTGTCCCGGGGTCCAGCGATGCAGGGGAACGAGACCCCCCCTCGTTCCCCGCTCCGCTCGCGGCGCCGGCATTCTTAATGTGGAAACCCGGCTGTGGCTTCACAGCCGGGCACCCACTGCGCGGCGCCGCGCGCGTGATTCGACGCTCACACATTTGAGACCTGTCATGTGTCCCAGATGAGTGAGCGTCGAATCACAGTGCGGCGCCTACAGGAAGTGACATTTAGCCCGGGCAATGAAGGAGGCAGACTACGAGGGACCCCCTAGCAACAGGCATTTAGAGGTGAGTAAAAAATTATTTTTTTCCAATTATTTTTTTTTTTATTTTTTATATGATTTTTAAGCCACATTTTTTTTTTTTTGGTCGCAACCCCACTTTAATTGCTAATCTTAAGATAATAGCTCTGGCTAACCACCTGTCATAAGTAGTTTAGCTGGACTAATTGGCAAATATACATTTCTGTCTATCTCTTTTTGAAGAATCAAAACTTCAGTATATGTCATAACTCCTGAGATGATAACAGTACTGCCAGAATAAGGATATATTTGCCTGTATTAATCAGCAGCATTTGAAACCCAATCACCATTATATTTGAGGGTACTAAAGGAAACTGGACACATTATCTCTCCTAGATATAGCCATCCAGTACCCATCCTATTTGTAGTCATTCAAACAGTAATTTCTTGCTGGACAATAATAATCAAGTTGCCAGAATGCAACCTGTAGGTGTTCCAAGATATTATGTGTAGAAAACTGTTTTGAAAGCAGGCTACCTGAATGCTCGTAAAGTCTGTGTGACATACATCAGTCCCTCCTCAGACCTTCTCATTAGTCAGGTAATTTCTGTCAACACCCTCCTTAGGAACCCACAAAGAGGGAGCTGCCTTAGTAGGCTAGAGCTCTCTATTTACCTTTTTAAAGGAGGAACATCAGCCAAGACTCATGAGAGCCACTGAGCCATCTTATGCTCATTGACTGACTTTTGCTGAATGCACAGAACCAGGATAATACAGTGATGGAAGAAGTATTTGATCCCCTGCTGATTTTGTATGTTTGCCCACGGACAAAGAAATGATCAGTCTATCATTTTAATGGTAGGTTTATTTTAACAGTGAGAGACAGAATAACAAAAAAAAAATCCAGAAAAACGCATTTAAAAAAGTTATAAATTGATTTGCATTTTAATGACTGAAATAAGTATTTGACCCCTTTGAAAAAACATTACTTAGTACTTTGTGGCAAAACCCTTGTTGGCAATTGCAGAAGTCAGACATTTCTTGTAGTTGGCTACCAGGTATGCACACATCTCAGGAGGGATTTTGTCCCACTCCTTGCAGATCTTCGCCAAGTCATTAAAGCGGGGCTCCACTGCCCCTGACGTTTTTTTTTCTAAGGTCCTTAATAAAGAATCTATTTTGTAATTTATTAACTCACCAGTCCGGTTTCCAGCACTTGTGCCTTTCTTTTTTCTCTTCAAAAATCACTTTATAAAAAAGCTCGTTCCGTTCTCCATCTTGCCTGTGGGCGAGTGAAACCTCCAGGCGTTATCTTCCTGGATTTCACTGACGCCCATTTATTGTAATCTCGCGCATGCGCCGTCAGCTCCTGTTGCCATCACAATGGCGGCGGCGTCGAAAGTCCCGCCCCGTTGTGATAGCAGAGACTGAACGTGACTGTTGTGATGACGTCACATTCGGTTTCAAGTCTCGCCGATCTCGGGCCAGGCAGCCGCACTGCAGTGAAGTTGTCCTGTCCCCTTAGCAGAAAAACACCTGCAAAGCATAATGTTTCCACCTCCATGTTTGACGATGGGGAGGGTGTTCTTGGGATCATAGGCAGCATTCCTCCTCCTCCTCCAAACATGGCGAGTTGAGTTGATGCCAAAGAGCTAGATTTTGATCTCATCTGACCACAACACTTTCACCCAGTTCTCCCCTGAATCATTCAGATATTTATTAGAAAACTTTAGAAGGGCCTGTACATGTGCTTTCTTGAGCAGGGGAACCTTGTGGGCACTGCAGGATTTCAGTGCTTTGTGGTGTAGTGTGTTACTAGTTGTTTTCTTGGTGACTATGGTCCCAGCTGCCTTGAGATCATTGACAGTATTCTCCTGTGTAGTTCTGGGCTGATTCCTCACCGTTCTCACGATCATTGAAACTCCATGAGGTGAGATCTTGCATGGAACCCCAGACCAAGGGAGATTGACAGTTTTGTGTTTCTTACATTTGTGAATAATCGCACCAACTGTTGTCATCCTCTCACCCTTGTGTAGGTACAACCTTGTCCCCTGACATCCTTGGACACCTCTTTGGTCTGGGCCATGGTGAAGAGATTGGTTCTGTGGATGTCTTTTATACAGGTAACAAGCAGAGATTAGGAGTGCTCTCCTTAAAGCTGGCGTAAACCCGCTGACATTTTTTTTTCCAGACCTGCAAGGGTATGAGCTAATGAGCTAGCATGCACCGCATACTAGCTCATTATGAAATACTTACCTTAGAACGAGGCCCCCGACATCTTGCCCGATCCACGCCGATGGAGCTGACATGTTCCCTCTGCGTGTCTTCCGGGTATCGTGGCTCCGGCGCTGTGAGTGGCCGGAGCCGCCATATCGTCACTCCTGCGCATGCGCGCGAGAGATTTCGTTCCGTCAGGGTCCGGCGTCTGCTGGGCTTTCAGCCGAGAATCCCCTGTGCGCATGCGCCGCTGCAGTCAGCGGGTCATTGCGAGGGGAATATCTCCTAAACCATACAGGTTTAGAAGATTTTTTTTTTTTTTTTTTTACCTACAGGTAAGCCGCCTTATAGGCTTACCTGTAGGTAAAAGTTAAAAAAAAGACAACCGCTTTAAGAGAGTGCTCATAATCTCAGCTCGATGCCTGCATGTAAGACAACTGGGAGCCAGAAATCTTACTGATAGTGGATCAAATACTTATTTCACTCATCTGATTATTTTCATATGCTGAACAAGTCATCCTTATCATGTTATAGGTACCACCATAGGCTTGTTTCTGTTTTTATTGGTCACCCAGAAGGGGTCAGGAAGTGATTGTCAATCTATTTTGATTGCCTGTAAGGTGACAGATTGTCTATATGAATATTTTTGTGATTTTCAGCTTCACTTATTACACTCATTACCTTTTTTGGGCTTTTCAGCCCCAGATCACAGATTTTACTAGAAGAAGTTGATTACTAGAAGAAGTTGATTATAGCTCACTATTATTACTATTTAATTATATTTTCACGGTGTCAGAACACTTTTAAAATGGTTGTAGCTTAAATCATTTAGCTATCTTCTTTTATTCACATATTTATTATACATTTCAGCGCTTTTGTATTATTGTTGATACACTTTGGGGTGTCTACTTCCAGAAAAGGGGTGGTTTTGGGGGGTTTTGTTCTATCTTGACACTTCAGGGCCTCTGAAACTGTGATAGGTACTGAGGAAGTAAAACAAGCCATTTACACCCCTAGAAAGCCTGAAGGCATTGGTTTTCCAGGTCCTGTACACAGCCAGACTGCCAAAAAGTCTCACACGTGGTATCCCCGTACTCAGGATAAGCAGAAGAATTTATTTTGGCATGTAATTTCACATATACCCATGGCATGTTTGAGCAATATATCATTTAAGTGCCAACTTTGTGTAAAAAAAAAAAAAAAAAAAAAAAGCTTGTGGCAAAATAAAAAATATTCAGTGGACTCAACATCCCTCTCAGCAAATAGCTTGGGCTGTCTAATTTCCAAAATTGCATCATTGGGGGAGGGTTTTTTTTTGTGCTACCTTGACATGTCAGGGCCTCTGAAACTGTGATGGGTCATGAGGAAGTGAAGTAGGCAATTTTACGCCCTTACGCAGGAGAAGCAGCAGAATGTATTTTGGGGTGTAATTCCACATATACCCATTGACATGTGTGAGAAATATATGATTTAGTGACAACTTTGTGTAAAAAAAAAAAAAAAAAAAAAAAATTTTTTTGTAATTTTCCTTGTGGCAAAATATAAAATATTCCATGGACTCAACATGCACTCAGCAAATATCTGGGAGGCATGTGCACTGTCCAAAAATGGTTCATGTTTGAACTGTCGTGCCATTTTATTCCCAACATTAGAAGCTTATGCCACACATCACCCACTCTTCTATCCACTTGAAGACCAAGTCCTTTCTGACACATTAAGAGGCCCTACATATTAAAATGGTGGGTGCTGCATTATTTATTTATTTTTTTCACACAGTATTTGAACAGGATTTTTTTTTTTTTTTTGCTCTACCACAGGGAATGTAAATATCCCCTATAATTGCAATAGGTAGTGACAGGTACTTTTTATTTTTTTTTAGGTCTCTCCTCTGCCCTTAAAGCATCTGACCACACCAATGCTTCAGTGCTTTCCCAATTTCTCAATGATGGCCTTATTGTATCCGGAAAAACCAACGTGATGAAATGCTTGTAGCTTCTGTTTTTTTGGGCCATATGATTGGAGCCATTCTGGGGGGGGGGGGGGGCAGAGCCTGAAAAAAACATGGAAGACATGGTGGTGGGGGGACGTCCCTTCCCACTGCTTGTAAAAGCAGTCTAGCGGCTAATTAGCCACTAGGATTGCTTTTACATGAAAGTGGGTTGGACGAAGAAAGAGAACCTAACAGATTCCTCCATTCACACCGATCGATGTGAAAGCAAAAAAGTGTGTGGTATGCCCACCATTAGAATACCACCCTGCATCCACCCACTTCTAATGCTGGGCATACAGGCACGGTTCTTTTCTTTCGTTTAAAAAAAAAAAAAAAAAAAAAAAACTGATTCCTCCACTCAATTCCATTGATGTGGTTGAAGAACTCTCTACCCCAGCCCCTATGCTTTGGCATATAAGCCCTATTTTTTTTAAACTGCGGTGGTGAAATCGCCTTCTACAGCGCTGGAGTCACTGATTTACATATTGAGAGAGAAAACCCTGTTGCTGTCAAAATAAATCAGTGATGCAGCTGAATGGCGTACCTGCAAAGCAAACAGTTAACAATAAAACACAGTAGCAATACAACCTTAACTCAATAAAACAATTTTTTTATTGCAATCTGTCCCAAAAAAAAGAGTAATAAATATATGGCGACGCATAGGGGAAAGCCTCCCTCTGTCCACCCCAGCCTCTATGCTTCGCCACATATGCTCTTTTTTTGCTGCCATGGTGAAATCACCTCCTACATCGCTGGAGTCGCTGATTTACGCATTGTGAGAGCATACCCTGTTGCTGTCAAAATAAACAAATCAGTGCTGCAGCTGAATGGCTTACCTGCAAAGCACATAATGGTTAACAATAAAACATTACAATATAGCATAAAATACAGTAAAACAGAGCAATAAAACGACAACTATTTTTTGCTTTTTTAGTTATTTTTTTTTATATTTTTATTTGTTTTTTTTTTTATTATTATTTTTACACTTTTATTGTAACTATGAACGTTCCAGGTTAGGGTTTCTCAAAATGCGATAGCCATCTAGCACCTTTTGAGACCCTGTGTGAATATGTGCTGTACCCTATACTTAATAATCCACTATTGTGTGGTCGCAATGGAAACAGTCACCGATGCAGAGACTAGGTTCGCCAGGACAGAAGGGACAAAAATGGGTCTCACGCCAGTATCCACACTTGCTACAGACATGGCATCTTTTTTGGGGTGCACTTTGTGTAGGGGTACAAGGGAGGACATCCAGAAAATGCCTCTCCTGCAGCCAGCTCACTGCATCTGGGTTGGGAAATTGGGCCACACCACCTTCTGGATACAAAAGGGCTGTAGTGATCTCTTTCTTGAATTTTAGGAAGCCAATTGGAATAAGTATACAGACACTTTTTTCTACTAGAGTCTGGCCTTACGGGCAAATAAGTACAGCCCCATCATCTGGTTGTTGAAGTCCACCCCTCCCATTTTATGGTTGTAGTCGTGGACACAGAGGGGCTTCTCAACAACGGTCGCCATTGTAATTTGGACCGCCGTATCTGCATGAATGGAAAACAGAACGAAAATGTTCCTTTTGTTCCACCTCACTGCAAGCAATTACACCTCAAGCAGGCTCTCTCCCCCTGTCTAAGTGGGGCATTTACAAGGTGCCACATGCGGCAATTGCAAATTGAAAGAGGTGTCTAAAAAGTGTCACACTTGTATAAAAATTGTACACATATAAATAGTACCCCTTTCCGAATAAGGGTGACACCAAGTCCCAAACAATCTCTTGCCGCTGTTCTCTATGTAGTCTGGGCAGTCCAGGGGCTCCACACTGCTATATTTTCCCTAGTAAATCAGGAAAATCCATATATAGCCTGTTGCCCTGTCACAGAGCTTATACATTTTGACCCCATATCTGGCATGCTTTCTGGGGATAAACTGTTTGAAATAAGGCGGCCAGAAAACTTATTCAGGGACTCAACGCAGACATCTTGTTCTGGGATATACAAGGCTGCAAATGTTTGGTTGAAGTGGTTTACAATGGGCCAAATTTTGTGGAGCTGATCATATCCAGGATCACCCCCAGGACGACAGAGTTCATTGTCGTTGAAGTGCATAAACTACAATATTTGCTTGTATCTAGCCCTGGCCATGGCAGCAGAGAACACAGGCATATGATGAATTGGGTCAGTTGACTAATATGGCCGCAACTCATTCTTTTTAGTAATGCCCATGTTGAGGGATAGGCCCAGAAAGGTCTTAAATTCGGGAACAGTCATATGTTTCTAGCCAAATTGTCTGGCAAGGGTTAAATTGGGGTGTGCGGCGATACATTGATTAGCATTTAAATTGCTTTAGTCCACAATAGATCCGTACAGATCTTTCAAGAAAAACTGCTCAAAATGACCAAGGGGCGTTAAATATGCTGTTATAACCTGAATTCTTGGTTGGCCAGTGAATGGGGGAAGTACGAGTGCTGCAGAATCTGTGGGCTGCAAATTAGTATTTGCAAGCGCATCAGGAAGGGCACTATGGGCTCTACATGCCTGCATTAAAATTCTTGGTGGCTGCGGGACACTACTTATGCTAGCCACCGCTCCAGCTCGAACTGCCTTTTTAGGGACTCGCCACGTTACCAAGTGTTACTGCAGTGCTGGCTTATCTACGACCAGGGTGTACTAGGCCGCTGGTGCTCGCCAGCTCACCAGAAGGTAGAGCGGCACTAGTACCGGCACTCTGCTGCTTGCGAGAATCATGCAATTGTAGCACCTCAGCAACAGAGGAACAGGGTTGGGTATGCCTGACCTTAGCTCTGACGATGGAGTAGAGGTCCCTGCTATCTGTCAGGGTGCCACTGCTCTCTACACGTTTGAATACTGAGCCTGAATCTGACAGTGAGGACTCCCCATCGCTCTCATCTGTCATGCTCAGTATCCTGTAGGGCTCTTTACTAGTGTACCTTTCATTTGACATTTTGGCCAATAAATTTACAGGTACCTAGTGTGACTAACAGGTAAAAAAGCACAAAAAAATGTGATTGCTAGTGCTAACAGAGATCAGGCCTGACTGCTAAATGCTGTGCTTTTGTGTACTTTATATAGGAAGTGACAGTGATCTACTGATACTGCACTTGTTTGGGGAGGACGGAGGGGCTAAACGCAGGTGTCTGAACTGGTCCTGCTAATGCTGAATTTTTGGGAACCCTATACTATTTGAGCCACTAGTATAGTTCTGATCAGATCAAAGATATTAACCACTTGCCGACCAGCCACAGTATATATACTGCGGCAGGTCGGCTCTCCTGCACAAACCGACGCACCCGTATGTTCTGCGCATGTTAAATTGCGGGACTCTATGTCCGCCCGCGATCACGGTACACAGAGGCAGAACGGGAATTTGCCTATGTAAAAAGGGTGGATCCGTGTTCTGTCAGGGGACATCATGGAGATGTGCTGTTCCCAGTGATCGAGAACAGTGATCTATGTGGCCTACCAGTTAGCCGTCTCCCATACAGTGAGAACACATCACCCCCTAGTGTTAACCCGTTCCCTGCCAGTGTCATTTATACATTGATCAGTGCATTTTTTTTTAGCACTGATCAATGTAATAATGTAACTGGTTCCCAAAAAGTGTCACTTTGGGTCAGATTTGTCCGCTGCAATGTCAGTCTTGCTAAAAATCACAGATCGCCGCCATTACCAGTAAAAAACATAACAAAAAATAAATGTCCATAAATCTATCCCTTATTTTGTAGACGTTATAACTTTTGCTCAAACCAATCATTATACGCTTATTGTGATTTTTTTTATTTTTTTTTTTTTATCAAAAAATATGTAGCAGAATACATATTGGCCTAAACTGATGAATATATATATTTTTTTTTTCCAAATTGTCCGTCTTTTTTTGTTTATAGCGCAAAAAATAAAAACCGCAGAGGTGATCAAATACCACCAAAAGAAAGCTCTATTTGTGGGGAAAAAAGGACATACATTTTGTTTGGGTACAACATCGCACGTGCAATTGTCAGTTAAAGCGACAGTGCTGTATCACAAAAAATGGCCTGTACATTAAGGGGGGGGGGGGGGTAACACCTTCTGGGGCTGAAGTGGGTAATCCGTTCAGACCCTATACTAGTGTAACGCACTACTCCCTTGGGAGCTGCAAAGTTGTTCATTACGTTTATGTTAATAGGCCCCATTCTTCCTTCCCATGCAGAGTTCCACAAACATCAGACAGTCTTTATATTCTGTAAAGCTTTATTCTTGAACTTGTGTAATGGAATCAAATAGAAGATATGAGGTACCTCTATTGATTCTGGTTCCTGTCTCTGATCCTGCGTACTCTCCTTTTATGAACCAACCAGTATCACTCTGAATAATGCTGTGGGTGTAGATTCCAAAGTCCCAGGCCTCACCGCCTAATACTTTGACTCTTGCAACCAGCCCATGTCAGTTCTGGAAAATTTCTCTCATTAGGTCCTTTTACACATAGTAAGTGTACGGATAAGCACCACTGGGTTGCACTCCCTTTGCTCACTCCCAATCGACAGTCCATGTTACCCACAGAAGGGCAATTCCCCAGTTTCCTCTGCTTTTCGCCTACTTCCTCCTCCTTGTGGCCCGGCGCATCCCCGGGTGGGACGCCCGGTTTCTCCTCTGGTCTACATGGCGAAGCCTGCTCCCACTATCCATCGCTGGGGTCTCTGAACCCCCAGGCCTTCAAGCCTGCTCCATGCTATCCAGCACTGGGGTCTCTGAACCCCCAGGCCTTCAAGCCTGCTCCATGCTATCCAGCACTGGGGTCTCTGAACCCCCAGGCCTTCAAGCCTGCTTGATGCTCTACATCTTTAATTCTCTCCTCCCCGAAAGCATGTGACCCCAGCTTATATGCGATTCCTGCCCCTGCCAATACAATTTAATGATTGGTCCAGAGCTCTCCATATAAGCTGCCTGCCACTCAGGTCCCAAATCCTGCCTCCCTTCCAGAATATTTCCACTGAAAGGATGAGGGGACTTCCTTGAGCCAGCATGTAGGTGGCCACACCCCCCTCTATTCTAGCACTACCCTCTCCCAAATAAACAACCAGGCCTAGAAAAGGTGCAAGGCCCTGGCTAAATTTACCTATCACTATGTACAAAGCACACACCTAAATGGGGTGGGCGCTACACTAGTAATGGAGGTGTGTGTTAGTGTTACTGGCAAAGGGTTACAATTTAACGCTGTATGGGATTGACGCTAACTGGCGCCACCTACGACACTAATACAGTGATCAGAACAAAAAATCTGTACACTGTACTAATGACAATGTGACAGGGAGTGAAAGGGTTAAATTGGGGTGATCAGGGGGTTAAAACTTTATTAGGGAATGTCGCACCTACCCCCAATAGGTAGGTGCTTGTAATAGTTTTTTTTTTTTTTACTAGGGACTGTCAGCACAGGCAAAGTTAGGCAGGCTTATGCTGCAAGCTAGACCTGTCTGTTTTGATCTGTCTGGGGGCTGGGAGTGGTCAGAGTAGCAGTGGGTGTGACCACCTGTGCTCTAGTTCTGAGGCGCCTCCCTTGCTTCCAGGGAGAATGTTCTTGAAGAGGGTCTGGGCCTAGAACTGGAGTGGCAGGCAGCTCATGTGGAAGCCCTGATCAATCCCCATCTAGTATTGGCAGGGGGCGGGCCTCCTATATAAGCTGAGGTAACATGCCAATGGGGGGAGAAGTGGGCTGAGTGAAGTGAAGAATGGAATACTAGGCAGCAGCAGGAGGGCACCCCTATCTGGGGGGGGGGGGGGGGGTATGCCAATCGCAGGAGGAGGCGCAGGGAGAATCTGTGAAGCAACTTTGCTTCTACACGGTCATTGGCATTGTCTTTGTCACCACACGGTCGGTGATAAAGAACTCCCGGAGCAGAGGGGGCAGGTGAAGCTGTCGGAATGTATGGTCCGGTCAAGTTCCTCATCAAGGACTCAGGGCAGGTAAAGGTTGTGAGTGTTACCACAGTGGAGGGCTGGATGTGTCAGGAAGTCTGTGAGGGAACTTTGCTTCTACACGGTCATTAGCAAAGTCTTCATAATTTACACAGTGAATGATGGGGAGTCCTGGATCAGAGGAGAGACTGTGTGGATCTGTGTCAAATCAATGTGGCCCGAGGGCACAGGATTTGCAAGTTGGGCTGGCTGGGAACAGTAGTCCACTGTCCATGAGAAAGCTTTTGAACTACTGGGCCTCTGGGGAAAGGTGCTGCAGGCCTCAGGCCCAGTAGCAGCGAGCAACCAGAGCCTGCTTAGGGGCTTATTCAGAGTGGGTCCTTTTTGCTCAAAAGAAGATGTGACATTACTTTACCTAAGTCAGGGCTTAACAAATTTGCTTGGAATCTAGGAGCCAGCTAAAAAAGTTAGGAGCCAGGTTTTTTTTTTTTTTTGAACAACCGACAAAGCTTTATTTTCAATATAAATCTTAAATTTACATAGACCACTAGAACGAATGTGACTGCTTTTATTTCCTGCCTTGCAGGGACACAAGACCGCCATATCCCCACTAAGGGTCTGTTCAGGTCCACCTGAAAAACTGACAGGCGAACCTGATCAGACAGCCCGTGTGAAAGGGGCCAAGCAGGGAGATGACTAATAATAAATTCATTTTAATTAACCGCTTCCTTCCCGCAGGACGACTATATACTGTCTTTGAAGAGGAATACCGTTGTTATGGTAGCAGCTAGCTACCATAACCCTGGTATCGTCTTCAAGAGCCAGCGGTTCTCTTTCAGATAAAAGTAGTCTCTGCAGTGAGATCACTTTTATCGGCGGTGGGAGAGGGGCTCCCCCTCCCGCAGCACTCCAATCAGTTACGGTCAGTAACGGCGGAGGCGATCTGGACCTGTCCCTGGCCTGACATGGAGACAAGTGAGGGGAAGATGGCCCCCGCCCGTCTCCAAGTCATTGCAGGGCAGAAGCGACTTCAAATCGTCACTTCCGCCCATAGCTCTTAAAAGGGACATTTTATTATTTTTATTTTTTTCAAATTACAATTTATTTTTTATTTTTTTATTACATTTTGATGTAAATATGAGATGTGATCTCATATTTAAGAGGTCCTGTCATGCGTTTTTATATTACAAGGGATTTTTACATTCCTTGTAATGGGGATAAAAATGACACTATTTTTTTTCAAAAGAACAGTGAAAATTTTTTAAATAAAAGTTACTAAGTAAGAAAAAAATAAATAATTTTAAACGCGCCCCGTCCTGCCGAGCTTGTTTGCAGAAGCGAAGCCCGCATATGAAAGCGGTGTTCAAACCACACATGTGAGGTATTGCCGCGATCAGTAGAGTGAAATTGTCGCCATTCCACAAGCGGACACAATTTTGAAGCGTGACATGCTGGGTATCAATTTACTCGCCGTAACATTATCTTTCACAATATAAAAATTAATTGGGCTAACTTTACTGTTGTCTTATTTTTTTTTTTTTTTTTTTAATGTATTTTTTCCCAAAAAAGTGCGCTTGTAAGTCCGCTGCGCAAATACGGTGTGACAGAAAGTATTGCAACGACCGCCATTTTATTCTCTAGGGTGTTAGAATAAAAAAAAATATATATATAATGTTTGGGGGTTCCAAGTAAAGGGAAGGAGATGGGCAGGCAGTGAAAACAAACAGCTCCATTAGCATTGCTGGATGTCATGCCAACGGCCACCACAAGAGGGCACCAGATTCTAGAAGGAACCATAGGACTGCACAAGGCCGCAAAGCCGCGGCCTCAATTACCAGCCGGCGCGGCCCATCGCGATCGCACCGGGGGGTGCGCCATGGAGACATGATACCCCCCAGCTGTGCTGCGCCAGGTCGCTAATTTTAGTCGCAAATGCGACCTGGCGCCCATGGTTTGTCGAGCCCCGACCTAAGTAATCTTAAAGTTGAGTTCCTAAAGTGGAACTTCCGCTCATCGGATTCCTCCCCCCCTCCGGTGCCACAATTGGGACCTTTCAGGGGGGGGTGCAGATACCTGTATAATCTAGCCGCAGATGCTCCGCCCCCCCCCCCCCCCCCCACAGGGACCAGTGAAGACAACATGCAGTGCGACTCGCCCATGCGCAGTAGGGAACCGGGCAGTGAAGCCGGAAAGCTTCACTTCCTGATTCCCTGACAGAGAATGGCGGCGGGGGCAGCCGAGAGACGAGCGATTGCTCGTCATCTGCTGCCGACTTCTCTGGACCCTGGAACAGGTAAGTGTCTATTTATTAAGTCAGCAACTGCAGTATTTGTAGCTGCTGACTTTTAATATTTTTTTCTAAGGTGGACTCCCACTTTAAGTTTGTGCAGGAGGAAATAAGTTTGTACAGGAGGAGAAGTTCTGAGACCATCACTTTTACACAGGTCAAAGGTGTTGTCTTCATCCTTCACACAGCGATGGATGGGGAATTCTTGGAAGGAATAGTATGTGGGAGTTGAGCAGATCAGGAGATGCAAAAGGAGATTCATACTCCATAAAAATGCAGATCAAATCTTCTGGCTTTAACTATGTGCTTTTGTGCTTAATCTTAATATATGATGGCAATTAAAGGTTCTATGGGAATCCCATATCCCCTTTCCCCCTTTTGGGGTTCAAATTTGGTATCTGCATCTATCTAATGTTCACCGAACCCTGCTCAAATCAACCCCAGGTACATTTGCCCTCAGTACTGGTGATATTGGTGATGAAGACAATTTATGAAAGTCCATTCCTCTAATGGGAAAACACACCAATAAAAACATGAGAGGCTCTATCCCCTCACCACTCTATACAAATAAAAAATAGTTTAAATGTAGTAAGCACATTAAAGACGCGCTAAAATGCAGCATTTTTTTATTATTGGGAATCGAGTCTTAAAGTAATAGGCAAGCATGCACACTAAGAGGAACTACCTCTTAGTTAGAAAATTAAGTTGGCTGAATTCTGAAGGTGCACATAGACATCACATTATAATGATAGGATGAGGCTGGCTCAGTCAGGTTTGGGAGCACACAATGAGCACTGTACCACAGAGAAAACCTATTTTTCCCTCTGCAAGATGCAATTTTAGGTTTGCTGTTTGATCTGAAGAACATTAGAAATTTTCTTAGGGTCCCCATCTGGCAGGGGCAGGGGGTTTAATTTACATATCCATTTAATTTAATAGTCTTTTTTGGCTTCATTGGGTAGATGGCAATAACATTATGTAACTTTGAATTAATTCATTCGCTGCCTAGAGTCTATGCCACTCTGTGTCTATAACCCTTTCTTTATGTTGAAAACAAATATGGTTACTATTTCCAGTCACATTTCTTTTGAACTTAATACTGCAGTTAGTTACAATTGTCATATTTTAGCATAAAATTTACGAGGTTAATTATACTTATAAAATCTGTTTAAAAGTTCCCATACACATCTACAGGAAATATAAGCGTAAAGTAATCTTGCACAATGTAAGACGAATCACCTAAAAACATGAAATATAATCCTAAAATAAATAATGGTGCAACAATATCTTGTGCAATGGTAATAAACTGAATAAGGTGTCACAGTGCAGATAATGGATGAAATACCAGTATGTAAAGTGACAATACAATGATATAAAAATGTCATAAAATTGTCTCCATCCAGAGGTGGAGAAAAATAATAGCAGAAAAAATAAAGTGCTCAAATATTACAAATATTTAAGCGTGATTGATTAATAATCTATAAAAAGTGTAGAAAAGAATCCTCCAAATCAAAATATTATATTTGAAGGGAATTTCAAATATGTGACTGGATGTTATTATTATAAAGGATGAATAATATTGTCAATATGCAATTCCATAAAATATTCCCCTGGACTTATGGTCTCACAGGACTCTCACCTATTAACTATGTAGTATCTTGCATCAATAAATAATTGGTATTATCCAGGTTCTTCTATTGGGTTGATATATACTGTAGGTAAAGCCATAGATATTTCTCCCTTTCAGAATCCTCCCCAAATATATCCTAGATCGCTCCGGTATCACCACAGCATAGGGACATTTTATGGCATTGCATATGGACAATATTATTCATCCATTATAATAACATCCAGTCACATATTTGGAATTCCCTTCAAATTTAATATTTTGATTTGGAGGATTCTTTTCTACACTTTTTATAGACTATTAATCCATCATGCTTAATTATTGGGACTATTTGAGCACTTCATTTTTTATGAAATTATTTTTCTCCACCTCTAGATGGACACTTTTATGAAATATTTTTATATCCTTGTTTGCATTGTCACTTTACATACTGATATTTCATCCATTATCTGCACTGTGACACCTTATTCAGTTTATTACCATTGCACGAGATATTGTTGCACCATTATTTATTTTAGGATTATATTTCATGTTTTTAGGTGATTCTTCTTACATTGCGCAAGATCACTTTATGCTTATATTTCCTGTTTTGTGTTATTGTGAACACTGTTAGATTTTGCAGCAATTATTTGGATTTATCACTATAGGATATTTGCAAATAGGCACCATCACTAATTACTCTTAGTAGCGCGAAGGACACACACATTTTAAGCTATCTACAGGGATGTACCGTATGTACACATACTTTGTGTGGAGAAGTGATCCAAGATTTTATGCTATACAGTTAGAGCAACTCCATATGCTAGCCATGTTTTGAAATTACTATTAAAGTGGAAGTAAACCCTCCTATCGTTTTCAGCCAAGGAAGCTGCCATCTTGGCCTCTGTTCAATCGTCAACTGCCATGATGCTGCACATGTGATCAGTTATGACACCAGCCATTGGATGGTTTGACAGTTTGGTTGAAAGCATAGTCAATGTGACAGGTAGCATTTCCAGCATGCCATTTTTTTTAAACTATTTAAATCAAAGGGTTTACTTCCGCTTTAAATGGAAATGATTTGTCTATACAACTGCATGAAAGTGGGTGACCTTGATAAATGTTTCCTTTTATTCTGCCTTCTTTCCCTCTTAAAGGCTAACTTTAACAGCAAAATGCAAAACGTGAGAAATAACATCTGCTAAAATTTAATAACTCTAATAACCTAACCAGTAATAGCGGCTTAAAGGGGTGTTCCGGGGAAAAAAAAATTAAAAGCCAGCAGCTCCACATACTGCAGCTGCTGGCTTTTAGTAAATGGACACTTACCTGTATATCGGCCGATATTTGTCGTTTTTTATTTAATCGGCATCGGCCGATTGTGCTGATAAAAAAGGCCGATTATAACTTCAGCTGCGACTTGCAAATGACTTCTCTAATAGAAGTCAATGCAAGTTGCCTGAGTCTTCCCCTGGAGCGACTTTTCTCCTCTCTGGGCATTCTGCCAAGAAAAGACCAAAAAGATAATATGTTTCTTATCAATAGACTGAAAGTGTGGAGAAGTTCTCAGTTTAACCATTTAAAGACTAAATCTTTTCTGACACTTGTTGCTTACAAGTAAAAATCCTGTATTTTCTGCTAAAAAATCACTTGGAACCCCCAAAAATTATATATATATTTTTTAGCAGAGACCCTAGGGAATAAAATAGTGGTTGTTGCAATATTTTATGTCACATGGTATTTGCGCAGTGGTCTTTCAAACGCAAATTATTTTGGAAAAAATACACTAATGATTTAATAAAAAAAAAAAACAGTAAAGTTAGCTTTTTTTTTTTTTTTGTCCAAAAGTTTTGATTACCTGTTATTGTGTATTTAATATTTAAGATATCGGGTTTTTTTTAAATCTAAATTATACATACAAGTTAACTGATTGGAGGTTTTTGTTTAATAAAATGTAAGAAATTTTCTTTAAATCACTTATTACTTAAAGCTGCTTACACACTAGAGCGGGCAGGCATTGACGGTAAAACACTGCTAGTTTTAGTGGCGATTTACCGTCATTTTAGCGGCGCTATTCAGCCGCTAGCAGGGCGCTTATAACCCAGCTAGCAGCCAAGGAAGTTGTTAAATGCGCCCGTGAAGCGCATTTAAAATCGCATTACAGGCACTTCGGCAGTGGTGCCCTTTCATTTCAATGTGCAGGAGTGGCGTATACACCGCTCCAAAGATGCTGCTTGCAGGACTTTTTTTTAACGTCCTGCCAGCGCATCGCCTCAGTGTGAAAGCCCGAGTGCTTTCAGACTGAGACTGCAGGGGAGCCATTTTGCAGACACTCTACAGGCGCTATTTTTATCCAAAAAGCGCTTGAAAAATGCCCCAGTGTGAGGTTTTAACTGTTAGATTTTATGAGATGAAGACAAAAAAAAAAAAAATCGGCCTAACATATCGACCCAAAAAAATCGGCATCCACAATTTCTAAATATCGGCATCGGCCAGAGAAAAACCCATATCGGTCGAACTCTACTTACCTGTCCTGCAGTCCCTCAATGCCGGCACCGCAACTGATGTCTCCATCAGCTGTGTCGGGTGCTGCCGCCGCCATTGCGAGTAAGGTAACCCGGCAGTGTAGCCTTTCGGCTTCACGCCAGGAACCCTACTGCGCATGCGCGAGGCCCCGCTCCTCTCTCTCCTCCTAGCCCAGCGGCCGAGGGAGGAGCAGGAGGGAGCCCCGCGGTGACGTCACGGCCGCATCCGCGCCGCGGCGCACTTCCGGAAGTGAGAAAGGATATCTGTCAAAGACAGGTATCCTGTCCACTCCCCCCCCCCCCCCAATTGTGACACCAGAAGGGGGGAGGAATCCGATGAGCGGAAGTTCCACTTTAGGGTGGAGCTCCGCTTTAAGTAGACCTTAGTTTGCTAACCCAGTTGTATTTTTTATTAAGATGATTGTAAGAGAAAATAACACATTCAGTGTTTTTTGTGTCAAGTATCCACTCTCCCAGAAATTAAGTTTACTTTCTCTAGAATTTCACTTTCAATGTGTTCATACTACTTTTTTTTTTTTGTAACTGGAACATAGTAATGCAAATAAGTAATGTGTAGACTGCCACTACTGACCACTATTTTTGAGATTTCTAGTTCCCTGGCTACCCTCCTGATGTTTTTGCTTCTGAGATTCTTGGGCCACCCACCTGGAAAAAATATTAGGGATTCTGACACTAATTTACAGGAGAGGTGCAATATGATCAAAGGTGGAATTGGGGGCTTTCATTATACTAGATGGATCAACCTGTCCATTAAAATACATTTTTGAAATAAAAAAGTGCATTCACTATGTGGACATGGCCTCTGATTTTTGGGCTCTATATCATAGTTCACTATAGAGTATCGTGAGCAAGCATCTTTTAAATGCGTTTCCTCAGACCATTGGCAGTCTGCAGAGCTGCAGCTGATCAGATGCAAATGGCTCCTATTGTTACTTTGAGTAAAGTGCATGGATTAAATTCATACCTGCACTGGGCAACTATGCAAATTGTACTTTTTGACAACAGCCTGGATTCCTGTCACTTCAACTTGTATTGCACCCAACTATGTATGTACTATGTCTGTACTATGTTTATACCCCTGAGACAGTATATGTGGGATGATACTTGCATGCCCAGCAAGTTACAATGAAGATGGCATGCCCAACATGTATAGAAGATAATCACCTTGGAGTTGACATTGCATTGTTTAGTGTTTAGAAACACAGTACATTGTACTTTACACCTGTAGGAAATTGAAGAATATAGTTAAATGTGATAATAGTCACTTAGATGTTAAATATTGTGTGAGCGAAAAAATACCTAGTTTTCAATAGCATATAGATACATCAAAGCTTCAATTATCCTAGCATTTTAAAAACCATTCCAAAAGGTCTTAAAAGCTAGGTCCACCTTTAACAAAAATATGATAAATGCAGAACCTCTTCCAGCTTTCTGCCCTTACTTCTGTATGGGCTTTTAGTTAGAAATCTGGAGGAGTGTTCAGATTTACTGCATTCATAGTCCATTTAGAACAAGTCCATCTGCCGTGGTGCTTTATTATTTTACAAATCGCTGAGAACGAATGACATGGCTGTGTGGTTGGAGCCCTGCACAGTCACTGAAGAGAGGAACCCCCACATGCTGCCATGAAAGAGTTCACAGCTCTCCTAATTGACCCCACTGTAGCCTGGTCATATTTGCACATGTTTGCACCTCTTTGCATTGTGTTCTCGATCATTCAGCCACTAGTAAAAGTAAAACCCAAGAAAGGAATGCAAGTAAAAAGAGGCAATAGAAGATCTAGGTCTATATTCACAATCAGCGTGTCGTCTTCAAGCTCTCATTCATTATTTTCCCTGTGATTCACCCTTTTACAACACTGACATTTTGATGTGCCATATCATGGGTCCATAGTGCATGTATGCAGAACTGCACCCTTATCTCCCCTCTGTGCTGTGGGTATCAGCTATGTCAGATTGCGAATAAAGTATAACTAAAGGCAAAGCTTGTTTTTTTTAGTTTTGGACAGAGCGGAGAGGGATTAAAATGCTTGTTGGGTTTTTATTGCTTACTGTAACCCCCCGTTAAAGTGATTGTAAAAGGTAAATAAAAAAAACAAACATGTCTATACTTACCTGCTTTGTGCAATGGAATTGCACAGAGCGGCTGCAAACCACCTCTTTTCGGTTCCCCCCGCTGGTGCTCCTGGCCCCTCCCCTCTGGGAAGCCGCTTTCCATTGGGGCACTTGTGCTCGCACCTGAGCCACTCTCACTGCATCCATTGACACAGACAGCGAGACTTGGCCCTGGCCCCGCGTCACTGGCTATGAATGACAGCACTGGAAGCCCATTGCTCCCAGTGCCCCAGCAAAGCCAGCAAGACCCAGAATTGAGGGGAGAGAAGAGCTGCAGACTTGCACAGCACTGGATCAAACGAGGGCTCAGGTAATTAAAAGGGGGAGTGAGGGGGGATGCTGACATCTAAAATTGTTTACCTTAATCGAATGCATTAAGGTAAAAAAAATGTTTAGGCTTTACAACAACTTTAAGGCGATTCACCCTCTCTGTTTTCCTGTTTACCATTATCATTGACCGTGAAAGTAAAAGAAAATCCCCAGATTTTCTGTGTCCCCAGAAAAGTTACCGAGGGGGGATCTTCCAATGGGGACACTAGTTCTGGTGACCTGTGGGTCCCCAAGGAATTCTCTTAATTTTCAGGATTTCCTTTCTTCCTGTTTGGCTATGGGACAGGAAGTGAAGGGAAATCTCTGCAATGGGACACAGATGGAAAAACAAAATCTCTACAGGGGTTATGACCCTCCCTTGCTCTGTCCAAATTTAAAGTTCTACTTTAAAAGTACATATTTAGCTAGAATATGCCCTGTTTGTCAAGAAATGCATACCACTAAATAGTCACACATTTGCCACTTTAAAGCCATTGATGTTAAAAATAAGACAAATTAATTTCATTTGTACTTTTCAATAAAAAAAAAAAAAAATCACTTTTTTTTGTTGTTTTTTTTTTAAATACAGTAGGCCAGTCTGAATAATAAACTGAAATTCCAGCCTTGTGCCATCCTGCTTTGTTTGGCCAGAGTGTTTTTTTTTTTTTTTTTTCAAAAGTGTTACAGGAGATTGTAAACAAAGAAACAATTGTGCACCTCTTGATCTCTTCACATGCTAATTCGGCAAATAGTGACAGCGCAGAAATTAGTAAAACTTTAATGCACAGTAACAATTTCTTCAAATTATAACATTCAGAGCGGCAACATCCCACATTGTAGTGTTTTCAGTTCTTTTTGGACCTAGTCATCATTACCTGCAGCCAGACCTAAGGTTCCACACCTAGTGTTTTTTGTGCAGTATGAAATTGTTCTGTCATCATATGTACAATCAAATGGCAACTCAGGCTGAGTTCACACGGATGCAGTTGCGGGTCACATCAGGGGGTCCGATGTGTCCCTGTGCACTGATTCAGGTGTAAATCGGGTCCGCATTTTTGCCTGAATTTGCACCTGATACGAAGCCATCAGGCACTTGGGCAGATAGCGTAGTATAGGGCACTCCTGCCCTCCCCTACCGCCCCTGTTGTACTACCCTATCTGACTGCCGCACAGAGGTGGCCACCCTGCAGGCTGGTGGCCACGCTCTCTATCCTGTCAGAGAGTGGGGATGACGGCGGAAGGGCTCAAAGGGGCGCTGGTTGATGCACATAAATCTGTGCGGGAACCTTTCAAAATGGGGGGTGCAGTGGTGGCTGCGGGGGAGGGCCGGTACCCTCTTGAATAAACCGTCTTGTGTGGGCAAAAGCGTTCCCTTCTCTCTCTTATTTTGACAAATTTGTCCATGAAGACTGGGAGTATAAAAAGTGCCTTTTGCGTTTCCAAAAACGCTGGCTTTAAGGTACCCCTTTGGGGAGTCCCCCCTTCAGAGGGGGACTGTTATACCAGTAGTGAACTCCTCTGTCTCTAGGTTGCTAGAGGCAACCATGGCTCCAATAGAGGAATCTCTGGCTTCTAAGGGCCCAGCTGGCATACCTGGAGGGGGAGCAGAATCTCCCTGCCTTTGCGGCTTGGAGACCTATTGGGTAGGCACTGCAGTTTTTCCGCTATGCCTCTTGACCGCAGTTCCCCTGGTTGCTGAGTCTGTTGCCTCAGTGGTGCTTAGACATTTTGGAGGGTTACTCTGAATGACCTCTTGTCGCGTCATGAGTTTTGTCCGGTAATAAGATAGTTTTCCAGCTGTTGCCTGTCTGTTGCTTCCAATAGTTGTCTGTCGCCAGACTGCTTGCTGTCCTCCGCAGGGGGCTGTGCAAGCCCCGTTGCTGCAGGGTGTGATTGTCCCCGTTCCCATGCTGGGGACAGTGTCAGGGGTTTTTATTCAAACCTGGGCACAGTCTAAAAGATGGAGGGCAGGCTACATCTAATTCTGTACCTCAAGGCCCTGACCTGCTTTGTGTGGGTACAGAAGTTCAGGACGGAGTCCGTCCACGCAGTGGTGGCGCTCCATAATGGGGTCTATCTGACTTCTACGACATCACAAATGTTTAGGCATTCTGTTATGTGCTCGACTCCAGCACTTCCTCCGTCTGTTGTTGGTGCGGAGCATTATTGACACGTGGTGTGGTCCTTTGATCTGGCCACCACTCCTCTGGTGTTCATGAGGTGTTAGCCCTGGATCTGGCAGGGTTACGTCAGTGGAGGTTGACGGGGCGATCTTCTGCGCCGATTACACCAAGGAGCAACGTAGTTTCTATACAGACTTTCTCTGATTTCAGGAGTTAGTGGTATAGTGGTGAGCATAGCTGCCTTCCAAACAGTTGACCCAGGTTTGTTTCTCGGCCAACGCACCATTGTCGTCTATACTATCGGAAGACTGCTTTGGTCCGGCCAAAACGTTGATTTATCTAAGCCTTTTTCAGCGTCTCCTGGTCTCGCTCTCCCTGGTGCGTGCCTTTTTGGGCTAAGGGTTAGACGTCCGTTTCCACCAGGGTGGTTTTCTTCCACCGCCGTGGGATCTCAACTTGGTGTTTTTGGTTCCCCAAAGGCCTCTTTATCTTTCTCTCAAAATATTCGGGAGGTTCCACTGCTTATTCTGTCTCGGAAGGTGACCTCTTGGTGGCTATCACTTCTGCTCACAGGAGGTCGTGAATGGCGTTGTCTTGTCGTTCACCTTACACCCAAGTTAAGGTAGTGCTTCGTATTTCTTTTACGTAGTTCCGTCCTTGGATTTCCACTTGAATAAGGACATTGGGTTGGCTTCTTGTGTCCCTGGCCGGCACATCCCAAGGAATTGGCTTATCTGGCAGGGATGTATTTTGGGGGATTCGCATGTAGTTGCCAGCCACTGAGTCTGTTGGGCTGGATGGTTCGGACAGATGTCTCTGGGCTATCCTGTCAGGGATCGGTTTCCTCCTTTTCCCTGTTATGGCGCATTCTTCTCAGGCAATTGGTACTTCTTGGGCCTTCTGTCATCAGGCGGCCATTGCGCAAGTTGGTAAGGCGACCACTGGTCGTCGGTATACATTTTCACAAGTTTTACGAAGTGGATGGTTTGGCATCTGCAGATGCCTCTTTTGGCCGCAAGTTTTTTTGCAGGCCGCTGTTTTGAGGGTCTATTCCCTCTTGAAGGAGTATCGTTCAGGTTGGTTTCCAGCTTGTCCGGGTAAAGTTTCTGTTACCTGGTTGGCTCTTGTATTAGCCTTGGGATTTTTCATTTTCCATCCCTCATGTTGGCACTGCTTTGGGACGTCCCTATCGTTATGAAGATAGAAGGCTGTGTCTGTCAATGAACGATTGATCAAATAGGATTTTTTACTTTTCTCTGAGTTAATTGACAGAAACAGCATCCAACCCTCTGGAGTTCTTTTGATACTTCTATTACTGCTTGCTATTAAACTGAATGCCCAGAGCAGGGAGGGGGTTATAGACGGACTGTGGACAGCCCATGGGAGTGGCCAAGTGTTTTGTTTTTTTTGTTTCTGCCTAGTCATACTCCTGTGGAGGCGATATAACCCTATAGTTATGAAGATGGAAGGCTGTGTCTGTCAATGAACTCAGAGAAATGGATTTTGCGGTAAGTAAAAAATCCTATTTTCTGTTGGACAAGCCTTAGCCCTTCCAAACAGACTAGGCTTATTTGCCCAGGCCCTCTCTTCAATCCTGCTTTTTAGTTACCAGTTTAATAGTATGGTAGGTGAAACCCGGGTCCTAAAAGTAAGGGGTATCTCTGATTCAATTATTCTCACTTTACTCTGAGCTAGAAAATCCAACTCTGTGAGGCTCAGAGGCTTAATGCTTAGGGAGCAGCATTACTATGAATACCCTTAACCACTTCAGCCCCAGAAGGATTTACCCCCTTCCTGACCAGAGCATTTTTTGCGATTTGGCACTGCGTCGCTTCAACTGACAATTGGGCGGTCGTGCGACGTGGCTCCCAAACAAAATTGACGTCCTTTTTTTCCCACAAATAGAGATTTCTTTTGGTGGCATTTTGGTTTTTATTTTTTGCGCTATAAACAAAAAAACAGACCGACAAATTTTGAAAAAAATAAATAACTTTTTTACTTTCTGCTATAATGCATATCGCCAAAATATATATATATATATATATATATATATATATATATATATATATATATATATATATATATATATATAAAATATATATATCAGTATATATATATATAAAAATATGTATTCATCAGTTTAGGCCAATATGTATTCTACATATTTTTGGTAAAAAAAAAATCGCAATAAGCGGCATATTGATTGGTTTGCACAAAAGTTTTAGCGTCTACAAAATAGGGGATAGATTTATGGAATTGTATTTCTTTTATTGTTTTTACTAGTAATGGCTCTCTGCGATTTTTAGCAGGACTGTGACATTGTGGCGGACAAATCTGACCCTAAGTGACACTTTTTGGGGACCAGTGACACCAATACAGTGATCAGTGCCAAAAAAAATGCATTGATCACTGTATAAAGGAGAAGATTAGAATTATGAGCTAGATGGCTGAAACTGTAGTTGTAGCGCCACATCCCTTTAAATAATCAAAATTGGAGAACCAAGGATTGGGACTTTAAAGGCGCATAAAACAAATAAATACAAAAATGAATTTATTGAAAAATATTGGTACAGCAACATGATTGACATCATATGTCTAGAACAATATTAAAAACAGTACATCACTGAATAAAGATGAAAATTGGCAAATGTTTAGTATATCTCAACATGTTTTGCCCTTGTTAGGGCTTCCTCAGGAGACTGAACAATGTCATACAATATTCACTGAAACGAGAAAGATAGAATCAGATACAGAACACATATAAATAGATTAACATAGAATGGCCATCACAGAGAAATTGAATGGGTGGAGCTATGAACTCCAAAGCTGACCTGTGTGTCCAAACAGGATGTCTCGCAGTCCACTAAAATGTTGAATGTGTGAGATTCATTAAATGCATCATAGAGAGGGAGATAGCAACCAAGACCAAACAAGTCTCGGAATCCATCTATTGGATATATTTATAGGGTTAATTACATTTTATTAACAGCCGAGATGATAGAGGTAAATTAGTATGATGGAATACAAAAGGACACTGGTAGGGGTGGGGTTAACACTAGGGGCAATCAAAGGGTTAACTGTTTCCTCAGTATGTGCTCTGTGTGGGGGATGGGCTCACTGAGACAACACAGAGATCGCTGTTCCTGATTACTAGGAACAGACAATCTCAGTGTTGCCCCCTGTCAGAACGGGGCTCTGCCTTGTTTACAAAAACAGATCCCTGTCCTGCCTCACTGGGAAGTGATTGCGGGTGGTCGCGCCCACATTATCTATTGCTTGAGACAACTTACAGGTATGTTGTTTCACGCAATAGAGCCGCCCTGCCGCAGTATATATGCAGTGGATGGTCTTTAACCCCTTCCCGCTGAGCTTACGCACATCTGCGTTCTCGGCTTTCGTGGTTATACAGGAATGATGCCCGCTGCTGCAGGCATCATCCCGCTACCATTGTTTAGAGCCGGCGATCGGCTTTCTGAGCATAACAACCGATGCAGCTAAAAGCCGTTCGGTTATCCCAGAGGAGCAGGAGGGAACACCCCCTCCCGCCGCCTCCCAACGCTCTTCCCGGGCCTCCGGAATCCATCGGGAGGGCCGATCAAACTTTTTTTTTAAATGGCCGACATTTGACCCATGTTTATTAACAAAAAAAGAGACCAACACAACAGACTATATCGGTACCTGAACAGGATATACAACAACATTTGAGATCTAAATCTAAAGATCGATTCCAATACAAATCCAAGTCCTGTATTTGCATGACACCATCCATCTCTCCCTTATTTTCCATCTTCGGGGAATACACCGTTTCCATTTTAACAGGCTAGCCTGGTCTAATGGGGCTGTACACATGTTAGTTATGTTGTTTCAGCCTGAATTATAAATGTATACTCTTTATGAGAATATTGATATATGACACATGAATGAATGTAGCAATAAATATATTTTTCTAACTTTTAAGGTTCTCTGGTCATACATATATGGAGAAGCTATTTGCGAAACGCGTCAACCAGTGTTTGACATAAAGTATAATTTTGATTATCAAGTTATTAATGAACATGTCTCCATTTTTAAATAATTTGTATATTATATCTTGTGATAATAAAATTATTAGAAATCAAATTTTGTTGTATATCCTGTTCAGGTACCGATATAGTCCGTTCTGTTGGTCTCTTCTTTTTTTGTTAATGTTACATAGGATGAGGTACCCCCATAAGTTCAATCACATATTTTGGTGACCCATGTATATGTCGGTCTGTCCGACAGAAGCCGGCTGTGCATGTTGCAAAACCAGCAGCCGACCGACTCCCAGTCAGCGCTCTTAGCCATTGGCTGAGAGCGCTGATCAGAGTGTGGCGGGGGTCAGAACACAACAGCTCAGCGGGGGGAGATGGCTGTTGTAACCTTGCATGTGTACCCAGCTTATCAAGTTTATTCTCTATTGGAAACACTGTGGTTAATTTTAAGGTAAAAAGACTGTGCACTTTGCAAGTGCAGTTACAGCAGAGCTTAGTAAATGAGGGGAAGCTCTGCTGACTTCCATCATCCAATCATGTGCAAGCAAACATCGTTTTTTTATTTTTTTTTTTCTTTTTTTTCTTTGCGTGTGATTTCTTAAAGTGAAGCTTTACCTCATTTACCAAGCTCTGGAAGCAACTGCACTTGCAAAGTTTACGGCCTATTTTAGTAAATCAGCCTGTTTGTGTTAGCAGTTTCTACATTTTGTGAAAGCTTGGTTAAAGCGATTGCATTTTATACAGTTGCTGAATTAATTTCTTGTTTTTGCTTTTTAGGTGTGACTCACAATATTCCTTTACTCCGTGAGGTGATCATTAATTCACGTTTTATCAAAGGAGATATCACTACAAAATTTCTACCCGAAGTTTATCCTGATGGTTTTAAAGGTATATTTTTGTTTTTTGTTTTGAATCCATACAGAAATGCTGACCTTGCACATTATTGGGTTTATCATTTAAAAAAAATATATATATATATATTTTTATAAATTAATACTGTATTAAGTGAGTGTTTTAATATATTAGATATATGTATATATTTATGTATTTTCTCTTTCGTTCATTGACGGACACAGCACTCCATATTCAGAACCATATGATTATATTGCCCTCCTACAGGAATAGAACACTAGGCAGAAAAGATTTGGCTACACCTTTGAGCAGTCCTAGCTGGTATACCCCCCCCCCCCCCCCCCCCCCCCCCCCCCCCCCCTCTCGGCTATAGGCCTTCAGTTTTTTTTTTTTTTTGCCTAGTCAGGAGTAAGGACCTAGTTCCCTGCCGGGATCTTAGGTCCTGGCAACTTTTTCCCTTTTTAAATGTTTTTTTTTTTTTTTTCCTGTGTCTTTTCCTGTGAGATCTGCAATCTAATGCCGGACTGAACGATGGGCTGGATCGCTAGATCCAGTGGCCCCCCCTCAGTCTAGCCAGTGAGCTCCACACTGGGTCGGCCGCGACATAGCCCCATTGGATGCAAATTAAATGCCTCGCGAGGTCGCATACGACTGGGTCTTGGCCCGAGTCGCATCATTCCTTCTCGGAGACCCCCCCGTTTCGATGGTGAGGGGTTCTGTCTGGAGTGGTGCCCGCCTGGTTCCGTGGTATGGTGAGTAAGATGCCCCCCTCACCCCTTGAATGTGGTTTGGGGTTGATGCGGGCACCCCCCTGGGACGGTCAGACTTGGAGGTTCCCCTCCTTCCCCCTAGGCCCCCTTTGTTTTGTGTTTTCCCTGTGGGCCATCTTTGTACCCCCCACCCCCCCTGGGGTAAAGCGGTGGGTTGACAGGTGGATATGACTGGTGTGCAGCACTGTGCTGGTGGGGGAGAGCAGGTGGGCATGCCGCCAGCAGGACAAACTTCCCTGCTGGGGTGGGCGCTGACAGTTTTTTTGTGGTCCTGTGCACGGGTCTCCCCTTTCCACTGTGTATGTGGCCTGGGCTCCACAGGTTCCTCTTGGGCCCCTGGCAGCCTCATGGGCGCCGCGTGTGGCGGCCATTTTGCCGTGGTCTCTGGTGCAGACCAGTACTACTCTGGTGGGGTGGTGAATTCTGGTGAGGTTACTCCCTCTCTCCACTGCAGATTGTGAGGTGCTCCGCTTTCGGGTGCCCCTGTTGTGATACGGGTGCAGTGGGTGCTAGACACGCTTTGCTGGGGTGTGTCCCCTTTTAACTTGGGCGGCACAGTGGTGTAGTGGTTAGCACTCTCACCTAGCAGTAAGAAGGGTCACTGGTTCAAATCCCAACCACGACACCACCTGCCTGGAGTTTGCATGGTCTCCCTGTGCCTGTGTGGGTTTCCTCCGGGTACTCCGGTTTCCTCCCACAATCCAAAGACATGCAGGTAGGTTAATTGGCTTCTGTCCAAAAATTGGCCCTAGTATATGAATGGGGACCTTGGATTGTGGGCTCCTTGAGGGTAGGGACCGATGTGAGTGTGCAATGTACAGGGATGGGGACAGTTGTAGATACTCACTCAGGTTGAACTGGGTGGACTGGTGTCTTTATTCAACCTTACTAACTATGAAACTCATGGAGTCTATGGAGCAGATTTCCCCACCTGACCCCCTTTCGGAGGCAGCAGGTTCCCTTGGGATCCCAGCCCTTCCATTGATGCACTGACAGTGGTCCTGGAGTCCTTTGTTTCCTGGGTGGAGGTAGCCTTTGGGCGGCGACTAGCAGAAAGCGCCCCCCCACCCTCATCTGCCTCATTAGATCGGGAATCTGGCTCTATTGCCGTGAACATGGCCCACCATGCAGGGTTTGTAGCCACGCTCCCTGATCTATCAGATAGTGAGGATGATTCCTCCACAGTTGTTGCAGCGTAGTAGAAGGCGCTGGTTGATGCACTGATAACATTTGTGCGTGATACTTTGAAGATGGCGGATGCAGCTGAAGTGGCTGCAGAGGTGGTCGTCCCGTTTGGCACCCACAAGCCGTCTTGCATGGCGAAGGTGTTCCCTTACTCTTCCTAGTTTGACAAGTTTGTCTATAAAGATTGGGTGCGGCCAAAACGTCTCTTTGTGATTCTCAACGCTTGGCGGTGAAGTACCCCTTTGAAGAGTCGCTCCTCAAGAAGTGGACTTTTCCACCAGTGGTGGACCCTCCTGTCTCCAGGTTGAACAAGACAACCATGATTCCAGTAGAGCAATCCCTGGCCTTTAAGGATTCGGCTGACAGAAAGGCGGAGTCTGTGGTCGGCAATATGTTCACTATTGCTGGTTCGGCGCCGAGGCCAGTCCTGGCCATTGCCCTGGTGTCGCAAACACTGAGTGGGCTAAACTTTTGAACCTTTTGCAACTTTTGCGCCTTTGTTGAGTTGGTGGACCAGTTGGTTCAGGGGCTGCAATTTGTCTGCGATGCCTCTCTGGACGCGGCTCCCTTGATTTTTAAGCTGTTCCGGCAGTGGTGCTTAGGCATGTGTCATGGCTGAAGTGTTGGTCTGCGGATCAGACTTCTAAAAAAGCTCAGACGGATTTGCCCTTTCAAGGCGATTGCCTGTTTGGGGCTACCCTGGATGACATCATCCAGGGTAGAGCACCTTTCTTCCACAGTCTGGGAAGGATAAAGAACCTTGTCGCAGACGCTGCCCTTCTTTCTTGGCACAAAAAACATTTTTTTTCATCCCTCAGGGTCCACTGAGAAGGGTTCAAAACCTTTCAAGTCCTCCTCGGGAGGTTTCAAGCAGCCCTGGTCTGGCAAGCCCAGAGCGGGATTCTCTATACCCGCCGACAAGGCTCCTTCAGCATGAAATTGCGCCCTCACCAATGCCTGGGGTGGGGGGTGTCTTCCTGGTTTTCCGGGCCCTTGGACCTCCTTGGTAAACAACAAATGGGTCCACGAAGTGATTCCATCCAGTTACAAGATAGTTTTGTTCTTGCCCCACTCAGAGGTTCTTTCCTTCCACTGTACGTCTATCCTTGAACAGATTGCAAGCTCTCTTCGGGGAGGTGCAGGACCTGTTGCTTCATGGAGTGAATGCCCCAGTTCCGGTATCAGAACAATTTCAGGGTTTTTATTCAAACCTGTTTATGGTCCCAAAAAAGGGCAAGGTGCGTCCAATTCTGGACCTCAAGGCTCTGAACTGCTTTGTACGGGTACAGAAATTCATAATGGAGTCCATTCGCACGGTCGTGGCATCCCTCCATCAAGGAGATTTTCTAGCCTCTATCCACATCAAGGATACTTACTTGCACATTCCAATATGGGCCCGACATCAGCATTTCCTGTGTTTTTCTGTGGGTGAGGAGCACTATCAGTTTGTGGCATTACCCTTTGGTCTCGCCTCCGCTCCTCGGGTCTTCACAAAAGTGTTGGCCCCGGTTCTGACGTCAGAGGAGGATTGCGGTACTGGGCTACCTGGACGACCTCCTCTTGTGGGTAGGGTCCGCTTCTGCCTTGATGGACGATGTGGAGATCACTATTCAGACCCTGAAGGAGTTTGGTTGGCTTCTAAACTACCAGAAGTCTGCCCTGCCCCTCCATAAAATTGGATTATCTGGGTCAGCTCTAGCCTGAGTGTTCCTTCCTCTGGACAAACTTCAGACATTGCATTCTGTGATTCATCTATTGCTGTCCAGCAGGTGGTACTCCCTTTGGACTTGCATGCGGGTGCTGGGCCTGATGGTGTCTACCTTGGAGGCGGTTCCGTTTGCACAGTTCCATACGGGGTTCATCCAATGGGAGATCCTGGTGAAGTGGGACAAGTGTCCAAAGTCTCTGGACAAACATTTTCGGCTGAGCCGGGAAACCAAGGGTTCACTGATATGGTGGCTTGGCTCTTCGACAGGGCAAATCTTTTCTCCCCTTGTATTGGACAGTGGTCACTATGGATGCCAGTCTGTCTGGGTGGGAAGGTGTCCTGGGACTGAGCTCCGCTCAGGGTTATTGGGACACTGGAGGAATCCAGACTACCAATCAATGTCTTGGAACTTCGGGCAGTCAGGCTGCACCTGGTTCACTGGATGGATTGGCTCCAGGTGCTCCCGTCACGGATCCAGTTTGATAATGCCATGGCGGTTGCTTATGTCAATCACCAGGGCCGAACAAAAAGTGTGTTGGCGGCTGTGGCAGTAGCCGGCATTCATTTCGACCCTCTCCACTGCATACCTTCCAGTAGTGGAAAATTTGCAGGCGGACCATCTCAGTTGGCAGGCGTGGGACCAAGGGGAGTGGTCTCTTCATCCGGACGTGTTTCATATATGTCTGCAGTGAGCCACACCCAAGGTGGTTTTGTTGGCATCTCGGCTCAACAGGAAGGTACCGAGGTTTGTGGCCAGGTCACAGGATCCTCTGGTGGAGGCCACAGACACTCTGTCGACCCAGTGGGGCCACCTGATCTACGCCTTCCCTCCTCTCAAGCTGCTTCTGCGCAGGATCGAGGCCCGAAGGGATTGCGGTCATTCTGGTTACCCCCGACTGGCCTTGCCGGTCATGGTACGCTGACCTGGTGTGATTTGTCACAGATGTCCCTTGGAGACTGTCATTCAGAGAGGATTTGCTGTCCCAAGGGCCGATCTTCCATCCTGCTTTACAGTCGCTAGCTTTGACGGCCTGGCTGTTGAAAGCCAGGTGCTGAAGGACAGAGATTTGCCTGGGTCAGTGATTTCCGACACTGCTGAAGGCTAGGAAGTCTACCTCCTAGGAAGATTTACTATTGTACATGGAAAGCATTTCATGGTGTGAGTCGATTAGTGTTCACCCTCGTTCTTTTTCGGTGGCTAAGATTTTGACCTTCCTTAAACAAAGTGTTGAGCAGAAGTTGGCCTTGAGTACCATCAAGGGCCAGGTGTCTGCATTGGCAGTCTTCTTTTAGCGACCATTGGCCACGCATTCATTGGTGCATACTTTTATTTCTAATGGTTCAACAACTGACTCCACCAGTGCGGTCTCCTCTACCTCCGTGGTATTTGAACTTGGTGCTCTGTTCTTCAAAAGCCTCAATTTGAAAATATTCGAAAGATTCCCTGCTTATGATGTCTCAGAAGGTGGCTTTTTTTGGTGGCTATCACCTCTGCTTGCAGGGTGTCGGAACTGGTGGTGTTATCTTGTGTCGCACCCCCTACTTTGTGGTCCACAACGATAAGGTGGTTCTTCATCCACTCCCGTCGTTCCTACCTAAAGTTGTCTGACTTCCATTTGAATGAAGACATTGTGCTGCCTTCTTTGTGTCCCAGGCCCACTCATCCCAGGGAATTTCCATTGCATGCCCTGGATGTGGTTCAGGCAATTTGGGTGTATCTGGCAGCCACTGGGTCTTTTCGGCGGTCATACTCACTGTTTATGATCATGGACGGGCCAAGAAAAGGACTGTCCGCTTCTCCTGCGGCCATTTCCAGATGGATCAGACAGATGGCGACTCAGGGCTATTCTATTAAAGGTCAGGTTCCTCCTTGCCCTGTAACGGTTCACTCTACTCGGGGGCTTCGTGCTTCTTGGGCTTTCCGTCGCCAGGCGTCAGTGGCGCAGGTTTGCAAGGCGGCCACTTGGTCGGCGGTGCACACTTTCACAAAGTTCTACAAAGTGGATGTTTTGGCATTTGTGGATGCTTCTTTTGTCTGTAAGGTTTTTCAGGCTGTTGTTTAGATGGTCTGTTCGCTCTTTTGGGGGTGTATTGTTCAGGCTGGGCTCCAGTTGTTGTTTTTTATTTAAGCTCCTGTTACCTGGTTGGCTTCTTGTGTTTAGCCTTGGGAATTTTTTGCTGTCCCACCCCTCATGTTTTGGCACTACTTGGGGACGTCCCTATGGTACTGAATATGGAGCACTGACTGTCGATGAATGAAAGAGAAAATAGTATTTTTGTACTTACCGTAAAAAATTGACGGACACAGCACCCACCCCTCTATATATACCCACTCCTCCATAATGACATCACGGAGCTGGTGGAAGTTGGGTCTGGAGAAATGCTTAGCCAGTGCATCACCTTTACCCTCAGCTTCTTTAGCAAGGCAGTGGAATTTATGAATTTTGGAGCAACGAGCACTCTACTGGAAGACGGATGTTTATTGAATGGATCACTGTTGAAATATGAAGGCATCTGTTACAATATTAGTTCTACTATATATTTTCACAGAATTTTTTTTTATGATTTGATTAGTGAATGTTCTGTATGCGCTGTAAAAATTGTACACACATACACAGATGTGTGTGTGTGTATATATGTATGTGTGTGTGTGTGTGTGTGTGTATGTATGTATGTATGTATGTATGTATGTATATATATATATATATATATATATATATATATATAATACTATTTTGCTAGACAATTCGGATCGCAGTTGGGAATCCCTGGACAGGGTGGTTTTCTTACCAGGAGGAGATTCACTAGATCTCTCTTGATGGAGGAATCCTCTGAATTTAGGTTCAGGTGCCCCTTGGGCTCAGAAGGCTCAATGCAAAATTACTACAGACGCTAGCACCTGGGGTCAGGGGGCTCATTTGGAATCTTATCGGACTCAAGAGGCCTAAGGCCCAAAATTGTCAAGCACTTCTTCCAACTACAGGGAAAGCTCAGCAGTGGGCAGTGTCTTAGACCCCATTATACACTATTAGATTTTCTACAGATTTTTGTCTTCAGACAAAAATCTGCAGAGGCTTCATTAGCGTAAAATTACTGTTGTCATAACTTCCTAATAGTAATAACTATTAAATTATAAAGGCTAGTGCAAACTAATCCTATATCTGACTGTATAATATGGGACCATATACAATACACCTGCGTATTTAGGTAAGTAGAGACCAGCTTCAAGGCACACTACCATTCAAAGTTACTAAACAGATGGACTAATAGAAACAAAAGAAGAAGAAATTAAGAAAGTATAGCCTACCGACATGATGAATCAGCGGGATATAAGATGGAAAATGGAGAAGATAAAAAGGTGCTGGGATAAAATCTGTACAGACTACAGATCCAAAACTGCCTGCAGACTCCGTTCAGTATTGCGTCACTTTGGTGCCAGTTTTTTTTGGTCTAATTTTCATTAGGGCTGCAACTAACGATTATTTTTATAATCGATTAGTTGGGCGATTATTGTTTTGATTAATCGGTTAATAACCTTAAAAAAAAAAAAAGCGTGGTGTATAATTTAGTTAATATGTAAAGTTTAAAAAAAAGGCAATTTATTCTTAAATATCTCTATGCAGTGGTAAATATAAATAACCAACTACATGGTTAGGGAATCAAAATATCAAATCCACTCTGAGAATAGCAGACAGAAGAGATATACTGTATATACGCTATTAGAGGAGATATACTGTATATACTATTAGAGGAGAGATATACTGTATACACTATTAGAGGAGAGATATACTGTATACACTATTAGAGGAGAGATATACTGTATACACTATTAGAGGAGAGATATACTGTATACACTATTAGAGGAGAGATATACTGTATACACTATTAGAGGAGATATATACTATTAGAAGAGACATACAGTTTTTTGGCCAATTTGTTGTTGGGCAGATTAAAAAACACAAATTGCTTCTCTGTGGAAGTCTATTGAACCAAAAAATAAGTTTTGCGTTAAATAAGTCCCTGACCCTTTCCAAATACGCAGCAGCTGAAAAAAGCATAGATGTAAACGTGTCCCATAGGAAACCATGTAAATGAACTGTAGTGTGTTTCTGCAAAAAGCACCAAAAAACACACAGATGTGAACCAGGCATGAGACGTTTTAAAAAAAAAAAACTAAAATGAGCCCTTTATAGTACCAAAAAAAAGCAAATCACTACTGTAAGGGGTTCATTTATTTTACTGTAGAACTGTGAAAGTAATATTTACAGTAGCGATTATTTGCTCTTTTTGTACTATAAAGGGCTAATTTTTAGTTTTTTTAACCCCATTATGTTACTGGCCGATTAATCATTTATGAAAATAGTCATCGATTAATTTCATAATCGATTAGTTGTCGATTAATCAATTAGTTGTTTCAGCCCTAATTTTCATTTTTAAAAGGTTACTATGTCCCAGTAAGGATAATGGTAGAGACTTCCACACTTTGAGCTTTAACCCAATATCTCCTAGGATCGGAGTCAAATTCAAGGAAATAAATTCAGAGGCTTGGTGAGAGATCATCACTCCTAAGTACCGGTAATTGAAGTTCTCCACCCACTGCAATGGAATATCATTTGAAGCCATACTATGGGCCTCAGTATCTATTGGGAACAGCAACTTAGCCCAATTTACCTTCAGCCCAGCGACGGTTGAAAAAGAATGCAATATAATCCAAGCCTGATTATCTCATGGATGGAAAAACACTGTCCAGTTAACCTTGCTGTCCGCATTCCAGAAGGGAACAATTGTAAAACAAATTACCATCTGAAGCAAGAGAAAATGACCCCTTAACCCTGAGATCTTCTTCAGCCTTTTATGTCAGATATTGGGGACTCTATGTACATATCCTGGACTCCGGGTTGTACAAGAAGGTATTCCTGTTGATGGCCAGTACCAGGTATCCTCTATCACTGGCATCAGATGCTCTGATAATTTCCTGGATGCATTTCAAGCTAATCAATGCCTTTCCTCCAGTGCTAATGCTGCCTTGGCTGCTTTGCAAAATAGAGCAAGAAAAGGAACCAGGGATTCTCATTACAACAAACTGGCCCAGAAAAATCTGGTACAAAGATATACACAGAATTCTAAGCCATATTCAAACAGGTCAGACCTGCTATCTCAAGGCTCCCTCTTTAATCCTGTTTCTCAAACACTAGCTTTCACAGCATGGCTGTTGAAGCCTAGATCTTGAGAAACAAAAGGGTCTCGTAGTCTGTAATTTCCACATTGCTAAGGCAAGGAAAACCGCTTCCAAAAAGTTCTACTTTTGTCCCTTGAAATCATTGTTGCCTGTTGTAAAACAACTTTTACTTCAACCCAAGAGATTACTTTGTGCCTCGCCTTCTGGCATTCCTACAATCAGAGTAGAACCTGTTTTTCGCCTTGTCCATTTTTTTTTTTTTCAAAAACCTCTAGCTTCCCTTTCTCTTTTATATTTCTTGTAAAGGCCTTTATTCAAGGTGCCCTGCAGAAACTACTCTTTTAATCCATCAAGGAACTCCCCTTGGATGACCTCTCCTTCAAGGTAGCCTTCTTGGAGGCTAACAAGTCTGTCAGACATGTCTGAGTTAGTGGCTCTCCCATGTAAGGAGCCATACCTCATTATTCACAAAGACAAAGTAGTCTTATGCCTTAGACCCATCTTTTCTTCCTAAGGTGGTGTCAGCCTTCCACCTCTGACACATCAACACTAACTTTGAATGCCTCCCGCAGTACTATTGTGTTCTTCGGGGAGCCTTCCCAGCCGGCAGAAGATAGGTACTGCTAGGTGTCTATAGCCACCGACTGTAATCGCATGTAAAATATCCGACAGGCTGGTTGTACCCAAATCAATCGATTTGGGTAACACCTTAATGCCCATCGATGGATTGAATCTCAGCTGGTCGCCGGCTGAACCAGCTGAAATTCTATCTTTATATGGCCGGCTTAAGAACTTCATAGTCATCATTACAGTTAGTAATAATTTGTATGATTGCCTTGACAGATTTTGGTAAGCATATAATATATCATCTAATTTAACAAAAAGTTGGGAATACTTTTTAAAAATGTCTACATGACCACACTGTTGTAATTAAGCATCCCCTTGCCAGGTTTTGGGGCTGAAATTGCATCCAAAAGCTCCAATAGGAGCACTCGGCTTCTGAATCAGGGTGCCCCGGATCCTACGCTGGAGATTGGGAACCAGTCTTTGTTGTTTCTGGTTGTGTAATTACTAGGATCAGCCTATCAAGGTGACCACTTTTAGAAACATTGATATTTTGCTACTGTTAAAAAAAAAAAAAAAAAATGCTTGCTGTTTTCAATCAGGCTATGATTGCACCCTGCTGGAAAGAAAATGAGAACCAACATGTGTGATTCCAAATAATGTCATTGCCATTTTTGGCCAGTCATGGTGATCACAGGGAAAGTGTATTACTTTGTTTATTTAGCAAAAGTAAACATCACTTTTTTTTTTCTCTCACCAAAATGTTAAAAAAAGAAATAAAAAAACAATGACCTCGTTCCCAATGGATGGCTAAACATCCTTTTCAGAATGATAGACACTGAAACATCTACCTGTCTCCCGAGACTTGGGTACTGCTGGGAACTACCTGGCTCATCTTTCTAATTTGGCTGCTTTTTTTTTTACTGAAAGGTAGTAGTCACCTGTCACTCACAAAGAGCTCTGTCTGGAATATTTTTTGTGTAATAAACATCACTGACTACTGAAACTGCTCATTACTCCTCTTGTGTATGCCCTGATTGCCACAAACAATACTTAGTTTGCTATATATACAGTGCCTTGCGAAAGTATTCGCCCCCCTTGAACTTTTAAACCTTTTGCCACATTTCAGGCTTCAAACATAAAGATATAAAATTTAAATTTTTTGTGAAGAATCACCAACAAGTGGGACACAATTGTGAAGTGGAACAAAATCTATTGGATTGTTGAAACTTTTTTAACTAATAAAAAAATGCAAAGTGGGGCGTACAAAATTATTCGGCCCCCTTGCGTTAATACTTTGTAGAGCCACATTTTGCTGCGATTACAGCTGCAAGTCGCTTGGGGTATGTCTCTATCAGTTTTGCACATCGAGAGACTGAAATTCTTGCCCATTCTTCCTTGCAAAACAGCTCGAGCTCAGTGAGGTTGGATGGAGAGCGTTTGTGAAGAAAACAGCAGTTTTCAGCTCTTTCCACAGATTCTCGATTGGATTCAGGTCTGGACTTTGACTTGGCCATTCTAACACCTGGATACATTTATTAGTGAACCATTCCTTTGTAGATTTTGCTGTATGTTTGGGATCATTGTCTTGTTGGAAGATAAATCTCCGTCCCACTTTCAGGTCTTTTGCAGACTCCAACAGGTTTTCATCCAGAATGGTCCTGTATTTGGCTGCATCCATCTTCCCCTCAATTTTAACCATCTTCCCTGTCCCTGCTGAAGAAAATCAGGCCCAAACCATGATGCTGCCACCACCATGTTTGACAGTGGGGATGGTGTGTTGAGGGTGATGAGCTGTGTTGCTTTTACGCCAAACATAACGTTTTGCATTGTGGCCAAAAAGTTCGATTTTGGTTTCATCGGACCAGAGCACCTTCTTCCACATGTTTGTTGTGTCTCCCAGGTGGCTTGTGGCAAACTTTGGACGAGACTTTTTATGGATATCTTTGAGAAATGGCTTTCTTCTTGCCACTCTTCCATAAAGGCCAGATTTGTGCAGTGTATGACTGATTGTTGTCCTATGGGCAGACTCTCCCACCTCAGCTGTAGTTCTCTGCAGTTCATCCAGAGGGATTATGGGCCTCTTGGCTGCATCTCTGATCAGTCTTCTCCTTGTCTGAGCTGAAAGTTTAGAGGGACAGCCAGGTCTTGGTAGATTTGCAGTGGTCTGATACTCCTTCCATTTCAAAATGATCGCTTGCACAGTGCTCCTTGGGATGTTTAAAGCTTGGGAAATCTTTTTGTATCCAAATCCTGCTTTAAACTTCTCCACAACAGTATTACGGACCTGCCTGGTGTGTTCCTTGGTCTTCATGATGCTCTCTGCACTTTCAACAGAACCCTGAGACTATCACAGAGCAGGTGCATTTATACAGAGACTTGATTACACACAGGTGGATCCTATTTATCACTCATCAGTCATTTAGGACAACATTGGATCATTCAGAGATCCTCGCTGAACTTCTGGAGTTTGCTGCACTGAAAGTAAAGGGGCCGAATAATTTTGCACGCACCACTTTTCAGTTTTTTATTTGCTAAAAAAGTTTAAAATATCCAATAGATTTCGTTCCACTTCACAATTGTGTCCCACTTGTTGGTGATTCTTCACAAAAAATTAAAATGTTGTATCTTTATGTTTGAAGCCTGAAATGTGGCAAAAGGTTGGAAAGTTCAAGGGGGCCGAATACTTTCGCAAGGCACTGTGTGTGTATGTATATGTATGTGTATATATGTATATATATATATATATATATATATATATATATATATATATATATATATATATATATATATATAGTAAAATTTGGGCAGGTTACTTTTCATTCAGCAATAGAGTGTTAGAAGCAGGCGTCAAAGTGGTACCTCCAATACTCCACCAATATTCATGTAAGAATCAAGACGGGACACGTACTTCAATTTGCGAAATCCTTTACTTCATTATTTCAAAAAAGCACAGCCACTGTACAGTTACGAGCAAGGCTCTTCGTCAGGCTATCTCTGGCTTGTGTAGCACACTATCTCAAACTAAACAGGGACGAAGCAGGCGGTCAGGACAGACAACGCAATTTCCGCAACAACCGGGGCAAAGGACGGGAGAACTGATACATAACATCTCCAGGAGGGTCCTTGCTCCAGAAGAGGTAGGACTTCTTTTTTTTTTTCACTCAAAAAAAAACTTTTATTGGTAACAGGTAAACATAATAGTACAGCTTTGAGAATGAACAGGTTGTTTGCATGTTGTCATCAGAATAAGCATCCAATAAAGCAAATACATTAGCATCCATGTGTACAAATTGTTGTCATGGTTCTTACAGGGTATACATTTATGGTTGTGTCTTGTGGGTACAGATCTAGCAGATACATTCCACACCCCATTAAGTACATGTCTCAGAGTCCTGAAGCCACCTGTCCCATATCTTGTTATATTTTTCAGGGCATCCTCTATTAATATACACAAACTTCTTGTAGGGGAGAAGGGAGTTCACATCAGCCTTCCATTCTGTAATATCTGGGGGTAGCGGTCTCATCCATTTCCTAGCTATCACTTTCCTGCTGGCAAAAAGGGTCTCCTGGAGAAACGTCTTGGTATGTCTGTCAAGGGTATCTGGGAATATCCCCAAGAGACATTGCTTGGGGTCTAGAGCCAAAGGGGAGCCCATGTTATCGTGTAGAAACTCCACTATCTGCTCCCAGTAGCCCTGTATCCTGTGACATGCCCAGATGAGATGAAAAAAGGTGCCTTGTGGAGAGGTACACATGGGGCATGTGCTGGGTTGTTCCCGTTTGTATTTAGCCACTCTGAGAGGGGTGAGATATGCACGGTGTAATATATTAAGTTGCGTCATTCTGTCTGAGAGCTTGGGGGATACCTGTGTGCATGTTTCCATCGCCTCTTCCCATTCCTCATCTTCCAGGGGGCCTAGGTCTCCCTCCCAGTGTGGTTTCAGGTTGTATACTATTTTAGCTGCAATAGGTGCTGTAAGCATGTTATAGAAGCATGACGTGAGCTTACTGGGGTCAGTATCTTTAATGATTGCCATGATAGGGTTAGGGGTAGGCTGTGGGATTAATTGAGCTAGTTGTGCCTGAGCTACGTGTCTTAGCTGTATGTATCGGAATTGCATGTGGTCTTGTAGTGTAAATTCTGCTTTGAGTTCCGTGTATGTCTTTATTGCTCCATTTGAGGTAGGACTTCTTAACCATGGTCTTTCTTTTTCCCCAAAAAGTCACCTTGACCAGTTCCAATTAGATCAGGATCTTTATAGACTCTTTCGGAATATAAGGTGGAAAGTACATTTCAAACATAAGCCGTTTGTTTATAATGAACCTATGGGTGATGCTCTTGATTGTAAAACTTTTAATTTAATCACTAAATCGAAATCTGTTCCCCCCACATCATATGCACCTGTGGAAATGTTCATCAAAGAGGTTACCCGTGAGGTGAAGGATCTTGATCATAGGACGGACTATAGGGACCATGTACCTAACAATCTGTCATGTGAAGAGAAATTGGCTCTTAAGAACCTTAGTAAACGTGATGATATCATATGTAAACCTGCTGATAAGGGGGGGTCCGTGGTGATCATGGATGCTGCCATGTACGAATCTGAGGTCATCCGCCAGTTGAGTGACCAGTTGGTTTATAAGAAGGTCTCCACGAATCCCACCTGGGGTATAAAGAAAAAGTTGGAAACCCTACTGAAAGCAGCGCTAAAAGACAGTCTGATATCCCGCAATCTTTTTGAATTTCTACTTCCCTCACACACTAGGATTCCGGTCCTGTATATGTTGCCCAAGATTTACAAGAACAGTCAATCCCCTCCTGGTCGCCCGATCGTGTTGGGTAGGGATTCAATCTTTGTCCCAATGCCACGTCTATTGGACAGGGTCCTGTCCCCCCTCGTCAGGAACACAAGATCCTATATTAGAGATACACAGGACTTCCTATCTAAAATTAGAAAATCACTGTTATGTCAGGGTGATGAGATACTTGTAACCTGGGATGTAACCAGTTTATATACCTGTATTCCACATAGGGAAGGAATTGATGCAGCCATTGAACTTATTAGACGTAGTGACACTTATTCTGAGGCTCAAGTCAGACTGTTTGAAAACTTGTTTAACATTCTGCTATCAAATAATTATTTTCTTTTTAAGGATCAATTTTATGTGCAGCAGAATGGAGTTGCCATGGGATCCAATGTTCCCCCTCATACGCTTGCTCATTTATGAATGAGTTTGAGCATAAATATGTGTTTGTAAATTAGGTTTTTCAGCAACACTGCGCCACCTGGTGGCGGTATATAGACGATGTCTTTGCAGTGTGGCGGGGCAACATTGAATCCCTTATGGCTTTTGATGAGATATTGAATGGCTTCTCTCCAGATATCCAGTTTAAGATAAATGTTGGAGGTAACTCCATTCCATTTCTGGATACCAGAGTATACATTCACCAATGTCGCATTGAGTCAGATCTTTATGTCAAACCACCTGATAGGAACCAACTCTTAATGTTTAACAGCTACCATCCACCTCATGTTTTTAGATCTATTATAAAAAGCCAACTACTGAGGGTGAAACGGATAGTGAGTGATGAGACTATAAGAAGAGCTAGACTTGATGAGATGTGTTGCAAATTTAAAGAACGGGGATATCCAGATAATCTAATTAGACAGGAGCTTGCAAAGGTAATGATGTGGTAGTGGTCAGGAATCGACACCATGCCATGGATAAACCCAGACTCCCTTTCAGTTTTCAGTTTAATAGTTATAGTGAAAAGATATTTAATATTATAAAAAAACACTGGCCCCTATTGAAAAGATCTTACCCCCAGATTGAAATCCTACAGCAAATTCCCATGCGGGCATATCGCCGAAACAGGACCATAAGGGACTGGTTAGTAAAATCAGAATTTAGGGATGAGAAAAAGGTATCTAAAATGACATTCCTTGGCAGCAAAAGGAAGGGATGCTTCCCTTGCTTGAAATGCATTCAATGCAGTTTCCTTGTTAAAGGTGACCATTTTATACATCCAACATATGGTGATAAAATCACTATTAATGGATTTTATACTTGCCAGTCCTCTTATGTTATTTATATTCTAATATGTCCCTGTGGGTTATTATATGTTGGGGAGACCACACAGAAAATCAAGGACAGGATTGCACAGCATCGCAGTACAATTCGACTAAAACAGCCGACTTTCCCTGTATCCATGCATTTTTTGGAAAAGGGGCACTGTGATTCTGACTTGCGATACATGGTCCTTGAGGAAGTTATTAGGGACAAAAGAGGTGGTGATCGGATCCTTAAACTGAGAAAGAGGGAGGTTTGGTGGATTAACCGATTAAAATCTTTAAGCCCGAGCGGAAAGAACAGAGATTATGATGTATATTTGTTCCTATGACACACGATATATGATTGGTTGTGCTGCATGAATTTTTTATTTATTTTTTCATTGTTTTGACTTCTATTAATTTTTGATACTGATATGAGATTTTTCTGGTGGTCATGGTGCTATGCAATTTTGATACCAATGAACCTTTCTTTTCCTGTAGGAAATGTTGGGAGCAGTATCATTGCATGCTCCGGTTGGAATCTGGTGAAGAAGAATTATTTCAGAAATATGAGATAATTGCTATTGCTTTTTCATGGTATCATGACTAGTTACCGAATTGGGACAACCCGATTGCTTGTATAATGTATGGTGATCTTTATTGGTTGGATACTTTGTCTTACTGATGGGGTTAATTTTGAAGTTTTCAATTAATACTGATTAGTGATCTGTGACATACACCTGTGTGTTGAACTCTTGAGTTTGGTATATATATGTTTAGTTTGAGATAGTGTGCTACACAAGCCAGAGTAGCCTGACGAAGAGCCTTGCTCGTAACTGTACAGTGGCTGTGCTTTTTTATATATATATATATATATATATATATATATACATACATACACACACACACAGTCAGGTCCATAAATATTGGGACATCAACACAATTCTAATCTTTTTAGCTCTATACACCACCACAATGGATTTGAAATGAAAGGAACAAGATGTGCTTTAACTGCAGATTTCAACTTTATTTTGAGGGCATTTACATCCAAATCAGGTGAACGGTGTAGGAATTACAACAGTTTGTATATGTGCCTCCCACTTTTTAAGGGGCCAAAAGTAATGGGACAATTGGCTGCTAAGCTTTTCCATGGCCAGGTGTGTGTTATTCCCTCATTATCCCATTTGCAAGGAGCAGATAAAAGGTCCAGAGTTCATTTCAAGTGTGCTATTTGCATTTGGAATCTGCTGCTGTAAACTCTCAATATGAGATCGAAAGAGCTGTCACTATCAGTGAAGCAAGCCATCATTAGGCTGAAAAAACAAAACAAAAACCCATCAGAGAGATAGCAAAAACATTAGGTGTGGCCAAATCAACTGTATGGAACATCCTTAAAAAGAAAGAACGCACCGGTGAGCTCAGCAACACCAAAAGACCCGGAAGACCACAGAAAACAACTGTGGTGGATGACCGAAGAATTCTTTCCCTGGTGAAGAAAACACCCTTCACAACAGTTGGCCAATTCAAGAACACTCTCCAGGAGGTAGGTGTATGTGTGTCAGTCAAAAATCAAGAGAAGACTTCACCAGAGTGAATACAGAGGCTCCACCACAAGATGTAAACCATTGGTGAGCCTCAAAAACAGGAAGGCCAGATTAGAGTTTGCCAAACAACATCTAAAAAAAGCCTTCACAGTTCTGGAACAACATGCTATGGACAGATGAGACCAAGATCATGGGAAGAGAAGAGTATGGAGAAGGAAAGGAACTGCTCATGATCCAAAGCATACCACCTTATCAATGAAGCATGCTGGTTGGTAGTGTCATGGTGTGGGCATGTATGGCTGCTAATGGAACTGGTTCTCTTGTATTTATTGATGATGTGACTGCTGACAAAAGCAGCAGGATGAATTCTGAAGCGTTTCGGGGCAATATTCAGCAAAATGCTTCAGAACTCATTGGACGGCACGTCACAGTGCAGATGGACAATGACCCGAACCATACTGCGAAAGCAACCAAAGAGTTTTTTAAGGGAAAGAAGTGGCCAAGTCAGTCACCTGACCTGAATCCGATTGAGCATTCATTTCACTTGCTGAAGACAAAACTGAAGGGAAAATGCCCCAAGAACAAGCAGGAACTGAAGACAGTTGCAGTAGAGGCCTGGCAGAGTATCACCAGGGATGAAACCCAGTGTGTGGTGATGTCTATGCGTTCCAGACTTCAGGCTGTAATTGACTGCAAAGGATTTGCAACCAAGTATTAAAAAGTGAAAGTTTGATGGATGATTGTTAATCTGTCCCATTACTTTTGGTCCCTTAAAAAGTGTGAGGCACATATACAAACTCTTGTAATTCCTACACCGTTGACCTGATTTGGATGTAAATACCCTCAAATTAAAGTCTGGAGTTAAAGCACATCTTGTTTGTATCATTTAAAATCCATTGTGGTGGTGTATAGAGCCAAAAAGATTAGAATTGTAGATGTCCCAATATTTATGGACCTGACTATATACAATTTTTTAGTAGTGGGGCTCCGTGCTACTCAGAAGATTGCTGGTTTACGCCAGATTTTTGGAGAAGCAGGCATGCTAATTGCACATGTGTGTGTGCTGGTCCATTAGTTGTGACCTGACTATGGCTCAGGGCTCCACCCAACAGACAGGAGGCCTGTGCATGGGAGGCAGATGGACTCCCATCCTTTCCAGGAGTTAGAGAGGCTGCATGGGGCAGCCAGAGCATGCATGTCTGCAGGAGGCAGATTTAGTCTGTGACAATGCAGCAAGGAGCTGATCGTGAATAAGCTAGGAGAGAGCCTGACGCTAAGGAAGTCTTTTGGTCTGAGGAGCAGGCCTAAGACACCGGATTGAGGCCTGAAGCAGCCGTGTGGCAGGAGCGTAAGCCAGGTGGCTGAAGAATTCTGATTGTGCAAGCTACAGTAATAGTGGAACTCCCTGCGTGTGGGCTACTGATGTCTTTTGTTAACGTTTCCGTTCTTTTAAAATAAAAGTGGGCTACCATGCAAGTTTTGGACTGGCACACTCATTGAAAATATGTATGTGTGTACAGTATCTCACAAAAGTAAGTACACCCCTCACATTTTTGTAAATATTTTATTATATCTGTTTATTATATCTGTTCACGTGACAACGCTGAAGAAATTACACTTTGCTATAATGTAAAATAGTGAGTGCACAGTTTGTATAACAGTGTACATTTGCTGCCCCCTCAAAATAACTCAACACACAGCCATTAATTAATGTCTAAACTGCTGGCAACAAAAGGGAGTACACCCCTAAGTAAAAATGTCCAAATTGGGCCCAATTAGCCATTTTCCCTCCCCGGTTCCATGCAGTTGGTTAGTGTTACAAGGTCTCAGTTGTGAATGGGGAGCAGGTGTGTTAAATTTGGTACTATCGCTCTCAATCTCTCATACTGGTCACTGAAAGTTTAACATGGCACCTCATGGCAAAGAACTGTCTGAGGATCTGAAAAAAATAATTGTTGCATCTTACATAAAGATGGACTGCGCTATAAGAATATTGCCAAGACACTGAAACTGAGCTGCAGCACAGTGGCCAAGACCATACAACGGTTTAACGGGACAGGTTCCACTCAGAACAGGCCTCGTCATGGTCGACCAAAGATGTTGAGTGCACATGCTCAGCTTTGTATCCAGAGGTTGTCTTTGGGAAATAGACGTATGAGTGCTGCCAGCATTGCTACAGAGGTTGAAGGTGTGGGGGGTCAGCCTGTCAGTGCTCAGACAATACACCGCACACTGCATGGCAAATTGGTCTGCATGGCTGTCATCCCAGAAGGAAGCCTCTTCTAAAGGTGTTGCACAAGAAAGCCCACGAACAGTTTGCTGAAGACAAGCAGACTAAGGACATGGATTACTGGAACCATGTCCTGTGGTCTGATGAGATAAACTTATTTAGTTCAGATGGTGTCAAGCGTGTGTTGTGGCATCCAGATGAGGAGTACAAAGACAAGTGTGTCTTGCCTACAGTCAAGCATGGTGGTGGGAGTGTCGTGGTCTGGGGCTGCATGAGTGATGCCAACACTGGGGAGCTACAGTTTATTGCGGGAACCATGAATGACAACATGTACTGTGACATACTGAAGCAGAGCATGATCCCCTTCCTTCAGAGACTGGGTCGCAGGGCATTATTCCAACATAACGACCCCAAACACACCTCCAAGATGACCACTGCCTTGCTAAAAAAGCTGAGGGTAAAGATGATGGACTGGCCAAGCATGTCTCCAGGCCTAAATCCTATTGAGTATCTGTGGGGCATCCTCAAATGGAAGGTGGAGGACCGCAAGGTCTCTAACATCCATTAGCCCTGTAATGTCATCATGGAGGAGTGGAAGAGGACTCCAGTGGCAACCTGTGAAGCTCTGGTGAACTCCATGCCCAAGAGGGTTAAGGCAGTGCTGGAAAATAATGGTGGCCACAGAATATTGACACTTTGGGCCCAGTTTGGACATTTTCAATTAGGGGTGTACTCACTTTTGTTGCCAGCGGTTTGTTGAGTTATTTTGAGGGGACAGCAAATTTACAATGTTATACAATCCGTACACTCACTACTTTACATTGTAGCAAAGTGTCATTTCTTCTGTGTTGTCACATGAAAAGATAGAATAAAAATATTTACAAAAATGTGAGGGGTGTACTCACTTTTGTGAGATATTGTGTGTGTGTGTAATATATATATATATATATATATATATATATATATATATATTTTATTTTTTTTAATTTTTTTTTACAACAATGTATGATATTCCTTGTGCTGGACACACCCTGGCAGAAGTATTGTGGAGAGCAGCAGACTCGGATTTGTCCTCACAGATGGCTGCTCTAACACCATCCACTGTGATCTCCTCTCCAACATATGTGACTGCCATTAGCAACATACAGTATACTGTAAATTCAAATATTTTTTTTTCCTGTAGAAATAGTAACAATCGCTGCCCACTTTATCAAGTTGTATAATCTTTGTGTGTAATTCATTTTTCCAGTGGGTCAGAAATCGTATATCTTTTGTAAAGTCCAGTTCTTATCGGATAACAGGCCATTTAAATGATTGGATAATGAACTAATTAAGGTTCTAGTTAACATAAATGTTGCTAGGTATTTGATTACTTGGTTAATATTTACTATTTTAATCCCATCTCTGGGTTCAAAGATTATACCCTCCGGAGGCCCCCTTTCCCCCCAGCATGTATGCATTTTTTTTCCCCCCAAATGTCTTCTCCTGCCCAGAGCATCTGAATGTTAATGAGTGGTACTGATGTAATGTCTGACTCGTTCTCTGCTTCTAATCATTTTGAATGAAGGGTGCAGTGAGCCAGGACACCTATTCATTCATAGTATAATACTGTGGGGGACTGCTTTAGATGAAAGGTGAGTGGGAGTGCAACGGATCGTCGCCGATCCGTGATCCGAACGGGCCACCCCGTTCGGATCGGCACACCCCGCGATCCGCGGAGCGTTCCGCGGCCTCGGCCTTAGGAAAGGCCGCGGCTTCGGCCTAGCTCCGGAGCGGCGACGGCCATCTTTGTACACCCGGCGGCCTTAGGAAAGGCCGCGGCTTCGGCCTAGCTCCGGAGCGGCGGCCATCTTGGTACACCCGGCCACTGTTTACAATGTGATCGCTCTGCGATACTCTGCATTTACCCAGCCAATGCTCTGCGATACTCTGCATTTACCCAGCCAATACTCTGCGATACTCTGCATTTACCCAGCCAATACTCTGCGATACTCTGCATTTACCCAGCCAATACTCTGCATTTACCCAGCCAATACTCTGCATTTACCCAGCCAATACTCTGCATTTACCCAGCCAATACTCTGCATTTACCCAGCCAATACTCTGCATTTACCCAGCCAATACTCTGCGAGACCCAGCCAATATTACAGTGGTGGAGAGGATGTGGATATCACAGTGGTGGACATTACAGTGGGGGAGATGACGTGGAGATTACAGTGGGGGAGATGACGTGGATATTACAGTGGGGGACTATATGGTGGCGGAATTTTCACAGGTTTTTGCAAATTCAATTATTATTTGCTGGTCCGAAAAATGATCCGATCCGTGACTCCTGATCCGAGGATCGATCTGATCCGTGAGTTTTTTGATCCGTTGCACCCCTAAAGGTGAGTATTGCAGTTTGAGCTGCTTTTTTTGTCTTTATTTTCTAAAACGGCAGGGAGCTAATTTTACAAAAAAAATTATAGCATTTGAATTTGGCTAATTTACCTCTAACCTAACACCTCAATAATTGAATGTTAATCTTTTTTTAAAATGTAGAAAAATCCAAAGTGTCAATTTTATCATATACCTCTTGTTAAAGTAGACCTTTTTTCATGTTATAGAAAATTATGTTATGCAACATTACCCTACATTCAGCTACTTACCTGTTGTATTGGCAGCAATGCCCTGGATTTTGATAACTGCTTTATTGGTTTTCCTCAGTAATCAGAAGCCGACTGCCTCTTCTAAGTTTTGGCCAGCCTTTGATCCTGCACACCAGCTACATAATATGGCCACTGTGTGTCCCTACTTCAGCAGCTTCTTGGGATATGTGTAGTTATTCCAGGAGGTTAAAGCTGGGTACACACGATCCGGACATTTGGACCATGTGTACAACTGCCTGTTTGACAGAAGCCAGTCTCACAACCGACTTCTGTCGAACGGCCCTCCTGTCAGAATACAAAGGCAAATCGGAGAGAGTGCCGCACCAACATTGCTTGTGCTTTATGTTCATGGACCTTTCAGTACTGGGCCTCAATTGGGTCTGCAAGGCTGCCATCTGTTTTTCTGATCACGTTTGCTAAGTTTTTTCAGGTGGATGTTCAAGCCTTGCTGGACACTGGCTTAGATTGAAAAGTTTTCCAGGTGGCCCTGTAAGGGTCCTTACCTCATCTTAATATAGTTTTTTTTGTTGGACCCCTTAGCTGTTGTTTGCTGTGTTGCCAATCTCTCATTGAATTGCTTTAAGACATCCCAATAGTCAATAAAATAATACCATGTCCCGTGATGTGCCATAAAGAAAATAGGATATCCTAATCCTACAGTACAGGTCACAAGCATCCTTTTCATACGCTAGTGTTTTAGGCTTGCAACTTGAGGCGATTGAACCCTGGCAAGCTTTCTAGGACATGCCCCTCTGGGGAGCCTCTCCTATAACCCTTCCCCACACTGTGAGTCCTTGGTTTTTTGCTAGTGTCTGTAGGTGATGGACCTCTTCTCTCTTCACTAGTTTATTATTTTGCTTTATTATTTTCTTAAGAAATATTCAATCAAATCCACTGCTTTCTAATGCCTACACAGATGCAGTGTATCTTGATGGCTGCAACTTTGGTAAAACCTTGGGAGCCTTACGAGGACCCAAATGTATGAGGACATCCTGTAATGTTGCTTCAGGGCACAGGATCCTGCATGGGGCACTCCTCTTAGCACTTGGTGCAACACATTTAGTTAGTCGCAGGTTGCTATAGAGGTTTAGAGCCATTATCTACCTCTATGGAAACCAGTCCCTGAAGACCCCCCGCTAAGGTATTCCCTCTGTGACAGGTGAAGCATGGACATCATATAGAGTCCAGCATCACGGACAGATGAGACAGGGCTATCCTGTATGACTATTATTGTGTGGCAGTGTCAGGGTGTGCATTGCAGGCCCTCTAATAATGAAGTTGATCACCATTGTTTTCGAGAAGAGCCAGAGCTGCAGTACCCTGAGAACTGTGAAGAGTCAAAGGGAGAAGAACAGAAGTAATCAAATCCTCTTTCAGTGTCTCCCCTGCAGCTGCACTTGTCACAGGCCGCTACAGAGGAAATGCTGTTTGTTTATGCTGGGGGGGGGGGGCAGGTACTAAAGACAAAACAAGGAGTAGGGGGCGGGGCTATGCTTGACTGTGACTGGCTTGTAGCTCTGCCCCCACTGCTGCGCTGCCCTTTAGCACCTGTATAAAGCCAATCACAGTCCTTACTCCCTGTGCCAACCTTTACTACCCAGACCCTCCCTGGAATAAACAAATAGTGTTTCTTCTGTTGCTGCCTGTGATGAGCGCAGCTGCAGACGAGACACCGAGGCAAATTAATAGCGCTGAGTGCCGGAGTGTGTTCTGGTACTGGCCTCTGGGATTCAAAACATCGGGATTTAAAGAGGTAGTCCACCTAAAAAAAATAAAAAATAAAAATATTAAAAGCCAGCAGCTACAATTACTGCAGCTGCTCACTTTTAATAAATGGACACTTACCTGTCCAGGGTCCAGCGATGTCGGCAGCCGAAGCCGATCAATCGCTCAGCTCTTGGCAGCTGCTGCCGCCATCCTCGGTGAGGGGATCAGGAAGTGAAGCGTTGCAGCTTCACTGTCCGGTTCCCTACTGCGCATGCGCGAGTTATGCTGCGCGTCCTAACACGTCCCCGCTATCTCCTGGAAACTGTGTGTGTCCCAGCAGACAGCGCAGCACAAGAGGTGTAGACTCCCGTGGGAGTCTATGCCCGGAAGTGGGTGCAAATACCTGTCTTAGACAGGTATCTTCACCCCCCTCCCCCTGAAAGGTGCCAAATGTGACACCGGGTGGGGGGGTTCCGAAAAGCGGAGGTTCAATTTTTGTGTGAACCTCCGCTTTAATTCAAATCTCAGGATGATCCTGCCCAATCCAGGGCAGTTGGGAGGTGTGCACACAGAATGATTACATTGTGCTCAAGAACGCCTATGCACGTGAACTGCCATATGTTAATATGTGAGTTTTGTTTTTTTTGTTTTTTTTTTACATTTGTTTGTATTTTCCATTGTTATAGGACACAACTTGACGTCTCAAGAAAAAAATGAACTTCTTGCTACAACAGCATCATTATACGTGGCTGTACAAATCAGGTCACACCGCTTTCTAAATAACACAAGGTATGTTTTAACACAGAAGTGTGTGTTTCGTTCACTAGAACTTTATATTCACTAATCAGATTTTAATTCTGATGACCCCACTAATATCCGCACAACATTACTACTTACAAGGTGTGTAGTTTCTGGTTTTGGAACTGCTGGAAAAAAGGTACAAATGAAATTGGAAAAAAAAGTACCCTCAACGTAGCTGCATAACATAACTAAAGAATATACAACATACATGAAGGTATCACAATTCAATATCCCCACTGTACCCATTTAGCTATACAGTCAGTTTTTGGTACCATTATGTACAATGCCTAGCCTGTAATACAATCATAACTATACCACACATGAAACTACATTCACAAAATTCTGGCATTCATGCTTGAAGATATATTTTTCTAGGCGTAATGTATTCACCATTGCGACCACCCACTATTCCACAAGGGAAAATCGGCTGACTTCCAGTGTCAAAGAATTAGTTTCCTGGCCTGGAACAAAGCCCAGGCCAATGCCTGTTTGGTAACATCCTCTACCGGCAGGTCATCCAAGACGCCCAGGAGACAGGGTTTAGGGTCCCATCTAATGATGACTTGAAATACCCTATTTAGGGTATCCAAGACTTTCCCCCCAGTAGAGGTATAATTTGGGACATCTCCATAGTAAGTGGATGAGGTCACCGTGATCCCTAGAACATCTAGCACAGATGGGCTTCTCTCCCCCATTTTAAAGAGTCTTGCTGGAGTAAGATGAACCCTGAGAAGGATGTACAAGTGTGACAGTCATTGTTGCATAGTTACATAGTAGGTGAGGTTGGAAAAAGACACAAGTCCAACCTAATGTGTGTGATTATATGTCAGTATTACATTGTATATGTCTGTATGTTGCGGTCGTTCAGGTGCTTATCTAATAGTTTTTTGAAACTATTGATGCCCCCCGCTGAACCCACTGCCTGCGGAAGGGAATTTCACATCCTTGCCGCTCTTGCAGTAAAGTACCCTCTACGCAGTTTAAGGTTAAACCTCTTTTCTTCTAATTTTAATGAGTGGCCACGTGTCTTATTAAACTCCCTTCCCCCAAAAAATGTTATGCCTATTGTGTGTTCACCAGTATGGTATTTGTAAATTGAAATCATATCTCCTCTCAAGCGTCTCTTCTGCAGAGAGAATTTGTTTGGTGCTCGCAACCTTTCTTCATAACTAATATCCTCCAGTCCCTTTATTAGATTTGTTGCCCTTCTTTGTACTCGCTCCATTTCCGGTACATCCTTTCTGAGGACTGGTGCCCAGAACTGGACAGCATACTCCAGGTGAGGCCGGACCAAACTCTTGTAGAGTGGGAGAATTATCGCTTTATCCCTGGAGTTAATTCCCTTTTTTAATGCATGCCAATATTCTGTTTTCTTTGTTAGCAGCAGCTTGGCATTGTATGCTATTGCTGAGCCTATCATCTACTAGGACCCCCATGTCCTTTCCAGCCTAGATTGCCCTGCTTAGCTTATTGTCGTCCACAAATACAGAGATTGAGCTGTTTGCCCCATGCTCCAGATCGTTTATGAACAAATTAAATAGTATTGGTCCCAGCACAGGACCCTGGGGGACCCCACTTCCCACCCCTGACCATTCCGAGTATTCCCCATTTATCACCACTCTCTGAACTCGCCCTTGTAGCCAGTTTTCAATCCATGTACTCACCGTATGATCCATGCCAACAGTCTACAGACCTTACATTGTATAGTAAACGTTTATGGGAAACTGTGTCAAATTCCAGATACATCGCATCTACGAGCCTTCCTAGATGGCAGCTCATCTTCTCATAGAAGGTTAAAAGATTGGTTTGGCAAAATTGATTCTTCATGAATCCATGCTGATTACTGCTAATGATACCATTTTCATTACTAAAATCTAGTATATACCATATATACTCGAGTATAAAAAGAGTTTTTCAGCACATTTTTTTGTGCTGAAAATGCCCCCCTCGGCTTATACTCGAGTCAAGCACTTTTCTGCAGCAGAGAATTACATTTTCGGACCCGACTTTGGGGTTTCTAGCACCAAGTGGCTCCGAGATATGGGGCCCCAAAGTTGGTTTGGAAAATGTCATTCTCTGCTGCAGAAAAGTGCTTGACTCTAGTCACTTAGTGCTAGGAATTACCATCTTTGGATATGTTATAGTGATAGTTCCACTGGGTTTGCACATCAAATCCGTGATACGGGGACCCAAAGTCAGTCAACTGTGTCCATCTGCAGCAATGTAATTTCGGGACCCTTTGGGTCCAGAGACCCCAAATTTTGGCTGCAGCTAGGGGGCATTTAGGAACCCTTAACTACCAAGTTTGAAGTTCAGGGGAACTATGGCTGCAAATGGGCACAGTGAGGCATGCAAATGGGCACAGTGAGGCTGCAAATGGGCATTGTTGACCCTCTTTTCCACTTACAGTAGCTGTGCATTTCTCACCCTAGGCTTATACTTGAGTCAATAAGTTTTCCCATTTTTTTGTGGTAAAATTAGGTGCCTCGGCTTATATTTGGTCGGCTTATACTTGATTATACACCGTAGTCCCTTATCATCCCCTCCAAGAACTTGCATACTATTGATGATAGGCTAACTAGTCAGTAATTCATAGGGATGTATTTTGGCCCTTTTTTTTTTATTATATTGCTGCTACATTGGCGTTTCTCCAATCAGCTGGTACCATTCCAGTCAGTAGACTGTCAGTAAAAATTATGAACAATGGTCTGGCAATTACTTGACTGAGCTCACCAACTATGTATTGTGTAACGTTAAGTGAGCACAATTGTACAGCCTGTAGAGTCCCCTCCCATTGTTCCTCCTTGAATGCCCCCACATCATGCTCCCATCTGGCCTCGAAGGAAAATACTTCAAGAAGATAAGCAGCAACATATAATAGGATCATTATATGAAGCCCTTATAGACTTCCACCTCAGACATGCAATTAAAAATGGGTGTCAGGAGATTGTACCCATGGTTCAGAACCAGTTTGTGCCTTAACAGAGTACTGGAGTTGGATATAATAAAAGTCCATATTCTGTGGAGGCCGTAATTTAGACTGTAGAGTGGTGAAGGAGCACAATTTACCATTTTCAAAGATAAGAGCGTAATATCATAATGTTGCCATTTGGCCCCATATTGAAGCAACTTCAGCTCCCCATAATGAGCATTATTCCATATAGGGCTATATCTAGTGACCTGTAACCTGCATGCCACACTTTGTTCCATATCTCCTGCTTGAGAACATAAGTGCGGGAATAGCGCATTAGATTAACTGTAGGCTAGAGCTTCCGGTCCTATTGCTACATTTTCCACCCCTATCACGTGGTGTAAAATATGGTTAGTTGCATCAGAGTTGGTATTGGTCTGGGTCATTCATCTAGCAATATGCTGTAACTGGGCTGTCACGTAATATAGCCAAGGGGTAGGCAGTGCCAGACTGCCACTTTCCTTCGGTCTTTGAAGTTGTTCTAGCTTAATTCTTGGGGGTTTAGTGTGCCATATACGTGCACGAAAAGTGGACTTGATAACTCAAAACATCCTGCGGGGAATAACCATTGGAGAGTTGTGTAGTATATAGAGTAGTTGTAGCATAAAGATATTTTTTTTTAAGGTTGATTCTCCCTACCACAGAAAACCTAAGTTTGGTCCATATTTTGACTTTATCCCGTATACATGTAAGTAAAGGTGACAAGTTTAGGAAGACATAGTCAAGGGGTTCTGGGGGTAGGGTTAATGCCCAGGTATTTGACGTTAGAAGCCACAGGGATATTATGGAGGACAGATTCTGAGTCCCCCGATTCAGCATCTAAAAGCATGATGGTAGATTTTGTCCAATTAAATGTGTAACCAGAATAGTTCCCAAAACTAGTTATAATAGACATGGCTTTTCGTAAGGATGTTTTGGTGTCCCCCAGGAGGAGCATAGTATCATCTGCATATAGCATGATGTTATCTTGCCTTTCCCTATACTGAAACTCCAGAATAGAGGGATTGGAGCGCATGATGACTGCTAATGGCTCAATGGCTTTGGCAAAGAGGAGCGGAGACAGCAGACACCCCTGTCGTGTACCCCTGCTGAAGGAAAAAAGTTGAGTGAGAGCTGACCCGCCACTCTGATCGGAGATTTTCAGCTAGTGTTATCTCACGTGTCGGAGAGCTTGTCAGAAGCTTCTCATGCTAATAGCAGAGGTACGAAGCACCAAAGAGAAACTACACGTGGGAGTTTTGGAGAGAGATAAATAAACACTACAGATATTTACTGCAGTAGTTATTATTAATTTGGAACCACTAATCAATACGAGGATAGGAGTTGCCTATCTACAAATTTGTCTAAGTCACCATCCACAACCCATTTTCAATGCCCTTGCTGAGGGAAGGAGGTTCTCACCCAAGATTTAATGGTACATGGCCCTGTCCATCGTTCCTTTGATGCAGTGAAATTGTCCTGTCCCCTTAGCAGAAAAACACCCCAAAGCATAATGTTTCCACCTCCATGTTTGATGGTGGGAATGGTGTTCTTGGGGTCACAGGCACCCCCCATGGTCGGTCGGTCACCAGCCCCGCAATTGCCCCATCTAGGTCGCGGGCAGCGCTTCCTCCTTGCCTTAGGCTCTAATCGTGTGCTTCTAAAAAAAAAACATTGGAATCCATGCGTCTGGCGCCCCGCATGTAGATTAGGGGCTGGGCGCATGGATTAGGGGGGCGGTGCCCTTGCACCCCGTTTGGACGGGCCACCACTGGTTACAATTAAGGCTTGCAGCATGTCTTCAGGAAAAGAGCAGCATTGAACAGCCAAGTTAAATGAGGTAGAATACTATGTGTGTATTGCTTAAAATATTCACAAATAAAGCCGTCTAGGCCTAGGGACTCGTTTGGGAGAAAATCAATAGCGTTGCCAATTTCTGAAGCTTCAAATAAGAAATTAAGATGTTCTAGGTGGACGTCTGTCAACTCTGGAAGGTAGATTGGATGAAGAAAAGATTTGATAGTGGTGAGATGTGCTTGAGGTATTGTGTGATTATCTTTTAGATTGTAAAGGGATCTAAAAGCTTCTGCAATTTCTTGGGGTTTAGGTAAAGGGTTTGTAAACACCTTTAACTCAAGGGGTTTAACTAAAGTTGAACTAAGCATATATATATATATATATATATATATATATATATATATATATATATATATATATATATCTGTAGTGTTTACTTATCTCTCTCCAAAGCTCCAACTCGTAGTTTCTCTTTGGTGCTTCGTACCTCTGCTATTAGCATGAGAAGCTTCTGACAAGCTCTCCGACACGTGAGATAACACTAGCTGAAAATTTGTGACAGGGAGGGAGATGAGCACGGAGCTTGTCTATTCTGACTACAGCTCTGCATGTTCCTTCGTTCCTATGCCTATGTGGAGGGGGGGAGTGTCCCTTTCCTCCAATAGGCTCTCACACAGTGCAAGCCCAGTTTCCCCACCCACCCCTATGTGCTGCTGAAAGAGGAGGAAAACTTTTTAACACAATCTGCGCTTTCCAAAGTGTGTACAAGTAAAACTTATGTAGGAGGATTTATTTCATCTCTGTGTACCATCTGAGGCTATGCACTTCACTGGGTATATGTAAGGGTTTACAACCACTTCAAGCATTCTTTAGTGAATGAATAGAGTAGAAAGGGAATACAGGTCTTAAGGTGATGGCCTTTAATTTACTGTGCTCGACGTCTACCTGCTTTATTGCCTTTATTTACCCCTTTTGGTTGTATTTGAAGAGTCTAGCTGTGGGTTGGGGACCAGATTAAAGTCGGCGTACCACACTAAAGGGCCCTGTTGAGCAGTGTTGATCTTCTTGTAGAGTTTCCGCAAAAATCGCACTTAGTGCGGGTTAGGAGTATAGACATTAACCACCGTATAGCGAGTGTTATTCAGTGAGCATAAGAAGATAATATATTTTCCTGCTAAGTCAGTGATACAGTCGTGCAACTAAAAAGTGACAGTATTTTTAAGATAAGGATGCCCTCTTTGGCTTGGATGCTCGCTGTAAAAATGTGAGGAATGATCCTGTTGGTACAGAGAGGCTGATAAGCATGTAAGTGCATCTCTTGCACACAAAGAACATCACAGTGAGTGTCTGAGGCGAGCTTCCATAGAGAGGACCTTTTTTTCTTGGGTGGTTAAGACCCTTGGTGTTGATGGAGAGAATTTTTATAGTCATAGTGCAGAGATATGCAATAAGCGGACCTCCAGCTGTTGCAAAACTACAAGTCCCATCATGCCTTGCTGTCTTTGTGTCATGCTTGTGGCTGTCAGTCTTGCTATGCCTCATGGGTATCATAGTTGCCATAGTTCTGCAACAGCTGGAGGTCCGCTAATTGCATATCCCTGGCAAAGTGAATAGTTATCCCTTTAAGCTGAAAAAGGTAAGTAATCAGAAGCAGTGGTGGTTGGTCGCCAGGAACTTGCTATGGAAGTGTACACTAATGCTTTGTGAATAAAGGCAGATGGAGAGATATTCAAATTGCTGCAGGTGAAGACTGATTGGTAGGCAACAGTAATAGCAAAAAACAAAACAAAAAAACTTTGTCCCATCGGGGCGTGGCCTGCGGCGGAGCGGAATGGCCGTTTCTTGCTAGAGCTCCTGCACTCCTCATCTCCCTAAGCGGCTAGAGGCGACAGAAAATAAACCTGAGGACTCAGGGACACAGCGGAAAGCTCACAGACCCTCACCCCAGCCATGGAGAAGCGTACTTTGCGGGATAAACCCCGCAAATTGGACTCCTTCCCCAAACAGAACGGCGCTGTGAGGAAGAAAAATGGCACTGTCCCTTCCTCCCTCACACACACAGACAAGCAGGCAGCGCGCTCTGTGAGGAGAGAGACAATAGAACTGCAGCCACAGCCATTGTCACTGGAACAGGAGACATTCCAACCTGATGTTACTAGCCCTCCTAAGCAGAAGAGAAAAATAGATACAGAAGAAGACAAAGTAAGTGACATTGATATAGATGAGGAAACTGAAATAGAAGCAGAAATTAACCCTTTTGATGAAAAGCTAGATGCTTTCCCCACCACAGGAAAGGCTTTAATTGACTCTGATATGAAAGAAATGTTAAAATCATTAAGAGGAGCAATTCAGCATGACATGAAATCATTTATGCAAAAATCCAAAAGGGAAATAGATGACTTAGGAGACCGTGTGGATTACATTGAGAACAAACTGACTGACTTCACAGATGCCCACAATGAACTAGTAGACAATCATTTTGCTCTTGAAGAAGAAGTCAAGCAGCTAAAACTTAAAGTCACAGACCTCGAAGATAGGGCCAGAAGAAATAATATTAAATTCCGCGGTATACCGGAAAATGTCAAAAATATTGATCTGAAGAAATTTCTACAAAAAATTTTCACAGATCTTATCCCCTCACTACAGAATCAAGATTTCGTGATTGACAGAGCTCACAGACTTCCCAAACCATCATATATCCCGGAAAAACTCCCGAGAGATGTAATCGCTAAAATCCATTTTTTCCAGACAAAAGATATCGTGATGCAATTCGCGAGACACCATGCTCCACTGCCAGACCCATACGCTGGAATTACCATGTACTCCGACCTTTCTCAAGCCACTATCCTGGCGCGTAAAAACCTAAACTCGATCACAAAAATGCTACGCAATCACAAGATAATCTACAAATGGGGTTTCCCGACCAAACTGATTGTGGAAAAAAATAATGTGTCACACACAATCCACACATTGGAAGAAGGACTCAAAATACTTGGGAAATGGGGCCTGCTTATTAATGAAGAAACCAACTCGTCCATTAAAGCCACAATAGAGAAATTGACACCTCCATGGAATACTAGTCATGGATGACACGTCCGCTGGATAAAGAGTATGGGAGTGAGACTCTATTCTCTCTCCCCCCTCTCCTGCAACTCACCAAAATCCCAAGTGCCTCAGGTTTATAGTACACAGGGAGAATAGGTCCTTATTTACCTTCGACTTCTAGTCCCTGAGTTAAAGTGCATATTGAAATGCACACGAGAGTTGCACACCAACTCACCAGTTCTTATATGTTTCTTTATTTTTGTGAGTCTAAATCCCTGCTCCCTTCCTCATCCTTCCTCCTCAGCTCAACTTTAACAAGCTCAGATATGTATGGAAGCAGCATAGCCGCAAGACATCTATTCCCACCATGACTAATTTGAACTTACTATCACTAAATGTGAAAGGCCTCAACACCCCATTCAAAAGGAAAGCCCTATGGACTGATGCATTGAAATTTGGAAGCGACATCTTATGCATCCAGGAATCACACTTTGCAAGGGACAACCCCCCTCAATTTGCCCACCCGAAATTCCCACACATCTTTGCATCCTGCAATAGCAAAAAGAAGAAAGGAGTCCTAACGATCATTAAAGATACAATCTCTTTCCATCTCCTTGATTCCAAAATTGATCGACAAGGAAGATATGTGATTTTGGTCGCCAAAATTGAAAACACAGTTCTAACCATTGCCAATATTTACGCACCGAACAAAAATCCCCATCAATTCCTTCAAAAAGTAATCAAAATGGTGAAGAAGATTCAAAAGGGCAATGTCATCTACTGTGGAGACTTTAACACAACGATGGACCCACTTCTAGACTCAACCAAAGGAACTCTATCCAAAAGAAAACGTATAAAGGACATTTTCTCATACGAGGATCTGCATGATCCATGGAGATGTCTCCACGCAACAGAAAAGGACTTCACTTTCTTTTCAAAAGTACATAAATCATACTCTAGGATCGATCTCTTCATCACTGACAGAGTCCTCCTCCAAAAAATATCAAATGCTCGCATCTTTAACATAACATGGTCCGACCATGCCCCAATATCACTAAGCATAAATTTAAAACAGCCAAATTCGAATCATACACTCTGGAGAAATAACACTTATATTTTGTCCCAAAGGGGGGCTCTGGCAGTGATGAAGGAAAGATTGGAAGAATTCTTCAAGGTAAATGATAATGATATGGTATCTATCTCTAGTATATGGTGTGCCCATAAGGCGTTTATTAGAGGAATATTGATCCAATTAGCCTCGAGGGGAAAAAAAAGACGCACACAGTCAATAGCCAAACTACTACTTAGAATAACTGAACTTGAAAAAGATCACAAAACATCCCCCAGTAATCCCACTCTTCTTCAAAGATTAAACGAAACAAGAAATGAACTTAGAGCAATACTGATTTCCAACCACGAAAAATACCTTAAGAGATTAAAATTAACCTATTACTCACAGGGAAATAAAGCAGGGGAACTACTGGCCTCCCAATTACGCCATAGACAAAGAAAACAAAAAATAGAAAAAATTGTTCATCACAAAACAGGGAAAGTACTATACAACCCACAAAGTATAACTGATGCATTTGCTGATTATTATGAAAGCTTATATAACTTAAAGGATGATCTTAATACTATCCAGCCAACACCAACACAAATAGCCCAATTCCTAAGTAAGATTAATGTCCCCGCTGTAGATCAGAGTGACCTCGAAAGGCTGAACGACCCAATAACCCCTGAGGAAATTAAGAGAGTCATTCAAAAACTGCCAGCAAATAAAACCCCAGGAGCAGATGGTTTATTCAGTGAATATTATAAGGCGTTTAACACAACACTTACCCCGTTTCTAGCTAAAATATTTAACCATGCAGTGGTAAACCATTCGTTCCCCAAAGAAATGCTTGAAGCAATTATTGTTACTATTCCAAAACAAGGGAAAGACCCGACATCACCAATTAATTACAGGCCCATATCACTACTAAATTCGGATCTGAAAATATTTGCTAAGGTCATTGCCAACCGATTATTAGAAATCACACCCTATCTAATTGAACCAGATCAGGTTGGATTTGTGAGAGGGAGACAAGGCCCAGACAGCACTAGACGCATGATTGACCTCCTTAGTCTTATAGAGCGTAGTCGAATGCCTTCCCTGCTCCTTGGATTGGATGCAGAGAAGGCATTCGACAGAGTGCATTGGGGATATATGGAGGAAACTCTTAGGAAATTTGGATTTTCTGGATTTATTTTTGAAGCTATAATGTCACTCTACACCACCCCTTCTGCCAGAGTATATACAGCAGGAAATATATCTAAAAGATTTAATCTAACGAACGGAACCAGACAAGGGTGCCCCCTATCGCCCATCATATTTTCATTAGCAATTGAACCCCTCGCAATATCTTTTAGATCCAATCCCAAGGTCACGGGGATCAAAATAGATCAGGTAGAACATAAATTAGGTCTATTTGCAGATGATGTCCTTCTATCACTATCAGCGACTGACAATGTACTTAATGAAGTGAACAGCACTCTGGAAGCATTCACATCCATCTCTTACTATAAGATCAATCCTGATAAATGTTATGTTCTGCCTATGAACATCCCACCGGATCAAGTTGTTAAACTAAGACAACACTCTAATTATAACTGGGATAATCCTTCTATTACCTATCTAGGCATTCAACTTGCCTATCCTGCAACTAAATTGTATGATACCAACTACCCCTCCTTGCTAACCCAAATAAATCAAGATATACAATCAATAAAAAAAACGCAGCTATCTTGGATAGGAAGAATAGCAGCCTTTAAAATGAAGATCCTATATTATTTTAGGTCCCTCCCAATCCCGTTACCGGCGAAATTTTTCACCCAAATTAACTTAAAGATTAGCAACTTGATCTGGATGGGAAAAAAACCTAGGATTGCACTATCTATTATGTCTACCCCCAAAACTAAAGGAGGAATGAATCTCCCAGATATTCGTATAATAATATTATTATGCCACGCTCCTTGACCAAATGAAATTCTGGTTCAAACACTCTAATAATAAATTGTGGCTGAGTATTGATAGGAAAATAACCAAAGGAAATGATCTTTTCTCCCTATCAATGGCCAGCCACACCTTAGGGAAAATAAATGCACCAAACTTCTTGACAGTTAAATCCACATTGACAGCCTGGAAATTCGCTTTAACAAAATTGCAATCTTCGAACGCCCATGCCCTTGTACCTATACCACTCAGAGTAATTGATTATTGTAAAATACGTATAAATACATCCTCCTGGTCTGAACAGGGATTTAACTTCTTTATACATTTGCCAGATAACCACTAACCGAGAATAAAAAATAAACTTTCCGCCAAATCCTTTACCAAAAATTTTCACCCAGAAAAAAGTGTAGAAATCCCTAGCGCATTATGGGAATTTTTCCTCTCCCACGAGACCACTGGGAAGAAAGGTATATCCTATATATACAAATTACTTTCATCCTTCCCAACCCATACTAAGACAAAAAATATGCTGAAATGGGAAAAATCTCTTTCTCAGACCTTCACATGGGAAAAGTGGCAAAAAGCCATACAGGTTAATAGCATATCAACAGCATGCATTGAACACTGGGAAAATGCCCAAAAGATCCTCAACCGTTGGTACTTAACTCCATATAGACTCAGCAAAATATTCCCCACTGCATCCTCTAGGTGTTGGAGATGTGATACCCACATAGGTAATCTGATGCACACATTATGGAGTTGTAAAACTCTTTCTAGCTTTTGGAAATCGGTCTCCACCTTCATAGCTTCTTTCACGGGTAATTTAAAGAAACTCTCACCCGAAATGGCTTTAAGTATAAACCTTGACATCTATCCTCCACAGTATAGAATTATAATTTCTAATATCCTTATAGCAGCAAGACTCACCATTACCAAATTATGGAAATCTACCTTAGCACCTAACCTATCTGATGTAATACTGAGACTAAACAATCAGGCGCACTACGAGTTAATGTTAGCACATAAAAAGGGTTCTACAAGTCACTTCCTCAAAAATTGGAACGAATGGATAGGACACCCTAGAGCTTCCAACTATCTGAAGGACCCTAAGAACCACTAACTATGCCCCTGAGAGATAATTCTACTTCTCTTCCTCTTCTTTCCTTATGCATTATTATAGAAGATCTGATATATATGTCTACTTCCATACATCAATCCCCCTCTTCCTCCCCCCCGTCCTTGTCATATTCCTTCTGATCCTCCGTTTATGTAAAGTTTTCTTTGAAACATTATCCCATGTTTACAGCATGATCCCGATAGGGGTAAACAGGGAATTATCAATCTTCCTATCTTGTTATTTTTTCTTGTTTTCTAGGAGCCTATCCACTTGTATAGATATTTAAGCTACCATTATTTTGTGATAACATTATATGGAAATTTATTCGTTCTGAAACTGATCCAGTTATCCTAGAGATGCAGTATCTAGAATATGTAACTGTATAATTTTTCCTTTTTTATTAGTTTTTCAAAACATAAATAACCATCTTGAAAGTTAAAACTTTGTCCCATCTTCTTTTAGTTCTCAAATAGCAATGTCCCTTAACCTGCTTCCTAAAACATGGCTAAAATGCCAAGGAAGCAAACGGGGGTAAAAGAGGTTTGATAAGGTCGAAGGTGACCAAAGTGCTCAGAAGGTGAAGCGCTTCAAAGCGCATAGTTTACAAGGTGTTGATCTTGAGATCCGCTGCGGCTGAAAACATGCAGAAGGTGTCTCATCCCTTCTTTGATGAGGATGGGGTGGTCGGGAGGTTCAGGAAGTATGTTCCAAGTACGCATGAGATGCAGACCTTCCTGGAGAGAATATATGGCATGTTTGGTATCGTGCGTGATCTGGAGTTTTGCAGCATTTGCCCATTAGTATTGATTCGTATGGTTCCGTAAGGCTCTTGTGACGGTGTTCAAAAGTTTGTAGCATATGTTGTGATAAATCTGCAAACAGTTGGAGGTGGGCGTAGGGATTGGGGATTGTCCCTAGGGTTCTTGCTTTTTGCATCAGTTGGTTTTTGACATGGTAAAAATGGATGCAAAAAATGACATCTCTAGGGACAGAGTTGGATAAATGTTGCGGTTTAGGGAGCCTGTGGATGTGGTCAATGACCAGCTCTGTTTTTTAATTCTGGTAACAAAGCTTTATTCAAACCGCAGGCATAGGTAGAGAGCTCAGGAGCCACCTCTTCTTCACGAAAACCCTGGATTTAATGTTATGGCGGGACCTGTCCTCCAGGTCCGCCAGTCTATCGTTAATCCATGCCTTATTTTCAATCTGCTCTTCATGCACCTCCTATGAGCTCATTGACCGTTTATGCAAAGTACCCCATTTTAGTTTCGATGTGGGACACCCTGACCCCCAAAGTTGTAACTTCTTGATTTAATCTTTGCATGAGGGTGATCATATCAGATTATAGGGACATTAAAATATCCTTAAAGCGGAGTTCCACCCTAAAGTGGAACTTCCGCTTATCGGATTCCTCCCCCCCTCCGGTACCACAATTGGCACCTTTCAGGGGGGGGCGGGGGTGCAGATACCTGTATAATACAGGTATCTGCACCCACTTCCGGGACGCATTATCCGAGCTGCCCCGCCTCTATCCGAGAATGCCCCGTTGTGTCTTGGGAAACACAGTTCCCAGGACACAGCGGGGACCAATACAGGCGTGCAGCGCGACTCACGCATGCGCAGTAGGGAACTGGGCAGTGAAGACGTTGCGTCTTCACTTCCTGATTCCCTGACAGAGGATGGCGGCGGGGCAGCGAGAGACGAGCGATCGCTCGTCACATTCTGCCGACACCGCTGGACCCTGGGACAGGTAAGTGTCCATTTATTAAGTCAGCAGCTGCAGTATTTGTAGCTGCTGACTTTTAAAAAAAAAATTTCAGGTGGCACTCCACTTTAAGGACGGTATCAAACAACAGTTGGTTATCCATAGGGAAAAGTGCTATGGCGTCAGGTTGTGCCCCCAGGGAGTCGGAAGAAGGGTTGAGATGGCTCACCTCAGATGGAATGGCAGGGGAATCCAGCCTCATCCTCGCCTACTGCAGGGCTACTGATGTTGGGGGGTGCCTGGGTGAGAGGCAGACGAGTGTGTGTCTGCCTGCAGTGTGTCCATGAGACCCTCGTGGTAGCGGTTTCTCTGCCTGGCTGGGAGGTTGAGAGAGAGGCAGGACTTGCTGTCACAGCCACGGACCCGGCGTCATCTTGACTGCACTGGTCCACCGGCTGGAAGAAAAAGGCTGTCAGTTTCTTTGGGTGCCTGTCCTCCCTTCTCTTGGGAGACATGCTGCTGTAGAGAGGATTGGGTGTCTGCTAGGGGAATCTGGGTGCCGAGGAAAGCTGCTGAGAGCTGCTGAAAAGGGCTTGTGTGCTGAGCCTCTGAGTTACACGTCCATCTTGAATGCCAGCTGGCCATGCCCCATCATTCTGCATTTTGTTTGCCAAGTTCGCTAAAGTTTACCTGAACCCCAAAACAAAAAGGTTATATATTGCACCTTAGCAAGCCCGATATGAGATGCCTGCATTATTTTTGTTAACTTAAGTGTACAATACAGGACACAGGCTCAATATTCATAGAACCTGATAGACCCAGATTTGTGTGCAACAATGTCAGAATTCCTGGAACGACTAACGCCTTTAATACAGCCATCACTTTCCAGAGCACAAAAGCACCAAGCTCCTACTCCATTTCCACCGTCTCTGCTGTGGTCAAAGTGAAATTCCTCCTCTAGAGCATGCAAACATTGAGGGGGAATGAAAAGGATCCAGAGGCAGAGTTGGGGCAGGCTGTGGATGATTTCTTGCCCCCAGCCTCATGTACACCTGATACTATGACTTCAGATATGCTTGACAATGCAAAACCACAATTCCAAAAAGTTATGACGTGTAAAATCTACATAAAAACAGAATGCAATGATTTTCAAATCTCGTATCTCAAAAGCCCATATTTTATTCATAATATCAAATAGAAAACCTATCAAATGTTTAAACTGAGAGAAAATACAATTTTAAGCAAAAAAATTTAATTTTGAAATTGATGGCAGCAACATTTCTCAAAGTTGAAACATGGAAACAAAAAGCTTGCAAACAAGTACTAACAAGAAAAAATAGCATTTTTTAACGAATAGGTTAATTAGCAACAGGTCCGTAACATAACTGGGTATAAAAAGAGCATTTTAGAAAGTCGGAGTGTCTCAGAAATAAAGATGAGTAAAGATTCACCAATATGTGAATATCTTAAAATTGTCAAACAATTTCAATGTAAAATTGCAAAGAGATATCATCGTCTACAGTACATATGTGAGAGAATGTGGAGACCTCTCTGAACGCAAGGGTCAGGGCCGAAACGCAATATTGGATGCCCTTGATCTTCTGGCCCTCAGAAAGTACTGCATTAAAACAGATTCTGTGATGGTCAGCACTGCATGGTCTCAAGAATACTTTAAAAAATCTCTGTCTGTGAACACAACTTTTGCCATGCCATCCAAAAATTAGGGATGTGCCAAGACCGTTACCGAAAATGAAAAATACACTAGGCCGAAAACGATACCAAAAATGACCGATACTGAAAATGACTGTTTTTAAAAAATATTTTAATTTTTTATATTTTAAATAAAATGTATATATTTTTATAACACATTGCTAATAGTATTAGAAAAATTTCCATGCAGTGCACCTCTAGCAGATATGATGCAGGAGATGGTCAGAGACTGCAGACATAATACAAGAGATCAATGCAGCCTCACTATGCCCATCAATGAAGCCTCTGTGCCAGTCCATGCAGCCTCACTGTGCCCATCCTTGCAGCCTCACTGTGCCCATCCTTGCAGCCTCACTGTGCCCATCCTTGCAGCCTAGACAGAGCACTGCATTTATCACACGAGCTGGTCTAGGATGAGGGCGGGACCTTTGTCACAGCGCGGCATAAAATTTCACACTGAGCTCCGTGACACAGCGGTCTCCCGCTGTGACAAGTAGGGAGGAGGAGGGAGGATCGTGGCAAGGAGGAGGGGAGGGAGGAGTCAGTTGTGGCACCACACAAACACACGGAGAGCGAGGAGGGGAGGGAGGAGTCTCCCGCAATGGGCGGCACCCGGGGCGGACCCCGCTCCCTTTCGATACAGCTGATTTCTTGCTATCGGCCGATACCGAAAACAGTTTTCGGACGATAATTTTTGGTGACCGAAATTTCGGTGCACCTCTACCAAAAATGCTAGTTAAAGCTCTATCACGTGGGGGCGTGGCCTAAACATGGCTGAATAGAGATGTGTTCTCCTGAGCTCCCGGCCGTCTCCAGCTTACCCTGACTTTTATACCACCTTACGGAGCATTATGCACACCTCAAAGAAGAGGAACACCAAGAAGAACAAGCTACCTAAACCTGCTTCCCAGACCCCGTCATCTGGAGAAATTAGACAGTTATTCCTGCTCTCTCAGCTCGGCTCGCCGGAACTCAAGATGGCGGCGCCACGTGCAGAGGAAACAGACAGCGGGTCGCCATGCGTCTCTCCCTGCCCGATAGCTGGACCGCAATCTGCCGACACATACGAGGACTTCCCGACGGATATCCACCATGAGGAAGGGGAATCCTCACAGGTACACCTCCAGACAGGCAGAGTGGATCCGGAGCTGCGGGTGCTGCTGCAAGCGCTGCCCACTGAAGCGGATATAGCAGCGCTGATTAGCACGGTATAAGAGGCACCCCGCAAAGGACAATTACAGCACTCGCCTCCAGACTGGAGTCAGGGGAATCCTCCCTAGCAGCAATAGAGAGGCGAGTTGCGTCTGTGGAGAGGGCCCAAGCGACTGAAGCAGAGGCCCTGATTGACCAACAGCTCCACATGGAGGAAATGGAAGACCAGAGCCGCAGGAACAACCTTCGGATCCGGGGTCTGCCTGTAGCTACAGGCTCTGAAGATCTTGTGGACACTGCAACCACCATTTTTAGAGCCATAGATGGAGTCGAGCTCTCAGATCGGTTCGTTTATCGACAGGATCCATAGAGCGCTGGGCCCCAAATCCACGGACCCCCTGCGCCCATGCGATGTTGTTTGTAGGCTTCATCACTACGTGCACAAGGAGCAAGTCCTCCGCAAGGCATGGGAGGCGGGAGACCTGGACTTTGATGGTGCGGTCCTTAAAATACTGCCGGACCTTTCCAGATCCACGCTGCAACGGCGAGCCATGATGAAGCCCTTACTGGACCTGGCCCGCAGGAGGCAAATTACTTACCGTTGGGGATACCCACTCTCGGTGACATTCTGAAAAGACCAACGGTATTTTAACTTGCGCAAACCAGAGGCTCTGCCAGAGCTATTTGCCTTTCTAGGTGCAGATCCCTTTGAAGTGCCGGACTGGTTAGCCCTTCTTCCTAGGGCACAGGGACGCCCGCAATCTTCCAGGCAGAGAGAGGACTTCCCCCCCAGGCAGCAGAGAAGCCGTCGCAGACCCAGGTAAGCATCGCAAGAAGCAGTACGTGTGTCTTAAGCCTAATGTTATCTTGCCTGAACTCAGTCTTTACTTGTGTAGGAAATGTACACTACTCACCCCTGTGCCAAAGAAACTGCAGATCTAAAGTTTGTCAGGATGGCCCCAGTTGATACAGCAAATCCACCGTCCCACTACCCTTTGCACCAGGAACGTTCACCCCCTGTATTCCGAGAGCTTTCTCATGGTGACCCAACACAGGATGATCCGCGTATTCTGATTGCTGCTCCACATGGACTCCAGATCAGACACCGGGAGTACAGCTACACCTGCACCTCATATCCCAGAATATCCCCGCAGTGAACCGTACAGAAATGGCAGAACTTCCTTAAAGCTCAAGACGGACCTTTACTGGCAGCCCCACGGCCAAAGACCCTGCCTGGCACACAAGGCTTATTTTTTTCTTTTCCTTTTTTTTCTTTTTTTTTACATTTACTTTGACATTTTCGCCAGCAGTCACATCCAGTGCCAGACAGGGGAGCGTTACCATATAGACGCACTACAGCAGCAAGACCAGGGTAGAGACACCCCTCATACTGGCTTATGGACTCTATAGTGACCTCCCCCCCTAAAAAGGGGCCTTCCAAGTAGTGATCGCGCCTAACTGATCTTCGAGACTCGGCACTTGGCCGGGTCGACTATTCTGCTGGAAGGGGGTCTGACACAGCCATGTCGCCTGAGTACGAGCTTGAAGGAGAAACAGTAGGCTGCCATCTATTGGACTTCAGGTGCGATGCTAGCTGTATCCATATTTATTTGAGCAATGTATGGAGACCTGGTTAACTCATTTTCTTCCCTATAGCTAGCTAGCCAGCTAAGATGTTCTAACGCTAGAATTAATGGGGATCATGTAGGGTGGTTTAGAGCTGGGATAACCTAGAGGGCACTGTGGGAGAAGGCGGGACAATAGATTGGGCCACCTAGACAAGAACTCATATGCCACAGGAGTGATTATGAAGCACTAGACTGTTTTGGAATTCCGCTTCTTTTTTCTTTGTTTGATTTTTGTTCTATATGGGTTTATTGATATGATATCCAGGTGTATATGCATATTGCTTAGACATACTGAAGGGGGGAGACGGCGGAGAGCTCACTTTTATGGCCGTGTTCTACCGCTCCTCCACATAGGGTAGCGTGCCTCGTTGGGGGACGTCTCCGACTTTCCGGACGACGCACGCAGTTGTAAAGCACTTTACTTAGGTCTGGGTACTAGACCCAGTCCCTATTTGGTAGCTATATACCAATTCTTCATTCCTTCTCTCTAGCTATACTTATTCTCCCTTCTCTCTTTCTCTCTTCCTAATACTACACTACCTACCGTACCCCACACCTTCCCTTCCCCCTCCCCTCCCACCCTACACATACCACCAAATATACCATGGCGGCACAGAGTATTAAAATAATGTCACTATATTTTGATTTATGTTTGATTATATGTAATGTGAAACTTCTTCAATAAAAATATTGAAAATAAAATAATGTCACTAAACGCAAAAGGGCTAAATACGCCAGAGAAGAGACGCATACGGACAGATGAGCTTAGACGATCCCAAGTAGATGTAGCTTTTATACAGGAGATCCACTTCAAAGATAAACTACCTTACCTTCGCAACAAACATTTCCCAGTAGCGTACCATTCTACTAATTCGACTACCAAGTCAAAAGGGGTGTCCATATTGATATCCAGCAAAGTCCCATGGCAATGCCAAGGATGCCAAACAGACCCCACGGGACGCTATGTCTTTCTGAAAGGCCTAATTGGAACCACACAGCTAACTCTAGCAGCAGTATACGCCCCTAATGAGCACCATGCCACTTTTCTGAAGAAAAACAGCTAATACTAGGGGGAGATTTTAATGCGTTCCTAATCCTCTCATCAGACAACTCGACAGGCAGGACCTCCATTCCTGTTAATCAACTTAAACGTATGGCCAAGGCATTTTACAAATTACAGCTGATAGATATCTGGCGCCTGCAACATTCTGGAGAACGAGACTTCACATACTATTCCCCCATGCATCAGGTATACACTAGAATATATTACTTTATGATCCCCCACAACCAACTACATGCTGCAGAACACACATCCATAGGAAACAGAACGTGGTCTGACCACGCACCCATATTTTTGACATACAACTTATCTGACTCTTCCTCTCCTAGACACCGATTTTGGCGTCTGAATGAGAGCCTTCTACAATCCCCAGAAGTTACCAGGGAATTAAATTTCTATTTCCAGGAAAATGACCAACCAGATTGTGAGCCAGGGACCCTATGGAAAGCCCACAAAACAGTGATCAGGGGTATCCTTATTAAACACGGGCCCGTATCAAACGAGACCGCAACCAAAAACTAGCCCAACTATTACAGGACCTCAACGCAACAGAATCCAGACATAAACACGCCCCCACGCAAGCAACAGAAGTGGACTTAGAAACGATCAGGGAACAGATTAATGATATCCTTCATTACAGAGCCAAAGCGGCCATGCAAATATGCCGCAAGATGGCATATGCATCAGGGGACAAATGTGGGAAATTATTGGCCCAGTCGGTTAAAGATCTTAAACTCTCCACATATATTCCGCACATCAACAAATCCGGAGGGACCAGAGCAGTCCTTCCCAAACAAATCACCCAGGAGTTCAAACTCTTTTACTCTAAATTATATAACTTACCGCCAGTCACAGCGTCTCAACGAGAAATGGAAGAGTACGTTACTTCCGCTCAGCTACCAACCTTACCACTAGAAACCCAGATAGCGCTAGACACCCCCATAACTATAATGGAATTACAACAGGCCATTAAGCAGATGAAGCCAGGGAAAGCACTGGGTCCAGATGGCTATACATTACAGTATTATAGAACCCTGCTTCCAATATTGGGTCCTCATCTGATTAAAGTCTTTAACGCAATAGGGACAGGGGGAACATTTGCAAGAGATACCTTAAGTGCCCATATCTCGGTGATCCATAAGGAAGGGAAGGACCCATCGATGTGCGGTAGTTATAGACCCATATCGCTGCTAAATGTGGACCTCAAATTGTTCACCAAAATCTTAGCTACCCGACTAGCGTCACACTTACAGCAACTCAGACACTTAGACCAGGTGGGCTTTATTCCCACTAGGGAAGCTAGGTACAGCACTACCAAAGTGCTGAATCTGCTATACATCACAAAAGCCAAGAAGATCCCATGCATATTCCTTAACACAGATGCCGAAAAGGCGTTTGACCGGGTTAACTGGTCATATATGTTTACAGTACTGAAAGGTGTAGGTTTGGGGGAGGTGATGCTTAACAGAATAGCCGGTATATACTGCAACCCAACAGCCCAAGTAAAAGCAAATGGAGTCCTATCGGACTCTTTCCCAATAACAAACGGAACACGACAGGGATGCCCCCTGTCCCCTCTTTTATATGCCTTATCCCTGGAGCCTTTCCTTTCATCAGTGAGACTAAACCCTGACATTCGCGGAATATCAGACGGGCAGCAGCAACACAAAATATCGGCCTACGCTGATGACATGCTCTTTTCGATGACTGAACCAATGATATCCTTACCAAACCTTAGTGAACCAGAGAAATTTGGGAAACTGTCCAACCTTAAAATAAATTACAAAAAATCTGAGGCCGTGGGTATATCAATACCAACTCCCAACTCAGGACCTCACCACCTTACAATCGAGTCTTGGATTTAGATGGACCTCGTCCGCACTGACCTATCTTGGTACCAGTATACCACCTTACCTATCCCGTATATACGAAGCTAATTTCCCCCCTCTGTTAACAAAAACTAAAATACTCCTAGACACATGGCACAAGGGTCTGCATTCCTGGTTTGGGAGATGCAACTTATTGAAGATGAGCATATTACCTAAATTTCTATACCTCTTTCAGGCCCTTCCTATTAGGATACCCCCCATATATTTCCGGCAAATACAAGCTATGTTTACCAGTTTTGTTTGGGCAAATAAAAAGCCGCGCTTACCACGTACTCTGCTGACGGCACCCAAACAACATGGAGGTTTAGCACTTCCAGACATTAGGAGGTACTATCAAGCGATACACCTGGGGAGAGTGGTGGACTGGGGACGACACCAAGAACTCAAATTATGGGCCCAAATAGAACAAAGCCAGACACCTACGCCTCTGAGAACAGCGATTTGGTGCTATGACTCAATACCTTCAGAGACCAGAACACATCCCCTGATAGGGAACAGCCAATGTCTTCACGCGACTCTCCAACACTCCCAGATGACCAAAACGTCACCTTTAACACCGATCTTGGGTAATCCCAGCTTTCCTCCAGGGAACTCCCCGACAAACTACCAGACATTAAAAAGTAATGACCATGTGACGGCAACACACTTTGTGCTACATAATAGATGGCCCACTATTACGGAACTGACAGACTCTACGGGCCCATATCGGCTACCATTTTGGAATGCATTACAGATGCACCACTTTCTACATAGCATCGCAGATCCCCAATTATATGTCAGACCTCTGACCTCATTTGAGGAGTTCTCCGCAGGCAAGGAACCTCTGACACGGGTTTTATCAAACATGTATACTCTGTTGAATGCACCCCCCCTACCGCCAGACCTCCTATGTATAGCAAAATGGGAAATAGAGCTACAATGTACCTTTACTGCGGCCCAGAAACAAGCCATGATCAACTTCGCCTTCAAATCCTCCCTGTGCTCTAAAACACAAGAAACTAATTTTAAGATCCTGACTAGGTGGTACTTAACACCCAGTCGATTACACACAATTTTCCCTGACACATCAGAATATTGCTGGCGATGCCAGAGGGAAAGAGGAACGATGTTGCATGTGTTCTGGTCCTGTCCTCAACTGACATCTTTCTGGACCGCCGTCCGTACTACATCCCAAAAATTTACTGAATTCCAGATCCTGGACAATCCGGCATTCTTTTTACTCCATGTATCTTCTCTATCCTCCAAAAGATATAAGAAATCCATACTGTACCATCTGACTAATGCAGCTAAGTCATGCATTCCCCTACTCTGGAAACAACAATGCCCACCAACCACAGCAATGTGGCTGCGGAAAGTAGAAGACATAAAGAGAATGGAAGATCTCATTTTGACAGCCCAGGATAAGCAGGAAATGTACAGGAAAACCTGGTCCCTATGGAACATGTTCATACTTTCAGACGAAGGGAAAGCTCTACTGGGGACTTGAGATAAGAGACATGCATATATAGTGGTAACCTTATACATAGCCCATCTCCATTATGATGAAGCCTAATTAAGAGCCTTAGATTCCCCTTCCCTCCCTCCCCCCCTACGGGTGATTGATCTCTAGATACATATTGGTTATGATATGTACTGTCAAAGAATATGACATGTTATCGAGAGGCTGTGACCTCTACTGTGAATCTATAAGTTCTGTTTTTTGGGCCCCTGCCCTTTTTCTGTTTCTGTTTGGAAACTAAATAAAATGTATATTTGAAAAAAAAAAAAAAAAAAAGGTCTATCACGTAAAGAAGACTTATTTGAACATGATCCAGAAACACAGCTATCTTTTGTGGGCCAAAGCCAATTTAAAATAGTCCGTTGCAAAGTGGAAAACCATTCTGTTGTCAGACAAATCAAAAGTTTACATCATTTTTTTTTTTGGCAAGCATGAGGGGGACACGTTCTCCAGACTAAAGAGGAAAGGGACCTTTCGGATTATAAGCGCTCAGTTTAAAAGCTTGCATCTCTTATGGTATGAGAAGTGCATTAGTGCATATGGTGTGGGCAGCTTGCACATCTGGAAAGGCACCAACAATGCTGAAAGATATATCCAGCTTTAGAGCAGCATATGCTCCCATCCAGACATCTTTTTCAGAGAAGGCCTTGCATATTTTAACAGGACAATGCTAAACTGTATACTGCATCTACATACTGTGTATACCTGGCTTCATAGTAGAAGTTTGGGTGCTTAACTATCCTGCCTGCAATCCAGCCTTTTCATTAATTTAAATTATTGGACCCACGACTGTTGAGCAGTGAGAATTCTATATCAGGCGAGAATGGGACCACATCCTTCTCCCAAAACTCCAGCAACTGGTCTCGGTTACCAGACGGTGTTGTTAAAAGAAAAGGGTGCCACACCGTGTTAAACATGACCCTTTTTAGACTTTGTGCTGCCATCAATTTCAAAAAATAACCTTATTTGTTTCTTACTAAAAAAAAATTTTTTTTTGTTTGTATTTTTATTAACATATGTGTTTTCTATGGTGAATAAAATATAGGTTTATATAGGTTGATAATATTTGCAAAATCATTTCATTATGTTTTTATGTAGATTTTACACAGCGTCCCACCTTTTTTGAAATTGGAGTTGTGGATATGCTCAATTCTTCTCATGTGTAAGAGCCTCTGCAGTTTCACACTTGATTCTCCTCTGTCTCCCCATGCCCCTTTGGGTACTAAGAGATCTGCTAAGTCAAAAAAAAAGACATTCCCTATTTGTGAACAAATAGAATTTGCAACCCATGATGATTGGATCAAAGATTTTCACTCCTAGAATAATTGCCAAACTGGAAAACAGTTTACTAAAAATTGGTCTGCTCCAGTAGTAGACCCTGTCATCTTAAACCCCTTATTGTACTTTTAGAAGATGTTCCTTAATTTAACCACTTCCCGACCGCCTGCTGTACATATGCTGCAGCAAGGCAGCTCTATTACGCAAAGTCACGTACCTGTATGTGATTTTGCTAAAAGCCACTGGGGGCGCACGCCGCCAAAGCCACAATCGCGCTCTGATTGGCCACAGGGGGAGCCAATCGACAGACGCAATATCCGCTGGCCACCCGCGATCGCTCCCCGCACAGACAGAGCGGCGGTCTGCCGATGTGAACAGACCTCCGTGCTGTCACGCATTGACACTCACTCATTGCTAAATAGGAACTCGGATCAGAGTTTCCATTCAGTGAGCCCATCCCCCCACACAGTTAGAAACACACTGAGGGAACACAGTAAATCATTTGATTGCCCCTAATGTTAACCCCTTCCCTGCCAGTGTCATTTATACAGTGTCAATGCATATTTTTAGCATTGATCTATGTAGTAATGTCACTGGTTCTCAAAAAAGTGTCAGTTTTCCGATCTGTCAACCGAAATGTCGCAGTCCCGCTAAAAATCGCTGATCACCGCCTTTACAAGTAAAAAATAAATTAAAAAAAATGCCATAAATATATCCCCTACTTTGTAGACGCTTTAACTTTTGAGCAAACCAATCAATATACACTTATTGTTTGGTTTTTTTTTTACCAAAAATATGTAGCAGAATACATATTGACTTAAACTGAGGAAGAAATTTAGGTTTTTAATTTTGTATGTTTTATAGTATAGTAAAAAAAATTGTTTTTTTTCAAAGTTGTTCTTTTTTGGTTTAATAAAAAATGCAGAGGTGATCAAATACCACCAAAAGAAAGCTCTATTTGTGAGGAAAAAAAAAGTACATCATTTTATTTGGGTATATCGCCGCACGACCACGCAATTGTCAGTTCGCAAAAAATGCCCATGTCATTAAGAGGGTAAAACCTTTGGGGGCTAAAGTGGTTAAGACAGAACATGAGAGATGCTGTTAAAGGTTCTGCAACCTGCTGTTGCTACAATTTCTGTTTGCCAGACCACAGCTAATTGAACAAGGGCAATGAACAACCAGCTAGATGCTCTTTCCTGATAGAACCTTGATGGAGCACTTTAAGATACTAGATAATAGGGGTAACCAGTGCGCTCAACCAAAAACTATTAAATCAAATAAGGAGAAAAATGGAAAAGGAAAGCAGCCAACATATAAGCGATCTCACACTTGTAAAGGTAAAATTGAATGAAGAGGGTATGTGGCGCTAACCCTTATGTAAATCAATAAATAATCTAAAAATAATCTAAAATGACCAGTTTGCAAAGCTCAGAGTATCCGAAAGATGAGTGACCTTTCACATAAATAGATATATAAAAACATAAAATAATGAACTAAATAGATAAAATTCCTTAATAGCAATACACATAAAATATTGAATAAATATAAGACGTGTGTATAAAATGAAAAAATGTTCAATAAAAGTGATGGTGCTAAAATAACCGTGCTGAAAATAAATATATGTGCTGGGGTAAAAATGATGATGGAGTTGGGTTAAAAATAGTGAACACAAAATCTTCTAGCAATAAAAGGTGCACAGTGCAACGTGCAAAATATGTGAATAAAGAACCAATAGAGAACCGATAAATTGGTTCTGAAAGTGCAAGGGAATTGCAAGGAAATTGCAAGGGAAATTAATGATTGAATGTGCAGAAATATCCAAAATAATGACAAAGTGACCATACAGATGAAAAGAGTGTGTCACTGTAGGTATGGTATAATCAGATGATACCAAAACAATAATATCGCTGAAAAAAATTATTAAAAAATAAAAGTAAAATTTGGTGCACTACAAGTCCCAGCTTGTAAAGAAAAAAATGGCGGAAAATAAACGATAAAGTCCACAATCTGGAACAATGAAGAGCATAATGCTCTGGAATAAGTGAAGGTGAGTAGAAATATTCAGGAATCTTTGTGTTGATCACAGTGATGATCCGTGCAGGCAGTGCTCTGTGCTGACTTCAGGGGTGCACCCTACTAGTTCCCCCAGCCTCTCACCTCTATTTGCGGCCCCTACAGGCCTAGTGGAGCAGATAGCCTCTAAAGTGGCAAGCCTGGTCACTTTCCGGGTCCTCTTTCTTATGGGCTCCTATAGGCTTCTATGGGCTCCTATGGACTCCTACTCCGATCCAAAAAGGCACTCCAGGGGTAAGGGGTCACTCACGGGTTAGATCAGCATGTAGGGGTTAAAGGTACAAAGAAGCACTCCAATGTGTAGTAAAAAACAGGTTTATTGAAACAAAAATAATATCCACTCACATTTAAAGTTTTCTTGCATCAGCATAGATGAACTTCCGGTCGCGGCCGCAAACCAGAAGTAGAGCGATAGGCACCTGACTTCCTTCCTCCCTCACTAGTATCGTCGCTAGCACATGCCCATGTCATTAAGAGGGTAAAACCTTTGGGGGCTAAAGTAGTTAAGACAGAACATGAGAGATGCTGTTAAAGGTTCTGCAACCTGCTGTTGCTACAATTTCTGTTTGCCAGACCACAGCTAATTGAACAAGGGCAATGAACAACCAGCTAGATGCTCTTTCCTGATCGCACCTTGATGGAGCACTTTAAGATACTGCTTTTTTGCCCTACTCTTTTGTGTTGATGCCCTAGAACAAATCATGACACATCTTCAGAATGGTTCTCACGTCTATCCATATGTGCAGAATCTGATGGCTAAACTGTCAACTGAAGCTGCTTGCACATGTTGCCTCACATGTATGTCATTTTGAAGGAGGACATCTATTTGAGGCATTTTACAAATTCATCAAAGATGTCACAGGAGAAAAAGTACTACTTCCACAGTGGAAGGTTCCCTCTTCCTCGGAGGCTTCTACCTACTCAGAAAGACAAGTACTCCATCTCTCTCCTCAAACTTCATCTTTAAAGCCAAAACTCAGTCCTTCCTTTTGGAGCAAAACTTGGAACACAAAGTCCATCCTAAAATGTTTTTTTACAGTGAAGGGACATCTGTAAATGTTTTCTTTTCTCTGGGTCACAAATGTGCCAGAGTAATGTGTTCAATTGGCCATTTCAAAGAGATAAAAAAAATATAGTTCAAAACTCTACCCCCTCATTGTTTTCTTCTCTCAACCCAACCAAAATCTTCTCAAGAACAATCAGATATGCAGACTACCTTCTCTTGTCCCAGGGAGTGGTCTTTCTGGTTCCTTTTGAAGGACAGGTTCAAATCACTCTTTTCAGACCTTTTAACAGTGCAATATATAAATATATTTGTCCTATCCTGGACTTGCAATCCCTTGGCAAATTCTGCCTTTTGCATGGAATCAGAGAAATACTTTGCTTCAGTAGACATCCACAATTCTGATCATCATATTCCTGTTTATCAACCTCATCAGCGCTTCACGTGCTTTGCAGGAAGAAATAAATACTTTCAATTTGTTGCACCATTTGGCCTATCCTCTGCACCAAAAGTATTCACAAAGGCACTTGCACTTCTTTTTACCCTCTTACAAATGTAGGCATTCAGTTAACAGTGTTCCTAGATGACCTTCTGAAGGACTCCTTTCCCCTTCTACTATCTACATATGTCCAAAGCACTATTTAGATGTTTCAGGTCTTTGGTTGGGTAATCAATTTTCAAAAGTCTGCTCACCAACCTTCCCTTTGCCTAGAATATTTAGGCCTTATCTTGGACACAGCGCAGGCAAAAGTATTTTTTCTAGAAAATCAAATCCTCTCTCTAAAGTCTGATGTTCAGATCTCTGAGAGCCCTGGGTCTCATGGTAGTCTTATTCAAGGCCATCCTCTACTCTCAATTTTATTCAATGCATTTTCAACAAAACATCCCGTTGACCTGGAAGAGAAGGCTTCTTTTTCAATCTTCCTATTCACCTCTCCAGACCAGTAAGGTACTTCTTGAAGTGATATTAAAGGTTAGATCTATAATAATAAACATGTTATACTAAACTACTCTGTGTAATGGTTTTGCACAAAGCAGCCCGATCCTCCTCTTCTCAGCTCCCTTACCGGCACTACTTGCTCCTCTTCTCTGAGTGCCCCTTAAATGCTCACTTCGAAGCCCTGCACAGGGGCACAGGCCTACTCTCTCCTCACTGACACTGATTGACAGCAGCACAAGGCAGAGGCTTCTGCTGCTGTATTGAGCCAAAAGAGGAGCGAGAGAGCCTTGGCTCTCATGCACATGGCTGGACAAAGATCGGGATCAGGTATGTATATAGGGGGCTATATTCATACCTGAACATACCTTGGCGGGGGAGCTAAATGCAAAAGTTTTTTTTTTTTTTTTTTACCTTGCAGCATAGAAGGCAGTAAGGTGAAAAAAAAACGTATGCCTTTTCAACTACGTTAACTTGGTGGATTTCCAATCCAGCCTCAACATTGGGGAAGCTCACCCATTGAGAGTAATAACAACAGATGCCAACCTCACAGGCTGGGGAGGCGTGTTCAAGTCTGACAGTTAAGGGAACATGGTCACCAAGGAAGCCAAGCTCCCTATCAATATCTTTGAGCTCAGAGCAATAAATTTAGCCCTGAATAACTGGACCTCCCTTCTTCAGGGTCAGCCGATCAAGGTACAATCAGACATCACAGGATTGACCATTAAGAGTCAGGCAGCCTTAACAGAAACAAGTCTGATCTCATGGGAGAAGGAACTCTGTTCAGCCCTCTCTATTGTTCACATTACAGGAGTGGACAATTGGAAGGTGAATTACCTCACCCATGACCTCCAGGGGCAGTGGGCCCTATATCTTCAGTCTCCTATGTCAAAAATGGGTAGCATTGTGGCCTCCTGGTACAACAAAAAGTTACTCCTGTTTGTTGAAAGCACCAAGGTTCATCTTGCACTGGCATTGGATGCTCTGATTGTTCCAAAATCCTATGGCTTCAATTTCGCTTGTAAAAATAAAATATTCAAGGTGATTTTTGGATCAAACCACCCATACAGCATCTTGTGCTTTCTTAGGATATTAATTTGTCTTACTCTGCCTTTCAGAAACCACTGTTTAAACCCATCAGCGATATTTCTTAGGATGATTTTTTCTGCAATGTGTTTTTACATTAGGATAGATTGGGATAAAATCTTAGGAACAAACAACGCAGGGGTTTGCTTTAAGAGCATATTAAATCAGGGCATTAGTCAATGCATCCTATTGGTTAATACATTTAAAAGGGCGAACAAAAGTCCTGGATGGCTTAATTCCAATGTAAAAATGCATATAAAAGCAAAGGAGAAGGCCTTCAAAAATACAAGGTGGAGGGATCATCAGCATTCAGACTTTATAAAGAATGCAACAAGAAATGTAAGGGTGCAATAAGGATGGCTACGATAGAACATGAAAGACACATAGCGGAGGAGAGCAAAAAAAATCCCAAGAAATTCTTTAAAGCGGTCCTGCAAACACTTATTTTAATTGTTTTCATAATCATACAAAGAGTGCTAAATGGCGTTTTTTTTTTTTTTTTTTTTTTTTCAATGGTACCTTGTAATTCCTGCCCAGTCTATCCACACATCCCTCTGTGTCTGCGGCTGTGGGCGGGGTCTGCGGGTATCTGCATCACTTCCTTTTAGTCCCGCACTGTCTCCTGGGATCTGGTGACATTAATCCCAGGAGTCAGTGCGGAGAGCCGGCGCAAAATCTCGCGTGATTTCACGGACGTGGCGTAATTACGCGCGCTTCACAGCACAACGGGGCGGGAACTTATGAAGACGCCACCCGTTGTTATGGCAACATAGCTGTTTACGCCGCTCGCCGCTGTTGCCAGTGCGCATGCGCGGGAACCAGCGAGGCATGCTGGTAGAACAAAAGGGAACAAGGAAGTGATTGCTTGTGGGCTTCAAATGCCCACAAGCAAAATGACAATTCAGTTCTTTTCATTTTAAAAGTGCAGATTTAATGAAAAATCTGGACATGGATACCGGACAGACACCAAGTAAGTGAGTTTAAAGTTAGACTGAAAATACTTGTAACAGGAGAAGAAAAAAATAAAATAATTGTGTGCAGAACCGCTTTAGGTATATAAACAGTAAAAAAGGGAGGACAGACCATATTGGCCCCATAAAGTATGAGGAAGGACATCTGGTTACAAAGGATGGGGAGATGGCAAAGTTATTGAATTTATTCTTCTTCTCCTCAGTCTTCACGAGGGAATCGGGGGGCTTCAGTAACCAAAACTGCAGGGTTTATCCTCATGACACATCACAGGAAGCACCTCCATGGTTAACAGAGGACAGAATTAAAATTAGACTTGGGAAACTTAACATTAATAAATCACCGGTACCAGAGGGCTTACACCCGAGGGTACTTAGGGAACTCTGTCAAGTAATTGCCAGACCATTGTTCCTAATTTTTACTGACAGTCTACTGACTGGAATAGTACCAGCTTATTGGAGAAAAGCCAATGTTGCACCAATATTTAAAAAGGGTCCAAAATGCATCCCTGGGAATTTCAGACCAGTTAGCCTAACATCAATAGTATGTAAACGCTTGGAGGGGATGATAAGGCACTATATACAAGATTTTAGTAATGAGAATGGTGTCATTAGCAGTAATCAGCATGGATTCATGAAGAATCGTTCTTGTCAAACCAATCTATTAACCTTCTATGAGGTGGTGAGTTGCCAGCTCGATAAAGGAAGGCCCATAGATGTGGTGTATCTGGATTTTGCAAAAGCATTTGACACAGTTCCCCATAAACGTTTACTGTACAAAATAAGGTCCTTTGGCATTGACCATAGGGTGAGTACATGGATTGCAAATTGGCTACAAGGACGAGTTCAGAGGGTGGTGATAAATGGGGAGTACTCGGAATGGTCAGGGGTGGGTAGTGGGGTCCCCCAGGGTTCTGTGCTGGGATCAATCCTATTTAGTTTGTTCATAAACGACTTGGAGGTTTAGGTAAACAGTTCAATCTCTGTATTTGCGGAGGATACTAAGCTAAGCAGGGCAATAACTTCTCTGCAGGATGTGGAAACCTTGCAAAAAGATCTGAACAAATTAATGGGGTGGGCAACTACATGGCAAATGAGGTTCAATGTAGAACAATGTAAAATAATGCATTTGGGTGGCAAAAATATGAATGCAATCTAGACACTGGGGGGAGAACCTCTGGGGGAATCTAGGATGGAAAAGGACCTTGGGGTCTTAGTAGATGATAGGCTCAGTAATGGCATGAAATGCCAAGCTGCTGCTAACAAAGCAAACAGAATATTGGCATGCATTTAAAAAAGGGGATCAACTCCAGAGATAAAATTTAAATTTAACATGGTTTCTTATGGTACACGTTCACACCTATATGTTATTGGAAAGGGTCAGGGACTTTTTTTCCAGCAGCAGTTTGCATTTTGCATGTAATAGACTTCAATGGACCAGTACCGCATTTACATGTGTTTTGCATGTTGTTTTGCAATTTTTTTCCCCTCTTTAACCACTTCAATACCAGGCACTTAGACACCCTCCTGCCCAAGCGAATTTTCAGCTTTCAGTGCTGTAGCAATTTGAATGACAATTGCGCAGTCATGCAACACTGCACCCAAACAAATTTTTTATCATTTTGTTCCCACAAATAGAGCTTTCTTTTGGTGGTATTTGATCACCTCTGCAATTTTTATTTTTTGCGCAAAATTTAGAAAAAAAAAAAACAAGTTTTTCTTTGTTTCTGTTAAAATTTTTCTTCTTCAATGACTGGCACTGATGAGGTGGTACTGATGAGGTGACACTAACGGCCACTGATGATGGGCGGCACTGATGGGCACTGATAGGTGGCACTGGGCACTCATAGGCGGCACTGATGGGCACTGATAGGTGGCACTGATGGGCACTAATAGGTGGCACTGGGCACTGATGGGTGACATGGACTGGCACTGATGGGTGGCACTAATGACACTGTTGGGTGGCATTGCTGGGCATCACTATTTTTGTTTTGGTACATGATGGTGCCAGTCAGTGCCCATGTGTGGGCACTGACTGGCACAGATTGGGCATCATTTGCACATGTGGATGGCCATGGGGTACAAACCTGGCCATCCACATGTTGCTCACTTCCCTGGTGGTCCAGGCGGCTGGGGGGGACTGTGCTGATAAACAATCAGTGCAGACCCCCCCCTGCCAGGAGAGCCGCCCACCGGCTCTCCTCTACTCGTGTCTGTCAGACGCGAGTGAGGAAAAACCAATCACCGTCTTTTCCTGTTTACATCGTGATCAGCCGTGATTGGACACGGCTAATCATGTGGTAAAGAGCCTCCACGGGAGGCTCTATACCGAGATCAGTGTAGCAGTGTGTCAGACTGACACACCGCATCACCGATCGATGCGATGCGCCCCCCTGCATGTTATCCTGAAGGACGTCATGATGCCCAGTCAGGATAACAGAACCACTTCCTGGACATCAATTTGCTATTGACCGGGCGGGAAGTGGTTAACAAACAGTGTATAGCTGGTTGCTAAGGAGCAAGCCTGGAAGTCGCTTCCCTGCTAACTGCTGAATGTAAAGAATTGGCGGAAATAAAACTAAATTGTTAAATGGCGCAGCCCCCCCCCCCCTCTCCAAATTCATACCAGGCCCTCCAGGTCTGGTATGGATTTTGAGGGGGACCCCACACCAAAATTAAAGAAAAAAAAAAGGCATAAGGTCCCCCCAAAATCCATACCAGACCCTTATCCGAGCATGCAGATCTGGAACGGGAGGGAAGGAGCGAGCGACCCAACCCCTTCTCCTCCTGAACCATACCGGGCTACATGCCCTCAACATGGAGGGTGCTTTGGGGCAAGGGGAGCTCGGCTGGTGCATGCTGGACTGCCAACGTCACAGGGGGGCGGTGCCAGCAGGTGACACCGCCTGGTGGCCCCACATCTTAACTAGTTAAGAAATGTCACAGTGGAGCAGGCAGAACATATGAGCATTCAACGCAAGCGGAGCTTTTTTTTATTTGTTTTTTTCGGGTCCGGCAGTGTGGTGGACGTTGTGATTGATGATGAATCTACATCAGGGGACATTGTTTTTTTTCTCTCGTCTCATCTTGTCTTGTTTTTTGCTTGTCCCCTCCCTTTCATGACCTGCCGGGCTGCATGCTCAGATAAGGGTATGCTATGGATTTGGGGGGAGGACCCCATTGTGGTGTCCCCCTTAAAATTCATACCAGACTGAAAAGGGCCTACCCCCACACCTATTTTTTGACAATTTTTTTTATTGCCAGCAATGTTTTTTTTTTTTTTTTTTTTTTTTTTTTTTTTTACATCTGAGGGTTAAGGATGTGGCAGCCGGCTACCAAGCCCACTCAATGTCCAGCTATACAGTTTTTTAAAAGAGATAAAAAAATGCATCCAAAATGCATTTTCAAAAAATACAAAATGTGCCTGAAAAATGCATCAACCGCATATATTTGAACCCAGCCTTAGTGGCTATCATGCCTGTCAGACATGTATCTGAACTAGCATCTGTTAACTGTTTACTATATTTGAGATTTAATATCTCTCAGATATGATCTGGGTTAAATGAGAGTTCTTTGACCATGAGTGAAAGTTTTAACACAATAACAAAAATGTATTGGTTTATAGTAAAGTAGGCCTAGACTAATAAACACAATCTATTTGTACAGGGGGGTGAAGTAATACAGAGTATATTCTTTAAAACATTCATCTACAAACAGTAGGACATAAAATACTTATTAAGACTTATTTAGTTACAAGTACAAGGCAGACATTTCCCATAATTACCAGGCTATGACCCATAAAGGTTGCATTCGGGTGACCGCTCTACCAGAGAGAGAGTGTGTTTCCCTCCCATCTGGTCTGTGTATATCATTACAGGCTGATGCCTCATTGGTTGGCATGGCGTGGCTCTGATTGGTGGGCTTCCCTATTCCTGGTTAAGCACTGGCTACATCTCCAATCCCTATACTTTGCATAAGCCAGCTCCCTTTAATGCAAATCCTTGTGACTGTTCTGAGCAGGAGATTAACTTGACCTTTTAGCGGGAAGTTAAGTATTGCGGATTGGCCTCCTTTCATTGCATATCCAAACATGGGATCCTTTGAAGTGAATATTTGTAGAACAATGAGGTTTGGGTCCCATTGTTTAGATACAGAAGCCTAGGCACCAAATTGTCTGGTCTAACAGACTTCTGTGAAGATGATATGTTACGCCCTACGTAGATACAAGCTAAATTAAATATATTCAGAATTACAATATTTTACAGCTATTAATGGAGATTTCACATAAAGGCAGCACATGTCTCTTGTAGACATTTCTAATCTTTCACAAACAAAAAGTAGACTTGCACCCAATACGTACCTTTCTGCCCAAGATGGACAGCCTCTTTGTCTTGTTGTCAAGGCCTTGCAAAGGACATTTTCCTTCAAAACCAATTATTTTCAGGTAAATAACTGCGTTGTTAAGTATAAGACACCTCCAGCAATTCTACATGCTCACTCCAACAGATCAGTGGGTATTTCCTGGGCATTCTGACATCAAGCCTCTGTTGCTCAGCTTTGCCAGACTGCCAACTGGTCTTTACACCTTCTCCAATTTCTGCCAGGTGGTTTTCCAAACTTCTGGAGATGTAGCTTTTGGCCAGGAGGTTCTTGCAGCAGCACTCTGAATTGGGCTGTTGACCCCTGTTGTTGCTGGGCCTGTAGGAACAGTGTTGCCATGTTGTTGCCCACCTTTCCGGTTAATTGCTTCAGAACACCCCAGGGTCTTTAAATATCCAGCCTTTATACTGTACTCTATGATTAGGATAAGAGCAATTCTTTATAAATTCATATACGGTATATAGTACCCCACTCTGCTCATCTGCAGGTAAAAACAAACTGTTAAACATATATATAAAGTACACCTGCTGTATTAAGAACCCTGAAATATGAAAGTGCAGAGCCAATTGAACGCTAAACATAGCACTAATAGCATTAACATATGCAGTACAAACAGTTAATACGCAAAATCACTGTCAGAACTTCAAAAAAGTTTGTAAGCGCAAAGTCCCTAGGGTTCCTTCTGGCTAGGAAATATATTTGTGCATCCAATCTCAGTGATTCCCTTAACCACAAATTGGACAGCCACTCAGCATTTCCAAATGTCTTGCTTTTTTTCAATATTGGCGCCTCCAGCTCAAAAATCTGTTATTCGGGCCTATCTGCTTTTCAGTAGTAGACTACTCAACCTCTTATCTCTCTTGATCTGTATGTTATACAGAAAGCATAAAAGAAATAAAGGAATCCATATTTTAATACCGCTAAAATCCCAATTTTTTTTTTTTTAAAGGATTATACTGATATCTTGTAACAGATCACATAAAGTTGATTGTGCAATCATAGGAGGATGAAAAAACAGTGTTTCACTGCTGACAAAGTAAAAGCCAGCTGCTCTGCGTATCAGCGCTTCTCCTGAGATATCTGCACACAGCCACACTTACAAATTGGTATATTCAATTCTTTTTAATAGATATGTGATTTTAGCAGTATTCCACTATAGATTCCTTTATTTTATGCTTCCTGGATAGCATGCTGGTCGAGAGAAATGAGAGGTTAAAGCGGTGTTCCGGCCGAAATTATACTTTTTAAATAAAAATACCCCTATAATACACAAGCTTAATGTATTCTAGTAAAGTTAGTCTGTAAACTAAGGTCTGTTTTGTTAGTTTTTAGCAGTAGTTTGTTATTTTATAAACTTGCAGAAGGCCGTGGCCATCTTAAGTGTGGGCATCTGAAGCCAGACTGTATTTCTTCCTGGATCTCATCCTTGCAGATCTTGTACATGCTCAGTGCAGCATAAGCAGTGTAATAGGTTTCAGGTCAGGTTTCCATAGCAACGGCAGTTGAGAGGAAGTTGCTGCCCCTTCCCAGGAGGCATTGCAAACAGGCATTGAAAAATGAATACAGCAGATATACAGTCTGTGCTGAAAAAAAAATAAAAAAAATATCCAATTTGTTACAGTGCACAGTTTAGTGAGGGATGCTGAAGAGTTGTAAAAGTGGGTGGAACTCCACTTTAAGAGGATTCTACTACTGAGAGGCAGCTGGACCTGACCAATTAGAGTTTTGAGCTGCATGTGCCGATATTGAAAAAAAGAGGCATTTGGAAATGCTGAGTTACTGTCCAATTTGAGGGAATCACAGAGATTGGGTGTATAAATATATTTCCTGTCCAGAAGAAACACTGGGGACTTTGTGTTTTTGTGGAAACATTGTTGCTTTGATGTCTGGAATTTTTTTGTGAAGAACTGAAGGATTAACATATTGTGTGATATCTTTATTTATATTTTATCATTGTGCAACACTGTTAGTTTATTTGATTGTTTAACACAATTAGGTGAAGTGTGTGGGATACAGTGCCTTGAAAAACTATTCATACCCCATGAAATTGTCCACATTTTGTCATGTTCCAACCAAAAAAGTAAATGTATTTTATTGGGCTTTTATGTGATATACCAACACAAAGTGGCACATATTTGTGAAGTGAAGATGATAAATGGTTTTCAAAATAGTTTTACAAATAAATATCTGAAAAGTGTGGCTTGCATTTGTATTCAGGCCCCTTTTACTCGGATACCCCTAACTAAAATCTAATGTAACCTATTGCCTTCAGAAGTCCCCTAATTAGTAAATGGAGTCCATCTGTGTGTAATTTAATCTCATTCTAAATACAGCTGTTCTGTTGGAAAACCTTAGTAAACAAACAGCATCATAAAGGCCAAGGAACACACCAGACAGGTCAGGGATAAAGTTGTGGAGAAGTTTAAAGCAGGGTTGGGGGATAAAAAAAAAAGTAACCCATGCTTTAAATATCTTACAAAGCACTGTTCAATCCATCATCCAAAAATGGGAAAGGGTATGGCACAACTGCAAACCTACCGAGACATGGTTGTCCACCTAAACTGACAGCATTAATTAGAGAAGCACCCAAGAGGCCCATGGAGCACAGGTGTGAGAATCTGTCCACAGGACAACTGTTAGTCGTGCACTCCACAAATCTGGCCTTTATGGAAGTGTGGCAAGAAGAAAACCTGTTGAAAGAAAGCCATAAGAAGTCCTGTTTGCCGTTTGCGAGAAGCCATGTGGGGGACACGGCAAACATGTGGAAGAAGGTGCTCTGGTCAGATGAGACCAAAATTTTACTTTTTGGCCTGAAAGCAAAATGCTGTGTGTGGCAGGAAAACTAACACTGCACATCACCCTACACACACTATTCCCACTGTAAAACATGGTGGTGGCAGCAGATGTTGTAGGGATGCTTTTCTTCAGCAGGGACAGTGCAGCTGGTCAGAGTTGATGGGAAGATAGATGGAGCCAAATACAGGGCAATCTTGGAAGAAAACCTGTTGGAGTCTGCAAAAGACTTGAGACCGGGATGGAGGTTCGTCTTCCAGCAAGACAAGGATGCTAAACATACAGCCAGAGCTACAATGAAATGGTTTAGATCAAAGCATATTCATATGTTAGAATGGCCCAGTCAAAGTCCAGACCTAAATCCAATTGAGAATCTGTGGCAAGACTTGAAAATTGATAAAGAAGGTAGTGCTGCGCTGTATATTTAGGGGTATAGTGTGTAAATACCACCCACTAGAATAAATGAGAAAGGCTTAAGGAGACAATATTCACTTACTAGTGTAAAGTGACTATTAGTGCATAAAGTGCGGATTAGTATATAAAAACAAGAATAAAATCGCATGTGGAGATAGCTAGATAGCGGTGCTAAATCAAATATAAGGTGACCAAAGTGTTGCTACAGATAAAATTGCAAATATAATCTCGTAAGGTTCAATAAAGTGACCAATGTGCTTGTTATGATCAAACTCCTAAAATATCATGGTATGCTAATAAATACGGATAAATTTGCTTCAAATTCCATAAAATCGCATATAATTCCAAAAAAATCGCATTGAATCACATATATTTGCATAAATTCACATAAAATCGCATACAATCGCATGTAAACGCATAATAAAGCGTCAGCATAAATAAAGTGAAAGTGATAACAAATAACAGAGGTGTAGGTCCGTGAGGTAAGTCCTAGCTCAACTTGACCTATAGTGCAATGTATGGCGATTTCAGTGTCAATAGGTATACGTTGCGGGTGAATCAAGGGTTATATTGCTGGTGCATAGATATTTGTTTCTCCAAAGAGGTAGTGCATTCGGTGATTCTGTGATTTTCTAATCTTCTCCTGTGTAAAGTATAGATGTCCCCTTACCTTACCGCTGTAAGGTAACAGCGTTTAAAGATGTATAGGCTCCAGGCGGGTCTCTGCTTTTCCTTGGTGGCGTCCCCCCAGTATGGTTCTCTTATATGGGTCCTGGTCCTAAGAGGTCCTGGTCCTAATGGGTGTCCGCTCTGTTAAATGGTCCCTCTGCTACCTGGCGATTTAGTAATTGTAGATATGTATGTAGAAACGAGCGCCGAGCTCGTACCTCACTTCCGGTATCTCGTGTGTCTATAGCGTCCCGACGCGTGTTCGTCGCGGTCACGTGACTTCATCAGGGGATCCCCTATACATCTTTAAACGCTGTTACCTTACAGCGGTAAGGTAAGGGGACAGCTATACTTTACACAGGAGAAGATTAGAAAATCACAGAATCACCGAATGCACTACCTCTTTGGAGAAACAAATATCTATGCACCAGCAATATAACCCTTGATTCACCCGCAACGTATACCTATTGACACTGAAATCGCCATACATTGCACTATAGGTCAAGTTGAGCTAGGACTTACCTCACGGACCTACACCTCTGTTATTTGTTATCACTTTCACTTTATTTATGCTGACGCTTTATTATGCGTTTAGATGCGATTTTATGCGAATTTATGCAAATATATGTGATTCAATGCGATTTTTTTTGGAATTATATGCAATTTTATGGAATTTGAAGCAAACTTATCCGTATTTATTAGCATACCATGATATTTTAGGAGTTTGATCATAACAAGCACATTGGTCACTTTATTGAACCTTACGAGATTATATTTGCAATTTTATCTGTAGCAACACTTTGGTCACCTTATATTAGATTTTTTTAACTATATATCTTTATTTAAGTTTTTGCAGTTTACAGATTATTCACAATCTCTTACAACACTTTTCACTTTTGCAAGGGTCAAGTTAAACACAGGTCATTTAGCAGTTTGAGTACAATCTACCTCATTCGTATCACCTAGCGTACTCCCTTTACCCCATACATACATCCATCCTCTTACTCCTCATTAGTAACTGGTTATCCACAAGGTGCAGTTTGGTTGGGTTATTTTGATTAACACTCTCTAGGTCCCATGACGTGTTCCTCTCTCCATCCATGGTTTCCATACCAAATGGAATTTGGCAAGGTTCCCTTGTTTTATGTATGTAGTTCTTTCTTTCAGGATCACTCTGTCCATGTTTTGCTCCCACTCAATAGCTGTAGGGGGGCTGGTAGACTGCCACCTACGGGCGATTAGAATCCTAGCCTGAAAAAGACAGCGCAGGACAGCTATCTGACCCTCCCCGGGCCTGCCAACTCCTCCTCCTCCCCCAAGAACACATAGAATAGGATCCGGTTCCAGGTGAGTATTAAATACCTGGGAGACCCTGTCCACCACCTCTTTCCAATATTCATATAGTTTTGGACATTTCCAGAACATGTGGACAAGGTCGCCCCCCGGTCTCCTGCATCTAGGACATCTGTCATCCTGCCTACACCCAAACCTAAACAGTTTGTTTGGGGTATAATAGGCCCGGTGTATTAGGAAAAGATGTGACATCTTCTGGGGGGGGGGAGAGTGATACTAGTGGAGCCAGTTCAAGTATCCTTTCCCATTGAGGGGTTGTGATAGTCCCCACATCTCTCTCCCACTTTGCTTTATGTAGGCTTATTTGTGTGGCTCCCGAAGTCCCTTTATACAGATGCAGGTATAAATCAGATATCAGACCCTTCCGGGTCCTCATCCGTGACAATTTCTGTAGAACCGGCATAGTTGTCCATTCAGGTAGTTCACCTTTAAACTGTTCAGCCAGAGCATGCCTCACCTGTAGGTATCTAAAAAAAGACTTCCTAGGAAGGAGGAAGAGATCTCTGAGGTCCTGGAAGCTTCTGATCCCGCCCTCGTGATAAATCTGAGCAATATATTTTAGGCCTACTCTCTCCCATTCCCTAACCATCCCCAGTTTTTGTACTTCACGTAGGTTGGTGTTCTCCCATAACGGGGAGAAAGCCATAAACCCTCTGTATCCCAGTATTTTTTTTGCGGTGCCCCAGACCCTGGCCATTAAGTCCAGGGTAGGGAGCCCCTTATGGAAGGTCCCTGCCTCTAGTATCTCGATCAAAGAGTTATGTGAGGCTTTATAGAGGAGGATCTTCCACTCCTGCCCCTCATTATCAGCTTCGCAACCCCCCAGATGCTGCAGCTGAGCTGCCAGAAAGTATCTAAAAGGATGCGGCAGGGCTACTCCTCCTGACCCAGTTGGAAGTTGTAATGTGCTAAGGCTTATCCGGGAGGTTCCCCCTTTCCATACTAGTTCTCTAAATATGGTCTCTACCTTAGTAAACCACTTATTGTAAATCCATATTGGCGAATTATGGAGTATGTATAACAGTTGTGGCATAAGCACCATTTTTATTAGATTGCACCGACCTGCTGCTGATAGGGAGAGTTTTTTCCAAATTTGAATTTTTCCTTTAAATTTATTCAAGAGTGGAACTAGATTTTCTGTAATAAAATGTTTAGGGTCTCTCGAGATGGTGATACCTAAATATTTAATTTTCTCTACTATTTGGAGTTGTTCTGCTTCGTATGGTAGGGGAAGGACTAAAGGGTCTATAGGTAGTAGGTTCGATTTTTCCCAGTTTATTCTCAGTCCTGACAAACGGCCAAAGTCTTTTATTATACCCATGGTCTCCCGTAGTGACTCCTGCGTGTCATTAAGCAATAGGAGGAGATCATCTGCGTATAGTATTACTTTTTCCTCTAGGTCCCCTCGTTTAAACCCTTTTATTACTGGTGATGATCTCAAAGAGATGGCCAAAGGCTCGATTGCGAGGGCGAAGAGGAGGGGTGACAAAGGGCACCCCTGCCTCGTCCCCCTCAGCAATCGAAACCTGGAAGAGTGTTCGCCATTCACTTTCACCCTTGCCCCCGGAGAGCCATATAGGAGTTTTACCCAGTTGACGAAGTTCGGGCCCACCCGGAATTCCGATAGGGTTCTCCAAAGGTATTTCCATTCTAGGGAATCGAAAGCCTTGGCCGCGTCCAAGGAAAGGACAGCCCTGTTGCCCCCATCTTCAACAGGAAGTTGGAGGTTCAAAAAAAGGCGTCTGATATTTAAGCTGGTCGACCTACCCGGGATAAACCCGGATTGGTCTTGGTGCACCAGTTTATGGATAATTGTATTTAACCTAGCTGCCAAGACCTTTGCTAACACCTTCATGTCTGAGTTCAGGAGCGCGATAGGTCTGTATGAGGCAGGTGAGAGTGGATTCTTATTCTCCTTAGGGATCACTATTATAGTTGAGTCCATCATTGACTTGGGGAGTTCTCCCTCCAGAGCCGAGGCATTAAGTACCTCCAACAGTTCGGGTAGAAGCACCTCCCCATAGCTGCGATATATTTCGATGGGTAGGCCATCCGGTCCAGGGGACTTCTGTCCAGCCATTGCCCGGACAGTCCGCTGCAGCTCCTCCAGAGTAACAGGGCCATCTAGTGCTGCCCTGTCCTCCTCAGAGAGACAGGGAACCGTCAATCCCCCGAAGAACGTGTCCATTTCCTCCTTCAGGTCCAACTGTTCGGAGTGGTATAACCGCTCGTAATACTCCCGGAAAGTGTCCACTATCTCGGGAGTACACGTAGAGGTCCCACCCGCTCCTGTATTAATCAGTGGTACCGTCGAGGAAGGGGAGTTAGTTCTGATTAAATGAGCAAGCATCCTGCTTATTCCTTCCCCTTCCCCAAAGGCAACTTGTTTCTGAAAGATGTATTTCTGTTCAGCTTTGCCCAACAGGACTACCCGATAGGCCCCTTGGGCCTCTGTCCATGTTCTAAAGTTTGCGGGTGTTGGATTGCTTATATAAACAGCTTCTGCCGAGAGTAAGTTGTTCTCAGCGGTTTCCTCCCCTTCTCTTGACCGTTTTTTAATCTTTGAGATCTGCTGGACCAGTAACCCCCGTAAGATAGCTTTAATTGTGTCCCAGACTACCCCCTGGGGAGCCGAACCTCTATTCCACTTAATACATTCCTTCAGAGCATCCAGGACCTCTTGAGGCTGTCCCATTAACTCCAACCAGGAGGGATTAATTCTCCACTCACGATAAGAGGATCTCATCCCCACCTCCAATGAAGCTGTCACAGGGGAGTGGTCAGAAAGGCCTCTAGGCCTGTACCTAATGTTATCTACCATAGCCATCAGCTCGTCGTTGCCTAGCAGCATGTCAATTCTTGACAGTGTGGAGTATGTACTGGAGAAGCAGGAATAGCCCCTTACCCCCGGGTTCCTCAGACGCCAAATGTCCTTCAGACCTAGGTCCTCCAAGAGGAAGTGAAGACGGCTGTCCGCTTGTCCCCCCCGTTTAGTCCCCTGGGGAAACCTATCAATTGTCGGGTCCAGAACCATATTAAAGTCACCTATAGCTAGTACCGGGAGGCCCGGCCTCTCCAGTACAAACTCCAGAAGGTCAAGAAGGACCTCGATGTTAAAGGGGGGGGGAACATACACATTAGCGAGTATCACCACGCGGTTCTCTATTTTACAATGTAAAAAAATGTACCGTCCCTGGTCGTCTATCCTGCTATGAATGCAGTTAAATGAGATCCCTGAACCAATCAAAATACTTACACCTCTGGAAAAAGATGTGTGAACCGAGTGGAGCTGGAAAGCAAACTCCCCCCACCCTCGCTTGGGTAGGGAAGCGTTAGTGAGGTGCGTCTCCTGAAGACACACTATAGAGCTACCATAAGACCTAACCAAGGACCGTACTGCGGCTTTTTTCCCTAAGTCTCCTAATCCCCTTACATTCCAGGAACAGATAGTGAGTTTTTTCTTACCCTTTTGTGTCAATGTGTCACTGATCATTCGTGAATATCAAAGTGGGTGGTTACGTCAACAAGATAAATCCTTAAACTCGTGCTCTTTATAGTGAACCATATACTTCTTATTTTTAGTGCGTGTAGTACCATACTGTTAAACCTTGACCTATGAACATAAATTTTTACCTGCAAAGAGTAAATCTGTGTGTACTTGTGCCATGTAGACATATTGTGCCTCACCCATTCACCCTCACTTTTACCCTTAACACATCCATCTCTCTGATTACAACACACATACATTACCAACCTAGGTTCGGCCGGGGGCCTTCTCCTGTGACCATTCCATACACACCTAATTGTTAAACAAAAGTAGTATAAAGCCAATTGCTTTTTGAGTTCCCTATCCCTACCCCCCCCCCCTTCACCCAGGCTATCCATCCATCTCCCTCCCCCCAAGTGCCCCATGCTACCCATCCAACACCCTCCCCCCCTTTAAAGGAAACCCTTCCTCTAAATACAACCTGCAGCACCCTAAAACCAGTAGGGTGCACCACCATTTTAACCTCTACCCCCCGTGCATCCCAGCCCCGTTCCTCCCCCCCCCCCCCCCTGGGGGAGCGTTACAGCAACATGAAAAAAAGTTAAAAAAAAAAAGAGAAAAGGAAAATTTAAATCACTTTGTGTCGCCACACACTCCCCCCCCCCCCCCCTCCGCTCTGTTACTTTAGCAAGAGAAAAAGATCAAAAGGAAGTCCGGACAGTACATTAAATTGGTCCTAGTCGTCTAAAGTCGCTCCTTGTGTTTTGTTAACCAGTCTTCAGCCCCTTTAGGGGAATCAAAAAGTAAAGTCCCTCCGGGAGCCGTTATTCTCAGTTTAGCTGGGTATAGTAAAGCGTATGTTAGGTTGGCTTGGCGCAGATTTCGCTTTACTTCCCCAAATTTGGCTCTCCTTTTTTGAAGATCAGGGGAGTAGTCGGGGTAAATAGACACCCTCGTGCCCTTATAAAAGATGTTACCTAGTTCCCTTGCCTTCCGTGTGATTGATACTTTGTCCTTAAAAAATAGTAGTTTAGCTAGGATGGGCCTAGGAGGAGCCCCAGGTTGTATAGGTCTGGAAGGGACCCTGTGAGCTCTTTCAACGGTGAGAAGGGAGGAGAATGATTCCTGGCCGAAAGTTTCCACAAGCCACTTTTCTAAGAAAGCGGTGGGGTCTGGGCCCTCGGAATGTTCTGGAAGGCCAACTATACGGATATTTTTCCTTCTCATCCGGTTCTCCATCTCATCCATTTTATTTATTTGTATGTTAAGGAGATTTTTAATATCGCTCACTTCGCATTTTAGAGGCGCCAAGTCATCTTCCACTAGGCTCATCCTGTCCTCGAGAGTTGTGGTCCTCTCTTGGACCTTTTGTACCTCGTTCCTTACAGTGGCAAGTTCCTCCTGTATTGATTTCAGTTGGTCATGCATGTCGTTCAGAGAGGCTCTGCAAGAGTTGACTGCCTCTAGTATCTCTTTCAAAGATGGCTCCGTCCCAGGAGTACTATCAGCCCCTCTATCTAAGGGGGGGCCGACCACTTCCTGACTCCGGGGTTGCCCCACTAGTTCGCCCCCCTCCAGTGATGTCCTCTGGGGAGTTTGTGTGGGTAGTTGGGTCTGTCCCTGGCTTTTCCTTCCCCCAGTAGCCCCTGTCGCTCCTCCTGTCCGGTTAGGCTGGGGCTGCTGATTTTGTGAGTGGGTTTTCTGAGGGGAGTGTGCTGGTGTATGGCTTGGGGTGTGGGCGAATTTCTCCAATTTAGCTGCTGCTACTTGGCTGGCCTGGCTGGCCGCCTGGCTGGCCTTTGTCGTGCGCTGTGAAGGCATAATTGGAGATTCTCTTAACTGTAGTAAATAGTATGACTTGGAGGAGGACAAATCAGGGAACCACGGGGGAAAGTCAAATAGAAGGAGAATTTTGATTAAGGCAAAACAAGCTGCTCTCTTCCTCACCTCCTTTTCACCACCTCCACTACCTATTTAAGCTGGTCCGGGTAAGGCCCAAGAAACAACAGGCCGGGGGGAGTCCTCCGCACCCCAAGGTGAAAGAGAACTGGAACGTACTAAGCCAAAGTCCAATTGAGGAATTTACTTTCATTAGTAAAACAGGGCACTATTGCACATACCCCACCAGGGAGGGAAAAAAAAAAAAGGGGGACCCGGAAGCCAAAAAAAAACTCCCTTGTTAAGCCACTTTCTCTTTTGCAGTTCAAGTGTTAATGCATTCTGCCAGAACAACCATATCAATAATTTAGGCAATAATTTAGGCAATCTCACCCGTCCGGGACGTCAGCGATGAGGTAGAAGAGGGCACAAAGTCCACAGGCCAATGAGTGATCTCCTTAGAATGTCCTTAGGGTGTTATGGAGCATGGAAGCTCTCTCACAGCTGTCCCTGCTGCCACATTCAGCACGCTTGTGTGGAAGTAAGTGTATTCCTCAGCTGGGATCCAGGGTCCAGTATCTGTGCAGCCGACAGGGTTGTAGTCACAGCAGAGGTAGCAAAAAGGTAGCAGAAGCAGCCAAGGACTCTCACCCCCTTTGCCGCCGCACCTCCCCTCCGCCTGACCTGTGTATACGCCTCTCTCTCGTCCGTTCCTCCTATAGGGTTCAGTGAGGCTCGTGAGTAGAGGCACGCTGTGGGAAAGGACGCTGGCGGTGAATATACCCGCCGTCTCACAGACACCGGCTCTCCTCGCTCCCGCACTGCGCTGCTCTGCGTCTCGTAGCAAATGCCAGCACACCGCTACTCACATCCACCCCGTCGCTGAAGCAATGCGGGCGGGCTCAGGGCTTCAATTAGTAGGTAGAGCGGGGGATGAGGGGCTGAAGGAACGCTGCACGGTCTCACTCCTCTCTCGCTCTCACCCACATCCGGTCACGCCCCCCCTCGACTGTGCCCCCACCTTATATTTGATTTAGCACCGCTATCTAGCTATCTCCACATGTAATTTTATTCTTGTTTTTATATACTAATCCGCACTTTATGCACTAATAGTCACTTTACACTAGTAAGTGAATGTTGTCTCTTTAAGCCTTTCTCATTTATTCTAGTGGGTGGTATTTACACACTATACCCCTAAATATACAGCGCAGCACTACCTTCTTTATCTATTTCTCTATCTGGACCTGAAAATCCCTTTCAGTGTTTGCCGCAGTATTCATTACATTACCATATAGAAGGGCAGCGCAGAGATACCTATTTTATTCAAGACTTGAAAATTGCTGTTTGCAGATGCTCTCCATCCAATCTGACAGAGCTTGAGCTATTTTGCAAGGAAGAATGGGGGATAAATGTCACTCTCTAGATGTGCAAAGCTGGTAGAGACATCCCCAAAATTACTTGCAGCTGTAATTGCAGCAAAAGGCGGTTCTACAAAATATTGATTTGGGGGCTAATTACAAATGCACGCCACACTTTTTAGATATTTATTTGTAAAAATGTTGAAAGCCATTTATCATTTTCCTTCCACTTCACAATTATGTGCCACTTTGTGTTGGTCTATCACATAAAATCCCAATAAAATACATTTATATTTATCCTTTGAACATTTCAAGGGATATGAATACCTTTTCAAGGCACTGTATGTTACACTATTTTTTAAGTTCTGACACTATTTTTGTGCGCTTATAACTGTTGCATTGTATATGTTAAAGTGGAAGTAAAGTCAGATTTTCCACTTTCACCTACAGGTAAGCCTGTAATGAGGCTTACCTGTAGGTACAAAAAATATCTCCTAAACCTTTACGGTTTAGGAGATATTCCCCGTGCAATACGCCGCTGACTGCAGCGGCGCATGCGCACGGGGGATTCTCGTCTGAAAGGCCGGCAGAATACGAACCCTGCCGGGACGAAGTCTCCCGTGCGCATGCGCGGGAGTGACGACATCGCGGCTCCAGCCACTCACAGCGCTGGAGTCGCGATACCCGGAAGACACGCCGAGGCAACATGTCAGCGACCTCGGCGTGGACCAGGTGAGTTACCGACGCCTCGTTCTAAGGTAAGTATTTCATAATGAGCTAGTATGCGGTGCATACTAGCTCATTATGCCTTTTCCCTTACAGGTGTAAAAAAAAAAAAAAAATGTCAGCGGGTTTACTCCCGCTTTAATGGGATTGGTGTTAGTGCTGCATTTATTTACTTGTTTCTACACTGCAGTCCAGAAAGCTCCAGGGCCTCCAGGCCCTGCCTGCCAGGTGACCATTATTTGTGTAAAAAAAATCAGGTCTTTTCGTTTTTTATTTTATTTAATGGTGTGATTTAGGAAAATCGTTTTTTAAATTATATAAGCATGCAGTCACAAAATAATACCTTGGTAACAGATGCTGTAAGAGCAAATTCTTGATTCCTGGTTTTGGTTCATGGTTGCTGATATTTTTCCTAACTGAAAAAAAAATATTTATGTAAATGGGGAGGATACCATGACATGTAGGAAAAATAAATGTGTGGCTCACTGTTATGTTTTGTTCACATGGTTTACTTTTAATGAAACAGTGAAACGTGTTGCTATTACACCCTCTATGAAGCTTTTGTTCCATGATATGAAAGGGAAATATGGAATAAAACATTCTTTAGCAAAACTGATTTCATGCTTGCTTGGTGCTGAAGTACCTATGAAAGAGCAAACTTAGGGCAGCAAGTTTACAGAACTAAAGCTTGCTATTTTGGATTGAACCTGTTTTCATTACAGGCTTAGTGGGTGTAATCCTTTGACTTTACAGGTGTGGCTACATCATTCTATCTCACAAGCCCACTAATGTGATTTTTACTTTTCCCAAGCCAATTACCCACAGAACTTCCTATACACAGCTTGCATTGGCCATAACCTTTATTTTCCCAATTTTTTTCATGAGATTTCTCTCTTTAGCTTTTTATTAGACCTGGCAAAATGTACCCATGTTATTTAAACAGTAATAGTCACACTCCAAATTATTTCAATGTAATGTGTGAAATATAAGTTTGTGTATATAAGGTTTTCTTTCCCAAAGTAATGGGTACTTTTAATACCAGTAAGAACATTTCAGCTAATTTTTGAAAACTGGAGAAAAAATAAAGAGGTGGTACAGAGAGCATATGCCTCGATTTGAAAGCCATCTATAGGCATATACAACACCTCCTTTAAACCACTCACAACCTGTGAAAAAAAACTGGGTTTTACTCACTTTGCTCTGCCAAATGTGTCCCTCACTGATGCCTTTTCTGGATATGGAGACTGAAAATCCAGCAATGTACTCTGTGCCCATGAGGACTGTTCATCACACCATGCAAACTTCTGGAGCCTGAGTGAACCAAACATTTGATAGCCAATGAGAAGTATCTATATTCCCCAGCCCATACCTCTATTATGGGAAAAATATAAGACTGGTCCCAGTACACCACATGACCACAGATAAAGGTAAATAAAAAGGTCTTTTCACATAGAATTTTTTTTAAATTCTTTATTTAAAGCGACAAACTATATTAAAATACAAAACAAGTGCATTCCCTACTACATAAAAATACTTATCAAAATATACAATAGATTTCTAATGTATACAATACTAATGTTCATTAATGCATCATTACAAAAATAAGACTAACTAAATTATAAAGCAAATTACGGTAAGTTATATAGCCAATGAGTCTGCTCAGTTCAATACCTTATTCAAGGGATATCAGTGATTTACTCCATTATGTGCCATATCCCTATATATGGAAATAGAAAGCGAGCAATCCTCTTTGAAGAAAGTCCAATTATCAGTTTATTAAATCACCAAAGTGACATCAAGGTCAAGGTCAAGGTCAGGATACAGTCTTGTAGAGGCGGTTCACACAGTACAATTGTGCTTAATCATTACCATATCTTATCCACGCAGGTACAGCTTTTTCACCTGGAGCGGTGATTTTTCTTAATTTCTATTGAGCATCCCCTTTACTGGGACTTTGTAGGCACTTGACTCGTATGACAATTAAGTAGATAAAAAAGTTTTTTTTATTTTTTATTAATGTCTCATCAATTAAAAACAATAACCTAGAATGCACATGAGAGCAAAAATCAAATCCTGGTTGGCCGCACACCGATAAGACACCTTTATTGTAGATAAAATCCAATACAGTCAGTTCATATTAGCAAAAGCAGGGATGACACGTTTCACACCATATTTTGGTGCTTAGTAATAGCTCAAATATCATAGTCTGACTGTGTGTATAAGTGGGCATTGGTGTCCAACCAAAAAACATGTCAAACACCCTCCCTGCACAATCAGACTAAGGATGAGAAACACCTGAGAGGAGAACCCAACAGAAACGTCCCAGTGCGCAAAATGTTTACCATATGTATCTTTATGCGTTGTTTTCGTACCTTATTAAAAGGGTCCTCTCTCTAAGATGTTCTCGTGCTAATAGAATAATCAGTTTTGGAAGAACAAAAGACATTTGTGTAAAATTAATCTATGGATAAATAGCACACCACATAAAAAATAAATTGATAAAATCTGTCTAATTAGTGCACATGTTCTAACCTAAATGATATACAATTATTTATTGAATCATAACCATTTTCCAAAATACCATGTTTAAAATTATTATGTGGAATATTGTATTTATTCCCATTACACATCCATAAAGAAATACACACATAATACTGACACCATATATTCTATTATCAAATATGTGAGTGCATATATTATGACTCTATATTCCCTGAAAAAATGCTGAGAACTAAAAAAAAAAAAAAAAAAAAAAAACAGAATGCACATGGCCTGAGCAACTAAAAGTACACCAACTGAAAATTGAGTGATGATACAGAATGAAATCCTCCAACTGACGCGTTTCAGAGTTTTTTTGCACCTCTCAGGGGTAGTGATTAGAAGAAATCCACAAAACCGCTACATGCCCCAGATTCTTTAATTATTATTATTATTATACAGGATTTATATAGCGCCAACAGTTTGCGCAGCGCTTAACAAAATAAAGGCAGACATTACAATTACATAACAATTTGGTACAAGAGGAATCGGAGGGCCCTGCTCGTTAGAGCTTACAATCTAAAAAGAAAGGGTCAATTGATACAAGAGGTAATAGCTGTGGGGAATGAGTTGATGGAGGAAGTAAAACAGTGTTAGTTAGAAACAGGATAGGATTCTTTAAAGAGAAAGGTTTTCAGGGATCGTCTAAAGATGGATAGATTAGGGGACAATCGGACAGATTGGGGTAGAGAGTTCCAAAGGATGGGAGAAGCTCTGGAGAAATCCTGGAGGCGAGCATGGGAGGAGGTGACAAGGGAGCTAGAGAGCAGGAGGTCTTGGGAGGACCGAAGAGAGCGGCTTGGTTGGTATTTTGGTACTAGGTTAGTAATGTAGCTGGGGGCAGAGTTATGGATGGCTTTGTAAACTATTGTTAGTACTTTGAATTTTATTCGTTGGGTGAGTGGAAGCCAGTGGAGGGATTGGATTGGCAGAGAGGTGTGGAGGACACTGAATGGTTGGTAAGGTGGATGAGTCTTGCAGCGGCATTCATTATGGACTGAAGGGGGGATAGTCTATGTAAAGGTAGTCCAATGAGGAGGGAGTTGCAGTAGTCGAGGCGAGAGATAACCAGGGAGTGAGTTGGAAGCTTGGTGGTGTCATTCGTTAAAAAGGGGCGTATTCTGGAAATGTTGCGGAGGCTAAGACGGCATGATTTGGACAGGGATTGTATGTGGGTCTGAAAGGACAGTTCAGAGTCTAGGATTACCCCTAGCACCCTGGCATGTGGGGATGGACTGATAGATGTGCCATTGATCTTGACTGGGAAGTCAGGGGAAGGGGCACGTGGAGGAGGAAATATTAAGAGCTCAGTTTTAGACAGATTAAGTTTGAGGAAGTGGTTTGACATCCAGACTGATATGTCTGTTAGTAAATCAGTGATGCGTGAGGAGATTGATGGGGTGAGTTGAGGGGCAGAGAGATAGATCTGGGTGTCATCAGCATATAAATGGTAGTGGAAGCCATGTGAGGCTATCAGCTGACCCAGGGAGGATGTGTAGATTGAGAATAGTAGAGGTCCAAGGACAGAACCTTGGGGGACCCCAACAGTAAGAGGAGTTGGAGGAGGAGGAAGTGGAGTTGTAAGTGACACTGAAGGTGTGATGAGATAGGTAAGATTCGAACCAACGGAGAGCACAGCCATGGAGACCAAGCCAATTTAGTTTTTTGAGGAGGAGGGGGTGGTCAACTGTATCAAAGGCAGCAGAAAGGTCTAAGAGTACGGAATAATGACCATTGGTTTTTGCTGTTAGTAAGTCATTTGTGAGTTTTAAGAGGGCAGTTTCTGTGGAGTGCTGAGGGTGAAATCCAGACTGAAGGGGATCCAGAAGGTTATTCTCAATGAGGTGGTCGCTCAGTCGGCTGTAGACTAAACGTTCAAGGAGTTTGGAGGCAAAAGGGAGTAGAGAGATGGGTCTTAGATTGTTAAGATTGGTTGGGTCTAGTGAGGCCTTTTTTGGTATGGGAGTGACTAGGGCATGTTTTAGAGGGTTGGGGAAGATGCCAGTAGAGAGGGAGAGGTTGAAGATATGAGTTAAAGAGTGTAGGATAGAGTCAGAGGGTGACCGTAGTATTTGAGAAGGAACAGGGTCCAGGGGGCAGGAGGTTAGGTGGGCATTAGAATTTTTTTTAGTGACTTCCTCTATAGTAGCTGGATTAAAAGAGGAAAGTATTGATTGTGCAGGAGGACAAGGAGTGTAAAGTGAGGGAGATATGTGTAGAGTAGAGAACTCGAGACAAATTGTCTCAATCTTATTTTTGAAGTGATTAGCAATCTCCTGGGCAGTGAGTAAGTTAGTGGGTGGAGGTAATGGAGGACGAAGTAGAGAAGTAAATGTAGAAAAGAGTTGACGGGGACGGCGTGAGAGGGTGTTAATGAGAGTGGTAAAGTAGGTCTGTTTGGCAGTGCGCAGGCAGGAATGGTATTTTTGGAGGGCAGATTTATATTGGCGAAATCTTGCTGTGACTTAGTCTTACGCCACAGACGCTCAAGAGCACGGCTCTGTTTTTTGAGGCTTCTGGTGTTGTCTGTCTGCCAGGGTTGTAGCGGCCGGGGCCTGATTCTGTGTGTAGTGAGGGGGGCCAAGGTATCCAGGGTGGATGACAATGAACTGTTGTATACCAACTGTTGTATAGCTGCTGAGCCTAACCTCCTCTTTTGACCTAAAACAATGGACAAGCGCTTCTACTCACTCTGTTGGCAACTGCCTTGACCTCATATTCTCCTACCTGTGCACTCCGCACAACCTCTCCAATATTCCTTTTCCTATCTCTGATCACCACCTTATTAGTTTCACTCTCTCCTTGTCTGCCTCCTCCTTGCCTTCCAACTACCAAACTACCAAAATGTAAATATAGAACTATCAAGGAGGTACAGAAACAATAAGGTTAATCAATATTAATTAAAGGGGTTGTAAATCCTCGTGTTTCGTTTTTTCACCTTAATGCATCCTATGCATTAGGTTGAAAAGAAACACCTGGCAGTCACCGCCCCCCCCCCCCCGTTTTACTTACCTGAGCCCCTTCATCTACTCCGCGTGGGGGGGGGGGGGGGAGTCCGGCATTCATGTCTGTGGACGCAAATGCTGGACTCGGGAGCGTGCCTGCAAGGTTACCCCCTTGTGAGATCGCTTCTCCTAGGGGGTTATCTTATGCTGGGAGGAGCCGCCGGGGGACCCCAGAAGAGGATGTTCAGGGCCACTCTTTTCAAAACGAGCTGCACAGTGGAGGCAAGTATGACATGTTTGTTATTTAAAAAAAATAAAAAACAATCCTTTACAATCCCATTAATAAGTCATACTTTGATTTACCATCAGGGTCTGATATTAGTTCATAATATAGTTTAGTTTCCTTAAATGTAAACCATTTTGCCCATGTCTTAATATATTTCCTGGTCAGCCTTTTATTTCTACAGGTTATTTCTTCCATTAGAAGGAGCTTGTAAACCCACCACTGTGAGATAGTAGGTATTAAACTTTTTCCCCAGTATAGTGGAATCAAAGATTTACATGCGTTTAACAAATATGGGGTCATAGACATCTTGTATTGCTCTGTTTGGTCGTACAATGAAGTAAAAATGTTAATGGTTCAGGTTTAATTACTCGGCCCAGTATCAGAGAGATCACCTTCACCACTTCTTCCCAAAATGGGCAGATATTAGGGCAGAACCACCATATGTGCCTGTGTGTGGCTCGCTCTCCACATTCCCTCCAACACAGGGGCGAGGTCGAGTCGGACATTGCATGTAATTTACTGGTATATAATGGCATCAAGATAAAAGTTTAAAGTTTACCTCCGTCATTCTTCTCAAGGTGGCGGGCATATAAGAAAATTTTTGTTTATCTGTAAGTGTAATTTCCAGATCTTTTTCCCACTGACCTATATAATCTGGGTATCGAAGATTTATTAAGGCTGGATTCACACCTATGTATTTTTAGTGCTTTTTGCATTTTGCAGATTTGCACTACAGTCCATTTACCATGGTTTCCTATGGAACATGTTCTGGAGTGCAAATCTGCAAAAAGCACTAAAAATGCATAGGTGTGAATCCAGCCTAAAGCTTTGAGAAAAAGAGAAATACAATGTTGTGGTTGATTTCTATATTGCATAATTGCTTCAATAGGATTCAGTTCTTTTAACAAACTAATGGGCTGCGGGAGATTCTGAATAATTTGAGACAACTGTATGTATCTTCATTGGTCCATAAATGTGGGCTGATCTAGTCCACATAAGGACTTGGTTTATTTTTGAGTATTTTAATGCTTGGTGTAATAGCGATGTTACCCCTGGGAACCATGCTACAAAGCCCTTATCAAGTACTCCCAGCATGAAATTATCATGTTTCAACAAGGGCATTAGTAAGGAATTGTAATCCCAACCATACCAAGTATGTAGGGAGTCCCACATTGCCAGGTTTATTTAGTCAGGGGAGATATTGTGGCCGCCAGCCCTCTCAAAGATTGTGGTGTCATGGCACTACTGATAAGTCAGTATCCGCTAGTGCCATTTCAAGTTCTACCCAGAGTCTAGTCTTTTTAGCATACTTCCGGTCTGCCATATGGACTAGTGCAATTGCTTGATAATATAATTTACAATTTGGTAATGCCAGTCCCCCTAGCTTTTTAGAAAGGTATAAGATGTTTTGAGATATTCTAATACCCTGTCCCTTCCAAATATAATGTGCTATAGAAAAAAAAAATCCTATAGGGACACCAAAGGGTACCATTTGGAATACATATAGGACTCGGGGTAGAAGATTAATTTTAACAACGTTGATCTTACCCAGCCAAGAATGTCAAAGGGAAGTCCATTTATCTAGTTCATTTTTTTTAAGTAGTTTTTAAGATAATTATATTGCAATAAATTGTTAAGGCTAGGTTTAAGATCAATACCTAAATACTTTAAGGTGGCTGGTTGCCAAGTAAAAGGGAATGAGGTTGTTAAAATTTCAGCTTCATGCGTAGGTATTGATATATTTAGTATTTCAGATTTAGTCATATTAATTTTAAAATCGGATACATTTTGAAATTCTCGCATTAACCCCAATAAATTTGGCAATGTAATCTTTGGTTGCTGAACATAAAATAAATCCTCATCTACATACGCAGATCATTTATGCTCCTTTCCCTTCACTTTTACGCCGTGTATATTAGGATTCATTCTCACAACTAATAGAAAGGGTTCTAAATAAATAAAAAATAGAATGTGTGATGATGAACAGCCCTGACGTGTACGAGTAAATGCATCACTTAGTATGCCATTAACCCTTATTCGTGCAGTTGGTTGTACATATAAAGATGCAATCTGATTAAACATTCTTGGGCCTATTCCCAAAGATTTCAATGCCAGCATCAAATATTCCCAGTCCACCCTGTCGAACGCCTTTTCGGCATCAGTTGAAAGTAACAGGGTGAGCTGGGAACCATTCCTGACAGGAAATTATAGACAAAGATCGTAAGGAATTGTCCCTGGCTTCACGACCTGGGACAAAACCTGTCTAGTCTAACCCTATCCACTGCGGTATCAGAGGGAGTAATCTAGTAGCCAGTTAGCCTAACATCAATATTATCAAGCTCTTGGAGGGGCTAATAAGGGACTGTATACAGGATTTTAGTAATGAAAATGGTTTTATTAGCAATAACTAGCATGGATTCATGAAGAATCATTCTTGCCAAACCAATCTATTAACCTTCTATGAGGAGGTGAGCTGCCATCTAGTTAAAGGAAGGCCCATAGACATGGTGTACCTGGATTTTGCAAAAGCATTTGACACAGTTCCCCATAAACTTTTTCTGTACAAAGTAAGGTCCGTTGGCATGGACCATAGGGTGAGTACATGGATTGAAAACTGGCTACTAGGGCGAGTTCAGAGGGTGGTGATACATGGGGAGTACTCAGACTGGCCAGAGGTGGAAAGTGGGGTCCCCCAGGGTTCTGTGCTGGGACCAATCCTATTTAATTTGTTCATAAATGACCTGGAGGGATGGGATAAACAGTTCAATCTCTGTATTTGCGGACAATACTAAGCTAAGCAGGGCAATAACTTCTCCGCAAGATGTGGAAACCATGCAAGAAGATCTCAACAAATTAATGGGGTGGGCAACTACATGCCAAATGAGAGTTAATGTGGAAAAAATTAAAATAATGCATTTGGGTGGCAAAAATATGAATGCAATCTACTCATTGGGAGGAGAACCCCTGAGGAAATCAAGGATGGAAAAGGACCTGGGGGTCCTAGTAGATGATAGGCTCAGCAATGACAAGCAATGCCAAGCTGCTGCTAACAAAGCAAACAGAATATTGGCATGCATTAAAAAGGGGATTAACTCAAGAGATAAAGCGATAATTCTCCCACTCTACAAGACTCTGGTCCAGCCTCACCTGGCATATGCTGTCCAGTTCTGGGCACCGGTCCTCAGGAAGGATGTACTGGAAATGGAGCGAGTAGAGAGAAGGGCAACAAAGCTAATAAAGGGACTGGAGGATATTAGTTATGAAGAAAGGTTACGAGCACTGAGCTTATTCTCTCTTGAGAAGAGACGCTTGAGAATATGATTTTAATTTACAAATACTATACTGGTGATCCCACAACAGGGATAAAACTTTTCCATGGAAGGGAGTGTAATAAGACACGTGGCCACTCATTGAGATTAGAAGAAAAGAGCTTTAACCTTAGACTGTGTAGACGGTTCTTTACTGTAATTGCTCCAATCTTTAATACATAGTGGACATAGACCCCCCCACAAGACCTGTACCCAACCAGTGAACATGACAGTGAGAGCTTAGACTATGATCTTTAAATGGTCCTTTTCTCTTGGGATTTGGTCTCCTAATACCTCCCTCTGGGACAATCCCATACATCCCATACGTCCTCATCTCTCTACTGTTCCGGACCACCTAATTTGAAAAAGGGCAGGCATTCACACCTTTAGGTATATCTTCTGTTTGGGAGAACTCTGTTCCTATGATACACTGAAAGGTGATTTTCCCCTTTCTAATTGGTACTTTTTCAGGTACCTTCAATTGCGACATGCTATTAAGGCCCAAGCTCCTATACTTCAACAAAACTTATTATAATCCCTTTGAAAAGCCTCTGATCTTAATAAACCACTTTCTTAAACATATACAGTACCTTCCTTATTTCTCATCGTGGGACTAATGCCCTGTACACACAATAGGATTTTCCGACAACAAAACCATGGATTTTTTTTCCGAAGGATGTTGTCTCAAACTTGTCTTGCATACACACGGTCACACAAATGTTGTCGGAAATTCCGAACGTCAAGAACATGATGATGTACAATGCGTATGACAAGCCAAGAAAAATGAAGTTCAATAGCCAGTGCGGCTCTTCTGCTTGATTCCGAGCATGCGTGGACTTTTTGTGCGTCGGAATTGTGTACACATGTTCGGAATTTCTCAAACATTTGTTGGCGGAAATTTCCGACAACAAATGTTCTATGGAGCATATACACGGTCGGACTTTCCGACAACAAGCTCACATCCAACATTTGTTGTCGGAAAATCCTATTGTGTGTACAGGGCATAAGACTTCTCTATTGTTCTATATGTGAAAATCTGATATCCCTACTATCTCTGAAAAGGAATGGGAAGATGTGGTTTCTCAATATACTAAACCAATATCCTTTGGGGATAAACTTATCCAATTTAAATTTCTACACAGGAATATTATACTACTTTGAGGTTGTACCGCATCAATCCCTCTCTCTACTATGTACCCCATACTCATTCACATGGGGGGGACCTGGGGCCCCCCTTGTTTAAGTCTGTTTTTCACACAGAATTTGAATTGGTCAATCAATTTTGGACTGATTCTAATTCCAATCATTCTTCAAATTTGCAATTCGTTAGAAACCTAACAAATTTTTCAGTTCTGCACAAGTCGCACTCATCCAAAGTTGCAGCAAAATCACATCAAAGTCCCATCAAGTTGCACAGAAAAGTTGCAATGGAAATCGCATGACTTTTAAGTTGCACAAGTGTGACTGGAGCCTAAATGCTTTCAGGCTAGGTTCACATTTGTGCGCTGCAGGGACGATTGCATGCGAGGTCTGTGCAATGCGAGTTCAGCCATACAGTTGTATGGCTGAACTCGCATTGAATTTGTGCAAAAAAGGTGCAGGGACTTTTTTTTTTTAAATCGGATCGCATGGATGTTCTCACATAAGCGATTTGATTCCTGTGCGAGTTTGCACTACGATCTGTGAACCGATTTGGGGGTGTCATTAAAAATGTATTGACACCCGCAGCGGTTCGCAGAGGGCAGTGTGAACTGCCTGCGGGAGAGATGCGATGTAGGAACCGGCGCTGTAAAAGTGTGAACCTAGGCTCGGGGAACTTGTCCGCTCAAGCTTGGCTTGTTTCTCTTATTGCTTCACCTATGTGAGTAATGTAAGCCAGCATGCCTGGGATATTTTGTCCTTTTCAGTTGGGGCGCCTTGAAGATAAGTCATGAATGTGGCAGATAAGAATAACAGTCAGCTGCTCCGTCTCAGACTCCCCAGTCTGCCCACTACAGCGAGCAGGAATTGCATCACTGCTTGCTGAGATAAGAACTACAGCAGGGACCAGTGGCCAGGGGTATACAAGGCATAGCGGCCACTGGTCTTACAAAACAGAAGACACAGAGAATTAACCCCATGATTTAAAAAATGCACATGCTGTTTCTCATAAACTACAAAGTCAACCAGAAGACTGACTACATATTCAATGAAGGTAGGAAAGCATCAATAAAAGTGTTAAAGTAGCTAATGCCTGGAGTTCAGCTTTAAAAACAGGCATGCCTATGTGATGGACATCACTGCATGGGATCAGAATTATGCCTGTTCACTGTGCTATTCAAAAATGCAAGGTAAAGCTCCATTATGCAAATCTGAACGAAATGTAGAGCTGGGTAAAAGATGAACTAACATCCTACACCCACCCCACTGACCCCCAGTTCCCTTTGCACTTACCTCCACGGGTGTTAGTTTCTCCACCCAAGCAGTCAGGTGCAGTGGTCTTGGGGTTATTCTTCCTCTTCTTTCCCTGGAGATGTCAGCATGAATCAGAGGATTTCTGTCTGTTCAGCAATGGTCACATGGCATTACTGACCAATCGGAACCATTCTAATTTGTCCCAGCTTCCCTAGGGAAAGAAGAGGAAGAACATCACAGTTTTTAAACCCCTGGAGCACTTCACCGGGCTGTAATCGCACTAGTTTCCGCATCGCACTAGTGTAAGCCCGAGGTAGAGCTACATCGACCTGTTTTGAGTTTCTTTTGCATAAGGAGAGAAACAGTGGGGGGGGGGGGGGGGGGGGATTACTAAAACCAGAGAGTGCAAAATCTGGTGCAGCTTTGCATAGAAACCAATCAGCTTCCAGGTTTATTTTTGTCAAAGCTTAATTGAATAAACCATGCTACCATGCACAGCTGCACCAGATTTTGCACTCTCCAGTTTTAGTAAATCAACCCTAGTGTTGAGAAGAACAAAAATCCATTGACTCAGGCCCCTAGGTAGATGTATGACTGAATTCTGGTGGATGGGATTGCACATATAAAAAGGGCATGATTATATAACATGGGATTTATTTGCTGCATACATTTACCAGCATTTAAAGACTGTAAGACTGCACATAAATATGAACATTTATCAAAAGCATACAAACAATAATGGCCAAATTTTGCCTGTATTTTTAAATACTTTTACATATGAACTGTTGACCCATTCACCCCAGTATATTTATTGAGGAGCATTAATCACTGCATTGCACCTGAAGGCTTCTCCCATGTAGTGCTCACAGATTGTGATTTATACTGTAGCATGCTAGGCAGAAGCTGTTTTAATGGCAGCAGCCTGCTGAACACTCCCGACTGCTGCGTTCATAGTACAAGTTTTATTTTTCATTGTAATTTCCCTTTATCTTCCAGTAATCATCCAAACAATAAAAGCATGTACATCTTCTTAGCTGTATTGTTCAGGTTATCACTAAGGCCTTTTGCTAACTGTACATTATTTTTGCATTTTGAGAAGAGGAAAGGTATTTTTTTTGTTTTAAGCAGAATATTTTACATTTTATGTTTGTCATTGAATTTCCAGCATCCTCTGTTCTTTGAACCTGCAACAGGAGCTGGATGGGATCTAGAATAGAATAGGCTCATTATTGCTGGAGTTTTTTTTCCCTGTTCCCTGCAATGATTCCAAATGCTCTTGCACACTTCATCAGTATTATTGTAATTCTTTGGCTGCAGGATATTTGGCAGCTGTTGCACCCCACTGGCAAATCCTATTCATACTTCTTTTCCATTCATGATTGCCATTGGAGAATTGATTTCTCTCTCTCTTGCTCTAACCTTTCCTCATCCATTTTGGATTGTTCAACTTGAAACATTTTAATTTCATATCATACATCTATTCAAGTCACAATTTTTTTTTTTCTTCTACTTTTTATTAACTTATCACCAGGGTAACAGTAAAGTGTGATTTTTCATGGCAATCAACATTTTTTTTTTTTTTTTTTTTTTTTTTTCCACATGCTTATTATGGATGTCCAATTTTTTACTGGTGTTCTAGTATTTTATGGGGATGTAAGTGGAGATAAATGCCTGGTGTGTGTTTTTTATTTTATTTTTTTCCTGTTGATTTCTGCTTCAATTATAAACTTTTAGGCATCATGCACACGGGCATTTTTCAGCTGGCGTTATTTTTTTCTTGCCTCTAAATGCCCCTGCATGTTAGCCTCTGTACAGGCTTTTAGAGGAGTTTAGTTACAGAGGTGTGGCAGGAATAAAAAAAAAACACTGACTGTCCAGAGTGTTTAGCATTTGATAGTTTATTCTGGCCATTGAGATTAATTATTATTCTGGCCAACTAGATTAATTCATGTCTAAGCACTTGATGTCTGAAAATGTGTCAATGTGTTACCCGCCATTATAAGCATCAGGCATTTTTTCTGCTAAAACTCTGCTGCCAGATGGAAGGGCTTCTAGGAGAGTTTGCAAATTGTCCTGTATGTATGAGGCCTTATGGTTGGCTTTGGGCTTCTAAACCGCATATAATGAAAGTGGTATAAACTGCAGTATAATACATTTTTGGTTTTGGGTTGAATACCACTTTAATGGAGTCCTCCACACACACACAAAAATTGGCATGCCCCCCCCCCCCCCAATATATACCAGGCTCATGCAGGCTCTTTAGTCTAGTATGAATTTTAGGGTGGACCTCATACAAAAAAATAAAAATTGCAGGGCCTCCATCCCCGCCCCACATTTTTTACCAGACTATCTGGGTCTATTGTAGACTTTAGGGGGAACCCCACACTAAAATCTAGGGGGGGAATCTGGGACAATTCATTGATGACCCAGTGCACAACAATCAACATTGCACTCTTGAATAGCTTTCTTGACCGTATTTACACTGCCTTTTATCTCTCAGTAGCACCAGGTAAACACCTAACTTCTTTTGACACTTTCACATGATTTCCTAAAGAAACACCTTACAGTTGAATCACCAGCAAGAAGATAACACACTTGTCTAGTTTGTAACATCAGATACAAAATGTACTATTGGCAAAGCATTTTTTCTCAGGGACCTGCATCCTATGCACAGAAGGGTTGCCATTCACAAAAACAACTATGTTTGACACTTTTGTACAGTGCATCCGGAAAGTATTCACAGCGCTTCACTTTTTCCACATTTTGCTATGTTACAGCCATATTCCAAAATGAATGAATATGTCAACCATAAAGAAGTTTGTTTGAAATCTTTGCAAATGTATTAAAAATCAAAAACAGAAAAAAAAAACACATGTACATAAGTATTAACAGCCTTTGCTCAATAGAAGCACCTTTTGGCCCCAATTACAGCCTCAAGTCTTTGAGTATGATGCTACAAGCTTGGCACACCTATTTTTGGGCAGTTTCTCCCATTCTTCTTTGCAGGACCTCTCATGCTCCATCAGGTTTTCAGATCTCTCCAGAGATGTTTAATCAGGTTCAAGTCTGGGCTCTGGCTGGGCCACTCAAGGACATTCACAGAGTTGTCCTGTAGCCACTCCTTTGTTATCTTGGCTGTGTGCTTAGGGTTGTTGTCCTGTTGAAAGATAAACCTTCACCCCAGTCTGAGGTCCAGAGTGCTCTGGAACAGGTTTTTATCAAGGATGTCTCTGTACATTGCTGCATTCATATTTTCCTCAATCCTGACTAGACTCCCAGTCCTTGCCACTGAAAAACATCCCACAGCATGATGCTGCCACCACCATGCTTCACTGTAGGGATGGTATTGGCTAGGTGATGAGCGGTGCCTAGTTTTCTCCAGACATGACACTTGTAATTCAGACCAAAGAGCTCAATCTTTGTTTCATCAGACCAGAGAATTTTGTTTCTCATGATCTGAGAGTCCTTCAGGTGCCTTTTGGCAAACGCAAACTCCAGGCTTGCTGCTAAGTGCCTTTTACTGAGGAGTGGCTTTTGTCTGGCCACTCTACCATACAGGCCTGATTGGTGGAGTTCTGCAGAGATGGTTGTTGTTCTGGAAGGTTCTCCTCACTCCACAGAGAAACGATGGAGCTCTGTCAGAGTGACCATTGGGTTCTTGGTCATCTGTGCTCATTGGTACCTTCAATGCTGCAGAATATTTTCTGTACCCTTCCCCAGATCTGTACCTCAATACAATCCTGTCTCGGATGTCTAAAGCCAATTCCTTGGACTTCATGGCTTGGTTTGTGCGCTAACATGCACTGTTAATTGTGAGCTCAATTTTTAGTGTCATGGCAAAGGCCTGTGATTTTCTTTTTTTTTTAAATAAATTTGCAAAGATTTCAAACAAACTTCTTGCACATTTGTCATTATCGGGTATTGTTTGTAGAATTTTGAGGAAAATAATAAATGTAACGCATTTTGGAATAAGGCTGTAACATAACAAAATGTGGAGAAAGTGAAGCGTTATGAATACTTTCCAGATGCACTGTATCTGCTTCTGTTCAGAAAGAACACTATGCGGTTTTATGCAATGTCACAGCAAAAGCTATATGTATATGGTCCACAGTCCTGACTCTTCCGGTACCAACGGTTGTCTAAACTGTCCTTCTCCTACACAGTCTTTGAGTAAGAGGTGCTTTTTCGTAAGGCAGCTCAACAGAACAAATTGGCTTGGACAGCCCCCTGACCCCAGACTAAAGGGCACAAACCAGGGAATTGTACATAGTTGGTAAGGTTGAATAAAGACGCCAGTCCATCCAGTTCAACTTATGTGTGTGTGTGTGTGTGTGTGTGTGTGTGTGTGTGTTTGTCTGTCAATAACATTTTCAATATCCCTGCATACTGTGTTTGCTTAGATGCTCATCTAAGAGCTTTTTTTTAAATCATCAACACTCCCTGCAGACACTGTGAAAGGGGGTTCCACATCCTTACCGCTCTGACAATAAAGAACCCCCTTCACAGTTTAAGGTTAAACTGCTTCTTGTCCAACTTCATTGAGTGGCCACTTGTCCTCTTTAGTTACTTGAGACTGATTAGTTTCCTCCCTACCACAAACTTTTCCTCTTCAAGCCACCAAAGTGGATTTTTTTTACCAGAGATACCAGAGTTTAGTTGTACATGGGGTTCACTCGGAACAGAGACCCGTCACTAGTGGTCGCAAAAATTGAAATAACACTTCTAAAGCCACATCCGTATAAACTTGATTGAAGGAGAGAAAGGGTAAAGGGCCACAGGGCCCTAATTTGGACTTTACAGGCAAGATGGACAATGATATAGTACAAAAATATATTAACAATAAGTCATCAAAACAGGTCAAGTAAAAAGAATTAAAAACATATGATAGTAATGAGAATCTAGTGTAAACAAGAAAGTTGATGCCAAATAAACGGCAGTGAGCCCCTGTGCGTCAATGCGTTTCACTGTTTTGCTTCGTCAGGACACACCTGGGGGTAGTTGAAAGGAACAGGTCTCACTATCAAAGATGAAATAAATCCATCAGACACTATATTACAATAACATATTATAAAAAAAAAAAAAAAAAAAAAAAACTTTCAAGCATTGCTATATCCAGAGGACATACGCTCATCAGATACAAATAGCTACCTTGTCGGCATAGAAATATCTCTACATGGAGAGCTCCCAGATGATCACCCGGGAATCACCTTGTAAAACAGGAGGCAGTTTCTTACTAATGCCAGCGACCGTGTATAAAGCTATATTACTATCCAAAGAGCAGCCAAATTGAACATTAAAATAGGTGATAGTATATAAAAGACATACCTGATGGCGTAAAGATGCATAGACCAGGGAGGAAGGAGATACACCATAATCTCCAGAAAATTAAAGGGGAAGGGTAGAACAAACACCCTTTCACCTATATTCAGTCCATAGAAACAGGGGCTTCAACAATAATCCATATGGACAGCTATACATTTCTTCCAAACTGGATCGAACCCTCCTATACCTGCCCACAGTCAGTATAACTATATAGGTTCCATAGGTATATTTGAACAGACTGCAAGGATAGAAATAAAAAAATTAAAAATAAAGAGAAAGGCATCAGGATATTGCTCAAGCAGCTATTTAGATCAAAGTAATGCAGCATAACATGAAAGTTGTCCAGCAGCTTACCCATAATAGCATGAGGTTCAGTGTCTCCCCCAGGAGCAAACAAACCACATTGAAGATGTTCCTAGGAACTATTTATATCTACCCCTGCTCATAGACAGCTGTAGATCGTTACCCCATCGGGCGCTGCCCAACCACACAGACTCATACAGAGAATGGGAGAACCCTCCAATCCGTGCATTCCCAGGGGGAGGACATATGCTAGCCAAACATTAACCCACACACATGAGAAAATATCCCATAAGGGAAAACAGTGTCAGCAATGCTTCAAACATCCCTATGAAGAGCAATAAAGCCTAGGTATATGCAGCCAACAATTGCAGCCCATCACATAAAAATTTGTATAACACATAGATGCATACTAGCATATCTGTCATTGCCTGGAACATCAAAAAACCAAATTGTTAAGGGATGGATAATTAAGAAAAAAAAAAATCCCATATAAATGTGACAAGGCAGTAACCAAAAGAATCCATCTCCAATGGATATAGCAGATACCAATAAAAAGTATGACCCAATCATAACTAAGTATTGTTCCACATACAGTTTTCATTATTGTCCATAATATATACATACACATATATCATGTTACATATTTGTATATTGAATACGTATTAAAATTTTTTTTTATATACAGAGTACATGATATTGGTACAGATCAGAAAACAGACTTATGCAGGCAACTAGAATGGCATGAATGCTAAATAGGAGGGACAAAAAGCAAGGATGTAAGACTTAAATATGTAACATCCACACGACACTGTTGCCTAAAAGGCACACGAGAGCAATGGATTCAACACGCATCATATATACATATAAACGTGCAACAACACCTTATTCGCTTATTATTAGAGAAATGCTTAGAACATCATTTAGTCCCGGAAATTATGTGGCATGTAAGTCATACTCTCATTTAGTTTCTCTTTGTAGGACCCGCTGATCAAAATTGCCTCCTTGTGGGTCCTCATAAATCCTATCGAGGGCGGCAAATTTGAATACATGGGGGTCATACTTATGTTTAAAGGCCACATGGTGGACTGTGGCTGTGTTTAACATGCCTTTCATTCTCTTCCAAAAGGGTCTGATTGTTTTGCCAAAGTAGAAAGCCCCACATTGGCACAGGATTATGTAGATTATCCCCTTGGTCAGGCAGGAGATATGACGACAACTTTTATGGACTCGGCCATCAGGAAGTTTAACTAATGGTCCCTCCATAAGTAAATGGCATGATCCACCTGGGCTGCTGCAAGCCAATGGGGGCAGAGGGAGGCAGGGCCAACTGCCAGAATGAGTGTAATAGGTGGTGAGATGGAGAAGTAGCTGCCTGGCTGTCAATCAGAGTAACATGGGGGGGACGAGAGCGTCAAGTGGCATGTGTGTTTTTTATAATGCTGAAATATATGGTATATATATATATATATATATATATATATATATATATATATATATATATATATCGTAATTATGGGAGTATTTATGTAGAGACCATGCTTGGTGCTTAGATAGTTGAAAAGAGACACGACTAACACGACTAATACAAGCAATGTATTTGCTTGTATTATGACAGTAGATTGTGCATACTGGGCTATATATCTATAGGAACATGGGATACATCCTGCTATAGATCTACACTGTATGGCCTTATAAGATCCTATTACTCATCAGATTATACTCACATAAACACTGGTGTATCTTTATTATAGGAACATATACCACTGGCTAACATATACCGTATTTATCGGCGTATAACACGCACCCCAAGTTTAGGAGGGCATTTTAAGGAAATAAAGTTTTAGGAGGGAAGTTTAGGAAAAAAAAAAACATTTAAGCGTCATTTTCAGCTTGCCCAGCGTCATTTGCAGCTTGCCCAGCGTCATTTGCAGCTTGCCCAGCGTCATTTGCAGCTTCCCAGTGTCATTTGCAGCCTTGCCCACGTTTAAATTTCCCGCCGCCGAGACAGACCGCGCGAGCGCCGCCGAAAAAGACCGAAGCGCCGCTGAAAAAGACCGAGCCTACTCTTCGGCTCCGCTCGCAGTCCCGCCTCCCTGCTGTTTCGGGAGCGAGCGCAGGGAGGCGGGACTGCGAGCGGAGCCGAAGAGTCGGCTCGGTCTTTTTCGACAGCGTTTCTGTCTTTTTCGGCGGCGCTTCTGTCTTTTTCGGCGGCGCTTCGTTCTTTTTCGGCAGCGCTCGCTATTTTTTGGCGCCGCTCGATTTTTTTTTTTTGTCACTTTTTTTTGGGGGATCGGCGTATAACACGCACCCACGACTTTCCCCCGATTTTAAGGGGGGAAAAGTGCGTGTTATACGCCGATAAATACGGTACTTATTTGCCAGGCTTCTGTGTGGGTCAGATCATTTTTTTCTCTTGTTTTCCTCTTCTAAAACCTAGGTGCGTCTTATGGAGCAAACAATACAGTATTTTCAAATCCTCAATGTCACAGAATTAGTTCAACAATAGGGTGCCGCTGGAGGGTTCTGCATATTTTTATACATTTTTGGCAGACAGTATAAGAGTGGTACCCTTTTTACACTTTTTTTGTCTAGGACTTGAATACTACTTTGACAACACGCTCCAGTTGTTTTTATATATACTGTAGCTGCATTAGATCTTTTTTTATATCTCATATGTACTTATATCAAAATGTTTTCCAGTTCTTTTTACATGAGCTTTTCTTCTTCAATAGAACTATTCTGCCCCCCTTGTCTATGGAGCATGTTACCAATCCTATCCTAACTTTCCTTATTGGGCCTATTCCTAATATTTGCCTCATTTAAATCCCTAGTTACCAAATTTCTAAATACAGACAGACTCAGAGATACAGTAAGTTACCTGGAGTGCTGAGCAGAGATCCATTGGCCAGACCTGAGTGTACTACCCCTCCAGCTCTAGGTGATTGAAGACTATTAGCATTACTTGCATTACTTATGAAAGGGTTACTTATAAAATATCTCTTTATATGTCATTTTCTCACAATAGCAGTCTGTATGTGAAAGTGGAGTTACCCATTAGTGATATTTAAGGTGTGGCTTTTAACCACTTGAAGACCAGGCCTATTCTGACATTTGTTGCATACAAGTTAAAATCAGTATTTTTTGCTAGAAAGTTACTTAGAACCCCCAAACATTATACAGTTGTGCTCATAAGTTTACATACCCTGGCAGAATTTATGATTTCTTGGCCATTTTTCAGAGAATATGAATAACACAAAAACATTTTTTTCACTCATGGTTAGTGTTTGGCTGGAGCCATTTATTATCAACTGTATTTACTCTTTTTAAATCATAATCACAACAGGAACTACCCAAAGGACCCTGATCAAAAGTTTACATACCACAGTGATTTTGGCCTGATAACATGCACACAAATTGACACAAAGGGGTTTGATCGGCTATTAAAGGTAACCATCCTCACCTGTCAATAAGGTGATGCCTCACATGTGCGGTTTGAACACTGTTTACATTTGCGGGCATGACTTAGGTATGTGTTCGCTTTGGCATGCAAACACAGAGGGAAGGGGTACTTAACCACTTCCCACCTGGCCAATGTACATATACGGCCGGGTGGGAGCCGTCTACTTCTGAATGGACCTTCCGGAACGTCCTTCAGAAGTAGAGGGATCGCGCGCGTGCCCGCGCAGCGGCGCGATCCCGATGCGACTGTGTCACCCGGACACGGCACATCTCGGATCGACAGGAGGGCTCGGTGATTGGCCCTCCTGATCACATGACGGCCGTGACGAATCACAGCCGTCATGTGATGTAAACAAACAGCCGGTTGCTAGGCAATCGGCCCTCCTCTCCTCACACGGAAGTCGTCGGTGAGGAGAGGAGAGCGGATCGCTGCAGCCGGCTGGTGATCAGTGAGTATTAGCTGTTTTTTTACAGTTTTTATACACTTAACGGAATTTTTTTTACAAAAAACATGTAGCAGAATACATTTTGGCTTAAAATTTATGACAAAAATTTGATTTTATTGTATTTCTTTTAAAAAAGAAAGGAGAAAATATTGTTTTTTTTCAAAATTTCCGCTCTGTTTTCGCTTATATTGCAAAAAATAAAAAACTGAGTCACGAATAAATACCACCAAACTAAAGCTCTATTTGTGCGAACAAAATGATAAAAAATTCATTTGGTTACAGCATTGCATGACCGTGCAATTGTCACTGAAAGTGCGAGAGCACTGAAAGCTGAAAATTGGTCTGGGCAGGAAGGGTGTTTAAGTGCACAGTAAGCAAGTGGTTAAAAAAAAAAATCCTTATATATATTTTTTTTTTACACTGTTAAAACACAGTATTTTTGAATACTTTACAACTGGCGCTGTTGGCTCCCGAGTAAAATTACTTTGTGTTGTCACTTTCAGGATACCATATCCTCTTACCTTGGAGGAGCTGCAGAAAGTGGTCGCTAGTATTACTAATATTAAGGCTCCAGGAGATGGGCTGCCTAGTGAAATATACAAAACTTATGAGGAAACTCTGTTGTCTGAGCTTTTGGCTGCGATAAATGAAGCATTTGAAGTTTGTTCATTACCGCTTTCAATGAATGAAGCCTTAATTGTTGTATTGTTAAAACCCGATAAAAATCCCTTATTGCCAGAATCATATCGCCGATTTCACTGCGGCTGATGTGAAAATTAGCCAGTTGATTGTCTACTCCTATTGGAAAGCTGATCCATCCCGATCAATCTGGTTTTATACATGGTGAGTCCTTGGCTTCCAATATTTGCCGCTTGTTTCTTAACTTGCAAACTCCAGCCATTAATTTGGGCAACAGATGCTGCCAAGGCTTTTGCTAGTATAGAATGGAACTTTCTTTGGCAGGTATTATGAAGATTTGGTAACCCATTTATAAAATGGGTTATATGCATCCCCATATATCCCATATACAGTTTAATGAACCATTTTCTCTTTTTAGAGGTGCCCGGTAGGGGTGTCGGTTGTCCCCCCTTAGATCCCATTAGGGAGCCCCTCCCAATTGCAGCTTCTCAAATAAAGCTGGCTACATCTTTTAAATATTTGGGAGTAGAGGTATGGCAGAATATCCTAATGTGAATACCTTTCCATTACTGCGTAAAATGTGCAATGTAATGTGGAAAAGTAACGAATGATCAGGCAATAAATTTCCAATAAAGGAGGAGGATTAATGCAAAGTAACAATTACAAATAACAGTAAAAATAAACAGCTATAGCTGGCAGCGAGTTCATCACTCGCTCAAAGAAAGAAAGTCAAGCAAGCCACTTATACAATTTCTTGACCAAAAAATTACATGTAGTACAATGTGATTGGTTAGAAAGATCTACATCATTATAACTAAGCATAAATCTGACACTTGTCATACAACCAGACAAACTTATTCAACGTATTCATTTCCAGAATTCCTATATGTTTATTAAAATGATTTATAACTGTTTTTGTCTGTGGTTTTACCCATTAAAATACTTATATAGAGACTGTATGACACCCAGTCATGTTAAATCAAACCCTCCTTATCCGGTTAAGACTTCACCAACTCAAGGATAACAGATTTACGACTTTGGGAAAATTACCTTACAATTGTATAGTGAAAAACAATAAGGCATATAACACATAAGGTGGGGTCCATATGTGTTATATGTCTTATTGTTTTTTGCTATACAATCCTATATGTATGTATTCATATATTGGTTTCACAAAGGTACTATATTATTTACATATATGCATACAAAGCTAACTACTTTATTCAATATTCTCATAATATATACATAAATACACATACTAGTGTTCTCTTATTCAAATGTATTTTAACTGTTTTAATTGGGACACAAGCATACCTTTTTGACCCTGTCAAATTTATTTAATGTACATGGCTTTCCAATATTCCACATAATTACTTTTAAACCACCAGTATAAGAAGTTTTATCACTTATTCTTGACAATGATTGTTTTATTACCTTTAAGGTATGTTATCTTATCAGACTATAGTTCATCTGCTGTCAAAGTATTTCTATTCTAAGTAGTTGACCTAAAATCTTACAATAAACTATTCTATATTATAAATATTATTGTATTAACGCCTATAAATTAATAACTTTTCTTTTATATTGAACTAATAATAATATTGATGATATTTCCACTACTACTACACTAATAATAATTACCGTATTTACTCGAGTATAGGCCGTCCCGAGTATAAGCCGAGGCCCCTAATTCACCACAAAAAATGGGAAAACTGCATTGACCCGTGTATAAGCCGAGGGTACAAAATACAGCAGCTACTGTAAGTGGAAAAGAGGGCCAGCAATGCCCATCTGCAGCTGCCTGTCCCCTGTACAGACCCCCCCGTGTCCCCATTGCAGCCTACCTGTGCCGTTCTGCGGGTCCTGTGCCATCCGTCCTGTGCCCTCTGCCATCGGTCTTCGCTCTGTCCCCGCTCTGTCAGCGTGTACGGCGCCATTGTAAAATTAAAAAGCCGCGCCTCCTCCTCGTCCTCGTCCGTGATAGGAGGAACGCTGTTTTCCCAGCAGACAGTGTGCAGTGTTCCGCCTATCACGGATATTCTCTCATCCTCGTCCATGAGATGAGAATGACAGGACATCCGTGATAAGCGGAACACTGTATTGCTGGGAAAATTAGTGTCCGCCTATCGCGGACGGGCGGGGGGAGGCGGCGTGGCTTTTTAAAACTGCCGTCTGTCTGCATGACAAGCTGTTCATGTAGGCAGACGGCGGTGACTCGAATATAAGCCGAGGGGGGGACTTTCAGCCCTAAAAAATGGGCTGAAAATCTCGGCTTATATTCGAGTATATACGGTATATGAATAATAATTAGATTATCAATAAAACATATGTAAATTAAAATTAATAATTTGAAATACATTGGCTAATATGAAATTCTACTACAAACGTTAGTGCTGTTTGTTATTACCACTGTCAGTAGTGGGGAGGTTCAACTTGATAAAACTGGTGCGGATGCCCCAACTCCTTTTTTATGTTACATAATTGTCCCGTTTGGATACCCCAACACATATTTATACAGATACGTTATTTTACTCATGTGGAAGCATGGGAAGGCCAGGATCCATCTAAGTGCTTTACAACTTCCTAAGGACGTTGGTTGGCGGTCCCCAATGCTAGATTATATTTTTTGCCCTCTCAGATGCAACAGATGGCAGGAAGGGCGGAAATTGACCTTTGTGATCCAATCCAGAAAGTTGTTCTTTCGTCTGTCTAAAGATCCTCTTGTCTCCTTGTTGGAGACAGGTAATTTTTGTAAGCACCATTCCTCATCTATCCGTTCGTTGATACATAAGGTTTGGGAGGCTGTGTGTGTGTGTGTGTCACTATAGGTCATACAGGCTATACACAGTATATGCCAATCTGGAATAATTTTAATCTTCCAGAAGTAAATAAACACACCAAGGGTACTAGTCACCGGGACCAGATGGCTTCCACCCGGTGGTACTTTGGGAACTCGGTCAAGTAATTGCCAGACCATTGTTCCTAATTTTTACTGACAGTCTACTGACTGGAATGGTACTAGCTGATTGGAGAAAAGCCAATGTAGCACTAATATTTAAAAAGGGCGCATAATACATCCCTGGGAATTACAGACCAGTTAGCCTAACATCAATATTGTGCAAGCTCTAGGGGGGTATATACAAGATTTTAGTAATGAGAATGGTATCATTAGCAGTAATCGGCATAGATTCATGAAGAATCATTCTTGCCAAACCAATCGTTTAACCTTCTATGAGGAAGTGAGTTGCCATCTAGATAAAGGAAGGCCCGTAGATGTGGTGTATCTGGATTTTGCCAAAAGCATTTGACACAGTTCCTCATAAACATTTACTGTACAAAATAAGGTCCGTTGGCATGGACCATAGGGTGAGTACATGGATTGAAAACTGGCCACAAGGGCGAGTTCAGAGGGTGGTGATAAATGGGGAGTACTCAGGATGGTCAAGGGTGGGTAATGGGTCCTATTTAATTTGTTCATAAATGGCCTGGAGGATGGGGTGAACAGTTCAATCTCTGTATTTGCGAATGATAATAAGCTAAGCAGGGCAATAACTTCTCCACAGGATGTGGAAACCTTGCAAAAAAATCTGAACAAATTAATGGGGTGGGCAACTACATGGCAAATGAGGTTTAATGTAGAAAAATGTAAAATAATGCATTTGGGTGGCAAAAATATGAATGCAATCTATACACTGGGGGGAGAACCTGTGGGGGAATCTAGGATGGAAAAGGACCTGGGGATCCTAGTAGATGGGCTCAGCAATGCCAAGATGCTGCTAACAAAGAAAACAGAATATTGGCATGCATTAAAAAGGGGATCAACTGCAGAGATAAAATGATAATTCTCCCACCTACAACACTCTGGTCTGGCTGCACCTAGAGTATGCTGTCCAGTTCTGGGCACCAGTCCCCAGGAAGGATGTACTGGAAATGAAGTGAGTACAAGGAAGGGCAACAAAGCTAATAAAGGGTCTGAAGGATGTTGGTTATGAGGAAAGGTTGCGAGCACTGAACTTATTCTCTCTGGAGAAGAGACGCTTGAGAGGGGTAATGATTTCAATTTACAAATACCGTACTGGTGACCCCACAATAGGGATAAAACTTTTTTGCGGAAGGGAGTTTAGCAAGTCACGTGGCCACTCATTAAAATTAAAAGGTTCTTTACGGTAAGGGCGACAAGGATGTGGAATTCCCTTCCACAGGTGGTGGTATTAGCGGGGAGCATCGATAGGTTCGACTTGATGGACTTTTGTCTTTTTTTTTTTCAACCTTACCTACTATATATCTATGTAACGCAGGTTTTGAGTGTTGGAAACAATTTGGTCTTGTATATATTCATCAACTGCATAATGGAGGTGCAATGCTATATTTTGACCTTTTTTGTAGAGCAGTATCACTTGTCGCATAGAGTATTTTTCTAGTACTTACAGCTTTTCCATGCATTACAGCCTCAGACTTGTTTAGATCCCATATATTTTAACTTTTCAAACATTCTCTCTATGGTGGTGACATTGTCTGAATTTAAAAAGGGTCTAATTGGTGATTTATATGAAGTTTTAGTGGGGGTAGTTAGCTCTAAAACTTTGATCAAATGCAGACAGACATGGAGTCAAGATATAGGCGATTTAGACGAGGATCATTGGATAGCGGCTTTAAAGCTCCTTCCAGAAGTTTCACTTTCCTCCTCACAAAAACTGGCACAGCGTTATATACTGCTTAGAGTCTAAGGCCCCTTTCACACTGGGGCGGTTTGCAAGCGCTATTGCGTTAAGAATAGCGCCTGCAAACCGACCCGAAACAGCTGTTGCTGTTCCTTCAGTGTGAAAGCCCGAGGGCTTTCACACTGAAGCGGTGCGCTTGCAGGACGCTCAAAAATGTCCTGCAAGCCGCATCTTTGGCTCGCTATAGGAGCGGTATATTTACCGCTCCTATAGCGCCCGGTCCCATTGAAAACAATGGGGGAGCGCGCCGAACCCGCCCGCAAAACGCCGCAATAGCGGCGGTTTGCGGGCGGTATTGACCCTTTTTCGGCCGCTCGCGGGGGGTAAAAACACCCCGCGAGCAGCCGCAATGCGCCGCTAAAACGCCGGTAAAGCGGCGCTAAATATAGCGCCGCTTTACCGCCAGCGCCCCCACCGCTCCAGTGTGAAAGTAGCCTAATATACCACTCAAAAATGGTTCTTTTGGGGTCATCAACCTTCACCTAATTGCCCTCATTGTAATATGCATATGGGCACATTAATTCACATGTTAAATCATTAAGGTATAAAGATATATTAAAAATGTTATCCAAACTTTGTTCAATTCAATTGACTCCTGATCCTAAACTTGCCCTGTTGGGTATTGTAAAGGAAGATCGGCCAGTATTCTCTCAGAAAATGTTATTTACCCGTTTGTTATTTCTTGCTCGTAAGTAATAGCAACATTGGCCATCTTCGAACCCACCAACTTGTGTTCAGTGGTGCACGGCGGTAAATGCTGTGCTGGATAGAGAGTGACTCATTTATAAGCACAAGGGTTGCATGCATACATTTAATAAGATCTGGTCTTTTTTTGGTTACCCTCCCCATAGTATCCACTAGTGTGGATGATCGCTTTCTGTTGATAGTGGTGTTGCACTATGATGGAACTATGGTGCGGAATTTAATTGACTCACTGATTGTTTTGTAAAGCTAAACATTTCCCAGTGATGACTGCTATATACCCTAACAAATTATTGTTAAATGTATTTATTTAAATTCAATAAAAAAGTATTTGAAAAAAGAGCTAACAAGTAAACATGACGCTTCATGGTTCATTGGTAATGTAGACATATACCACTGTACAGTACATAATGTATGTAAGAAGAGGAGAAATCGAAGAAAAAAATGAGAAAGGAATAGAAAGAATTAAATAGTAAAGAAGACCCTCATCTCTCCTTGCCCTGGTCTGCCTGGAATTGCCTATAGTCCGGGAAGAAAACAAAATACCATTTAAGGCGGGTTATCCTGAAGGTGCCATGTCTCCCACACTTTATTATGCTGATCTAGGGCATTGTTTAGCCTAGCCATTCTATGCGCTCCACATCTTTAATCCTAGCATAAAGTACTGCCTGGGAAAGAGGGAAACTCTGTTTATAATAAAGTGCAATTAAACATCTTGCCACCGTGAGAATGTGCCAATTTCTGTTTGGTTTCACAAATTGGCTCATTTTGTAGGTGTTTCTACTGTCCTGGTGCTCCAGGGCTCCCAAAATGTGTTAGCTAGTCAGATGCATAATTTATGCTCCTTGAAAGCCCAAAGGTGCTTCTTGGATTTTGGGCCCTACTATGCAACTACAGTGCCTTGAAAAGGTATTCCTGTTACAACCAAAAATTAAAATGTATTTTATTGTGATTTTATGTAATAGACCAATACAAAGTGGCACATAATTGTGAAGTAAAAGGAAAATGGTAAATGTTTTTCTCTTTTTTTTTTTTTTTTACAAATAAATATCTGAAAAGTGTGGCTTGCATTTGTGTTCAGCCCCCCCCCCCCCCCCCCCGAGTCAATACTTGGTAGAACCACCCTTTGCTGCAATTACAGCTGCAAGTCTTTTTTGGGTATGTCTCTACCAGCTTTGCACGTCTAGAGAGTGATATTCTTGCCCATTCTCCTTTGCAAAATAGCTCAAGCTCTGTCAGATTGGATGGAGAGTGCCTGTGAACAGCATTTTTTAAGTCTTGCCACAGATTATTGGTTTTAGGTCTGGACTTTGGGCCATTCTAACACATAAATATGCTTTGATATAAACTGTTCAATTGTAGCTCTGGCTGTATGTTTATGGTTGTTGTCCTGCTGGAAGGTGAACCTCCGCCGCAGACTCAAACAGGTTTTCTTTTAAGAATGCCCTGTATTTGGCTCCATCCATCTTCCCATCAACTCTGACCAGGTTCCCTGTCCTATCACTAGGGAGTGACTCCACAATGCAAGCACATGCATTCTGGTGGATAGGTGGACTGAAGGGAGCCCACCCCTTCTTAAAGGTACAGGGGCACACTGAACACCCAGCAAATCGCACAATGACTGCAAAGGTGTCAGTGCGTTGCCTGACCAATATAACAGTAATGCAAAAAAAAGGTGTCCACTGCCCCCACCTATAACTGGCCATTGCAGCATTGGAAGGCAACATATGATATTAATAAGGCTGTGGATAAATCCAAGGAAAGATCCACGCTTACCAACTAGCTCGCTGACTCTGCTGAAGAAAAGCATCCCCACAACATGATGCTGCCACCACCATGTTGCACAGTGGGAATGGTGTGTTCAGGGTGATGCACAGTGTTAGTTTTCCACCACACATAGCGTTTTGCTTTTAGGCCAAAAAGTTAAATTTTGGTCTCATCTGACCAGAGCACCATCCTTCACATGTTTGTTGTGTCCCCCACATAGCTTCTCGCAAACTGTAAACGGGACTTCTTATGGCTTTCTTTCAACAATGGCTTTCTTCTTGCCACTCTTCCATAAAGGCCAGATTTGTGAAGTGTATGACAAATAGTTGTCCTGTGGACAGATTCTCCTACCTGACCTGTGAATCTCTGCAGCTCCTCTGTTACCATGGGCCTCTTGGCTGCTTCTCTGATTAATGCTCTCCCTGCCTGGCCTGTCAGTTTAGGTGGACGGCCATGTCTTTGCAGTTGTGCCATACTCTTTCCATTTTCGGATGATGGATTGAACAGTGCTTCATGAGATGTTCAAAGCTTGGGATATTTTTTTATACCTAACCCTGCTTTAAACTTCACAACTTTATCCCTGACCTGTCTGGTGTGTTCTTTGGCCTTCTTGATGCTGTTTATTGAATAAGGTTCTCTAACAAACCTCTGAGGGCTTCACAGAACAGCTGTATTTATACTGAGATTGAATTACACACAGGTGGACTCTATTTACTAATTGGGTGTCTTCTAAAGGCAATTTGTTTCCACTAGATTTTAGTTGGGGGGTATCGGAGTAAAGGGTGCTGAATACAAATGCTCACCACATTTTTCAGATATTTAAAAAAAAAAAAAAATTGCAAACCAAATGATCATTTTTCCTTCCAGTTTAGTTATGTGCCACTTTGTATGTGCCACTTTATTTTGGTCTATCACACACAATCCCAATAAAATACATTTACATTTTTTTTAATTGTAGCATGACAAAATGTGGAACATTTCAAGGAGTATGAATACTTTTACAAAGAACTGTATATACCATAGTTTGTAGACGCTCTAATTTTCACACATACTTAGGCCCCTTTCACACTTGTGCGACTTGTCCTGCGACTTGGGACAGCAAAGTTGCATGACAAGTTGTACCCCATGATTTCCAATGAGTATCATTCATATCTGTGCGACTTCAAGGTAATCTCTGCACTACTTTGGTCCGACTATGATGCAATTTGAGTTCCATAGACCTCAAGATCACACAGGCATTGCAAGTTGCATAAAAATTGCCGCAAAATCACTTAATGGCTTTCAGGTCGCACAAGTGTGAAAGGGGCCTAAATAATATACACTGATTTGTTTTTGTTGTTTTGTTTTTGTTTTTTACCAAAGAAATGTATCAGAATATGTTTTGGCCTAAATTTATGAAGAAAGATGATTTATTTGCAAAATTTTATAACAGAAGACCATTGTTTTTTTCAACATTTTTAGTATGTGTTTGCTTATATATCAAAAAACTCATGGAATTGTAGGTCGTACATTTATTATAAATACTCACATTACAACAGAATGGTGTTTAAATGGCCGCGGCACCTTTATTGGTATTAAAACGAATGACTTTATTCAAATAATCAATGAAATATAAATACATTTTATTTCAACTTAAAACCAATTCTAACTCGCTCAGTCATAGGACTCGAGCTATAAATACATCAGTTCATAAAAACAAGTCCCCACCAGCCGGGTTTTTCAAACAAAACCAGGCTACCCCATCACCGCGGCCTGTTCAATGCAATTTTGAAGGCCTAAGTTAACCACCTGAGATCCAGGCCAATTCTGACATTTTTCTCCTACATGTAAAATTCCAATTTTTTTTGCTAGAAAATTACATAGAACCCCCAAACATTATATATGTTTTTTTAGCAAAGACCCTAAAGAATACAATTGCGGTCGTTGCAACTTTTTATCTCGCACGGTATTTGCGCAGCAATTTTTCGAACGCGTTTTTTTCAGAAAAAAAACAGTTTCCTGCTTAAAAAAAAAACAAAACAGTAAAGTTAGCCCAATTTTTGCATAATGTGAAAGATGAAGATACGCCGAGTAAATAGATACCCAACATGTCACGCTTCAAAATTGCATGCGCTTGTGGAATGGCGCCAAACTTTGGTATTTAAAAATCCCAATAGTCGACGCTTTAACATTTTTTACTGGTTACATATTTTGAGTTACAGAGGAGGTCTAGGGCTAAAATTATTGCTCGCGCTCTAACGTTCGCGGCGATACCTCACGTGTGAACACCGTTTTCATATGTGGGCGGGACTTACGTATGCGTTCGCTTCTGCGTACGAGCTCGCGGGGACAGGGCGCTTTAATTTTTTTTTTTTTTCTTTTTATTGTTCATTTTACTTTATTTTTTTAGTTCAACAACTTAAAAAAAAAAATATATATATATTTGATTACTTTTATTCCTATTACAAGGAATGTAAACATCCCTTGTAATAGGAATATGGCACGATCGGACCTATTTACAGTGAGATATGGGGTCAATAAGACCCCACATCTCACCTCTAGGCTGGGAAGCCTAAAAAAAAAATAAAAACGATCACCGCTTCCCAGCCGCGGTGCCGCCGTTTTTTGAATGCAGAGGCCGGGCGTGACGTCATAACATCGCGCCCGGCCTCCGAACGATCATAGAGACTCCGGCGACCATCTGGTCCGCCGGAAATCTCTATGATCATCATCCGGGGGCCGGCGGATCCCGAGTCCGACTCACCGACGGAAACGGTTAGTCGGTAGAAGCACCGGAGGGCGGCAGGAGGGGGGGGCGTCCCCTCCCGCCGCCCGTAAGAACGATCAAGCGGTGGAACAGCCGCTATGATCGTTCTTATGGTGCAGGGAATCGCCGGCTGAAACCGGCAATATCTGAATGATGTCTGTAGCTACAGGCATCATTCAGATATACCCCTGAGAACAAAAAGACGTCATATGACGTATATTGGGTCTCAGGTGGTTAAAGATGTCCAGACTAACATCTGAAAGATGCACACCATCCTGCCTATAAAAACCGGGAAAACCCCCTTCCAGATCGACGTGACTGAAAGAGATCCCCCCTCAATCAATGGTAAGAATTTTTCAATTGAATGATTAATTCTCTGTTTTATTTTTTTCCAACGGTCTACTTTCTCTAGAATATAGCTAAGAAAGGCGAGAAACCATTTACGAAAATACAATAAACGTATTTGGAAACATTAATTTTAAACAATGTAAATCTTGCTTCATTCGAAACATCAAATCTAAAGTTTTTTTTATTTTACCCACGTCGTTACCTTCAACATGCAAAATTAATATCTGGATAAGGCCAAGAATTAAATAAATCCGAAAGATGAAGAAAAAAAATTGTCCATTGTAGACCACAAATGCCCTTTCAAAGAATATGAAACTTATCAGGAGGTAATTATAGGTTTGAACCGTAGCAACGCTGTGAAGCTCTTATGAGCCCAGTAAATAAATGAATGGCCAACTATTCATATACAAGATTTTGCACCTATAAATTAAAGAGATAAGTTGGGTAGGATGTAAATATGAAACCTACCTACCTCATAATAACCTTGTCACTCAAACCCAATCTAGCAGCTTCTGTGGCGGCTCCAATTCTGAAAGAATGAGTAGAAAATTTAGGGAAAGACCTAAATGAGAAAAACATCGTTTTAAGACTGCTGAAAACTGAAACTTTGTCATAGGAGAGGAATCCATGTGAACAAAAAAATGTTGACGTGAAACCGGTCTGACCGAAAGGTATTTTTTGAGAATTAATAAAGGACAGACTATGGAGTCGCCATAAGCGAATAGACTGAGTCATTGACCTTTTCCTGGTCTATCCATTTTTGAGCTTCTGACAAAAGCAAGAATCTTATCGTCTGAGATGGACACTTCTGATAATAACAGACCTTCCAAACTGCGTTTGTTATTTGGTAACATCTCAGAAATGATGAAATGAAAATGAAAATCCACATTAAAACGAATGCAGCATGAAATAATAAGGCCTCGTATCCTGAGATGCAAACAAAAGGAGTTGCCAAACACAGCTTGAGTAATAAGTCCAACGTAATCAGCCTGCGCATATCTAGTGCTAATCTTACCTTCTTTAAACCTTTTAATGCTTGTTTAACAGAAAAGAAACTGTTACATGCCGGGAAATTATTCAGTTTCAAGAAAAAGACTAATTAAAAAGACTAATTAAAAGAAAATTCCAACTGTATTTTATGAACAAAGAAATGCCAAAATTAAACTCGTTATTAAAATTCAGCCACCTTCCCCATGCAACTGAATAATCAGTCCATGTTTTTGGAGCGATCAAATTTTTAATAACCAATATTACTGGATTTAAATTGGATCCCAAAGATGACTCGGGCAACAGTACCCAACCAGATCTGCCTAGGGCAACAACTGTCTGAAGCGAGCCATCTGGAATCGAGATAAGGCATCAGCGATGACATTAAGATTACCTGATAAATGTTTTGCCTTAATCCAAATGTTTAATTTCAAGCATAGTAGAACTAAATAGCGTAGCAGTTTTATGACAAGGATTTCGAAGAAAGGCAGTTTAAAGCAAATAAAACACCTCTATTATCTGTATTGATAATGATTCTTTTGTTAGCAAGTTGATTACCCCAGATTTCCAAAGCAACTACAACTAGAAATTAATTCCAGCAAAACTATTTTTTTGTAATCTTGTTGGAAATCCAAAGGGTGGGCCATGAGCCCACACACCAATGAGAACGGAAAATGGCAGCAAAACCTTGAGAACCAGCAGCATCTGTAAATAATTCTAAATCTGCTGAAAAAACAAAGTCCTCCTGGAAAAAAGATCTGCCATTATAATACTGCAGAAATTGAGACCATACCAGCAGATCGTCTTTAAGGTCGCAAGTCAACCTAATGTGGGAAAAGGGGGATTTTAGACCCGACATTGCCAAAGACAAACTTCTAGAAAATATTCTGCCCATAGGCATAATGCGTGTAGCAAAGGCCAGAAGACCCAAAAAAGATTGAAGCTCTTTTAATAGAATTTTTTTTCTACGTAGGAAGAAAGAAATAAGTGATTGAAGCCTGTAAATTTTTAAAGCAGAAAGTTCAAATTGGAATAAAAGTGTGTAGATTTTAATGACCAAAAATTCAATGATTGGAGATGAATAGGTTGTTTTTTTCAATTGCTAGTGGAATGCCAAAATATTCTGTTAAAAGGAAAAATAAATGGAGGATTAACTCACAAAATTATAGAATTTGGCAGACCGATAATCTAGATAATGAATTATCCCAGTATGACCATGACCAGATTCAAAACTTAGAACCCACTGAAGAAATGAGGCAAAAACTTTCAAATAATAACATGAGAATGAACAACCCATTGGGAGGCATTTATCGTAGAAAAAATACCCTTCAAAACAAAAACCAAGGGAATTGTACGACTCTGGAGCAATGGGCAACAATCTAAAGGCTGATTGAATGTCGGCTTTTGCTAATAAAGCACCCCGACCAAACTTTTTAATAACGTGAATAGCATCATCAAATGTTGCATACTTAACTGAAGCAGATAAAGGGTCAATTTCATCATTTGGAGATTGACCTGCGGGAAATGAGAGGTGATGTATAAGCCAGTAAGAATTAGGCTCCTTTTTAGGTACTAAACCCAATGGGGAAACTCAAAAATTAATAAACTTTTTGGGGGAGTCAAAGGGGCCAGCTATCCTATTGGCTGAAATGTATTTTATTAATTTGTCCTTTACTATTTCAGTATGTAGAGAAACGGATTTTAAATTATTTGCTAACTGACAGCCTGGGCCAGCAAAAATAGGGAGTTTAAAACCTGTAGAAAACCTTCAATTAGTAATTGTGCTTTCCCCTTGTCGTGGTATAACATTAGCCATGGATACATTGCAATAAGCCTCACAGAGGTGCAGGCTTTTTGCATTATCCCTGTTAACTTGATTTCTAGCTGGTCTCTTAAAACATCTGGAGACTGGGTGGCTCCCAAAACAAAAAGAACATTCATAGCGGTAACGACATGAATTTAACCATTTGCATTGATTTTCATTAAATGCGTAACAAGTTCCTGTTTTATTTACTGATGATGACGCATTTCAATTAAAGTTAGACTGGGGCTGACATCTTGTATATACCGGCTTCTGAGGAATAATTAGATTTAGCCATAGCCCCACAACTTTGTTACCCCAAAGTCCTGCAAGCAGTATCTTTGCAGCACTGTAGGAGCGGCGTAGCTCCTAAAGCTCCCCTGCCCATTGAAATCAATGCTGCAGCTGCGCTTTGCGGGCGGTTTTAATGCTTTACCGCCGACGCACCCAATGCCCCAGTGTGAAGGCAGCCTTAAAGAAAATTTCACCAAAATAGATTTCCAGCTTCTGCAACCCTTAAAAATCTGGAGACTTTTCTTGGAGAATAATTTTCCTATGCATTTCGGATCTAAGGCCCTATATGACCCGCATTCTGCGTGGTCAAAAATTGTACACCATCCACTGTATCAGTGGAGCAATTTTAAAATCGCACCATTAGGGTTTTTACCACTGTTTTATTAAAATTACATTTTCAGATGTGTGCGTGTGTCATTTACTTAAATGGAAGGATATTCTGAGTGAATATACACCATTTCTGAAATTAGTTTGCATTTATTTTCATAGATTTTGCATCGGAACGATTCTATTAATGCCAAGCTTTCATCCTTCATTCTGATCAATTATATTTTATGTTGTGATTTGATAGTGCAGCTAATTGTGTTTGTGTGCCCGATTTTCTTTTTAATATGTACAATGGCTTTAATCTACCAGTTGCTTGTTTTGTATTCATACAGTTAGTTGAAGGGTGTCTGAACGTGTTCTTTTCATTTTTTTCATCTTTTGGGCAGCCAGACTTTTTTTTTTATTTTACATGCCTGTTTGTGTGTCTTTAACATTTAGGGTGGAGTTGGGAGGAAATAAGAGTAGATCTGAAGTTTCATTAAATTTGCTTATGCCCTATTTCAGGCTTTTTGAGTGGGCCATCTGTCTAAACATCCCCCCCCCCCTCATCTCCTGACCATTTCCTTGACTTATTCATGAACCATGGGAGGGCTGCTTTGTAGTCTCCATGTAGCTTGCTTCAGTCTATCCCAACTGAATACATCTATGTGCTTGCATAACATATATTCCACAGTGCTAGAAATTCTCTGAACTAAGTTCAGATGAATGGCCCTTACTCAAGGTTTTCCTTTTTTTTTTTTTTCCCCCTGTCCTTATTCTTACAAAGATTTCTATGTGAAACTGACCTCACTTGCCACTGAACCCTGTACATTATTCTTGATCATTTTACATGCCACCTGCTGCTAGTGATGTGATGATAAATTTCTTAATGACTGGTTCATTCTTGGCCATTGTTTTAAGGCAATAGTTTGCTTGCATGACTACATTTTTAATTGCCTTACTTTTATAGAATTCATCATTTGTCTTTTTTGTTTTAGTAATGCATATGTAAATAAATTCCAGCAAACTAAAACAGAAATTTGTATGTATTAAAACACGGCAATCATTTTCACCCTATGGGGTTTACATTTTTCACCACGGTATTAATGTTACAGGCTACTAAAATTATTCTGTAGTTTTATTTTGTCTTTTTTTATTGAAATGTTTGCATACATTAGGCCAGCTGGAACTACTGTATCAGTAAAAAGCAGAAACACAAAAGCTGTGTGTTTGTGTCTGTTGCTTAATGAGGCAGGCAAAGAGCAGTAACCCCCTAGAAGCCAAAGAGATTTTTGCTTTCCTTTTTGAATTGTCAGGTTTTAATTAACTCACTCAATGCGGACCTAGCATCAGATATTTTTTTTTTTTCATGCCTGCTAAGCAATGTGTAGAAGTAGTACTTAAACATACTACATCTAGTAATGCGTACTTTTCTCCCCATAAAGCGTCAACCATCTTTGTTCAGGCATCGTCCAAGGTCAAGATCTACTTTCTGGATTGAAATTGTTCCCATAGGTGGTAAATCCTGATGCATGCACATAGCTCTGGGCCAATTGTAAACATTTTGTCAACTCACTGATGCTACATCTAACCTTGTGACTAGCCATAAAGTAACTGTCTACACTCAGTGTGATCACTGGATGGGGTAAAACAAAGGAAACTCTTCCAGGATAGATTGCAAAAGACCAATGACATCATTCTACTTGACTGCTTCCATCGGCCTAGGTGCAGCATTGAACTTAAAGAGAAACCGCCCAAAAATGGCAGGCAGAGGGTAAACTAGTCACCAATATTGCCTGTGGTCTCACTCATTGTCTTAGCTCTCACACTGCAGATATACAGCTATTAGGGTTTTGCACAGGAGTAACTAGGTACTCTCACATAAGACCTGCACTGCTACTTTTCAGGAGGTCGTGTTTTTTCAGGGTATTGGTTGGGCACAATCGGATTTAGTAAATGCTCCCTATAACAATGCAAATCTTCACTTTTAAGGTCAATACATTTTTATTTGGATTTCAAAAACATATGAACATACAGAAACATGTAGTTACTGTACTCATAGAGTATGCATTAACGTTAAACATACGTTTATCAAATGAAAACAATAAATCAAAGATAAACAAAAAAGTTAAGGAAAAACAAAAGCTATCATCAAGCATAAGAGATGCAACTTGTATTTCAAGGTTGTCTGGATTTATCATACCACTGCGATCAGACCTTTCGGTTATCACAAGCTCGATTGTAAGACCCATTAGACAAAGCGAGTGCACTGTTATCACCTCAGATAGAGAAGGAGAAAGTGGGGCTTTCCAATGCCTCAGTATTACCAATCTCAAAGCTAGGAGAGTGTTAGTTATCACCACTCTTGTATAATGGGGAAGAGTAGCTATGCCTAAGTTCAGTAGCGCTAGACTAGAGGATAGCTGTATGGGAATAACTATGATTTCTGAGATAGTGCTAAAGACGGTTATCCAGAATTTTGCTATTTTTTTTACAGGCCCAGAGTGCTGTAAAGCGTACCCACTTGTCCGCTCTCCCTCCAACAAAGGTTGAATGTATGTGGTTGAAATTTGGATAGTTCTTATGGAGTCAAATACCAGCGCAACATGATTTTGTCCATTAGCTCTCATAAGTTGGCTCTTCTAGTGGACTTGGCTTGTTCCCACTGTAAGGAGTTGAAGGTTTGGCCCGATTCTCTTTCCCAAGCAAGGAAGGGTTTAGATTTACAGAAAAAAATGTTTTCCTGTATAATCCCATAGGTAAGGGAAGCATTTATGGAAGCTGAGATAGGTGACAATTTTTTATTGAACCTGGGGTTTAAGATGTTGAGCTAAGGGGAAGCTTGTTAAATGTTTACCTGGAATAAGATCAGATTCTATCTCAGACCACAAATGGGAAAGTGGTTTATCAAACCAGCTCTTTAGTTGTGTTATAATAGTTGCTAGATAATAATCTCTCAGATCAACATGTCCTATGCCCCCAGCCTATCTGTGCTTTAGAATTTTGCTAAAGTCTGGGACCACTATCGGTAATGTCCTGAAATTAAGTCATTGAGCCAGGGCCATCATTTTAAAGGCCTGACCAGGAGAGCTCCAAGTTGTATTCCTGCGATTTTATGTTACATACTTATTGTAGAAGGGGAGCATAGTTCGCATTAACAATGATTTGGTTGAGCTAGTAAGGCTGGTACCCAGATAAGAAATGCCCTTTTCCTTCCACACAAGAAGAAAAGTTTTGCTGCAGCTTGTTTCAAGGGGGGTTCTATACCCAGATTTAATATGTAGGATTTAGTTGTGTTGACCTTTATAGTATGAAACAAATGTGGAATAAATGCAGAGCATCCTGGACTGCACCCAAGGAGTTTGCCACATTTGTTAGCATTAAGCCTCATACACATGATAGGACTTTGTACAAACTTTCCCGTGGATTTTTGTACAAAGGGCGTGAGCCTTGAACTTGTATTGCATGCACACAGCAGGACTTTTTCAGCCAAATTTCACCAAATCACGTGTTTTTTCTGCTCTTTGCCGCCACCTTTGGTCAACTTCTGTATTGTTGTCTGATCTTTTGCATTGGTTCTGAGCATGGGTGTTTGTACTTTGTACAAAAGTCCTATGGTTTTCTGTACACACGATCGGACTTTGCTCCATCAGACTTTTGTTGGCAGAAAGTTGGTCTGTTCGCACAGCCAACAAAAGTCAGATGAAAACTGAAAAAGTTGGTCCGATGGAGCGTACACACGGTCGGATGTTGGTCCAAAATAGCTAATTTGCATGTTTGTTGTCAAAAAGTCTGATCGTGTGTATGGGCCTTTAGTATGATGTCATAAGCAAATAGGCTGATAGAGTGGACACGACGTCCAATTTTAAAACCAGTGATGGCTGGGTGCGAACGAATGTAGGAGGCTAGGGGTGCCATTAAGAGATTAAAGATTAATGGGGACAAGGGGCAGCCCTGCCTAGTCCCATTTGTAATAAAGAAGGGTTGGGATAACATGCCTGCTAAAAGCACTTGGGCTGAGGAACAGGTATACAGTAAAGAGCCATGATAGAGGAGAGTATGTACCCGAGGAAACAACATTTTTTTCAGAACCTAAGTCCAGTGAATGCGATCAAACGCCTTCTCTGCGTCGAGTGCCAGAAGGGGCAATTTGGATATCTTAGCATAATGGATAACCTTGATAACCCTTCTGGTGCCGTCTGAAGTCTGTTTGCCTTTGGTGAAGCCGGATTGATCCTGGTGTATCAAGGTAGGTAATATATCCACAAGTCTAAATGCTATACGTTTTGCATATAATTTTAGATCATTATTCAGCAATGAAATGGGCCTAAAGTTTTGCAGGGCGTCTGTTTTTTCCCTGGTTTTGCGATCTCCTGTGGGTTCAGCACCTTTTGCTTGGTAAGAGGGTGATATAAAAAAGGTCTTTTTAGCTTTGTTTCTGTAGCCTAGTAGGCATCCAGCCAGCATTTTGTTTGCCTTATTACCACTGGCATCGTAAGTCATTTTCAGACGTCTAGAATTTATTTCAAAGTTCTCCAATGGAGAGTACAGAGGTCTCTCCGTAGATTTAGAAAGTTTGGTGCTTCGGCCCAGGTCAGGATTGGATTTATTCGTTACTTCATGTTATTTCTGATAAGAAATGGTCTATTTGCTGCTGCCTTTTCCTCTTAGCCCTAGCTCCTAATTGAATACATAGTCCCCGCATAAAAGACTTATGGGCGTTCCACAGTACAGATGGGTCAGTTACAGATCCTTTATTAAACTGAAAGAATTCCAGAAGATTAATTTACAATGTGGACTTGGATTCTTAAGTATACAATAGAGAGTGATTAGTTCTCCATAGAAATTTGGATTGTGAAGCATAAGAGTCTGCAATCTTGAGAGTTATAGAGGCATGGTCCAACCAAGATTTGTTGTTTATAGAGGAGTCCTGGATCTTTTGCAAAAGCCATTTGTCACATAAGAACAAGTCAATACTTGAAAAGGTTGTATGGGCTGCAGAAAAGCTAAAATCTCTTTTGGTCGTGTGGAGACCCCACCATATATCATAGAGGTCATATTGGCGGAGGAGGGATTGTGACAAAGGTGTTTTTGTGGAGTTTGGGGAAGCATTAAAATCCCCACACACTAGTACGGCTCCTTGTTTGATCTTTTCTACTTTCTGTAGTAATCTGTTTAGGAAATGAGTCTGATGCTTGTTGGGTGCATAAAGATTTACTAGTGTGTATCTTGTCAAGTTTTAAGTCGCAGATCAGTAATACAAATCTGCCTCCTGGGTCAATGATTTGTTCAACCAACTGAAAGGTAACAGTTTCCCGAATCGCAATCAATACTCCCCTCTTTTTGCCAGAATGGAGGCAAAGAAAATATGGGGTTATGAAGCGGAGGAGCTAATTGGTGGAAATTCGTCTCCTGTACGCACAGTATGTGAGAGGGATATTTAAGAGCCTCGGCCCACAGGAATGAGCATTTAGCTGGGTTATTTAGCCCTTTGGCATTTATCGAGAGTAGATTAATTGACATATTGAAATTGCTTATATATGCTGACATCAAATGCCAGGGTATTGCCACATATTTAGTGTGGTTTAGCTGGGTGGTAGCGTACGTAGAGTATCTTCCAGAAGTGATGTCTATCATTGTGGGACGTAGTGGACGTAGGCTTGGTGTACAGATGTGGAATGTGGTGGTCGGCTCAAACAGGAAAAAAAAAAACAGAAAAGCACATAAACTGAAAAAGAAAAACAGCAGTCATAGAACTAAAAGGTGGATTTTGATCCGTGTGCAGTAAAACACTGCAAAGGGCAATTGGGGTAAAAATCCACTAGCAGGAAGGTTTCCTTAACCATTTCAGCCCCGGAAGGAATTGCCCCTTTCCTGACTGGGCCATTTTTTGCGATACGCCACTGCAACGATTTAACTGACAATTGCGCGGTCGCACACACAGATCCCAGTTCTCGCTCTGTCCTTAGCGATCGTGGGTGCCTGGTGGTCATCGTGCCCGCCAGGAACGCGCATCCGCTCCAGGGGCACGCGGCGCGCGCCTGCTATGACGTCTTAAAGGAGCAGTGTACAGCTACACCGATTTGCGCAGCCGTGCCAATCTACCTCAGTATAACTGCGGTGGCTCGTCGGCTAGTGGTTAAAGCAGACTAAAAGGATAAAGTTGAACTAAGGCTGTGCAGCAGATTGAATGCTCAGGTGGTAGGTGATGAGGTTGAAGGCACTTGTTGCCATTCTGAAGTTAGTTGGGCTGGTGTGCGATTTCCCCTGTCAAATGATGTAGGGTTGTCCTGAATTCACCAGGACCTCAGGAGTTGCATCCCTTTTTCTAGAGTATGAATGACATGAGTGTCCCCATTTCTGAAGACAAGAAGTTTGGTCCCCCATTTATAAGTTATCTTATGGTCTATCAGGGATTTGGTGGTTGTGTTCAGCTTCTTCTAAAGTTGCATGGTAAATCGTGATAGATCTGCAAAGAATTGCAGATGCTCATACAAAGATGGGGATGTGCCCAAGTTGCAGGAGGTGGTTAGAAGCTTCTCTTTCACATGATAAAAATGAATGTGCATGAGCACATCTCTGGGTACATGCTCCGGTATAAAGGATGGTTTGGAGATGTGACATATCCTATCTGCCTTTTTTGAGCTTAAAAAGAACGCTAGTGTGCATGGAGCCTTAATGTGAAACTAGAAACTAGAGTAGTTTGGGAGCATGTTTTCTTTTTATAGTGCTCTAAAAATCCATTATGCACCTCAATTTGGGCCACCAGGTTCAATAGCAAAGGTCATAAAGTGCCTTGAAAAAGTATTCATACCCCTTGACATTTTCCATGTTTTGTCATGCTACAACTGTAAACGCATACAAATCCAAAAATTGTAGCGCTAGTACATGCACAATAAGTGAATGTATATTACAACATTCTGAAACAAACATTAATGATGTGAACCAAAAATGTGAATGGTATTACTGGAAGTGACCCCAGTGGAGACAAAAAATATAAAGTTCATATATGTGATAACATCAACGGATAAGTCCCTCAAATCAGCTCAAGGTGAAGGAACAAGATAAAACAAGCTTGACTGATGTCGCTGTGAGGCGTATGAACTCTTACCGGAAGTGTTGGATGTGGGTACCGTACGGCATCCACATCAGACAGGCTTAGAGATGGAGGGTCTTGCATCTAGGGGTCAGGGGGAGACCACCGCGGACTGGAACCCAAGCAGCTTCCAAGGCAGGACACTGGATCTGTCAGCAATAGCAAGGCATACTCGGCATACGGGCATCCGATGGTCACGGGGATGATCCCAAGGACCGAGGAAATGGGATAAAAAATGGAGACAACTCAGATGGTGCAGGTCAAACGGATATGGATTTATTCACATATTCATGTGACAAATATAAAAAATTGATAAAATCTCGAGAAAATATATAGAAATGGGTCAGCAATATGAGGGGTGTGAGACAGCAGGCCCGACGCGTTTTGACTCTATCGGTCTTCCACAGGGGCATATCTCTAACCCCCCCATACTGCCACAAACAATTTATAGACATGGAACTGACAAACATCCCGCCCCCTTGGTCAGACACAGGAAGTTGACGCCTCCCGCCCGGACCAAATGAAATGGGGGGGGAGGGTTAAATAATATCCATACATTCGAATACATGCTTCACGGGAATCTAAAAACACTGAATAACAGAGTAGCGATCCTAGTATATCCTGAATGTGAGATGGATCTCGCGGCCAATACATTAATGCTACCATGATTGAATGAGTACATAATGAAACGGATACCCCCGCTGATAAGCCTGTCTAGTGCTCAGGCTGTATGGGCCAATCCGAGGCCGAAAACAGTGTTCCCGCCAAAATAATAAACCAATCCCGGGCCTCTGCCTGACAGGATTTCCGGGAGTGGCCAAACAGTGTGTGAAATGACGATAATACGCGATGACGTAAGTGCATTGCGGGTCAAATCATAGCGCGTAAACCTGGTCATGTGACCTGGGGCATATTAAAACCGGATGTGAACAAAGTGAGGAAACCGGTAAGGAGTGCCGCACGTTGGTGCGCAATGGCGTCATATCCGCTGGGAAGCGGAGAACGCGGGAAAAATTGTGAAAAACAAACGAAATAATCTAGTGCGCAATGACGTCACACGTCGACGTGCATAGTACGGACCACATCCCATGCGTTAGGTGTCCGTGCCAGTCGTGACGTATGCTGCCAGTGAAGCAACGACGTCCAACGTGATGGCGTCAACGCCAGAACGTGACGAGTGAAAAGAAAAACGAAAGGCTAAACAGCATATATATGAAGCGGGACAATCCCAGTGCACAACGGCGTCACATTGCAACGCACAGACACCGTCCTGTGCACCAGACATCCCTGCTGGCGGTAACGCACACTACAAGTGAAACGGCGACGTCCAACATCCCGGCGTCATCATCAAACCACAATGAGTGTGAAGCAATGTCCGCACGTAGAACACCGCCAGGCAGGCAGAACACACGGGCATCGTGTAAAAAAGAATACAAAAAGTGACTAAGGCTCAGCAGCACTCCAAGGAAGGACACTAAGAGTACCGCTGCCCATATAAAAGAATGTGAAATTACTATAAATTAAATTAGTATAAAGTTGGAGTGATATACAATCCAGGTGAACTGGTTACAAGGGTATAATGTGAAAAGCATGAAGTAAATGCTATATTTGACTGAACGTGAATGTGTATTGATGTGCGTATCGTAAATGAGATCAGAACGCAGTGGCACTGAGTGACAATCTCACATCCAGTATACGCTATAAATCAACTTAAATGAATATTGAAAAAAATTATATAATTTATACAAAAAATATATGTATATACGAGTAAAACAAGGGAAACAAGGGAAAGGGAGGTCCCCACTGTGTTAGATCCTGAACCACCCATAGGAGTGAAGTGCTACTCACCCCCGGTTGATGAAACAGTTGATATCCCACTCAACGTTCATGCCGAAGGGTGAGTAGCACTTCAACTCGTGGATCCAATATGTTTCCAACCTAGAGACCCCTCGTAGGTTGGACTCCCCACGCCAGTGGGGGACGAATTTATCGATTACTTGAAACTGGGTCCCTGATGGGTCTCTATTATGATGTTCACGATAATGGCGGGGGACACGATGTTTAATGCACCCCTTTCTAATTTTGGCCAAATGGAAAACGTACGAATAGTACGTCCGACATACTGCAATTTGCACGGACACGTGATCAGGTACACTATAAATTTGGTGGCGCATGTGGTAAAGTGTTTCATAGCATAGGTGCGTGCAGTGACAGTAGAAAGAAAACTGTCTGTCATTCGTCTGCCTAGTGTGTTGTGTAGGCAGACGTTGCATCTTTTGCATGGGAAATACCCCTTACAATGCTGAAAGAATGAAGTCATCCTAGGGGGGTCAACGACATTGGGAGCAATGTCACCCTGAATGGACCGGGCACCCCTAAAAATGATGCCCGCCCGTTCAGGGAGAGAAGGTCCACTGCGTTCTGATCTCATTTACGATACACACATCAATACACATTCACGTTCAGTCAAATATAGCATTTACTTCATGCTTTTCACATTATACCCTTGTAACCAGTTCACCTGGATTGTATATCACTCCAACTTTATACTAATTTAATTTATAGTAATTTCACATTCTTTTATATGGGCAGCGGTACTCTTAGTGTCCTTCCTTGGAGTGCTGCTGAGCCTTAGTCACTTTTTGTATTCTTTTTTACACGATGCCCGTGTGTTCTGCCTGCCTGGCGGTGTTCTACGTGCGGACATTGCTTCACACTCATTGTGGTTTGATGATGACGCCGGGATGTTGGACGTCGCCGTTTCACTTGTAGTGTGCGTTACCGCCAGCAGGGATGTCTGGTGCACAGGACGGTGTCTGTGCGTTGCAATGTGACGCCGTTGTGCACTGGGATTGTCCCGCTTCATATATATGCTGTTTAGCCTTTCGTTTTTCTTTTCACTCGTCATGTTCTGGCGTTGACGCCATCACGTTGGACGTCGTTGCTTCACTGGCAGCATACGTCACGACTGGCACGGACACCTAACGCATGGGATGTGGTCCGTACTATGCACGTCGACGTGTGACGTCATTGCGCACTAGATTATTTCGTTTGTTTTTCACTATTTTTTCCCGCGTTCTCCGCCTCCCAGCGGATATGACGCCATTGCGCACCAACGTGCGGCACTCCTTACCGGTTTCCTCACTTTGTTCACATCCGGTTTTAATATGCCCCAGGTCACATGACCAGGTTTACGCGCTATGATTTGACCCGCAATGCACTTACGTCATCGCGCATTATCGTCATTTCACACACTGTTTGGCCACTCCCGGAAATCCTGTCAGGCAGAGGCCCGGGATTGGTTTATTATTTTGGCGGGAACACTGTTTTCGGCCTCGGATTGGCCCATACAGCCTGAGCACTAGACAGGCTTATCAGCGGGGGTATCCGTTTCATTATGTACTCATTCAATCATGGTAGCATTAATGTATTGGCCGCGAGATCCATCTCACATTCAGGATATACTAGGATCGCTACTCTGTTATTCAGTGTTTTTAGATTCCCTTGAAGCATGTATTCGAATGTATGGATATTATTTAACCCTCCCCCCCATTTCATTTGGTCCGGGCGGGAGGCGTCAACTTCCTGTGTCTGACCAAGGGGGCGGGATGTTTGTCAGTTCCATGTCTATAAATTGTTTGTGGCAGTATGGGGGGGTTAGAGATATGCCCCTGTGGAAGACCGATAGAGTCGAAACGCGTCGGGCCTGCTGTCTCACACCCCTCATATTGCCGACCCATTTCTATATATTTTCTCGAGATTTTATCCATTTTTTATATTTGTCACATGAATATGTGAATAAATCCATATCCGTTTGACCTGCACCATCGGAGTTGTCTCCATTTTTTATCCCATTTCCTCGGTCCTTGGGATCATCCCCGTGACCATCGGATGCCCGTATGCCGAGTATGCCTTGCTATTGCTGACAGATCCAGTGTCCTGCCTTGGAAGCTGCTTGGGTTCCAGTCCGCGGTGGTCTCCCCCTGACCCCTAGATGCAAGACCCTCCATCTCTAAGCCTGTCTGATGTGGATGCCGTACGGTACCCACATCCAACACTTCCGGTAAGAGTACATACGCCTCACAGCGACATCAGTCAAGCTTGTTTTATCTTGTTCCTTCACCTTGAGCTGATTTGAGGGACTTATCCGTTGATGTTATCACATATATGAACTTTATATTTTTTGTCTCCACTGGGGTCACTTCCAGTAATACCATTCACATTTTTGGTTCACATCATTAATGTTTGTTTCAGAATGTTGTAATATACATTCACTTATTGTGCATGTACTAGCGCTACAATTTTTGGATTTGTATGCTTTTTTGACTTTGTTTGTTAGCGGCTTTTTACATTGTATAATTATAGTAGCGCGGTGTTTCCCCATATTTACAACTGTAAACGTATTGGGATTTTATGTGATAGATCAACACAAAGTGGCACATAATTGTGAAGTAGAAGGAAAATGATAAATGTTTTTCAAAACTTTTTACAAATAAGTATCTGAAAAGTGTGGCATGCATTTGTATTCAGCCCCCTTTACTCTGATACCACTAACTAAAATCTAGTTGAACCAATTGCCTTTCAGTGTAAATACAATTGTGAAGAAGTTTAAAGCAGTGTTAAAAAATATCCCAAGCTTTGAACATCCCACAGAGCATCCCACAGAGCAATGTTCAATCTATCATCCAAAAACTGAAAGAGTATGGCACAACTGCAAAGACATGGCCATCCACCTAAACTGACAGGCCAGGCAGGGAGAGCATTAACCACTTCGCATCCGGAGGCCGTCATATGACGGCCTCTACTTTGCGAGGGTATATCTGAATGATGCCTGTAGCTACAGACAGCATTCAGATATTGCCGGTTTCAGTCGGCGACTCCCTGCTTGATCCGCCGCTTGATCGTTCTTATGGGCGGCGTGAGGGGACACCCCCCCCCCCCTCCCGCCGCCCTCCGGTGCTTCTACCGACTCACCGCTTCCATCGGTGAGTCGGACACAGGATCCGCCGGCCCCCGGATGATGACCATAGAGATTTCTGGCGGACCAGATGGTCACCGGAGTCTCTATGATCGTTCGGAGGCCGGGCGCGATGTTATGACGTCACGCCCGGCCTCTGCATTCAATTAACGGCGCCGCCTCCGCTGGGAAGTGGTGATCTTTTTTTTTTTTTTTTTTTCATTTTAGGCCTCCCAGCCTAGAGGTGAGATGTGGGGTCTTATTGACCCCATATCTCACTGTAAATAGGTCCGATCATGTAATATTCTTATTACAAGGGATGTTTACATTCCTTGTAATAGGAATAAAAGTAATCAATTTTTTTTTTCTTTTTTTTTTAAACTGTCAAATTTAAAAAATAAAAGTCAAATTAACAATAATAAAAAAAAAAAAAAATTTTAAGCACCCCTGTCCCCGTGAGCTCGTACGCAGAAGTGAACGCATACGTAAGCCCCGCCCATATATGAAAACGGTGTTCAAACCACACATGTGAGGTATCGCCGCGAACGTTCGAGCGAGAGCAATAATTCTAGCCCTAGACCTCCTCTGTAACTCAAAACATGTAACCAGTAAAAAAATTTAAAGCGTCACCTATGGGGATTTTTAAATACCAAAGTTTGGCGCCATTCCACGAGCGCGTGCAATTTTGAAGCGTGACATGTTGGTATCTATTTACTCGGCGTATCTTCATCTTTCACATTATGCAAAAAAAATTGGGCCAACTTTACTGTTTTGTTTTTTTTTAAGCATGAAATTGTTTTTTTTCTGAAAAAAACGTGTTCGAAAAATTGCTGCGCAAATACCGTGCGAGATAAAAAGTTGCAACGACCGTCATTGTATTCTCTAGGGTCTTTGCTAAAAAAACATATATAATGTTTGGGGGTTCTATGTAATTTTCGAGCAAAAAAATTATGAATTTTACATGTAGGAGACAAATGTCAGAATTGGCCTGGATGCGAAGTGGTTAATCAGAGACGCGGCCAAGAGGCCCATGGTAACTCTGGAGGAGCTGCAGAGATCGACAGCTCAGGTGGAAGAATCTGTCCACAGGACAACTATTTGTCCACAAATCTGGCCTTTATGGAAAAGTGGCAAGAAGAAAGCCATTGCTGAAAGAAAGCCATAAGAAGTCCCTTTTGCAGTTTGCAACAAGCCATGTGGGGGACACAACAAATATGTGGAAGAAGGTGCTCTGGTCGGATGAGACCAAAATTGAACTTTTTGGCCTAAAAGCAAAATGTTATGTGTGGTGGAAAACTAACACTGCACATCACCCTGAACACACCATCATGTTGTGGGGATGCTTTTCTTCAGCATAGTCAGGGAAACTGGTCAGAGTTGATGGGAAGATGGGTAAAGCCAAATATAGGGCAATCTTAGAAGAAAACCTGTTGGAGTCTGTGAAAGACTTGAGACCTGGGCGGAGGTTCACCTTCTAGCAGGACAACAACCATAAACATACAGCCAGAGCTACAATGGAAAGGTTTTAATCAAAGCATATTAATGTGTTATGCCGCGTACACACGAAGGGACTATCCGCGGGATTATCCGCTGGACTCAAGTCCACCGGAAAATCCCCTCGTGTGTGGGCGCCGGGGGACTTTTTGGCGCCAAAAGTCCGGCGGACTAGGTTTTAAGTTTTTTGTTTTAAAATCGTCTGCTGGACTTGGCAGTCTGGCGGACAATCCCGCCGTTAGTAGGCTAGTCCGCCGGACTTTTGAAATGAACGGACTTGCCGCTCATCGGAAAGTCCGTTCATTTAGCACGTGACTTCAGGTAGACGGAGCTAGCGAAGGCAGTGAATGCCGCCGCGCTAGCCCCGTCACCTGGCATGGATTTAAAGGGACTCCCACGCCGAAAAAACGGCGTGGGGGTCCCCCCCAAATATATCTCAGACCCTTATCCGAGCATGCAGCCCGGCAGGCCAGGAAAGGGGTGGGGACGAGCGAGCGCCCCCCCCGCCTGAGCCATACCAGGCCGCGTTCCCTCAACATGGGGGGTGCCCTGGGGAAAGGGGGACCGTGCGGCCCCCCCACCCCAAAGCACCTTGTCCCCATGTTGATGAGGACAAGGGCCTCTAACCGACAACCCTGGCCGTTGGTTGTCGGGGTCTGCGGGCGGGGGCTTATCGGAATCTGGGAGCCCCCTTTTATAAGGGGGCCCTCAGATCCCGGCCCCCCACCCTATGTGAATGAGTATGGGGTACGATGTACCCCTACCCATTCACCTAAGGTGTAAAATGTAAAGTAAAAAAAACACACAAATTTTGAAAAAATATTTTATTGCACAGCTCCGGGGGTCTTCTTCCGTCTTGGGGGTCTTCTCGCCGGACTCCTCCGCCATTTACCTAGCTCTTTTACCGAGCGGAGAAGTCCGGCTACCTTCTTCGTCGTCGCCGCGGTCGTCGTCTGGGGGTCTCGATCCGCCTTCGGGGGTCTTCCGGGGTCTCTTCTGTTCTTGCAGTGGTCGTCGTTTTCCGCGCCGCCGGCCGCCCCACCAGGGGGGCGGGGTCACCATGTGACATGAGCATGTGACCCTGTCCCCTTGTCCCTATATAAGTCCCAGCACAGCGCGGCTCTGCCATTCCGGCCACAGAGAGTGACGGGTCAACATCGGAAGAAGAGGAAGAAGAAGGCGGCGCCGGCGGCGCGGAAAACGACGACCGCGGCAAGAACAGAAGAGACCCCGGAAGACCCCCGAAGGCGGATCGAGACCCCCAGCCGACGACGGCGGCGACGACTAAGAAGGTAGCCGGACTTCTCTGCTCGGTAAAACAGCTAGGTAAATGGCGGAGGAGTCCGGCGAGAAGACCCCCAAGACAGAAGAAGACCCCCGGAGCTGTGCAATAAAATATTTTTTCAAAATTGTGTGTTTTTTTTACTTTACATTTTACACCTTAGGTGAATGGGTAGGGGTACATCGTACCCCATACTCATTCACATAGGGTGGGGGGCCGGGATCTGAGGGCCCCCTTATAAAAGGGGGCTCCCAGATTCCGATAAGCCCCCGCCCGCAGACCCCGACAACCAATGGCCAGGGTTGTCGGGAAGAGGCCCTTGTCCTCATCAACATGGGGACAAGGTGCTTTGGGGTGGGGGGGCCGCACGGCCCCCCTTTCCCCAGGGCACCCCCCATGTTGAGGGCACGCGGCCTGGTATGGCTCAGGAGGGGGGGGGCGCTCGCTCGTCCCCACCCCTTTCCTGTCCTGCCGTGCTGCGCGCTCGGATAAGGGTCTGAGATGGATTTGGGGGGGACCCCCACGCCGTTTTTTCGGCGTGGGGAGTCCCTTTAAATCCATGCCAGGTGACGGGGCTAGCGCGGCGGCATTCACTGCCTTCGCTAGCTCAGTCTACCTGCAGTTACGTTCTAAATGAACGGACTGCTCCGTGTGTGGGCAAGTCCGTTCATTTTCAAAAGTCCCGCGGACTTTGTCCAGCGGATTGTCCGCCGGAGAAGTCCGGGCGTGTGTGGGGAAGTCCCACCGGACTAGGTCCGGCGGACAATCCGCGGGACTAGGTCCGGTGGACAAAGTCCGAACGTTTTGTACGCGGCATTAGAATGGCCAAGTCAAAGTCCAGACCTGAATCCAATTGAGAATCTGTGGCAAGACTTGAAAATTGCTGTTCACAGTCGCTCTCCATCCAATCTGACAGAGATTGAGCTATTTTGCAAAGAAGAATGGGCAAAAATCTCACTCTCGATGTGCAAAGCTGGTAGAGACGTACCTAAAAAGACTTGCAGCTGTAATTGCAGCGAAAGGTGGTTCTACAAAGTATTGACTCAGAGAGGCTGAATACAAATGCACGCAACACTTTTCAGATATTTATTTGTAAAAAAATTGAAAACCATTTATCATTTTCTTTCCACTTCACAATTATGTGCCACTTTGTTGGTCTTTCATCTAAAATCCCAATAAAATACATTTACGTTTTTGGTTGTAACATGACAAAATATGGTAATTTTCAAGGGGTATGGATACTCTCTCAAAGCACTTTATACATAACCCACAACCCTTTTGTGAAGCCAAAATGTTCAGGCCAAATTTAGCATCAGTATTTCGTTGGTTAACTTGACTGTTAACTTATTATTATTACTGTGTATATACTTGAGTATAAGCTGAGTTTTCAGGGTTTTTTTTAGGCTGAAATGGCTTATACTCGAGTGAGGGTGCAGCCTCACTGTGCCCATCTGCAGCTGTACCTTTTGTCTCCTGCTGTGTCATGCAGTCTGTTCGGCGGCCGTCCATTGTAACAAAGCCCCGTCTCCTCCTCGTCCATGATAGACAGAACACTGACACAATGCTGGGAAACTGTATCAGTGTTCCGTCTATCACGGACGAGGAGGAGGCGGGGCTTTCTTACAATGGATGGCTACCAAACAGACTACATTACACAGCAGGAGACGCCCGCTGTTTTAGTTATCAAAGGTGCAGCTGCAGATGGGCACAGGTGGTGGTCACTGTGAGGCTGCAGATGGGCATTGTTTACCCATTAGCTGCTCACTCTAGGCTTATCCTCGAGTCAATACGTTTTCCCATTTTTTTGTGGTTAAATTAGGTGCCTCGGCTTATATTCGGGTTGGCCTATACTAGAGTATATACGGTATACAGGATTTATATAGTGCCCACAGTTTACGCAGCACTTTACAACTTGAGGGTAGACAGTACAATTACAATCTACTTTCATACAGTAGGAATCAGAGAGTGTATTCTATTTATAAAGATTTCACGTTTTCAATTCTCACAGTAAATGTTTTTTGAACTTTTTTAACCATCTGTATTTTACATAATTTGCCCATTATTTTTAAAGAGGATTTGCACTTCCACCCCATAATTTTTCAAACAGGATTTGCCCATCAGCAGGCACATATAACTTAATAGAGAAATTCCAATATCAACCAAGATTCACTCAAAACTGTTGCATATGACCTGTATGATTTTATATTTAACTAAACCTTGTAGCTATGTCTGCATGTAAAAATAGTCTTCATTGCAGGAGAATATATGAAAGATTGTTTTTGCCAGTTAGATTTGACTACGTTGAAATCCTTGTTTATTACGACAGGTTTCACATGCTTCTTAACACTGCTAATATTCTAGAAGTTGGAAACAAGTGCAGTTGTCAACCTTTCTAAAGAGGCGCTAAGAGGTGTCATACATAACAATGTCAGCATATTAGAACATAGAAGAATGACATTATCCAATCAGAGTTCTTCACCGACACCTCTGTTCTCACCCAGCAGGTGCCTCTTCTACAGCTCACATCCATGTTTCAGATGGTTGTCATGGATACTTTGCATTTTTTACTACATTCACCTGTTGAAATATGATTACAAGAGTTCTGTTTCATATACCAATAATTTACAAGGAAATTCAAATTACATTAAATGTTAACCTCATGCATCGTGCAGTACCTACTGCTAATGCAAGAAGGTTTGCACTCATTCACAGTGTTTTTGTATGAAAGTGTTTTTAACCATTATCTGAACTGAATATTTGTATTTTGGTGACCGTTTTGAAGCAGTTCCAGCATGAAAAATGTTGCAAGTGACATGAAACTATATTTACAATTGATAAACCTAAATATCTCCCCTGTAAAATAAAGTGTATGTTTTAAAAGTAGGTGTGTATCTTAAAGGGTTGACATCTAGGAGTGAAAAAAAATGTAGGGATCATCATTTCTATTTAATTGATCCCGGAGGGCCACAACTCCTGTTCTTATAATAATCAGCATTGAGCCATATAAGGAGCTTTGAAAACAGCACTAAGGGAAATAGCTTTTGTAAGTACTGGCCAACCTAACACAAACCATAGAAACGTTTGCAGTTTAATTCAGTGCTTTTGAGAAGTGTGAATTCATTTATTTTTAAAAGTCATTCATCTCAAAGCAACATCAGAATGAATGGAAATCCTCCCATCACTCACAAGAATTTACTGCTAATTTAACATAAAGAGAATATTAGATTTGGTTCTTTGTTCCTAATCTTGCTGCATTATCATACATAAATTCCAATACTGTTCTGTTTAATAACAAATAGTATCTCACGCACAGTTAACCATTTTTAGATAGCAGTTTTACAGCAGGTATTTTGCTTGCCTCATCCAGTAGGCAATATCTTTGGTTGAAAATAAAATTGCCATTTTCTTCTAGAAAATTTGTTCAGACATTTGATTGTCATTTTTTGTTGATAATGGGGTACTTTCAATAATATTGATAAGCAAAGCACTCTTGCATATCTTCAGTGCATTCTAAGTTTTAATGTAAACCTCTTTCTTTTCAGAGTACCTATAGCGAAGAATGAGTTAAAGATGTGGGACCTTTCTGTCATGCTGGATGACACTACTCACTCCATTTCTGTTAGAAAACAGAAGGATAACTTCTCTGTAAGTCAGTTAACTATTGTGTGTCTTCAAATTAATCAAGGTATAAATGATCACTAAGACTGCAACACTTAGACCAGGGATCTCCAAACTTTCTAAACAATGGGCCAGATTACCGTCCTTCAGGCTTTAGAGGGTCTGGACTGTGGCCAGTGGGAGAAGAAAATTTCCTATGGGTCAGTGGGAGTAAACAATTGGTTTTAGTGGGAGGAACAGTGCCTCATTGTTGGTATGAGTATAAGGAATAAGGCCCCAATGAGATGGTGTCAGTGGGAGGAATGGTTTACCATCATTGTTGTTGGAGGAAAAGTGTCCCAAAGGCCTGATAAAGGCAAACAATGGGCAGCATCTGGCCCCTGGGCCACAGTTTGGAGACCGCTGACTTAAACAATCTCTCCCTCTCTATGGCGGACGTGCATGCTGCAAAACTAGCAGCCGCCCGACTCCTGAACAGCGATCTCAGCCAATGGCCGAGAGTGCTGATTGGAGTGTAATGGTGGGGGGGGGGGGGGGGGCATCTCCCTGTCAGAACACAAGAGCTCAGCGAGGGAGATTGCTGAACTAACCTTGCATGGTTAGTACAGTGGCTCCGACCAAAGCTGTCAGTTCTTTTTCGTGTAACCCGCTGCATTGTACGGAAAAAAAAACTGTAGTGTGTCCCCCAGCTTATTGTAAGCCCTTATGCTATACTTAATGTTTTATTATACATTACTCAGAATTGCGTTATTGAAAGGTAAAGGTCTATTCATTATGATTGTTGCATGGGTAAATGCTTCTTAAAAATGTATTTTAGGAAGCAAATTAAAGCATCTAGGGATTGACCGCTGTTGTCTAGTAAACACAACAACTGTTTTTTTTTTTTTTTTTTTTTTTCGAGATTTCATTTAAAGTGACAATCCTGTTTTTTTTTTTTTTATTAAAAAAAAGAAAATAATAATTATATTTAAATATGTATTCTGTTGCTTTTAGCTGCCTCCAAATTCCTATTTTTGTGTTTTTGTCTGAGGATAGCTACGCGGGTTCTCCATGGTACCACTGTGTGTAAGAACATAGCCACCATCTTTTGCTCACGCCCGAGCTGGATTAGAGACTATAAATGATGTGCTATGGAATTTGTAGTGTGGATAGAGCAGCACACATGACCACAACTATCATGCATTGCGCTTTCCAAATAAAAAGAAATGTGGGGGGAAAGAGGAGGTTTGGGAGCTCATGGAGGAGGCAGAAAATTACATGAAAACACATTTTTAAAAAAAAATAGATTTCAGGCTCATTAGATAGTGGATGTGAATGGATTATTTTTGGTGAATAAGGATATTGTTTACTGTTTTAATGTGACCTCTTTTTTAACCCCCTGCAGAACACACACACACTCAAACCTTCAGACTTCTGATTTGCTGTGCGCACTGTTGTAAAGTCACTATCACTATGTATGTCATTAGCGGAATGCAGCTCAGTTTGTCTTTTTAGAATTAGTTTGTTTTTTGAGAATCAGAATCATAATTATAATCCAGTGGTTAAATGCGAGCTGCTGGGAGTGTCAGTGAAATGTTAATGACACCCCCATATCAGCTCGCATATCGCAGTGCGATCTGCAAACTCGGACAGGAATCGGATCGCATGGTGAGAACACCATGCGATCCGATTCTGCAACGGACCGAAAAAAAGGGTCCTGTGCGAGTTTGGGCCGAATGCGATGCGAATTCAGCCATACTATCTGTATGGCTGAATTTGCATCGCACAGAGATCGCATATGATTTGAACTGCAGTGCGGTGCGAATCATATGCGATCTCCCACACCGCAGCAGTCTGAACCGGGCTTGAGTCTGGCTTTTCTTACATGTGGTTTCCAGTAAAGGTAACCTGCGTTTATGCCATTTTTCATCATAGTCTTAAATTGTATCTTTGCTTTATCAATGGCTCTGACTTTTAACTTCTCCTTACTGCTAGCATCTAAACCCAATACCAATATTTTTTTTTTTTTTTTAACAATAGTTTTTACTGGAGTTTAATCAATACAAATATCCAAATATGGATAAGCGTGGCTGCAGCCTCCATAGCTATGTTATACTTGTGATTGTATCTTATACACATTATACAGTACAGTGGTTCATTTAGACAAATATAACAAGGAAAGAATGGGTAAGGCACAAAGGTCACAAGTCAGTTAAACAGAAACACAAGATACCTCCTTGTCATAGTGACATGGGGGGGGAAGGGGGGACCCAAAAGTAAACTTTTAATATATTGCAGCTTTCCAGTGCCTGGATTTGGTTGCTTTTTTCAGCTGTTTGTTTCTACAGCGCTACAGACTACAGAACACCTTCCCCTTGTCTCTTCTTTGTAACATGGGAGATGCTGTCCTGTACCCCAAAGAGTGAACTGGGAACAATGCTAACTAATAACAATCAGCAGAAGCAGAACACACAGGAAGTTATAAGCTCACAAGTGTTCTGGCAGGATCATCAGGTATAGAACTTGTTTGATGATCTCTCCCTAAGGCCCTTTTTCACACTGGGGCGGTGCGGGCGCCAGTGGTAAAATGGCGCTATTTTTAGCGTCACTTACCGTCGTTTTAGCGGCGCTATTCCGCTGCTAGCGGGGTGGTTTTGACCCCCGCTAGCGGACGAAAAAGGGTTAGAACTGCCGGTGGTATAGTCACACTGCCCCATTGATTTCAATGGGCAGGAGCAGTGTATTCACCGCTCCAAAGATGCTGCTTGCAGGAGTTTTTTTAACGTCCTGCAAACGCACCGCTCCAGTGTAAAAGCCCTCAGGCTTTCACACTGGAGACACAGCAGAGGCTGTTTCAGGGCGCTTTGCAGGCGCTATTTTTAGTGCTGTAGCGCCTGCAAAGCGCCCCAGTGTGAAAGGGGTCAAGAAACTGTTATGCAGGAATGTCTGAGGCTGCCTCATACATGTGGGATTATTGACCATTGCAATTGAAGATGGCAGGATCCGCTGAATATCATCTTATGTCTGGGGACCTTTAGAGATCTTTGCTATTGCATCGAAAAAATTCCACTTTTGTACAGTGCCAGTGTATCATCTGTGACTAAATGTTTAGATACAGCTTTCTGAAAGGAGTGACTAGTAACTTTTCTTTTAATGTGCAAAGGCGTTTCAGGGACAGCTCCTCACATGGATCTAATTAGTCTTTTCACAGGAACTGAGGGTCCAATTCTTGCTGCTGAATTCTCATTTCACTCACCCATAACTGGAAACACCTCTCTTCAAACGGGTGCCTTCAAAGGATAGGGGAGTTTAGGGTTGCTTGTCTTACAGCTTTTTGATGTTGGTCTCTCTTTGTTTATACAACTGTTATTATTGAGAAAACATAGCTTTGTTCCGTAGAGATCATTTAGTATCAATGTCTGCGATTGACAGATCAGAGATCAGTGCAGCATAGGCCGCTGTGTAGAATATAAATGTTACTTGTTATAGAAAGACTCAATGGCTTTGCCAGATTCAGCTGCCTTTCTCTAACATACAGATTAAATAGGCTAAACCCTCTAATTTAAAATTACTGCTATCAAAAAAAAAAAAGGTTAACATAAACATTAACTGATGTTAGAGTGAAGCCCTTACCAGTTTATATAGTTTAATTCAGTCTGTTTCACATACAGATTAAAAAAAATAAACATTTGCTGTTAATTTTGTTATCCCAAATGCAGTTATTCTTTTGTTTAATAAATTGTCAGGTATGTTTGCTAATCATCTACTGCTAATGCCCACCTTCCTTTTTAAAAGAATACATGCCATTTCTTATTTGTACCAGTGTACTTACAAAGCAAAGTATTAATGCATTTTTTAAGTGACTGATATTTTATCCTTCATTTTTAGTGATCATTTTTGTCAATAGAAGCCACTGCTCAGCTGCAGAAATACATATACTGAATATGTATTCAAGCAGTATTAAACCCAAAACCAAAAATGTATTATGGTACAGGAATCCCCAGTACCAACAAGGGTACAGAGGAGACAGGAGATGTCAATGGTACCAACAGAACCAACCAGGTCGATATTGTATTACAAAAATGTAATATATTGCAGCTTACCAATCGTTATATGTATCACCTATATTAGTTTTGTTTTTCTTTATGTTTTGAACCCAGTGGTTTGACGGGTAACATACCTCCTCTATTAGAGTATCCAGGGGCAGCCGCTGCTAGTGCAGGAGATCGCTGAATGAGTGGGGGGGGGGGGCTGCTCCATACAGCTGCTGGCCAGCTCTCCCCCTCCCTCTGCTCCATGCAGCTGCTGGCTGGCTCTCCCACCGGCTGCAGCCGCGGCTAGTGCAGAAAATCGCTGGATGAATGGAGAGCTGGGGGGCCGGTGAACATTTGTTTACCAGCCCCCTTTCTTTCCTGAAAGAATACAGACTGTGATCACAGTACTGATCGCTTCTGTATTCATTAACCACTTTAAGACCGGGCCTATTTTTCAAACTTGTTGTTTACAAGTTAAAATTGTTTTATTTTTTTTGCTAGAAAATTACTTGGAATATATATATATATATGTATATATATATATATATATATATATTATATATATAATGTATAAATCATTTCTAACACCATAGGGAATAAAATGCAATAGTTAGTCACACCATATTTGTGCAGCGGTCTTATAAGCGCACTTTTTTGGGAAAAAAATACACTTTTTTGAATTAAAAAATAAGACAACAGTAAAGTTAGCCCAATTTTTTTTTTTTTTAATTTTTTATTTTTATTTTTTATTTATAACAAGGAAAGGGACCCTGTCGGGTCGATACATTACAAAATAGTATGGGTATCAAGCAAACAACTTATTCAAAACATTCTGAATACATTACTTTACACACTCTTAATGTAGAAAGGGAAAGAGAAACAGTGTTTAAACATATCTAAGTGTGGACAAATTGTTAGAGGTTACTCTCCATGGTGTGTTGTCACTTAGTGTGCCTGAGCTACTGTTAGTTTTATTTGCTCCGTTAGGGTATTTGTGCTTGAGGTTGTCGTGTTGTGTAGTACCGAGGACATGGGCCCAGTTCCTCGGTTTTTCTTATTTATGTTGGAGAAAGAGTGGAAATTTAGAGAGTAAAGTAGATCCCCCCAGTTTAGGGTGGGATTGGTTAAAGGTAGAATATTAGAGTAGAGAGCAGTATGAAAAGAGAGAGAGAAGATGGGAGGGGGAGCTGAGGTGGGGGGGTGGGTGGGTGGGTGGGGGCCCGGGGGTGGGGGTAAGGGGGTACTCGGGCCCACGAACATGGGTCATTAGTCATTCAAACATGTGTGTCAGATGGGATTGGCGGTGGCGGGGTGTAACTTTGTGTGTCTGTTGTGGTTCCCTTAAGCGCCTGGCCCTCCGCCGAGTAGATAAAAATAATCCATGACTGCCAGGTGTTAGAGAATGTTTCCTGTCTATGCTGGGCTGTGAGGACGAGGTCCTCCATATATCTTATCTCCTCCACTTTCGCTATCCATGATGCTATGGTAGGTGGGCTTGTGGATTTCCACATTATCGGTATGCAGGCCTTGGCTGCATCCAGTAAGTGTCTGATCACCGATTTTTTGTATGTTTTTTCGGGAGTGTCTGATGCGTGAAGAAGGAAGAAAGCGGGGTCTATTGGTATGGGGCTGTCTGTAAATTTTTGTGCAACTTCCCGGACCACTTTCCAAAAGTGGTGTAGTAAAGGACAGGACCAGAATATGTGCAGCAGTGTTCCCTTTTCTGCTCGACACCGCCAGCAAAGGAACGGCGTTGTCGGGAAGAATCTGTGGAGCAGGTCTGGAGTTCTGTACCATCTTGATAGTAGCTTATAGTTGGTCTCCTGAATCTTGGCGCATATTGAGGATTTATGAGTATATTTAATTATTCTTTGTTTCTCAGTTGTGCTAAAGTGGCAATTCAGTTCTGTTTCCCATTTAGTCAGCCCTGGCAGGGTAAAGTCTGTTTGTGGTATGTTTAGCAGGCTGTAGGTTTGTGAAAGTGTGTGCGTTATGGTACCCGATTAGTTGCAGAGTTCTTCTAGTGTTGTGAGGGGAGGGGGTGTTGTCGGAGGGGTTTTCAGTGAGTGTAAAAAGTGGCTCAGTTGGCTGGCTCTCAAGAAGTCCAGCCGAAATGGCCCTGTGGTATTTGAGAGTTCTGTTATTGTGGGCCAGCGACCATTGGTGTTAAAGTGGGAGGCCTGGTGTGTGCCCTCGTCTTTCAGTCTTTTAAATTCCGCGTCCTGTAATCCTGGTGCAAATTCAGGGTTTCCCAAGATGGGGAAGAGGGGTGAGTTGGGGGATGATATGGGGGTCGTCGAGATGAGACGTGCGCAGACCTGTGTTGTGGTTCCTATTAGCGGGTGTCGCTTAATTTCTGCTGGCAGAGACGGGTAGCACCAGGGAGCCCTACTAAGTGGGGTTTCGCTTTGATGTTGCTCCAGTTGTGTCCAGAGTTTAGTCTCCTGGTGACGGCACCAGTCTATAAGCCTGCCCAGGTGGACTGCCTGGTAGTATGTACGGATGTTTGGTAATGTGAGTCCCCCATATTGTTTGGGTAGAACTAAAAGTTTATAAGAGAGTCGTGGTCTTTTCTTAGCCCATACAAAGTCTGTAAACATGGTTTGTACTTGTTTGAAATAGAGTGTGGGAATGTGAATAGGTATCGCCTGCATGAGGTAAAGGAATTTTGGGAGTATCATCATTTTGAGGATGTTGCAGCGACCTATCCATGAATGTAGACCGGTGTGCCATTTTTTAAGTAATATTTTGATTGTTTTCAGGAGTGGTGGGAAGTTCAGCTCATATAGCCTTGTGAGTGTGCGAGGGATGGAAGTACCTAAATATTTTAGGGCTGTCTGTGTCCATTTCAACTGGAAGCTGGATTGTAAGTGTGTAAGTTGTGTGGGTTGTATTCCTACTCCCATCGCCTCAGATTTAGTAAAGTTAATTTTAAGGTTGGAGAGGGCTCCGTATATCTTAAATTCTCGTAAGAGGTTGGGGAGGGAGATTGAGGGGGTGGTAAGTGTGAACATGAGATCGTCGGCGTACGCCCATACCTTATGTTGCGTTTGGTGTACTTTCACTCCTGAGATATTGGGGTTTTGTCTAATGTGGCATAGGAATGGTTCCAGAGTGAGTGCGAATAGGAGGGGGGACAACGGACACCCCTGCCTTGTCCCGTTTGTGATTGGGAAAGGGTCTGAGAGTACTCCATTAGCCCTCACTCTGGCAGATGGTTTTTCATAGGTTGCGGCTATCCACTTTAGCATGTTGTCTCCCAGTCCTATATGCCGTAACGTGGCAAACATGAAGGCCCAACTAACCCGATCAAACGCTTTCTCAGCGTCCGTGCTTATAAAAACACTGGGCGTTTGGGTGCGGGTGACCTTATGTAGTAGATTCAAGACCTTAGTGGTATTGTCCCTTGCCTCTCTTGTGGGGACAAATCCCACCTGGTCTAAGTGTATTAGGAGGGGCAGGTGTGTCTGTATTCTAGTCGCTATTATTTTGGTGAATAGTTTGAGGTCCGAATTAAGTAGGGAGATAGGCCTATAGCTTCCGCAGTTGGTCAGGTCTTTGCCTTCTTTCGGGATAACAGATATTTGTGCTTGTAATGTGGTGGCGTGTAGTTTCCTTTCTTTGGTGAGGCCGTTAAGCACATTAACTAAACGTCCTCCTAATACTGGTAGTAGTGTCTTGTAGTAGTGTGGCGTGAGTCCGTCCGGCCCTGGGGCTTTTCCGATTTTAGTGCTTTTCAGCGCAAGTTGTACCTCCGATAATGTAATAGGGGCTTCTAACAGATCTCGGGTGTCAGTGGAGAGGGTGGGCATACGGGAAGTAGTAATATAATCTGTTATGTGTTCTAATGATGGTGGCGTGTTGGACAGGTTGTAGAGCGATTCATAGTAGGACTTAAATTCCTGTGTTATATGTTGTGGTAAGGTTATCTTCTGTCCTGATGGCGAGCGTATGGAGGGTATGTACGACGCTGTTCTTTGGTCCCGTAATGACTGTGCTAGTAGTCTGCCGCATTTATTGCCCGACTCGTAAATCCTTTTACGTGTTTTGTAATGCCGTCTTTGCTCTAAAATTTAACAGGTCAGTTACTTGCGTGCGTACTGCCTCCAGTTCGTTCCCTATCTGGTCAGTCGAGGTTTGTTTGTGCCTGGTTTCTAGGGTGTGAAGCCTGCTGAGGAGAGAAGTCAATTGGGCTGTCCTTTGTTTTTTTAGTCTTGCGCCGTGTTTTATGAGTATTCCGCGGATCACCTCCTTGTGCGCTTCCCATACTAGGCCTTCGTCGCTTTCTGAGTCGCTATTGGTTTGAAAGTAGTTAGTTATTTCCCTTGTCACCTCTGCTAGTGTGTCTGGGTCCTTCAGAAGGCTTTCATTAAGCCTCCACGGTTTCCTTTGATTTTTTTGGAAGTCTGTCAGGGCATAACTCAGGATAGCTGGGGCGTGATCGGACCAAGTGATTGATCCTAGTGAGGTGTTTCTAACGGCGTGAAGTTGGTTGTGTGGTATCAACAGGTAGTCAATGCGCGAATATGTGTTGTGGGGGCGAGAGTAGTACGTATAATCTCGTTCGCCGGGGTGAAAGAGTCGCCATGTATCTATTAACTGTGATCTCTGAAGTGCTATGTGGATGGCCTTGCGTGTGTTTCTCGGGGTTGATGAACTCCCTGTTGAGGTATCCTCCTCGGGAATTAGGGGGATATTCAGGTCTCCTCCCACTATCAGTTGCCCCTCAGTAAAGTTTTGTAGTTTGATCAGGTGTCTTGTAAGAAACATATCTTGTTGGGTGTTTGGGGCGTAAAGGTTTGCGAGTGTTATTTTGATGTCACCAATTTGGCCCTTGAGGAATAGAAATCTTCCCATCGGATCTGTCAGTATGTCTGTCAGGGACCATGGGATTTTGGCTGAGATTAATATTGAAACTCCTCGTGATTTGGATTCTTTGTAGGTCGAGTGATACACCGTTGGGAAGTATCTATTCCCGAGGATCGGGAGTGTGTTTTCTCGGAAGTGTGTCTCTTGCAAGAGAACAATGTCTGCCTTTAGGTGTCTCATATCATTAAGTAGCATTCTCCTTTTCTCTGGGATGTTGAGTCCCTTCGCATTTAGAGTGACAATAGTAAAGTCGTCCATGTTCGTGGGGGGGGGGAGTGTAGAGGGGGGGGGGGGTATGGAAGTACAGTAAGGAGTTAGAGAGAGGTATAGAATAGGGTTAAGAATGTAGTAGTTGAAGGTAGGTATATTCAGCCAATACCAAAAGGGTATGCAATGCGTCCGCCAGGAGCCTAGTGCCTCTAGCGGTTGCCTACCTATTTAGCTGGTGTTCTAATGTGCGTGCAAATATTTGCAAAGACGCTCTCCAGGTAGCCTGGGTATCGTGCGTCGTCCTATGTGGGGGTGAAATCAGTGAGGGTCCCTGAGAGTCTCCCGGTCCCTCCCTGTCCATCTGGCCTCTGCTTGTATAAGAGTGTGTGGGCATGCGTGCTCAACGGTGTGTCATAGATTGCTTTGTACATTTTAGGCTATAATATGTAATATAACACAAGGATATGTAAATTCAATACTTGCTCATTTTCTAGTTATCAAAAGAAAAAAAACTTTAACCAGAAAGACGATATCAACAAAACAACTTTAGCTTAACTGCATAGGTTACATCTGCCAACTAATTATTCCCCAACATGATCCAGCACTCTTTACTCTGTACTCCTATACAGGCCCCCACCCATGCCAGAGGAAGAAATTCCCCACAACGATTTATGGTCCTGAGTAACTTGGTGCGGTTCCAATATTCCCCCCCTCCATTTCTGTCCCCCCTTTCCGTCTGGCACCGCCCCTCCCCCACCCCCGGATACCCTTCATGGGTGCGTCTTGTCTTCTGATGGGGTCCAGTCCCCATTCCTCCCCAGGCAGCCACCCAGTATATGTACTGCTCCCCTGTGATCCCCCACGAGTCACATCTGTGGGCGCGGGTCTAGTTATCTAAGGGGTGACTTGGCATCTGTCATCTGTTAGCTCCTTTCTGGGTAGTTGTCTATGACCCAGCTGGCATGACGGGGGGAGCCAGGTAAGTACATGTGCAGTTCTCAACTTGTGGAGCCAAGGGTGATTCCTGTAGGGGTGGTGCTCCAGTTTGGTGTTTAGGTAGGTTGGGGTTCAATAGTCCACCCGGGGTAGTACTGCAAGAATATAATCATCTGCATGTGTCACCGGGGGGGGGGGGTGCGGGGGACGTATTTTTTTATATTGTGAAAGATGATGTTGCGCCGAGTAAATTGATACCCAACATGTCACGCTTCAAAATTGCGCCCGCTCGTGAATGGCAACAAACTTTTACTCTTAAAAATCTCCATATGCAGTGTTTAAAACGCGTCTACGGGTTGCATGTTGTGAGGTAGAGGAGTTATAGGGCTAGAATTATTGCTCTCGCTCTAATGATTGCGGTGATACCTCACATGTGTGGTTTGAACATCGTTTTCATATGCAGGCACAGCTCACGTATGCGTTAGCTTCTTTTTTTTTTTTTTTTTTTTTTCTTATTTATTTTACCTTTTTTTTTTACACTGTTCTTTAAAAAGAAAAAAAAATATGGCACTTTTATTCCTATTACAATGAATGTAAACATCCCATGTAATAGAAAAAAAGCATGATAGGACCTCTTAAATTTGAGATCTGAGGTCAAAAAGACCTCAGATCTCATATTTGCACTAAAATGCAATAAAAAAAAATGTTGCTTTAAGAGCTATGGGCGGAAGTGAAGTTTAGAAGTCTCTTCCACCCTGCATTGGTATGGAGCCAGGTGGGGGGCATCTTCCACTCAGCTCCATACCACAGAGGACACAGGATCCGATCGCCTCCGCCGATACCGGCAGCTCTGGTAAGCGGCGGAGGGCACCAGAGCGCGGTGGGAGGCCCTCTCCTGTCACCGATAAAAGTGATCTTGCAGCGAATCCGCCACAGACCACTTTTATCTGAAAACGGACTGCCCGCTGAAGAAGATACCGGGGGTTATGGCAGCTAGCTGCTGCCATAACAACAATAATCCTCTTCTAAAAGCCGACGTACGACGACGGCGTGCGGTCCGTAAGTGGTTATTCACTTACACATTGTAAACTGTTTTACACTATATGTCAGTTTCTGATTGATATATAGTAAACCCTGTTTACTATAGTTAATTTTATGAATGAATAGGAGTCTCTATACAGACTCATCTCATTCATCCGCAGTGCAGTGTCTTCATTCCCTATCTCTGTCTCAAAAAAGAGAGATTAGAGGTCTGTTTAGACCCCTGATGTCTCGCCAAAATAAAATATTAAAGAGATAATAATTAAAAAAAATAAAGTTGTTAAACATAGTAATAGCCCTTTCTCACTATGCACAGCGGACAGAGCCCACTCTCCTCTATGGGATGATTGGATGAAAACAGACTGCCTTTCTATAGTGAAGCCAACACTTTATAAGCAGTTACAGCAAATAGTTTTCTTTTCTTTTTGGGATAAAAGTTTTTCACAAATAAATAAAAAGTTTACCGCTGTGAGTACCCGTCGGTGTTAAATGGTTTTTCTCAATCCTATAACTTCTGCCTCTGCAGGAGAGCTTATCCTTTCAGAAAATAACTGACTGGTAGAGTCACTAGGTGAAAATAAAAGAAAGAATGCCTAAAAAAGAAAATATATGCACATATCACATCTCCTAATTGGTAACCTGCAATATGATATGTTTGCCTTTGAATTTAAAGCGGAGTTCCCACAAAAAAAAAAAAATAATTAAAAGTCAGCAGCTTCAAATACTGCAGCTGCTGACTTTTAATAATCGGACACATACCTATCCCAGGGTCCAGCGATGCGGGGGATTGAAGCCCCGCTCGTCTCCCCCTAACTGTTGGCGCTTGGCTGTGGCTTCACAGCCGGGCACCCACTGCACGATCTGCGCCATACGCCGTGACTGGCCGCGCAATCATCTGGGACCTGTCATGTGTCCCAGATGATTGCCTAGAGGGAGGGGGGAGAGGCGATCTCCCTTCCTGTGCCAAGGAAAGTGACATCAGGAGCCCAGGCGCTGAAGGAGGCAGATTTTGAGGGACCACATAGCAACAGGCATATTTTTTTTGGATGGACTCCACTTTAACTACTTGCTGCCTGCCCATTGTCATATGACGGCGGGATGGTGCAGCTGTAGTTCTGGGCGGAACATCATATGACGTGATCGCGTTCCCGGCCACCCTGGGGGCGCGCGCACCTGTCGTGTCACGTTGGGAACCGATGCGCGTGCCCGGCGGCCGCGATGTCCGCCGGGCACCTGCGATTGCCCAGTAACAGAGCAGGACCGTGGCTCTGTGTGTGTAAACACACAGATCCACGTCCTGTCAGAGGAGAGGAGACCGATGGTGTGTTCCTTGTACAGAGGAACAACGATCGGTTTCCTCCCCTTGTGAGTCCCCTCCCCCTATAGTTAGAATCACTCCCTAGGTAACATAATTAACCCCTTGATCGGCAATAAAGGGGTTAATATGGCGCACACGGGATGTAGCTCAGAAAATATATATAGGGAGTGACACGTGGAGCGGAAAAAAATGGGAATAATGTATATTAGTACAAGAATTTAAATATTAGTCCATGTACTGATGTTAAAAAAGTAAAAGATGCTGAGCATAAAAGGCAGCCAGTCCATGCAAGCAAGAAGAAGCTCTGGAACATAAATGTCTAATAAATTAATTTTAACATTGCTGCACTTAGAGGGCGCCGTGTCTCTCTCTCTCTCTCTCTCTCTTCGTGTCTCTCTCTCTTTTTATACCCCTTGATCGCCCCCTAGTGTTAACCTCTTTATTGCCAGTCACATTTATACAGTAATCAATGCATTTGTATAGCACGGATCGCTGTATAAATGTGAATGGTTCCAAAAATGTGTCAAGTGTCCGATGTGTCCGGCACAATATCGTAGTCACGATAAAAATCGCAGATCGCCTCTATTACTAGTAAAAAAAATAATAAGAAAAATGCTATAAATCTATCCCCTATTTTGTAGACGCTATAACTTTTGCGCAAACAAATCAATATACGCTTATTGCGATATTTTTTACCAAAAATATGTAGAAGAATACATATCGGCCTAAACTGAGGAAAACATTTGTTTTAAAAAAATAAAAATTTGCATATTTATTATAGCAAAAAGTATTAGTGTTTTTTTTCAAACTTGCCACTCTTTTGTTTATAGCGCAAGTAATTAAAACCACAGAGGTGGTCAAATACCACTAAAATAAAGCTCTATTTGTGGGACAAAAAAAATATAAAAATGTAATTTGGGTACAGTGTTGCATGACCGCGCAATTGTCATTCAAAGTGCAACAGCGCTGAAAGCTGAAAAATGGCTTGGGCAGGAAGGGGGTGAAAGTCCCCTGTATTGAAGTGGTTAATACCTCTTTCAGTTTTCTTGGAGACAGAGTGCTGAAATATGATGTATTGGCATGGAAAATTAGAAATCATATCTTAGTAGTTACATGAACAATTTGCATATTTTACAAATAACGTGTAATTTTGTGTGCTGGATGCATAGAGAGATAATGTGATTTGTACAACGTCCCTTGGCAAGATCTCACTAAGGGTAAACCAAGAACCATCTGCTGTCAATGCAGGGTTCCTTAATAACTTTATCTGGAAATATATAAATAGGCTCTCAAATATTTTTTGACTTGTAATAGAGTAGTACATTTAGCAAAGATCACAGCAGTGTATATATATGAATTAAATGCACAAAGTACATGTGTACAGTTGAAGCACGTTGCCATATTATCAGTGCCATAAATCAGCTTTTTGTCACTACAATGCCTTTGAGTTGTGGCGTGCATATGGTAAGGTGACTGTAGCACTATGTTCTTTCAAAATTGGGTACTCCAATTCAAGTGGAGTGATTCAAGAAAATCCTTGACCATAAAGGCTACTTACTTGATAGTCTTTATCTTTTCTTTTTTTTTTCTTTTCTTTTTTTTTGTGATTAGTGTAGTATTTGTTCTTTGGTGATTTATGTGTGTCTCTGACTTCTTGTCCCTATCAACGCACTCCTTTTTTTTTTTTCTTTAAAAACAGCATGCAGATTAAATCGCAAAAGAAGGATTAGCAGAGGTGGGGAGGTTGTAAAACCATGTACATCCTGTTATTAACATAAAATGCCTTATTTGTATTTAATTTTTTTATATATTTATAAAGCCCGTTTATAAAATCTTATATAATTTTTACGTTTGGTTAAGCTGAATTCTAGGCAAACTGCTAAATACACAGATGAAATGCATAGAGGAGAGCTGTATTACCTTGTACAGTATCTAAAGTTATGTCCATCCAGTCCTGATATTTACACAGCTCTGCCACAGAGCTCAGCCCTGTTTAGTAGGTCAGGAGACTATTATTTTACTCTACACTTGCAGGTACCAGTAGACAAACTGCAGTAGAAGCAGGACAATGATAAGCTATATATGTAAAACTTTTTTTTGTTTTGAGATAATACTAATTATGTATTATGTATTGTGGATTGCTTTTTATATACCAGGCTTTTCAAATGCTTACAAAAAAATAAATTTATACATATATTATTATTGTTATTATTTTTAATTTAGTATCTAGGCAATATCTTTATGTAGCACCCATTATTTTTATGTTTCATTTTGGAAAAAATACAAACAAAGCATGCTGTGATGTGTTATATTGTACTCATGCCGGGTTTTCCCTTTTGCATTTTGTATTCATGGTTAATCATGTGAACTTTGTTTTTTGACCAAGTTGTAGGATAAAAGTCATGGATTTTTTGGGGGGTAAGGTACCATCTGGTTAGTAGTTTTAATGGTGTTTCTCTAATTAAGATAGCACGGTTGCTCTTGCAGAGGTTATCCGTCATATTTTCCAGAGATGGGATTGTGAGGGTGCATTTAATGTCAGATTCCCAAAGAAGCATAGGTCCGGATTTCTCTGGGATGGAGAGTCTATCTATGTGACTACATAATAGTGAAATTATACCTCTAGCACGTGGGGAGTTAATACAAATGTGCTCAAAAGTTGTATATGGGGGTTGTAATGAGAGAGAATAGTTATCTTCAAAGAATTTTCTAATTTGATTATACAGTGGTGTGAAAAAGTGTTTGCCCCCTTCCTCATTTCCTGTTCCTTTGCATGTTTGTCACACTTAAGTGTTTCGGAACATCAAACCAATTTAAACAATAGTCAAGGACAACACAAGTAAACACAAAATGCAATTTGTAAATGAAGGTGTTTATTATTAAAGGTGAAAAAAAATCCAAACCATCATGGCCCTGTGTGAAAAAGTGATTGCCCCCTAAACCTAATAACTGCAACCAAGCGTTTGCGATAACGTGCAATGAGGCTTTTACAGCGTCCTGGAGGAATTTTGGCCCACTCATCTTTGCAGAATTGTCCTAATTCAGTTACATTAGAGGGTTTTCGAGCATGAACGGCCTTTTTAAGGTCATACCACAACATCTCAATAGGATTCAGGTCAGGACTTTGGCTAGGCCACTCCTAAGTCTTCATTTTGTTTTTCTTCAGCCATTCGGTGGTGGACTTGCTGGTGTGTTTAGGATCATTGTCCTGCTGCAGAACCCAAGTTCGTTTCAGCTTGAGTACACGAACAGATGGTCGGACATTCTCCTTCAGGATCTCTTGGTAGACAGCAGAATTCATAGTTCCTTTTATCACGGCAAGTCTTCCAGGTCCTGAAGCAGCAAAACAGCCCCAGACCATCACACTACCACCACCATATTTTACTGTTGGTATAATGTTCTTTTTCTGAAATGCAGTGTTCCTTCTACGCCAGATATACTTGGACACACACCTTCCAAAGAGTTCCACTTTTGTCTCATCGGTCCACAGAATGTTGTCCCAAAAGTCTTGGGGATCATCAAGATGTGTTGTGGAGAAATTGAGACGAGCTTTGATGTTCTTTTTGCTCAGCAGTGGTTTTCTCCTTGGAACTCTGCCATGCAGGCCATTTTTGCCCAGTCTTTTCCTGATGGTGGAGGCATGAACGCTGACCTTAACTGAGGCAAGTGAGGCCTGCAGTTCCTTGGACGTTGTTGTGGGGTCTTTTGTGACCTCTTGGATGAGTCGTCGCTGCGCTCTTGGGGTAATTTTGGGCGGCCGGCCACTCCTGGGAAGGTTCACCACTGTTCCATGTCTTCGCCATTTGTGGATAATGGCTCTCACTGTGGTTCGCTGGATTCCCAAAGCTTTGGAAATGGCTTTATAACCCTTTCCAGACTGATAGATCTCAATTACTTTCTTTCTCAATTGTTCCTGAATTTCTTTGGGTCTCGGCATGATGTGTAGCTTTTAAGGATCTTCTGGTGGACCTTACTGTGTCAAGCAGCTCCTATTTAAGTGATGCCTTGATTGTGAACAGGTGTGGCAATAATCAGGCCTGGGTGTGGCTAGAGAAATTGAACTCAGGTGTGGACAACCACAGTTATAGTATGTTTTAACAAGGGGGGCAATCACTTTTTCACACAGGGTCATGATGGTTTGGATTTTTTTTCACCTTTAATAATAAACACCTTCATTTACAAATTGCATTTTGTGTTTACTTGTGTTGTCCTTGACTATTGTTTAAATTGGTTTGATGTTCCGAAACACTTAAGTGTGACAAACATGCAAAGGAACAGGAAATGAGGAAGGGGGCAAACACTTTTTCACACCACTGTATCTAGGGAGTTCATTTGGGAATCCCTATTGGATTTGAAAGTGTTTGAACACGGGGAACTTCATGTCCTAGACAAGGGATCTAAGAGAGGTTAATTTATTATTGATCCACATTATATAGGAGTTGCAGTCATTGTAAGCCTGTGAGAGTCTGGGATCGCCTAGGAATGAGGCTAAGTGATGGGCTTCTGAGGAAAATTTAAAGGTATTTTTGTTTGCCATAGTTGGAGAGAGTGTGCAACTATTACATTATGTTTAAGTACTTTATGGTGAGAGTTTGTGTCTAACCATAGGAGACCTGGGAGGAATAATGGAAAGATTGAGATATATTCAAAGGATAACCATGGTATAACATTTATTTGTGCAGACCATTGTGCTAGTTGTGGCTGCTAAAAAGTATTGCCAGGTGTTTGGTAACCCCAAGCCTCCTTTATACAAATACAAGGAGGGGGTAGTGGCGCTGTTCTTAAAAATGTTAAAACCAAAGGGGAGTAAAAAGATATATATATATATATATGGAAAACAGTGCGTCTAAGAAATATATTGAGGTCACAAAACAAAATTAAAGTGCATATACGTAAGAGAGTGAGCCAGTGGTGACTACTAGCACATATGACACAATGTCAATCCCAAAATGCTGTGATACACAGAATAATTGGTTAAACTGGCACAGGATAATAGTAATTGGAGGATAATAGTTAATACGTGGTGAAGTATAAGTGAAAAAGTGCAGGTGCATACATAAATAAATGAATTTGTAACAATATGATATAAGTATTGGCTGTATAATACAGAACAGCTAAAATATAAGAGACGTAAATAATTGATATACAAACATACAATAAATATGTAATGTATAGAAAATTCTGAGAAAAAAATCTATGAAAAGAATAAATATATAAAATATATAAATATATATATATATATATATATATATATATATATATATATATATATATATATATATATATAATAAAGATGATAAAAAATTATTGTATACGTAAAAAGTAATAAAAATATATATAGAAAATCCTCAGTGGGAAAAATGAAAAAATGTGTGTATAAATGTTTGTACAGGAACACGGAAAGATAAAAATGCAGTCTAGAATAATTCAGTCTGATATCAGACCCAAAACACTAAGCAATTATTCTTGGTGTAAGATGAAAACAGCTGCGGTGATCCAGTGCTCCCCTCCTCCAGGCACTTCCCCTCATGTAATTGCACTCACCGGAGCGCCCAACCCCTGCAGGGGGAATAGGCGTAGTAGTAGCGATTCAAAACGGCCTTGCTCGTCTGGGCTGGGGGTGTCCTGGGAATTGTTGTCATCTGGTTCCTATCCGTGTTCCGGTTTCCATCTGTATCTCATCAGGGTGTCCTCAGCAATATTGATTTTTATCATGTCTGTAAAAAAGAGATGTTTATTTGTTTTAAAAGGCTTAACAAATTGCCACCAATCAGTGGTATCAAAAGAATTTTAGGGCTATAAGCCCATAAGGCAAAAGAACCAGCGTGACAAGCGCCGTTACTCCCGGGAAGCGGCGTGCGTTCCACGGCCGCAATGAATTCAGAACCGGAAGACGGCTGCGCCAGAAGTGACGTATTTGCGTACGAAGATACCAAGCTTCCTTTAATTTGTGGTCTATGCATAACTGAGCGTAACTGAATCTGGGTTTTTTGTCTGACCTGATAAATTTATTGATTTCCCTTTGGAGGGTATCTAGCCTTGTCTTAGAGATGTTGACCGGAAGTGCTCTTAAGAGGTAGAGAAGTTTTGGGAGTATTGTCATTTTAAAAGCGCATATTCTACCTAGAAATGAGATGTGATAGGAAGACCATAATTTCAGTAGTGAACTGATCTGTGAGAAAAGAGGTGGGTAATTTGTATTTGTAAAACGTGCTATATGAAGCGGTGATATGAACCCCAAGGTACCTAAATGAATGGGGGCACCATATAAAGGGGAATTTCTCTTGTAAGTTAGAATTCATGCAAGGGGATATGTTGATAGGAAGAACTGAGCATTTGTTTAAGTTTATACTTGGACCTGAGAGTTTATGGAATTTATAGAGAACTGCCAACAGATTTGGTATAGATATGAGTGGGTCTGTTAAAAATAGAAGTGTGTCTTTAGCGTATAAACTTAGTTTGAATTCCTTATGACCTTTAACGTAGCCCTTAATGTTGATGTTATTTCTTATAGATTGAGCGAGAGGTTCTATTGCTAATGCAAAGAGTAGTTAGGATAGTGGGCAGCCCTGTCTGGTGCCTCTACTTAGCGGAAAGAAATTTGAGCTATTACCTGGTATTTTGATTCTCGTTTTGGGGGTGTGATATAAAGCATTGCAGCCATGTACAAATTTTTCTGAAATACCAAATTTAGCAAGTAGGTAGTTTAGGTTTGCCCAATTCATATTATCGAATGCCTTGTGTATGTCAAGGCTTAATAGGCATACTTGTCGAGAGTGTAAATTAGCATCTTGGATAATATTTGACACTGGTCTGATATTATCAATAATTTGCCTGCCTGGGATAAAGCCTGTTTGGTCGGTATGAATCAATGATGAGACTACTCCTGCTAATCTGTCTGCTAGGATGCTGCCAAATATTTTTAGGTCATTATTGAGGACAGAAATAGGGTGGAAATTTTGTGGTAGGGTGTGATCTTTATGTGGTTTAGGGATAAGAGCTAGGTTAGCTAATAACATGTCATCAGGAAAGTGGTTACCTTGTAGTATATAGTTGAACAGTTTTGTTAGTTTGGGGGTTAATATTGATGCAAATTTTTTGTAGTAGGAGGTGGTGAATCCGTCTGGGCCTGGGGCAGTGGAAGATTTTAGAGATTTGATTTATTAATCTCAAGATCTGTAAATGGTTCGTTAAGGGTGGGGATTTGTTGGTTGGATAGCGAAGGGAGTTGTAGGCCATCCAGCCAGTTAAGTGAAGATGATGTGGGGTGTGTTTGTGGGCCAGAAAGGAGGTTTTTATAGAAGTTTGAAAATATTTCTAGAACCTCTTGTGGGTGGGTAACCAGATTACCTCTATGGTTTCTTAGTTTTTAAACATGGGGTGGATTTTGGCCTTGATTTAGTTTTCTTGTGAACATGGTGGTGGTAGTATTACTATGAAGTATATATTTTGCTTTTGAGAATCTGAGGGATTTTTTTCTATGTCCGATGAGAGGATTGAGTTTAATTATTGGCGTTTGGTTTGAATTTGGTGAGTGAGAGATCCTGAGATTTGTTGTAAAGGTTTTTTAGGTCTTTAGTAAGACGTTTAATGTCTGATAGTCTGGTTTTGTTTTTATTAGAGGCGATGTTAATTAACTGACCCCTCATAACTGCTTTATGGGTAGACCATATTGTGGAGGGAAATATTTCCTCAGAGTTATGTGTAAAGTATTCTAATTGTGTGGTGATCTGATGTGTGATTATGGGGTCTGTTAGTAGTGAATAATTTAAACGCAAGCTAAAAGGGGTAGGGGCTAAGCCTATATGAGACGTATCAAAGGGGATAATTTGATGATCTGACCATGGGCATGTGTGGATAGAGGCCTTAGAGGAATTAGCTAATAGTATAGGGGTGCAAAAGATGTAGTCCAGACATGCATAGCAATCTTGTGGGAATGAGTAGTGTGTGTACGCTTTAATTCCTACATTATGAGCTCTCCAAGAATCAATTAATTGAAATTTATTAAGGGAGCAGTGAATGGATTTGGTGAAAGCTTTTGAGGAGGGTGGTACTCTACTTTTGTCTAGGGCAGGATGTGCTGCTAAGTTGAAATCTCCACCTAAGATTGTGTGTGTGGAATTATAGCGGTCTAAGATATCAAAAAATTTGGAGAAAAATATGGATTGTGATTCGTTCGGTGCATATAATGAGGTGATTGTTGGGGGTTTATTGTTTATCAATCCTTTTATAATTATAAAGCGGCTATCCATGTCTTTATATATCTCTTGTACATCAAAAATAATTGAATTTCGGATAAAGATGGCTACACCGCGAGATTTACTGGAATATGTGGTGTAATAAAATTGCTTATGTCTTATCAAAGTACTGAGGGTGATTAGAGGTCGAGAAATGGGTCTCTTGTAGTATTAATATATCCGCTCCCAGTCTTTTAGCTTTTTTTTTTATTTGGGGAATTGAATCCCTGGAAGTTATGAGAAAAAAAAATTGAGACCCATCACTCAACCTGAATACGGGTATCAGCTAAATTAAGAATGGATGTGTTGAAAATAGGTGGGAATATTATGTGTAGGGTATATTTAAAGGTGTTAAAAAGTAATACAGGGTTACCAGTTTGAATATGTGTAATGTATTGTACAAGAAGGTAGCAGTGTACCAATAACATAAACGTTTTTGAAGAGAAAGTCATCAAAACAACTTTACTGGTATGTGTTGGTGACTTATATCTTCCATAACATAATAAAGTTTATGAGCCGAATTGGCCAAAAATTACTGAAATAAAATAACTCTGGGGTCATGTGACAACATGTGACATGACCACAAAAAGCAAAAATGAGGACACATCAGTCCTCTGCCCACCAAATGGGCCTGGGATACCGACCTTGAGATAAAAAGGTTGATACCTGGCTCCAAGAGTGGGTTGGGGTACAATCAAGCTGCAGCGGATGATCCAAGCTATATAAGTGAAACTGGAAAAAGAAACATTTTGTGCATGTTGATGTAACAGATCGATATAAAACTGCAAGGGAAGGTATTATATATACATTTGAGAACAGTACAGTATATTTATATTCACTGAGGACCCAAAGGGTTTGGGAAGAGTGGGGAGATAAAAAAAAAGGGGGGGTTCAAAAAGAGATCCCTTTACCAAGCTGGGGATAAAAATATCAATAAGGGTCTTTGTATAAGCTAGTATAATATCATGGGATAAAAATCTCTGAAAGGAAGATACCTGAACCTTGGGGATTGATTCATACAATTGTACTGATTGTTGAGGAACTATTATATTTAGCTAGTAAAGGGGCCAAGTAATGTTCGAAAACTGATCTGTCATTCAGGAAGCAATCTATATAAAACAGACCAAAAGTCTGGTGTTTGTTGAGACCATTATTATACTGGCAAAAAAAATAATTAAAGAAAAAACACAAAAAAAAAAAAAAAAAAAAAAAATTTTCTTTGTAATCTTCTTCTCCTCTCAGCAAACTTCATATTTCTTTGAGACTTTCAATGAGAGAGGGCAGGTGTAAGCAGGGATGTTATGGTGCATGGTTTTGGAGAGATTGGCGCCATCTTCTCTGGTCACGTTGGTTGCATCTGGAGGCTGGTGTGGTCCAAATTGGCGATGATCTAGGGGTGGAGGGAGGTCTGGTAGGTGGCTCAGGATCCAGCAGGCCCAATTTGACTAGCAGGACTTTGCCTTCAATAATGTTCAATACTGTGTATGTAGTGTCATTATGCATCACAGAAACGGCAATCCCATCTGTATTTTATTCTTGCTGTCTGTAGAGTGGAGGTCACTTCTTTCATTCTATGTCTCCTTTCCAACATGGCTGGGGAGATATCAGGGTAGATCTGGATTCTGTGACATTCAAATTCAATGTTTGAGGTGTTTCTTGATGCCCGCATGATATCTTCCTTTAGTAAGGAAATCCTTCATACACAAGATCACATCAATGGGGATTGGCCAGTGAATGGGGGAAGTACCGGTGCTGCAGAAGTGGTGGGTTCCCAATTAGGATTGGCGAATGCAGCAGGAAGGGCAACTATGGGCACGACTGGCCTGTCTTTGTCTTCTTGGTGGCAGTGGGACACTACTTGTGCTTGCCACCTTGCCATCTTGAACTGCACTTATGGGACTCGCCACGTCACCAAGTGTTACTACAGTGCTGGATGTACGACCAGGGTGTACTAGGCCGCTGGTGCTTGACCCCAGATGATGACTGTGTAAGTCGAAACATGTTGGGTGGACCCCTTTACAGACATTGCTACTGACTTTATATTACAGCAGCAGAGGAAGCATTTCATTCACCAGGAGCGATCGCGAGGGGGTGACCATGAATGAGTGGCTTCCCCCTCATCACTGATCGCTCCAGCAACAAAGCCGACCGCCGCAGGCACCCGGGGGGCCCGATCGTACAGGTACGCCCATATGCCTGCCTGTGCCATTCTGCTGACATACATCGGCGGTCGGCAAGTGGTTAAAGCAACGGTTTCAAAAATATTGAATAATTGTTATGTGAACATTTAGTGTGGTAATATATGCCTCTTTTTACTGTGTATTGCATTTGTGATAATCAAATGTTTTTTCTACTTTTGTACATTAATGTGGTAAAATTAAACTTTGAATTTTAATACAAACCCTTGTTACTCTCTTAATGCCTTTAACCACTTCAGCCCCGGACCAATTGGCAGCCAAAGGACCAGGCCCCTTTTTGCGATTCGGCACTGCGTTGCTTTAACTGACAATTGCGCGGTCGTGCGACGTGGCTCCAAAACAAAATCGGCGTCCTTTTTGTCCCACAAATAGAGCTTTCTTTTGGTGGTATTTGATCGCCCCTGCGGTTTTTATTTTTTGCGCTATAAACAAAAATAGAGCGACAATTTTGAAAAAAATGCAATATTTTTTGCTTTTTGCTATAATAAATATCCCCAAAAATATATATAAAAAAAAAAATTTTTCCTCAGTTTCGGCCGATACGTATTCTTCTACATATTTTTGGTAAAAAAAATCGCAATTAGCGATTATTGATTGGTTTGCGCAAAAGTTATAGCGTTTACAAAATAGGGGATAGTTTTATAACATTTTTATTAATATTTTTTTTTTTTTTTACTAGTAATGGCGGCGATCAGCCATTTTTATTGTGACTGCGACATTATGGCAGACACATTGGACATTTTTGACACATTTTTGGGACCATTGTCATTTATACAGCAATCAATGCTATTTAAATGCATTGATTCCTGTATAAATGACAGTTGTAGTGAAGGGGTTAACCACTAGGGGAAGGGAAGGGGTTATGGGCTGTGACGTGTGTTTTTTTTTACATTAGGGGGCGGGGCTGACGTCTGACGTCATTGATCGGCTTTCCCGATGACCGGGAACAGCCAATCAATGACAGGCAGAGTAGGAAGCGCGGGGAGAGGTTTGTTTACACATACCTCTCCACGTTCTTCAGCTCCGTGACCCGATCGCGGGACACCAGCGGCGATCGGGTCTGCTGGTCCCGCGGCCGGGGTCACGGAGCTCCCGACCGGGTCGCGAGCGCGCCGCTGGCGGCGCGCATGCGACCCACGGGCAGGCATTTAAAGGATCACGTACAGGTACAGGATTTTGCCTGCCCATGCCATTCTGCACACGTATATGTGCATGAGGCGGTCGGGAAGCTGTTAAAGTCCCACTGTAGAGAGGGGGAAACTATGCAGTGTTAGAGACACCAATGAACAGATACACATTTTCCCTACTCGTTCATTTACTAGTTCCCCCAGTGCAATTTTTCATTTTTTGCACGTTAAATTACTTAACCACTTCAGCCCCGGACCATTTGGCAGCCAAAGGACCAGAGGTCTTTTTTCAATTTCGCACTGCACTACTTTAACTGGTAATTGCGCGGTCATGCAATTTTGTAACCAAACGAAATTTGCGTCCTTTTCTTCCCACAAATAGAGCTTTCTTTTGATGGTATTTGATTGCCTCTGTGATTTTTATTTTTTGCGATATAAACGGAAAAAGAGCGAAAATTTTGAAAAAAAAAGAGATTTTCTACTTTTTGTTATAAAAAAAATCTAATAAACTCAATTTTAGTCAAACATTTGGGCCAAAATGTATTCAGCCACATGTCTTTAGTAAAAAAAATGCCAATAAGCGTATATTTATTGGTTTGCGCAAAAGTTATAGCGTCTACAAACTAGAGTACATTTTCTGGAATTTACACCGCTTTTAATTTATGACTGCCTATTTCATTTCTTGAGGTGCTAAAATGGCAGAGAAGTACAAAACCCCCCCAAATGACCCCATTTTGGAAAGTAGACACCCCAAGCTATTTGCTGAGAGGCATGTTGAGCCCATTGAATATTTTTTTTTTTTAGTCCCAAGTGATTGAATAAAGACAAAAATAAAAAAGATTTTTTTTTTTTTCAAAAAGTTGTCACTAAATGATATATTGCTCACACATGCCATAGTTATATGTGGAATTGCACCCCAAAATACATTTTGCTGCTTCTCCTGAGTATGGGGATACCACATGTGTGGGACTTTTTGGGAGCCTAGCCGCGTACGGGGCCCCGAAACCCAAGCACCGCCTTCAGGATTTCTAAGGGTGCAAATTTTTGATTTCACTCCTCACTACCTATCACCGTTTCGAAGGCCATAAAATGCCAAAATAGCACAAAACCCCCCCAAATGACCCCATTTTGGAAAGTAGACACCCCAAGCTATTTGTTGAGAGGCATGGTGAGTATTTTACAGCTCTCATTTGTTTTTGAAAATGAAGAAAGTAAAGAAAAAAAATTTTTTTTTTCTTTTTTTCAATTTTCAAAACTTTGTGACAAAAAGCGAGATCTGCAAAATACTCACCATACCTCTCAGCAAATAGCTTGGGGTGTCTACTTTCCAAAATGGGGTCATTTTGGGGGTTTTATGCCATCTGGGCATTCCATGGCCTCCGAAACTGTGATTGGCAGTGAGAAGTGAAATAAAAAAATTACACCCTTAGAAAGCCTGAAGGCGGTGATTGGTTTTTGGGGTTCCGTACGCAGCTAGGCTCCCAAAAAGTCCCACACATGTGGTATCCCCGTACTCAGGAGAAGCAACAGAATGTATTTTGGGGTGTATTTCCACATATGCCCATGACATGTTTGAGCAATATATCATTTAGTGACAACTTTTTGTAAAAAAAAATATATATATTTTTTTTTTTTTTCATTATTCAATCTCTTGGGACAAAAAAAAAAATATTTAATGGGCTCAACATTGCTCTCATCAAATAGCTTGGGGTGTCTACTTTCCAAAATGGGGTCATTTGGGGGGGGTTTGAACTGTCCTGGCATTTTATGCACAACATTTAGAAGCCTATGTCACACGTCACCCACTCTTCTAACCACTTGTAGACAAAGCCATTTCTGACACTTTTTGTTTACATGAAAACATATTTTTTTTTTGCAAGAAAATTACGTTGAACCCCCAAACACTATATATAATGTTAAAGCAAAGGCCCTGCAGATTAAAATGGTGGGTGTTGCATTTTTTTTTTCCACACAGTATTTGCGCAGCGATTTTTCAAACGCATTTTTTGTGGAAAAAATACACTTTTTTTTATTTTAATGCACTAAAACACACTATATTGCTCAAATTTTTGATGAAATAAAAAATATGATCTTAGGCCGAGTACATGGATACCAAACACGACATGCTTTAAAATTGCGCACAAACACGCAGTGGCGACAAACTACATACATTTTTAAAAGCCTTTAAAAGCCTTTACATGATACCACATTAGATTCACGGAGGAGGTCTACTGCTAAAATTACTGCCCTCGATCTGACCTTCGCGGTGATACCTCACATGCATGGTGCAATTGCTGTTTACATATGACGCCAGACCAACGCTTGTGTACGCCTTTGCGCAAGAGAAGGGGGGGCAGGGGTGCTTTTTTTTTTTTTTTGTTTTTTTTTTTATTTATTTAGCTTTTTTATTTTATTTTTACACTGTTCCTTCCATTTTTTTTCTTTGTTATGATTTTTATTGTTATCTCAGGGAATGTAAATATCCCCTATGATAGCAATAGGCAGTGACAGGTACTCTTTTTTGAAAAAATTGGGGTCTATTAGACCCTAGATCTTTCCTCTGCCCTCAAAGCATCTGACCACACCAAGATTGGTGTGATAAAATGCTTTCCCAATTTCCCAATGGCGCGGTTTATATCCGGGAGGGGGGACATTCCCTCCCACTGCTTGTAAAAGCAGTCTAGAGGCTAATTACCCGCTAGAATTGCTTTTACATGAAAGCCGATCACTGGCTGAAAAGAATGATACCAAGATGATACCTAAACCTGCAGGCATCATTCTGGTATAACCATTCAAAGTCCAGCAACATACTGGACATATATTGTAATCTTTTTTTTTTTCATGCAGCCTCTTGGCTGAACGAAAAAAAGAGATTGATTGGTGGGTATGCCCACCATTAGAATACCTCCCTTCATCCACCCACTTCTAATGATGGGCATACATGCACCATTTATTTATGCCGATGCATGGGGGCATCCTCCCGCAAAAGTTATGCCGTGTACACACGGTCGGAATTTCGACCGTATGTACGTGGCATTAGGAGCCAATCGCTCCTCCCCCCCCCTGCTGCCCCCATGCTTCGGCATATATGCTCTTTTTTTTAACTGTGGTGGTGAAATCACCTCCTACAGCGTTGGAGTCGCGGCTTTATGTATCGTGGGAGCAAACGCTGTTGCTGTCAAGATAAATAAATCCGCGTTGCAACTGAATGGCGCACCTGAAAACAAAAAAATGCTTAACACTAAAACACAGTAAACAAAATTACATACCTGAAAAGCAAGCATGATAAAACATGATAAAACATAATAAAACATTGCAGAATAGAATGGAGTAAAAAAAGAGCAACAATAGAGAGAGAATAGAGTGAGAGAGAGAACAATAAAACGACAACTATTTTTTAATTTTTTATTTTTTAGAGATTCACAGGTAAAAAAGCTCCTGACTGAAGCGACTGAATCAAAACGCTACCACAAAAAAAATGTTAGCGATCGCAGGGATCAGGCCTGACTCTGCGAACGCTGCAGTTATGTGTGCTTAGTGTTTTGTAAGTGACAGTGTTCGATCGATACTGCACTTGGGTGGGCTGGGCTGGGCGGAGGGGGAAAACGCAGGTGCTAGCAGGTATCTGGGCTGATCCCGCTAACAATGCGGTTTTTTTTGGAACCCTAAACTGCTGGGACGCTAGTATAGATCTGATCAGATCAGATATTGATCTGTTCAGATACTGTACCACTAAGGGAGGTGTATGCTTTGCGCGTGGGTGTTTGCGGTACTGGCACTAACCTGGGGCGACGCAGACCTTATTTGACCCTAAAACCTAATTGATATCACCCGCCGGGCGATCAGGGGGTTAAACCGTTATTGGGTAATAAATGGCGGGTGCCCTGACAGTATAAAAAATAAAGCTAACTAACCAGCGTCACCCGTAACAGTAATACAAAAAAAAACTGGTTACCTAGCGACACTAATGCAGCGATCAGAAAAACGATCGCTTAGTGACACTGGCAAAAGGGGGTGAAAGGGTTAACTAGGGGCAATCAGGGGGTTAAAACCTTTATTAGGTAATATATGGGGGTACCTGACGCTATATAAAAACCTGACGGGGAACCTAAATAACGAAATAACTAACTGGCTAACCAGCGTCACCAGTGACAGTTATACAGTGATCACTGGTGAAAGGGTTAACTCTAGGGGCAATCAGGGGGTTAAAACCTTTATTTAGGTTGTAATATGGGGGTACCTGACCTATAAACCTATTTATGAACCTATATAAACATGGCGGTTACCTAAAAAAAAAAATGGTTACCTAGCGACACTAATGCAGCGATCAGAAAAACGATCGCTTAGTGACACTGGCAAAAGGGGGTGAAAGGGTTAACTAGGGGCAATCAGGGGGTTAAAACCTTTATTAGGTAATATATGGGGGTACCTGACGCTATATAAAAAACCTGACGGGGAACCTAAATAACGAAATAACTAACTGGCTAACCAGCGTCACCAGTGACAGTTATACAGTGATCACTGGTGAAAGGGTTAACTCTAGGGGCAATCAAGGGGTTAAAACCTTTATTTAGGTTGTAATATGGGGGTACCTGACCTATAAACCTATTTATGAACCTATATAAACATGGCGGTTACCTAAAAAAAAAAAAATGGTTACCTAGCGACAGCAGTGACACTAATACAGCGATCAGAAAAACGATCGCTTAGTGACACTGGCAAAAGGGGGTGAAAGGGTTACCTGGGGGGCAATCAAGGGGTTAAACCTTTATTAGGGGGGGGTAGGGGGCTACCTTGGACCTAAAACTAACTGCACTGACAGTTATTACAGTCACACTGACACTAAATGCAGTGATCAGTAAAAAAATGATCACTGCAATTAGTGACACTGTGACTGGGGGGGGAGGGGGTGATCTGGGGGGTGATCTGGGGGTGACAGGGGGGTGTTTTGTGTGCCTATGTGTACTGGTGTCAGTGTACTGTTGGTGCACTAACCTTTAGATGTTCACAGCTCGGCGTTCCGGTCACATAGACCGGCGCAACGAGCGTGACATCACTTCCTCTGCCTGTGTTTTGATTGACACAGACAGAGGAAGCATCTGATTCGCCAGGAGCGATCGCGAGGGGGTGGCCAGAAACCACTGGCCGTCCCCTCATCCCGGATCGCTCCTGAAGCGATCCCGACCGTCCCCGCCGGCCGGGGGGGGTCCGATCGGACCCCCCACGCGCCTGAAGAATGGCACGTACAGGTACGTGGTTCTGCCTGTACGTGCCATTCTGCCGACGTATATGTACATGGGGCGGTCGGGAAGTGGTTAAAACCCCCTAGAACATGGATATTTTCGGAAAGCAGAGGCCTAGTAAAATGAAAAATGTATCGTATAACACATTGAGCTCTATGATCACAGCTTCAATATGAGTTAGTGCCGCAAAATATTAATAGCTCAAAAGTATTGCATTCGACACTAATCAAAAAATACAATAAATTTGCAGTTTTAAAATATGAACAGTCCTCCCCACCAGTGATAAGGTGTCCAGAAATCCCAATTGTTTTATATCTAACACAAATTGAAAATTCTTCCACGTGTTCCATAACACTTTTAAGAGGTTTTCCAGAATCTCTCATCTGCTCTCTCTATCTCAGCTCAATAGCCCGATACTGTTATCATACAAGTATTTATTCCACTTCTAATAAAGAATGGCACTTGCAAAGATTGTTAAAAACCGCCCATTTAAGACTCCATGCAAATTTTACGTAATATACGTCCGCATGCCGGGTTAACCGTGCCTCCCTGATCAGTCCGCCTGGGACCAGTGCTGCCTCACTTCTGGTTGCTGTGTGGTCCGACCCTCCTGCGTTTCGTCCAACGACTTCTTCAAAGGGTGAAAAAAGCCAACTTTTTTCAAAAGATCAACTTACAACTTCCTTGGTTTGCTCTAAACCTTCTGACTCAGCATCTTCTAATAAGCTGTAGACAATGTGACAAGGGAAGACTGTTCTTATTCAGATGACCTGATTGCGGAAGAAGATCCTTCTGCCACAGTGTCGTTAAAATTCAAAGAAACCGTTTTGGTACTTATAGGAGGTGCGCAATTGTCTTAATTTAGACTCTGCGGTATCTGAGGGCCCAAAAGTGACCAGCATGGGGTCTAGGAAACAGAAAAGACCTCCTAATGTGTTTCTGTATGTGCCTTAGTGAAGGATGTTTTGTATGAAGACTGGAAACATCCAGAAAAGGTTCACGTTCCTCATAAGTGCTTTGCCCAACAGTACCCCATAGACAAGTCTCCAAAGATTAGTTGTTCCTAAGGTAGATAAAGCTATCCCCTGCCTCTGACAGTTCTGGTTGAGGACTTGCTTACTTTCAGGGACCCTTTGGATAAGTGCTTTGAGGCCCTGCTCGAGGCTTTGTTTACCGCATCTGGACTGACCGTACAACCAATTGTCATTGCCAGACCAATAGTCATTGCAAAGGAATGGTCCAGATGGCTGGATAGAAAATCTAGTGGTATCAAGCATAGTCCCTCCTTCCAACAACCATTGGATATATTTCTAGAAGCCATACGCTATGGATGGAATTAACAAGGTGCAGTGTTGGATATCTTGTATTGTACGTCTGTCTATACAAATACAAAGTAGTCTCCTCTGAGTTTTTGACAGTCGTCATTATTTTCCCCTCGGGCATCTACGTTCAAGTCTAAACCGGACAATTTCTTTCACCACGAGTTGTGGTTTTGCACGCCCTCTAAACCAGGTCCCAAGTCCCCTTCTCAATGAAGGGGTGCCCCCACTGGATTTTCAGAGCCATTCTCCTCATTTTGGCTGTCAAATGAAGTTATACAGTTCAAGATACAGATCTCATCTTTCATTGGGCACAGACACTTGTTCCAGCCATATCTGTCGTGCACATTCTAGGAGTGGAAAATTGGCAGACAGACTATAAATTGACAGGAGCTGACGTCCAGGGAATGGACCAGAGGTGTTCAGGGAGATCTGTCGGCGTTGAGGGACTTTGGACGCAGACCTCCTGGCATCCAGGTACAACAAGAAACTGAACATCTTTCTCTCTAGAATAAAAGATCCTCTAATGTTGGTAATAGATGCTCTGGGGTCTCACTGAGATCAGTGCCACATGATTTGGTGTTCCTTCACTTCAGTTGTTACATCTGCTTCGCTGAATCAATTTGGAGAGAGCTACGTTGATTCTGGTGGCCCCAAATTTGCTTGGTTCTTTAACAATTTTCACATGTTAGTGGAACTGCTCCAGCCTCTACTGGATCGCCTAGGCCAGTGGTCCCCAACCTTTTTTGGCACCAGGGACCTGCTGCATGGGAGAAAATGATGCCAAGGCCGGGGGTGATGCAGTTTTTCTCTAGCAATTTGTTGGGGCAATGGCTGAATCATCATGGCACTATAGTTGATATGGTGTTGGGATGATAGCAGTGCATTATTTCTATTATTACATTGTAATGTAAAAGGAAATAGTTCAACTCACCATAATGCAGAGCCCTGAGCGTGTCACTTGCCACTGTCGCCTGCCACCAGATGCAGCTTATCACTTGCCACGTGGCCTGCCACCAAATGCAGCTTGCTGCTATCGCCTGTCACCAGAGGCATCTTGTCATTTGCCACTGTCGCCTGCCACCAGATGCAGCTTGTCACTTGCCACCGTTGCCTGGCACCAGATGCACCTTGTCACTTGCCACATCGCCTGCCACCAGATGCAGTGTCACTTGCCACGTGAAGCAGCTTGTCACTTGCCACCGTCGCCTGCCACCAGATGCAGATTGTCGCTTGCCACGTCATCTGCCACCAAATACAGCTTGTCACGTCACCTGCATTCAAATGCAGCTCGTCACTTGCCACTGTCGCCTGCCACCAGATGCAACTTGTCACTTGCCACTGTCGCCTGCCACCAGATGCAACTTGTCACTTGCCACTGTCGCCTGCCACCAGATACAGCTTGTCACTTGCCACATCGCCTGGCACCAGATGTGGATTGTCACTATCCTGCCACCAGCTGACGCTTCCCATTGCATTGTCACGTCGCCTGCCACCAGATGCAGCGCGTCACTTGCCACATTGCCTGCCACCAGATGCAGCGCGTCACTTGCCACATCGCCTGCCACCAGATGCAGCGCGTCACTTGCCACATCGCCTGCCACCAGATGCAGCGCGTCACTTGCCACATCGCCTGCCACCAGATGCAGCGCGTCACTTGCCACATCGCCTGCCACCAGATGCAGCGCGTCACTTGCCACTGTCGCCTGCCACCAGATGCAGCATGTAATTTGCCACGTCGCCTGCCACCAGATGCAGCTTGTCACGTCATCTGCTACCAGATGCAGCTTGCCAGGTCACCTGCCTTCAGATGCAGCTTGTCACTTGCCAAATTGCCTGCCACCAGATGTGTATTGTCACTTGCCATGTTGCCTGCCACCAGATGCGGACTGTCACTTGCCACATCGTCTGCTACCAGATGCGGATTGTCACTTGCCACGTCGCCTGCCGCCAGATGCAGATTTTCACTATCCTGCCACCAGCTGAAGCTTCCCACTGTTGCCTGCCACCAAAATATACCAGATTCAGCTTGTCGCTTTTTTTAAAGAAAAGGCAATTTGGTGGCAGGCAACAGTGACAGCAGAGAAAGAGGCTTCTTGCAGTCTCTCCCCGGTGTCTGAGTGGGAAATCGGCACACGCACATTGGCTGGGTTCCAGAGTGAGGGCGGGCAGTGAGAGATGTCATCTCTCTGCTCGCCCACAGCTGCACATAACAGAGCAGCCTTCGCGTCTGTGAGGGCAGAACTGCAGTGATGTGGGGCAGGTGGTAAGAGATGTCATCTCTCTGCTTGCTCGCCCGATGCACATGTAACAGAGCAGCCTTTGCAGCACAGCTGCAGAGAAGCTGCGGCCCGGTGGTTGGGGATCCCCGGTCTAGACCTTCTGTCGCAGGATCCTATTTACCATCCTTTTTCATGGATGCTGGCTTAGACGACATGGCTGTTGATACCCTGGCTCTAAGGCAAATGTGCTGGGGCAATGGCTGGTGTTGGCGCTTCAATCATCATGACACCATGGTTGATATGGTGTCGGGATGATTGCAGCACATTATTTCTATTATTACATTGTAATATAAAATTAAATAGTTCAACTCACCACAATGCAGAATCAGTGGGAGCCCTGAGAGTGTCACTTGCCAGCAGATGCAGCTTTTCAATTACCAAGTTGCCTGCCACCAGATACAGCTTGTCACTTGCCACATTACCTGCCACCAGATGCAGCTTGCCACCATCACCTGCCACCAGACGCAGCTTGTCACTTGCCACTGTCGCCTGCCACCAGATGCAGTGTGTCACTTGCCACATTGCCTGCCACCAAATGCAGCTTGTCACTTGCCATGTCATCTGCCACCAGATGCAGCTTGCCACGTCACCTGCCTTCAGATGCGGTTCGTAACTTTTCAAATCGCCTGCCACCAGATGTGGATTGTCACTTGCCACTGTCGCCTGCCAGCAGATGTAGCATGTCGCTTGCCACTGTCGCCTGCCAGCAGATGCAGCATGTCACATGCCACTGTCGCCTGCCAGCAGATGTAGCATGTCGCTTGCCACTGTCGCCTGCCAGCAGATGCAGCATGTCGCTTGCCACTGTCGCCTGCCAGCAGATGCAGCATGTCGCTTGCCACTGTCGCCTGCCAGCAGATGCAGCATGTCGCTTGCCACTGTCGCCTGCCAGCAGATGCAGCATGTCGCTTGCCACTGACGCCTGCCAGCAGATGCAGCATGTCGCTTGCCACTGTCGCCTGCCAGCAGATGTAGCATGTCGCTTGTCAGCAGATGCAGCATGTCGCTTGCCACTGTCGCCTGCCAGCAGATGCAGCATGTCGCTTGCCACTGTCGCCTGCCAGCAGATGCAGCATGTCGCTTGCCACTGTCGTCTGCCAGCAGATGCAGCATATCGCTTGCCACCAGATGCAGCAGGTCGCTTGCCACTGTCGCCTGCCAGCAGATGCAGCATGTCGCTTGCCACTGTCGCCTGCCAGCAGATGCAGCATGTCGCTTGCCACTGTCGCCTGCCAGCAGATGCAGCATGTCGCTTGCCACTGTCGCCTGCCAGCAGATGCAGCATGTCGCTTGCCACTGTCGCCTGCCAGCAGATGCAGCATGTCGCTTGCCACTGTCGCCTGCCAGCAGATGCAGCATGTCGCTTGCCACTGTCGCCTGCCAGCAGATGCAGCATGTCGCTTGCCACTGTCGCCTGCCAGCAGATGCAGCATGTCACTTGCCACTGTCGCCTGCCACCAGATGCAGCTTGTCACTTGCCATGTCATCTGCCTTCAGATGCGGTTTGTAACTTGTCAAATCGCCTGCCACCAGATGTGGATTGTCACTTGCCACTGTCGCCTGCCAGCAGATGCAGCATGTCACTTGCCACTGTCGCCTGCCAGCAGATGTAGCATGTCGCTTGCCACTGTCGCCTGCCAGCAGATGTAGCATGTCGCTTGTCACTGTCGCCTGCCAGCAGATGCAGCATGTCGCTTGCCACTGTCGCCTGCCAGCAGATGCAGCTTGTCACTTGCCATGTCATCTGCCACCAGATGCAGCTTGCCACGTCACCTGCCTTCAGATGCGGTTCGTAACTTTTCAAATCGCCTGCCACCAGATGTGGATTGTCACTTGCCACTGTCGCCTGCCAGCAGATGCAGCATGTCGCTTGCCACTGTCGCCTGCCAGCAGATGCAGCATGTCACTTGCCACTGTCGCCTGCCAGCAGATGTAGCATGTCGTTTGCCACTGTCGCCTGCCAGCAGATGCAGCATGTCGCTTGCCACTGTCGCCTGCCAGCAGATGCAGCATGTCGCTTGCCACTGTCGCCTGCCAGCAGATGCAGCATGTTGCTTGCCACTGTCGCCTGCCAGCAGATGCAGCATGTCGCTTGCCACTGTCACCTGCCAGTAGATGCAGCATGTCGCTTGCCAGCAGATGCAGCATGTCGCTTGCCACTGTCGCCTGCCAGCAGATGCAGCATGTCGCTTGCCACTGTCGCCTGCCAGCAGATGCAGCATGTCGCTTGCCACTGTCGCCTGCCAGCAGATGCAGCTTGTCACTTGCCATGTCATCTGCCAGCAGATGCAGCATGTCGCTTGCCACTGTCGCCTGCCAGCAGATGCAGCATGTCGCTTGCCACTGTCGCCTGCCAGCAGATGCAGCATGTCGCTTGCCACTGTCGCCTGCCAGCAGATGCAGCATGTCGCTTGCCACTGTCGCCTGCCAGCAGATGCAGCATGTCGCTTGCCACTGTCGCCTGCCAGCAGATGCAGCATGTCGCTTGCCACTGTCGCCTGCCAGCAGATGCAGCATGTCGCTTGCCACTGTCGCCTGCCAGCAGATGCAGCATGTCGCTTGCCACTGTCGCCTGCCACCAGATGCAGCATGTCGCTTGCCACTGTCGCTTGCCACCAGATGCAGCTTGTCACTTGCCATGTCATCTGCCACCAGATGCAGCTTGTCACTTGCCATGTCATCTGCCTTCAGATGCGGTTTGTAACTTGTCAAATCGCCTGCCACCAGATGTGGATTGTCACTTGCCACTGTCGCCTGCCAGCAGATGCAGCATGTCGTTTGCCACTGTTGCCTGCCAGCAGATGCAGCATGTCGCTTGCCACTGTCGCCTGCCAGCAGATGCAGCTTGTCACTTGCCGCTGTCACCTGCCACCAGATGCAGCTTGTCACTTGCCGCTGTCGCCTGCCACCAGATGCAGCTTGTCACTTGCCGCTGTCGCCTGCCACCAGATGCAGCTTGTCACTTGCCGCTGTCGCCTGCCACCAGATGCAGCTTGTCACTTGCCACTGTCGCCTGCCACCAGATGCAGCTTGTCACTTGCCATGTCATCTGCCACCAGATGCAGCTTGCCACGTCACCTGCCTTCAGATGCGGCTTGTCACTTGCCAAATCACCCGCCACCAGATACGGATTGTCACGTCACCTGCCACCAGATGCGGATTGTCACTATCCTGCCACCAGCTGAAGCTTTCCTCTGTTGCCTGCCACCAAAAAATACCAGATGCAGCTTGCCACTTTTTTAATGTAAAGGCAATTTGGTTGCAGGCAACAGTGACAGCATAGAAAGGGGCTTCTGGCAGTCTCTCCCCAGTCTGTGGGAAACCCGCACATTGGCTGGGTTCCAGAGTGAGGGCGGACAGTGAAAGATGATGTAATCTCTCTGCTCGCCCACGGCTGCACATAACAGAGCAGCCTTTGCGACTGTGAGGACATAACTGCGGTGATGCGGGGCGGGCAGTGAGAGATGTCATCTCTCTGCTTGCTGCCTGACACACATGTAACAGACCAGCCTTTGTGGCCCAGCTGCCGAGAGGCACGGCCCTGTGGTTGGGGACGCTCGGTCTAGACCTTCTGTTGCAGGGTCCCATTTACCATCCTTTTTCATGCTTGCTGGCTCAGACGACATAGCTGTTGGCGGGCTCCGAGGGAAAGGGGCCTCTCAAAATTGTCGATTTGCGCAGTTTTTTAAGTCAAAGGCTACTTCCTGTAGTGGTATGTCATTTTCGTACCTAAGAGTATTTCTATTGGTGTGAGCGGAAGAACTTCCACCCTCGCCTTTATTCTACGGGTCTCTTGCTTGCCATCTTACAATCAGGTCTGGATCACAAATTGGCCTTCGAGTACCCTGAAAGGTCAATTCTTGGCCTTAACCATTTTGTTTCAGAGACTCATAGGCTCTCATAAGGTCCTTCAGGTGACCAGGCTGGTCAATGTTTCTTTTTGCTTGCCAGTATCTAAATCTTCCTACAGGTGGCATTATAACTCCTGAATTCTGTTTCTCTTAACCACTCACCCACTGGGCACTTAAACCCCCTTCCTAACCAGACCAATTTTCAGCTTTTGGTGCTCTCACACTTTGAATGACAATTATGCAACGCTGTACCCAAATGATTTTTTGTCCTTTTTTTCACACAAATAGAGCTTTCTTTTGTTGGTATTTAATCACCGCTGGGTTTTTAATTTTTTGCGCTATGAATCAAAAAATACAGAAAATTTGGTAAAAAAAAAAATGTCTTTGTTTCTATTGAAATTTATTGGCGAGTGTTGGCAGAGTGTTGGCAGAGTGTTGGCAGAGTAGCTGTCACTGACACACAGTGAGAGGGGAGAGGGGGAGAGATGGGACCAGCGCTGTGGGCTGGATGTGTAGTGCCCACAACACTGGTCCCATCTCTCCCCCTCTCCGCTTCTCCCCTCTCACTGTACCTATCGGTACAGAGAAGGGAGGGAGGAGCTGGGCATCATGACGTGGCGCTGGTTTGTGTACATGTGATCGCTCTGTCATTTGACGGAACGATCACGTGGTAAACGGCCGCTATCACCGTGATCCGTGATACGGCCGCTATCACGTGATACGCCGGGTCCTCTGTAGCCATCTTTCGGCTATGGCCCGGTCGGCATGTGGTTAATGAACTCCAAGTAATTTATTTTACTGTCAGTGCAGAAAATTTATAAACTAAACAAAAAACAATAAGGGGGGGAAAGGACCGTAACCGTTATAAAATTTCCCTTTGCTTCCTGTCCCACTTAAGATGTTTTTACTAACACAGCAAATATAGGTAAATTTCTCCAACAGGAACAAAGCAGCAATACAACACTATTTTTGGTAAAGGAAGGTTAAAACTTCCATCAGCTTTTTATTTATTCTATGTTCCCATTGAAGATTACTATTCTCTTTCCTGTTCAAGTAATATTGGTAAAAAGACAGGAGACTATGATACGACAAATTTCTTTAGCACCCAAGGCAAACCGGTAAAGAATGCCCTGGATTCATGAGCTTTGAACTACTTTAGCAGAATAGGGTGCAGGTCCTTACCTTTTGGGAACCCTCTTCTGCAGTAGCACCCAAAGCTGCTGCCTCTTTTGCCTATCTTTCGGCCAAGTCCTGACAGGATAAATGTCCCCTAAAAAAATAAAAAAAAAAAAACAGCAAATGGCAAGATAGGTGAAAGTAAATTTCTTCTAAGGGAACAAACATTTAAAACCCAACAAAGAATTTAGCACATTACCACTATATCCAAAAATATAAGAATATTAATTCTTACTCTCTTCCTGCTTATTACTCCCAGTAGTTACTATACTGCCTACTTCAAAAAAAGCATGTTTTTTTGCCTACTTTTCATCTTTTAAATGAAGACATCTTTAGGTAGAGCTTCAAAAACAGTCTTCTGTTTGTACTATTTACAAGTTTTTGTTCTATTTTTAACTAGTACTTGTATTTTCCCAGAAGAAATCCAATTTCAAAGGGTTTTATCTAGTCCCTTTAGAATCAAAAGAATAAGTAAAGCCTTCCTATGTCAGGAGGGAGTAAAAGCATTGGCCTTCGGAACAAATCAGAAAAGACTTGTCAAAAAGTAATGACTAGAGAATAGTTATTATAGGATGATGCCTTCATTTTCTTACTGATGTGTACAAATGAGTACTTGAGAGATTTCTTTTTCATGATTAATATACGTTCAAGGGGTATTTAAAATTTTTACGTAATTCTGCAGTGTTTATGGACTTCTGCCCTGGGGGGGTATATTTCTTTCTCCATCTGAGGTATGAAAGAATGTAAAAACCAAGACATTTGTAGTCGTCATAGTGCGTTTTGATGAAGATGAAAAGGCTCATTTTTCCTTGAGTAGCTTGTTTCCTATTGATGTTAAGTCAGTTTTGATCCACTAGCCACTGATTCTTTCTATCTCCCTAGACTACTTGATTTCCTAATTTTTATCTTACCTTTCAGATGTTTTTCATAGAATATTATCACATTCAGTTACTATACAATATGCAAGACATCTGCTTTTCAAAAATGTTTAAAGAAGAATTGTGTAATGAAAGTATATTATATAGCAAATTTTATTAGTAACTATATTGGAGACTTTCTGCAAACATTGGATAACTCCTAAGGGACACAATCTGTGTAAAACAAAATGAGCAGAAATTTCAATTGGCATAGGTTTGCGAATGTGATAAAAAACTGCCTCTGAAATCACAAAAAAAGGCCTCAAAATTTGCAAAAGGGACCTCCAAATTGACACCAAAGGCACATTTCTTTTTTTTTTTTTGTCTTAAACATGTATCATGTTCAAGCCCATGTATGAAATACAATGTTACATAACCTAGCACTATCAGAATACATGTACAGTAAGTTTTATTTGAAGCATATCTTTAGATCACAATTCTAACCCCTGACATCTTTCTAAAAATGTAAGAGTTAGGGCTCATTAATGTCAGGTGGCATTTCCTGCACATTTTGGAAAAGGATGTTTGTTAGAACATGTTACATTGTCAACATTACAAAATTAAAAATCAACCTTTTTCAAGATTTTTCAGGTATGGCTAGAGAAATTTGTTATCTTTGTTAGCCAGTGGTAAAAAAAATAGGGGACTTAAAGCTGTCAACTGACAAGGAAATTGAGTCTTAAAATGCTACTGGTTTTACGAAAATTGGGTTTTTGTTTGTATGTTTTAAATCATTTGCTTCTTTTATTTTTAATGCAGCTCAAGGACACATTCATTTAAATAGAAACATATAAAAGTGACTGCAGAAAAAGACTGAGTAGTCCATCAAGTCTGCCCACCCCCAAAAAAAAATAAAAAATAAAAATGTTGACACTAACATATTTTAACAAACACTCTTTTCCAAAATGTGCAGGAAATGCCACCTGACACTGAGCCCTGACTCTTAACACTTACATTTTTAGAAGGATGGTCAGGGGTTAGAATTGTGATCTGAAGATATGCTTCAAAACGCAGTCTAAACGTCAGTGTCTGCAAATATTCTGTGCCATCTTTGCTGTACATGTATTCTGATAGTGCTAGGTTATGCAACATTGTATTTCATACATGGGGTTAAACATGATACATGTTTAAGACAAAAAAAAGAAATGTGCCTTTGGTGTCAATTTGGAGATCTCTTTTGCAAATTTTGAGGCCTTTTTTGGTGATTTCGGAGGCAGTTTTGTGTCACATTTTCAAACCTATGCTAATTGCAATTTCTGCTCATTTAGTTTTACACAGATTCTGTGTCATTCTGTTATGACCTACAGTTACCGTATTTATCGGCGTATAACACGCACCGGCGTATAACACGCACCCCAAGTTTAGGAGGGAATTTTAAGGAAAAAAAGTTTTAGGAGAGAAGTTTAGGGAAAAAAAAACTTACATTTAAGCGTCATTTGCAGCTTGCCCAGCGTCATTTGCAGCTTGCCCAGCGTCATTTGCAGCTTGCCCAGCGTCATTTGCAACCTGCCCAGCGTCATTTGCAGCTTGCCCAGCGTCATTTGCAGCTTGCCCAGCGTCATTTGCAGCCTTTCCCAGCGTCATTTGCAGCCTTTCCCAGCGTCATTTGCAGCCTTTCCCAGCGTCATTTGCAACCTGCCCAGCGTCATTTGCAACCTGCCCAGCGTCATTTGTAGCTTGCCCAGCGTCATTTGTAGCTTGCCCAGCGTCATTTGTAGCTTGCCCGGCGTCATTTGCAGCTTGCTAGTGTCATTTGCAGCTTGCTAGTGTCATTTGAAGTTCGCCAGCGTTTAAATTTCCCGCCGCGAGAAATACCGCGCATGCGCGGCCGAAAAAGACTGAACCGCGGCCGAAAAAGGCCGAAGTGCGGCCGAAAAAGACCGAGCCGACTGTTCAGCTCCGCTCGGAGTCCCGCCTCCCTGCTGTTTCGGGAGCGAGCGCAGGGAGGCGGGACTACGAGCGGAGCTGAACAGCCGGCTTCGGTCTTTTTCGGCCGCGCTTCGGCTTTTTCCGGCCTTTTTCGGCTGCGGTTCGGCCTTTTTCGGGCGCGGTCGCCATTTTTCGGCGCCGCAACTGATTTTTGTAATTTTTTTTTGGGGTATCGGCGTATAACACGCACCCACGACTTTCCCCCGATTTTAAGGGGGAAAAAGTGCGTGTTATACGCCGATAAATACGGTAAATATGAACCACATAAGAAATAAATAAAATGTTTTCTTTAACCGCTTGCCAACCGCCTACTGCATATGTACTGCGGCAGGTCGGCTCTATTGCGTGAAATGACGTACCTGTACGTCATTTCATGCAATAGACACTGGAGGCAGGCACGCTCTGATTGGACAGACGCGATAGTTCCCGAGCGAGGCAGAATGGCGATCTGCATATGTAAACAAGGCAGAAAGCCCTTTTTGACAGGGAGGAAGATAGAGATTTTGGGTTCCTGAGCAGGAACACAGATCTCTGTCTTCATCCAGTCAGACAATCCCCCACACAGTTAGAAAGCACCCTTTGATCGCCACTGATGTTGTTTTTATTTTTTTTACTAGTAATGGGGCCCACAAAACAACACACCCGGGTACCTGCGTATCTACGTACTTGCATGCCTAGGTGGTTGCATAGACCATGAAATAATGATTGCGCTAACTGTTACTACCCAAATAAAAATTTATAATCAAATATACATGTAATAGACGTAATTGTCATGCTCAATTAATCAAAAAATACTTTTGAACTTTTTTTTTTTCCTGTGCCGTACCTATATCATTATATACCATCAGCCTATTCATATATTAAAAATAATAATAACCACCATGTGCATCTTAATAAACAATAATCATTAATTATTTAAAGTGCTGCTCCTTGGTAAATAAATAAAAAAAATCTTTTACTCTATTACAATGAATGTCCACAGTGAGTGATCACTTCTGCTGAAAAGTGTTTCCACATCCACCAAACAAAAAATATTTGTGACTTCATCACCACCTGCTGCAATGGCCACTCACCAGAAACCCCAAAAATATGCGCCGCTTCCTGATGACGCAAATTATACTGCGAAACGCGCAGAGGCTGCTGGGAAATTTTGCTTGTCACTTCCGGTCCGGCAACGAGGCGTGGAACGCACATCGGGCCGCAGTGGAATGCACGCCGCTACACGGAGGATGGTATACAGATCAGGGTGCACACCTGAACCCCCTCATACATACAAGGCTGGATAAGCTTAGTGCCGGCAGGCACCTTAAAATGTGAGTTTTTTTGTACAATTTTTAAACCTTTATTTTACTTTTTTTTTTTTGATATACTGCACCTTGATGGTTATTCATATATTTACATGAGACTATCGGTGTAAGGAGCATATACACATTGCCTGGAGAGATTGGTGGTGAAGCACATAAGTGGATTTGTTATCCCAAATGAACCAGAGGCGCATATTTTTGGGGTTTCTGGTGAGTGACCATTGCAGCAGGTGGTGGTGGTGAAGTCACAAATATTTTTTGTTTGTTTGTGGAAACACTTTTCAGCAGAAGTGATCACTCACTGTGGACATTCATTGTAATAGAGTAAAATAATTGTATTTTTTTCACGGAGCAGCACTTTAATGATTAATGAAGCACTTTCCAACACAACAGAAATGGATCAACACAGAAGTGATCACTAACTGTGGACTTTTATTGAAACAGAGAAAAAAATAATTTCCCAAGGAGCAGCACTTTAAATGATTAATGTTTAATGATTATTATTTATTAAGATGCACACGGTGGTTATTATTATTTTTAATATATGAATAGGCTGATGGTATATAATCGTATAGGTATGGCACAGGAAAAAAACGTTCAAAAGTATTTTTTGATTAATTGAGCACGACAATTACGTCTATTACATTTATATTTGATTATCAAAAAAATTTTTGGGTGGTAACAGCGCAATCCTTATTTCATATACTAATTTTTGGAATCATTCACAACTTATAGGGTGAAGTTCTTAATTATTTCATTGCAGCAAACTGGGTCACGTATGAATAGTTCCTTATTGCACCTGTAGTTCACTATTTCTACAGGTTGCATAGTCCAACATGGTTTCGGGCTTGCATCCTTGGGGGATTTCGTATAAGGTTTTGGCAAATCTAGTTGCTACTTTACCTCTTATATCAGTTAAATGGCTCCAGAAAAGAGAGGCGGTAGGGTGAGGCATGTACACCGCCCTCAGGTCCAGTGATCTGGTGGTATTCACATCTCCTGATTGACCAGTAGCATCAGGTGTTTCTGAGCCACTGTGGTGTTTGGCATTACAGTAATTCTTGAGGCATTAGAATAATCATTAGGAGAGTTTAGGGGAGCTGCAATGGACTGCGGCCTCATCAGCCGGAACATGCCTGATCGCCATTGATTAAAGCCTAAGTAGGATCAAGCCAGGTTAGTATTTGGATGGGATACTGCCCGGTTATACCAGGTGCTGTAAGCTTTTCCCCTTCTAAGTGAGGGTGGCATCTGAGGCTGGTGGGTTTTGAGAGTATCTTAGGCCAGAGGATTTTAGGGCGGTCTCCGAGGTTGTTTTCTCCATCTTTAACCAGCAGAAGCCTGGTAGGTTAGGTGCGCCTCTTGGGAGCTTCTGGGTCTGCCACAGAGTCGTCGGTCTTAGGCCTGGTATTGGCTCTTGGAGGAGAAGTTATGGGCTCAATACTGTAAATACTCGACCGGTAGTGGTTCCAAAACCAAATGGGGGCATGAGGTCTATCTTAAGATCTCAAGCCGCTGGGCGTCCTTCTGTTTCAAAAAGGTTTGGTCCGTTCAGCGATGACCTCTCTGCAAGAGGTAGATTTTGGGGTCCATAGGCTCATCAAAGGTTTCTGCAATTTGTAGTAGAAAGTCGTCTTTTTTTTCATTCTGTGACTCTGTCCTGCGGGCTGATCACAGCTCCCAAGGGTTTACAAAGCTCCTTGCCTTGGTGCTGAACTTGCTGAAGACACAGGGGGTGTCAATCTCTGTATACCTTCAATAATCTTTGCTCAGGAAGCAGTCGGTTCCAGATTTTCCTTTGATACATTTCTGCAGCAAGAAGTTGTATCTAGGTCAAAGCACATTCCCTACGTACAGTCCTACTCCAGGTATTTTGTAGAGGATCATTCTCTCTCTCTCTCTGTCTGGAAGATGAAGATCCAGGTATTTGATTGCCAGAGGGCTCTGTTCCCAGGGTACTGCAGAGCTAAAATTGGTGGTTGGTTTGAAATCTGGAGAAGGAGAAATTCTTCCTTTCAGGGGTTTGGAATATCATACCTGCTGATGCCAGTCCCTCCAGTTGGTTTGAAGGTGGCTACAGGTCAGTGGACTTGGTCTCCACAGGAGAGAATACTGCCCATCAGTATCTTAAAAATTTTGGCCAATACACCTTGCTCTGGATTATTGAACAAACCAGTTGTAGGTTCAATCCAACAATGCCTCTCTCTACAATGGCTTATTTCAACCTCCAGGGCATCACCAGGAGTCGTGTGGCTCAAGAAGGTGAACCACATTCTGTCTGCAGCAGAACGACAGGTGCTGTCTCTGTCGCCAGTACTTTTTCCAGGTATAGAAAAAAAAGTCAGGGTTTTTTTTCAGTCATCATCAACTAATGCCGGGACTGTGGTCTCTGCATCTTGAGACTTTTTTGGGCAATCTGGGGAACTCTGCTGACGGATCTCCTGAATTTCAAGTTCTACAACAAGTTGGACAAGTTGTGTCCTGGACGAGACTCCCACTGGCATTACTAGTAGATTCACTGGTAACATCTCAGGGACCAGTTCTCCCTAATTGATGCCTTCCCTCTGTTTCAACTACTGCTGCATCTTTTGCAAAGAGTCCGTGAGGTGGTAACATGGATAATGATGTTAGCCGAATTAGCCTCGGAAGGCTTTGTACACTGACAGTGAATCTTGCGGGGGACACTCCTTGGTCACTTCCAGTCCAGCCAGACCTAATGGTCCTGTTGAGTGCCAAGAAGCTGGCTTCAGGGAGTTTCCATTACAGGACTTGGAATCTTTTATGCCAGGAAATGGCACCCCCGGAAATATGTGAGTGGGAGATTTTTTCCTTCCTCCGATCGGTAGGGGAAATGAGATTGGTCTTAAGTACCATTAAGGGTCAGATTTCGTCCCTATACATTTTTTTCCCCAGAGACTGTTGTTTTGCACTCCTTGATTCAAGCTTCATGCAGGATCTAAAGCAGACAGTCCTGCCTGTCAGGCCACTAATTTCTTGAGGTGCTAAAATGGCAGGGCAGTACAAACCCCCCCTTCAAAAGTAGACACCCCAAGGAAATTTCTGGGAAGCATGTTGAGCCCATTGAATATTTTATTTTTTTGTCACAAGTGATTGAAAAATGACAAAAAATAAATAAATTATACAAAGGTGTAACTAAATTATATTTCTTTAATCGTACATCACGGGACACAGAGCCATAGTAATTACTATGTGGGTTATAGTCCACCTTCAGGTGCTTCATACTGGCACACCCTAAACAGGAAGTTGCCTGCCTATATAACCCCTCCCATACCGGGAGCATCTCCGTTTTTTCGCCAGTGTCTAAGGTGATGGTCACGAGTGAAGATGTGCTTTGCTGAGCTCCACTGGAGCAATCCTTGTTGGGGCTATCTATGCAGCCGGATCCATTCAAAGTGTCTTTTAGGCTAAATTGAATGGTGCCCGGGCCTCGTATCCGAAGAAACAAGGTTTTGCTTGTAAACACTTCTCTTTTTAGAGAGCTGGACCCCGGGATCGAGTACTTTTGGTATTAAGGCCATAAAGTTTTACTGGCAGGGTGCTATTACAGGTCAAGGATTGTGGGTTCCCAGAGGGTCCCCGTTTCCTGAAGGTTTGTTAACGGAACCCACCGTGAAGGTTGAAGATTGAGTCTGTTGGTTTTACCACAGAAAACCCTGCTGTGGGAAAGGCAAATTGAGTTTTCTAATGATTTTTTTTTTATTTTCTTATGAAATGTCTCCTTAAGTAAATGTTGTCATGCCTAAGTGTCACCACTAGGGGCTGTATGGAGCAAGCACCTTCTCATGCTTTGCTCAAAGATCACGCTGTGTCACAGAAGCAGGCAGACCTCCAGAAAGTTTGGGGGGCAGACACCCCCACCTGGGCTGAACTCTTCCCCTCTTCATGAGGCTGAGTATAAGGAGGAACTGAAAACAATCGGCAACCTACTCGGCGGCGGCTTCCAGGTCTCCTCCACGCCATCCCTCCCTCACTCACAAGCTGATCCCGTCGGATCAGAGGCCCGTGCTTGTGCGGGAAAACTATTTTTTTAAAAGGGAAAGGAGGGGGCGCAATGCGAGGTGGGGGCGGGGCTTAGAGCGGCATTGGCGTCCTCCAACACGGGAGTGTGTTTAATAAAAAAAAAACAACCACCCCTTACTCTTGTCCACAGATGCCGAAAAGGCTTTTGACAGGGTGGACTGGGTTTTTCTACGGGAAACACTTAAGTTCGTTGGAATGCCCGACCCCATCCTGTCCTGGATAGCAGCCCTTTATAAAAATCCTACAGAAGCGGTACGTGTAAATGGCCACAACTCTGCCCCCTTTTCAATCTCAAACGGCACTAGACAGGGCTGCCCCCCATCACCCTTGCTGTTTGTCCTCTCCCTAGAGCCGTTCCTACACCACATCAGAGGCAACCTGTCTATTAAAGGCATCCAAGCCGGCTCACGCCAACACAAAGTGGCAGCATACGCGGATGACCTATTATTCTATATCACAGAGCCTCTTATCTCCTTGGCTTCTTTGTTACAGGAGCTGAAAAGGTATGGAGCTCTATCCAAATTCAAGGTCAACCTGCAAAAATCAGAGGCACTGAATGTCTCCCTGTCGGACTCTACGGTGGCAAGGCTGCGCCCCTTTTTCACATTTAAATGGGCCAAACGCTCGATCCAATACTTGGGAACAAAAATTCCCACAGATTTAAGCAACGTTTTTCCCCTCAACTACCAGCCTTTCTTATCAACGTTAACCACAGACCTTAAAAGATGGGATTCCCTGGCCCTGTCCTGGTTTGGTCGCTGCAACGTCCTCAAGATGAACGCAATGCCAAGGCTCCTGTACTTATTACAAACACTACCTATCAAAATACCCCAGTCTTACTTTCACGCGGTTCGGTCAGCATTTATTAAATTTATCTGGAAAGGCGCACACCCGCGCCTTAGCAGAAAATTATTGTTAAGACCTAAGCTAAGAGGGGGCATTGGTCTCCCGGATCCTGCTCTGTATTACACCGCAACACATATGGCCAGGGTGGTCGACTGGTGCAGACACGGCGACACGAAATTGTGGGTAACACTAGAGCAGGAGGCCGCCGGTGCCCCACTAGCTGGATTACCATGGGTAGAGAAAACCCACTATGCCCATCTGACAGCTCACCCTTTGATTGGCCCTACTCTTGCGGAAATGGATAGATTTTTTCGTCTCTCCTCACTGAGCAATTTCCCTTCCCCAATGACCCCACTTGTAGGACACCCAGGGTTCACACCCGGCCTTACTGACCCGACTGTCTATTCACAGGCCCCGCACGGAATCCTAAGGGCCTCCCAATTCCTGCAGCCGTCGGGCTGGCCCCCTACAGGGACTATGTCCTCGGGTCGGGCTCCTTTAACACTGGATTATTGGAGGACTATTCAGTTCTCTCATTTTCTAAGCTCACTGCCCAAACCAGCGCTATTTAACCGAAAACTTCACTCTCTCGAAGAAATATGTCTAGGGGAGGGTCCGATTCGGGGTTCCCTATCCACCGCCTATAAATCGCTGCTAGAACTTCATGCCACTGAAGATCCCCCGTATCTGGCAAAATGGGAGAGGGACCTGGAAGTTACGTTCTCGGTTCCCCAAAAAGACCGCATACTATTCTTTGCACAGAAGTCTGCTCTATGTAGCAAATACCAGGAGACCACATATAAAATAACTACACGTTGGTACAGAACCCCCTCAGTACTGGCAAAGATATTCCCCAACCAATCGGACCGCTGTTGGCGATGTGGCCTTCATCAGGGTACTATCTTGCACATATTCTGGGAATGCCCACTGCTTAAAACTTTCTGGGAACCAGTCCTTAAACTTATACATAAGTTCATGACATAGCCCTACAGGACAACCCGGCCGCTGTCCTGCTAAACCTTACCCCTCTATCAAGGAAACGATATAATAAATCCCTCCTCAAACACCTTCTTAATGCTGCACGAGCATGCATTCCGCCTCTATGGAAACAACAAGCTCCGCCAACAGTGGCTCAATGGTTCGCAAGGGTGAGGGATATAGAGCAGATGGAGGACTTGACCTCGGTACTGCGAGATAAGACGGAGGAACATCAGACCAGATGGTTTTATTGGGTCCAATACCGCTTCTGCGATGAATATCAAGATTTTTGCCAGTAAACCCTAATGCCTGACCGGCTTTGATGATCCTAGCTCCCGGGGGATGACACACCCCCATCCCACTGCTCCACTGCCCCTTTTCCTTTTTCCCCCCTTTCTCTTTTTTATCGCCCCACCACTCTCTCTCCACTCTATCCCTGATTTCTACCTGACTTCAGGTATTTAAATAAAAAATGAATGGTGTACTCAGAACCTAGTAATATACACGGTCACAAACTTCCGAAAATGACCTGGCTGGTCTCTCTCTCCCCCCAGGATGGAGAGGCTACCCCTAACGCTCATTAACTGGAGAAGACATGGCGACTTGTTATAAACATCTCCTCTCTCTTGACACAACAATTATATGCCTTGAATCCTCCGCAGGATACCTCAGAGTATTGGTTATTTTCATGTTGTGATATATTGATTGTCTAGTTTTACGAAGTTACCCCATAATTGTATCTGTTGCATACCTTTCAATAAAAATATTAAAATTAAAAAAAAAAAAAAAAAAAACTCAATTTCTGTTGGCTGCAAAATTGTCAGAGAGACATAAGAGCAAAGAGGAGCATGAAAGAGGTTTTGGTGACATAGGCATTTCCTATTTGGCACATTTACTATTTGCATCAGGCTGAGAATTAATAGCAGCGACAGTGGCAGAACTATTGTTCAAGCAGTGGATGTGATTTCTTCTGGTAGTACCTCTGCTTTGTGCATCGGGCTAAGGTCAGAAGGGGGGGTTGAAACACCACCAAAAAAGAGCTAAAAGGGTCTCCCTCAAGCTCTGGAAAGCCTACTCATTTCTACAAATGGCATCCTCCCCTGAGAGAGGGTGGCTGGTCAGAGTGAGAATCGGGGCCATGAAATGTTTGCAACTGTTTTCAACACTTCAGCCCCTGTTTAGTTTACTAAAAAGATCTTTTTTTCCTCAGCCATGATAGGTTTAAAAAAAAAAAAATGTTTAGCAACTTTAATCACATCCCAGTGTGGGTCAAAATGCAACAGGTTCTCTTCCATTGCCCAGGACCCTCAAGCTGAGGAACTAGGGGCGGGAGAAAACAAATTCCCTCAGGGGACCGTGGTGAGGCTGATGACTCCTCTTCTGAGGTGTCAAATGCGAGGAATCAACTGTTTCAATCTTAAGATTGATGGTGCAATTACTTGCTGAATGGTCCGCTCCACATATATGTACCCTTAACTGAGTGTTTGGATTCGCTAAAGCCTCCTCAAGCTGTGCATGCCCTTTCCTGTCCATTCATTATCGGAAAAGCTTTTTTGTATCTGAGAGGATATCACAGATAAGCATTATTTTCCCTCCTAAAAAGTTTTCACACTTTATCCTATTGTTTTGGAAATTCACTTAGTAGGGTATACCAGCAATTAACGCTGTTATATCCTCTGTGAATAAGAGTTTGACTTCTACAACAGACAATGCTCAAATGCTTAGGGATCCAACGGATAAAAAGTTGGAATTCCTATTAAAAAAATAAAAATAAATAATATTTTTCACTGGCAGATTGAGTGTCTCAGCCTGCCCTGACCGTAATTGGTACGGCACCAACAACTGGTCATTGAGGTCCACCCCTCCCATATTAAGGTTATATTCGTGGACATAGAGGGGTTTCTCCAAAACACCAGTCGCCGTAGGAATTTGGACCGTTGTGTCTGCATTAAGGGTGGACAGAACAAAAACATTCTTATTATCCTGCCACCTCACAGCGAGCAAATTCTTAAATCTCAAGCAAGTTCTCTCCCCCAGCCTAATACGGGAATCTACAAGCCGCTGGGGAAAGCCCCGGCGATTAGATCGCACGGTGCCACATTAGCCAATTTGATCAAACAAGTGACTAAAAAGTGGCACGCTTGTGTAATAATTGTCCACATACAAGTGATACCCCTTTCCGAATAAGGGTGACACCAAGTCCCACATAATCTTACCAGCGCTCCCTATGTAGTCAGGGCAGTTCTCCGGCTCTATGTAACTATCTCTTTCCTCGTAAACCATAAAACTATATGTATAGCCTGTGGCCCTGTCACAGAGCTTATACATCTTGATCCTGTATCTGGCACACTTGCTGGGTAGATACTGTTTGAATGACAAGCGGCCAGAAAACGTAATCAGCAGTATAGTCAGTGTTTATCTGGAGCTCCAGATGGAGTAATCCTTAGAGGTATGGTCTGTGGTTGTAATAGCTGGATGGTGATGTATCCATAGATGGGGGTATTAAGGTTTAAAAAGGAAGGCAGCCATCCTTCAGATTGTGTCCAGAACTCTGCAAGACATGTAAAACAGGGAGGGGGAGGCGCCGACCTGAGTGTAGTATTAAAATGATGACTTTAATAGGATAAGATTAAAAACACTTACAAGATAATAGAAGATGCATGCTCATTAAAGTAAAGTGCAGTCCTGGCATTCCACATCTGGCTCTGTGGGTCCCACCGATGTTCCGGATAGCTGGAAAGGATTGAGCAGCTGGTTGGAATGGATCACCGTGTTTCTCCAGGCGCAAAGGAACCAAGCAGCTTCATGTAGACCAGCATGGACCGTGGAACAGGAAGTGATGTCACCGGTATCTGATTGGACCTAGGCAGGGCTTGAATCTTGTCAATCAGGGCTGCAGTGATGAAAGGCTACACGCTCGGAGCTGACTGCTCCTTCTATTGGCCTGCTGCCCTCTAGAGGAGGACAGCTATATATACACAATGAAGAGCATGTGGGTGTGGCCGTAGAACTGGAACTTCCAGCAGACCAATCAGTAAACAATAAATTATATAAAATATATAAAATTAAATTAAAAAAAATAATAATTTAAAAACTGATACACATGGAAATATTTGAAGCATAATTCTCTTCTATAATTATCCACTTCAGCCCCGGACCAATTGGCAGCCAAAGGACCAGGCCCCTTTTTGCGATTCGGCACTGCGACGTGGCTCCAAAACAAAATTGACGTCCTTTTTTTCCCCACAAATAGAGCTTTCTTTTGATGGTATTTGATCGCCCCTGCGGTTTTTATTTTTTGCACTATAAACAAAAATAGAGCGACAATTTTGAAAAAAATGCAATATTTTTTGCTTTTTGCTATAATAAATATCCCCAAAAAATATATAAAAAAACATTTTTTTTTCCTCAGTTTAGGCCAATACGTATTCTTCTACATATTTTTGGTAAAAAAAATCGCAATTATTGATTGGTTTGCGCAAAAGTTATAGCGTTTACAAAATAGGGGATAGTTTTATAGCATTGTTATTAATATTTTTTTTTTTTACTAGTAATGGCGGCGATCAGCGATTTTTATTGTGACTGCGACATGGCGGACACATCGGACATTTTTGACACATTTTTGACACATTTTTGGGACCATTGTCATTTATACAGAAATCAATGCTATTTAAATGCATTGATTCCTGTATAAATGACAGTTGTAGTGAAAGAGTTAACCACTAGGGGGAGGGGAGGGGTTATGGGCTCTGACGTGTGTGTGTTTTTTTACATTAGGGGGCGGGGCTGACATCTGACATCATTGATCGGCTTTCCCGATGACCGGGAACAGCCAATCAATGACAGGCAGAGTAGGAAGCGTGGGGAGAGGTTTGTTTACACAAACCTCTCCCCGTTCTTCAGCTCCGTAACCCGATCGCGGGACACCAGCGGTGATCGGGTCCGCTGGTCCTGCGGCCGGGGTCACGGAGCTCCCGACCGCGACCCACAGGCAGGCATTTAAAGGGCCACGTACAGGTACGTGGTTTTGCCTGCCCGTGTCATTCTGCTGACGTATATATGCAGTGGGCGGTCGGGAAGCGGTTATAGAAGCCTATTGAAGAGGTCAATGATGTATGAAGGTCCAAGCAAGTAAAATAGATCAAAAGGCGGTTAGTATGCATGTAAACATGAAGAGGTGATGGAGGGGGAACAGGCTGTAGTGTAAAGAATTAATAATAATAATTAACAGTAAAGTGCCCCCTAATTGGTATACAAGGGATGTATATGTGTGTCCCTCATGGTGTGGATACCAAGTGGGGTGCACCTAATAATGTGTTGTATCCAGTCACAATTGTAGGTTCTGTGGATCTGGTGCTCTCAAGTACACCCAGAAAGAAAAAATCTCATATAGTGTGATATTGTTTACAAATAATTTATCACACTCAGGTGTGCTCTGTATAGCTCTGCATGTTACCAACACCAGCTAGCAACCATCACCCCCTTAGTAGTGCACACTCACCATCATCTAAAAATTAAATGCCATTAAACAGTAGGAGCCGTCTGTGAAATTCACATAAAATTCTATGCGACACACCATGACAAAATGCATGTTAATATCGCCTACCAGTGACTACCATCCCCTATGCACCTCGTCATTTCTGGTCACATTTTCCTGGTGACTCCTAGAGCGACCAGGTATGTTAACCAATTCAATACTGGGCACTTATACACCTTCCTGCCCAAACCAATTTACAGCTTTCAGCACTGTCACATTTTGAATGACAATTGTACGGTCATGCTACACTGTACCCAAACAAAATTTTTATCATTTTGTTCCCACAAATAGAGCTTTCTTTTGGTGGTATTCACCTCTGGGATTTTTATATTCTGCTAAACAAATAAAAAAAAAAGACTGAAAATTTTGAAAAAATTTTTTTTTTTTTTGTTTCTGTTTGTAAATAAGTAATTTTTCTCCCCCAGCCTAAGACGGGAATCTACAAGCCGCTGGGGAAAGCCCCGGCGATGGCCACCGATGAGGTGGCCCTGATGGGCACCGATGAGGTGGCACTCATAGGTGGCACTGAAAGGTGGCACAGATGGGCACTGATAGGTGGCATGGATGGGCGCTGACACTAATGTTACTGATGGATGCCAATCAGTGTCAAACAATAATGCCTGCCAATCAGTGATGCCCATTGTGGGCACTGATTAGCATCCCTGGTGGTCTAGGGTGGCATACCTGGTGGTGACTAGTGGTGGCATCGTATGACTTCTGGTCAGGATATTGAAACCACTTTCGATATCCACTTTCAATTACCGTCATTTTGCTATATGGCCTGTGGCAAGTGGTTAAACAGATAAGATAAACAGCTACCAAGTAGGTGTACAGCTATACCACTTTTTCAAGGGGATCCCCAGTCCGAACTGTGCTTTAGGGCTTTTCAGACCACTTTTATTAAACAAAATCAAAGTTCAACAGAAAAGCAGTTGCCCACACAGGGGTTTTCACCATCAAAACAGGCACATTAAAAATAATACAGAGCCACCCGTTTGTCTCCTCAGCAGCGCTGATGATTAGGCCCCAAACTTTTGCCTTTGGCTTTTGATTTGGCCATCTTGCACAGTATCTCTGTGTTCCTGTGCCCCTTTCTCAGCTCACCCAGCTGTCCCGGTCTTCTGGGCTCACTCAACTCTCCTGGCTCTGTCCCCTGAGGCCTCTAGATTGCCTCAGACCTTTGGACTTGCCTGGTCGTCTCAGCAATCTAAACTCACTTATCCATATCAACTCACCCAGCCCTCTGGACAAGGACTCTTCTATCTCTATCATGAAATACTGTCTCTTGAGTGGAGCACACTTGTTTCCTAATGAGAGCCCTCAGCTATGACCAAGCCTGTCATAACAGGTGTACACACCAGCTGGTCTTCTGCAAGACCTGGAGACGTCTTCCCTCCCAAAACTCTTTGAAGTCTCCAAACTCTGGAACCCAATCTGAGAACTTGGAGAAAACCAAAATATTTTATCTTCTCTGCATAAGTGTGAACCCTGCTTATGTGTAAAGTTGTAGTAAAGATATACAGTATCTCACAAAAGTGAGTACACGCCTCACATTTTTTGTAAATTTTCTTTTTATATCTTTTCATGTGACAACACTGAAGAAATGACAGTTTGCTACAATGTAAAGTAGTGAGTGTACAGCTTGTATAACAGTGTAAATGTGTTGTCCCCTCAAATTAACTCAACACACAGCCATTAATGACTAAACCGCTGGCAACAAGTTAGAACACCCCTAAGAGAACATTTCAAAATTGGGCCCACATTTTAAATTTTTTGTGTGGCTACTGTTATTTTCCAGCACTGCCTTAACCCTCTTGGGCATGGAGTTCACCAGAGCTTCACAGGTTACCACTGGAGTCCTCTTCCACTCCTCCATGATGACATCACGGAGCTGGTGGATGTTAGAGACCTTGCACTCCTCCACCTTCCGTTTGAGGAGGCCCCACAGATGCTCAATAGGGTTTAGGTCTGGAGACATGCTTGTCCAGTCCATCACCTTTACCCTTAGCTTCTTTAGCAAGGCAGTGGTCGTCTTGGAGGTGTGTTTAGGGTCGTTGTCATTATGGAATACTGCCCTGCGGCCCAGCCTCTTAAGGGAGGGGGATCATGCTCTGTTTCAGTATGTCACAGTACATGTTGGCATTCGTGGTTCCCTCAATGAACTGTAGCACTCATGCAGCCCCAGACCATGACACTCCCACCACCATGCTTGACTGTAGGCAAGACACACTTGTCTTTGTACTCCTCACCTGGTTGCTGCCACACAAGCTTGACACCATCTGAACCAAATAAGTTTATCTTGGTCTCATCAGACCACAGGAGATGGTTCCAGTAATCCATGTCTTTAGTCTGCTTGTCTTCAGCAAACTGTTTGCAGGCTCTCTTGTGCATCATCTTTAGAAGAGGCTTCCTTCTGGGACGACAGCCATGCAGACCAATTTAATGCACTGTGCAGCGTATGATCTGAGCAACAGGCTGATCTCCCCCACCCCTTCAACCTCTGCAGCAATGCTGGCAGCACTCATACAACTATTTCCCAAAGACAGCCTCTGAATATGACGCTGAGCATGTGCACACACTACTTTGGTTGACCATGGTGAGCCCTGTTCTGAGTGGAACCTGTCCTGTTAAACTGCTGGGGTTTTGGCCACCGTGCTGCAGCTCAGTTTCAGGGTCTTGGCAATCTTCTTATAGCCTAGGCCATCTTTATGCAGAGCAACAATTCTTTTTTTTTTTTTTTTAAATCCTCAGAGAGTTCTTTGCCATGAGGTGCCATGTTGAACTTCCAGTGACCAGTGTGAGAGTGATAACACCAAATTTAACACACCTGCTCCCCGTTCACACCTGAGACCTCGTAACACTAACAAGTCACATGATACCGGGGAGGGAAAATGGCTAATTGTGCCCAATTTGGACATTTTCACTTAGGGGTGTACTCACTTTTGTTGCCAGCGGTTTAGACATTAATGTGTTATTTCGAGGGGACAGCAAATTTACACTGTTATACAAGCTGTACACTCACTACTTTACATTGTAGCAAAGTGTAATTTCTTCAGTGTTGTCAAATAAAAAGATATAATAAAACATTTACAAAAATTTGAGGATGTACTCACTTTTGTGAGATACTGTGTATGTGTGTATACACACACACACACACACACACACGCACGCGCGTGTGTGTATATATATATTGCATTTGGTGCACTAATGTGGCATTAGTGCACAGTACCTCCAAAAGTCATTTTAAAATTCTTGCTACTTGAGGGTCTTTTGAAAAACAGTTGTACAAATATTATGCTAACTAAAAAAATTTACAAAAATTTGAGGATGTACTCACTTTTGTGAGATACTGTGTATGTGTGTATACACACACACACACACACACACACACACGCACACGCACGCGCACGCGCGCGCGCGCGTGTATATATATTGCATTTGGTGCACTAATGTGGCATTAGTGCACAGTACCTCCAAAAGTCATTTTAAAATTCTTGCTACTTGAGGGTCTTTTGAAAAACAGTTGTACAAATATTATGCTAACTAAAAAAAAAATGCAACTACAAACATTGTATTCTCCAGGGCCTCTTTTTTAGAAAATGTTAAATTGTTTAAAGTAATTTTCTAGCAAAAAATGCAGATTTGTGATAAATTAAACTGCCATGGGTAGAAAAGTGGTTAAGAAGCTGCCTTTTTCAAATGCTTCTATAGAAAAATATGGTACATAATGAGACTCACAAGTTATTTCCTATAATTACTTACTACTTTTGAGTACAAAGCCTCACCCTCTGGATATTCTATGGAAACAGAATGATCTTTCTTGTAAAATCATATAGATTCATTATAATAAAAAAACATACCTACAGTTTCTGTAAATGTCAAGGAATCTTTTTATTAACATTTTATTTGGGATTTTCCAGTAGCATACATTCCAGATATAAGTCGTGCAATTTGTTTACAAAACATTTGTTTTGCTGGACATTTTAGAACCAAGAGTGCGTATTTGCGGGGTGGTTGCTGAGTTTGTTTAGGCTACTCAAACAAGGATTTTTCTTCTTTGGTCCTTTTTTTTTCATGCTTGCATACTACTAGCTGTTATAATGTGATATGGCTTAGAGAAATGTTTTTCTCTGTTGTAAATTTACTAAAGAGAGTAGAGGGTGCTCACTTAAGTTTAAAAAATAATAATGGAATTTATAGTCAAGTTAGGCTGGTTTCACACTGGGGCGGTGCGGGCGGCGGCGGTAAAGCAGCGCTATATTTAGCGCTGCTTTACCGTCGTTTTAGCCGCGGTATACGGCTAGCGGGGTGGTTTTTACCCCCGCTAGCGGCCGAAAAAGGGTTTGGCGCTTTGCCGGCGGTATTACCGCGATATCCCTGCGGTGTCCCATTGATTTCAATGGGTAGGAGCGGTGAATACACCGCTCCAAAGATGCTGCTAGCAGGACTTTTTTTACTGTCCTACTAGCGCACCGCTCCAGTGTGAAAGCCCTCCGGCTTTCACGCTGGAGTTAAAAAACCCGCTTTTTTCAGGCGCATTACAGGCGCTATTTATAGCGCTGTAGCGCCTGAAAAACGTGTAGGTGTGAAAGGGGCCTTAATGTAAAAAGTATTCACACCCCCAGAAGTTTTATTATAATAGAACTGATTCTACAAGTGTTTTTTACAAATTGTAATGTAGAGACAGGGATGCTTACTGAATGATTATGGGCAACATAGACTTATTTTTGAGACCCATTGCATTTTTTTATACAGTGCTATACTTAACTAAATAAATTGGGCTTTTGAAGAAAAGCTTGTGAATCTTGGTTTAAACATGTTGTTCAATGTTTGCAAAGTGTCCAGTCTCCATGAAATATTATAGTTACAGGATTTCAGCCAGCTGCCCAACTAAATCCTACTTTACATTAGGCATGTTTTATTTCAGGCCCTAGCGTGAATAGTTATGACTAAATTTAATGTAATGAAACTTGTCATACTGTTGACATGTTTTGTAATTTACTTTGAGGTTAGCAGTAACCATTCCACATGTAATTCTTGCAGCACGTTGGCAGTTTGCCCCACAAGTGAGCAATGTAATGTGTTGGTAATAGAACGAGCAAATTAGTATTTAAGCTACTGCACTTAAGTTATTTGGTTTCACATGTGCCTCTAGTTGGCAAGAAAAGAACGGAAATTAAACTCTTGAAAAATCTGAATGCATAAAAGTGCTTGTTCTTTTGATTGAAACCACATACTTAGCATTTGATTTTAGCCATTGCCAGTGGTAGGGGAAATTACAGCTGAGGAAAAAATACATTGCAAGCTGTGAAAATGGCTTTGGCAGTGCATGCCTTCCATGCGATTGCAGTATTTCTGCAAATTCATTGGTGAGCATTCTGTAATTTTTTTTATCTCTCCAGGTATGCCAAATGTTTTACCTTTAGTTGAAGTGGAATTATTTCCTACCCCCTTCATAAAAAACAGTTCCCCTTCCTTCACCGCTACTCCAAATTCCCTTTCTTAACATGTTTCTGCAGGCTGGATATTTTCCTCTATTATTTAATTCCAATGTCCCCTAAAATGCTGTTCTAGCTTGCGAAGAGTCATTTGCCAATTTTATACTCACTAGAATTCTAAACTGTAACATTTAACTTTTAATAATTCAATCCAGGGCCAGCACCTGTACAAATATGTATGAAGCAGTTTTTGTACTTCAGTCAAAGTAACGGGTGCTCGGTAGCAAACATTTTGGAAGACCTTATGTCACATAAATAATACCCTTTCCATTCATTACATTTCAAGTGTTTTTATTGTAGCCTTTGAAAATATTTTATAGCATTTTCTCATTTGTGTGCTTTTAAGGCCATGATTTTATAGTAAAAAGTACAGTAACCCATATTAAGTATTGAACAGCTTTTATTGGTCTGACTGCTCTTAACTGATTAAAAATCTAATTTGATTTGTTAATTGCACATGAATACATCTGCAGAGGTTAATTTACTGTTAGAGGTTAATATTTGTGTCAGTATCCGGGGTTATGGGCTTAAGAGTTAGGAATATTGTGCTGATAAGTGTTTATGAAATTGAGTGATGGGTTAAGTGTTGAGGGTTAACTTTAAGTGTTAGGTTAAAGTATATTTTTGGTAGTTTTTATAATGTCAGGAAAGGGTTAGAATCTTTGTCTCCATTTGAAACTTAAAATACATTTGCTTTGAATAACACTTTAGGTATTTGGGAATGCCTAATAGTAAGGATCAGATTAAGGTTAAAAGAAAATGTATGGTCACAGCATACACTTTAACTTTAAAATATCAGCATTGTAATAGTAATGCAAATCATAGGTATTTCGACAATCCAATATAAGCTTACTTAAAAATCTCCTTTCATGTTGTGAGGTTGTGAGTTCTGTCTGTCTACTGAACTTCCCTTTCCACAAATTCCATGATTTGCTGCAGGCTTTTTAGTTTTGCCTCTCCTGTTTATTATGAAGGACTACATATACCATGGCACCTTGCTAACTGTAAGGCTGGCCATACATTAATTACTTTTTTCGTTCAGTCAACAGATTGAGCGAAATTTTTTTTACCCAAGTCCCCCATCCACATACTTGATAAGGATGGGGAAATCACTCCCAATGTGCTATTGTGTTCTGATGGCGGGGAGATTTCCCCTTTCAGCAGGGAACGGACAAATATTGATCCATGTATGGCTAGCTTAAGCAGTAGTCTAGAAATAATTGAAATTCAGTGTGGAAATGAATTTGAGTTTACTTTTTCACCATGGATGTGCTTTATGTGATAGAGTGCAAGTATAGAGCAAAGGTTTCATTTAAGCAGTTAAGCTAAATGTTAAAGTGCGTAGAGTATGTTATGGACAATTTTAGATTACTTTTTTTTGGGTATGCTTTCAAAGCCTCATTCTGAGAGTTGCTGCCTTTGTGGTGAAAACAAACATACTTTCAGTTACTTGCTTTGCCATTTTTCCACCAGGAAACCGGAGCCACCAGCCGAAACGTTCACCGGCAGGCCGGAGACCCAAACAAAGCCAGTATCAGCTTTGATCAGGTCTCGTCACTTCCGGTTTACTCTGCAGCCATCGGTGCCATTTAAAAAAAATCCAAAGTATTTAGAAACGCTGATCTCTGCGTTTTTGAATACTTTCAAGTCAGAGGAGGGGTTTTATAGACCCCAGATCTCTCTATAAAGAGTACCTGTCACTGCCTATTACTGTTACAAGTTTCAAGGGATACTTACTTTCCTTGTGACAGCAATTAAAGTGATTAAAAAAAATTAAAGGAACAGTGTAAAAAAAAAGTGAGTGTCCCATCCAATCCGTGCTTGCGCCCTGCAAATGTAAACAGCATTCAAACCACACATGTGAGGTATCTCCACAGTCGCGAGAGCAAGAATTCTAGTGCAATACCTCCTCTGTAACTCTAAACAGGTAACCGTTAACATTTTTTAAAGTGTCGCCTATGAAGATTTTTAAGTACTGTCGTTTGTTGCCATTCCACGAGTGTGAACAATTTTAAAGTGTGACATGTCAGGTATCTGATTACTTGGCATAACATCATCTTTCACATTATACAAAAAAAATTGGGCTAACTTTACTGTTTTTTGTTTTCTTTTAATTAATTGAATGTATTTTTTCCTCAAAAATTGCGTTTGAAAGGCCATTGCACAAATACAGTGAGGCATAAAATATTGCAACAATCACCATTTTATTCTCTAGGGCCTCTGCTAAAAAAATATATAGTTAATGTTAAGGAGTTAAGGGTAGAATTATCTTTGGTGGACCTTGTTTTCTGCTATGACCAGCTGTATGATTTCTGATTTTGGTTCTACAATAAACAGAAATAAAAGGACCTACAGTTTGGTTGAACCTAGTCCTTATGCAGATGAACACATTTTTGATTTTCTAAAATGTTTGATACTATTTTATTTTGTTATTTATCTTTTTAATAAAAGTTTTTTATTAGAAAAAAATACTTGGAAACAAGAATCTGCATACAATGAATGTCCCATCTGTACAGATCCTATGCTACATGCTCATTCATGTATTACTTTTTACTTAGTAGTAGTTACTAGTAGCAGTAATACATTTTGCCTTTTCATTAAACAATAAATACAATTCAATGCTTTTGTTTCTGTCAGGGCTGGTTGCTCAGCTATCGGTTAATTGCCAGTACTCATCATTCCACAGTGGCTCACCTGTTGATCATCTCCTGCTCATCATAGCTGCTTTTTCTCATGGTCTCTCAGATAACATCAAAGATGAGATAGCAGCCCAAGACATACCTAAAGATCTGGAGAAGTTGATCACATTTGCCATTCTCATTGACTCCAGACTCCGAGAGAGCTTCCTTTTTAACCTCCCTGACGGTAGTCCCGAGTGTGGCACACTCAGGATTGCATCGCAGGATCTAGGTACAGCTTACTTACCTTGTCCCCAGGATCCTGCAATGTCTCCCCGCACTGTGTGCGAGTCGTCCTCCGCTCGATCTATCACAGAGCCGAGCTTCGCACAGGGACGGAGAACGGCACCAAATTCAAAAAGTAAAACGCACAATACATATACAGTACACTGTAATCTTACAGATTACATTACTGTATCAATTTTGTTTACATCCCTTTTGTCCCTAGTGGTCTGTCCAGTGCCCTGCATGCAGTTTTATATTATAAATGCTGTTCTTTCTGCCTGTAAACTGGAGATTGTCCATAGCAACCAAAGCTGTCCCTTTACACCAGAAGTGGTTTTAGACCAGCTAGAAAACAGCGATAAATTAGAATCACTTGCAGAATTGAGCGATAGTGATTTGTGGGGAAATCTGTCATCAAACACTGAAAGTAATGACAGCGACAATTCTGCAACTGAGCAAATTTCTGTGTTTTTGATTTGATTACATTATTCAATTTTTATTTGTTATAATTATAGTTATTATATTATAATTTATGATTTTGTTTTTCAAGCATTATCATACCCGGGATGTCTACTAAACTCTTGTTTGGACAGATTTAAGTGAGTTATTCCCATATTTCCATGCAAAATAATTGTACCGCTTTTAGCATCAAAAATCTGACATAACCATTCCGGCAGGGAGTTTAAGGAGCGCTTGCGGAAGCCTCCTGAATGTTTGGCTCCAAGCTTTGCTGTCCCATCCTTGCTCCCTCACCTCCCATGCCTCCTGGTACCAAGTCTGCCAATATAGTAGAACCCATGCAGTTGGGCTTTACATGTCTCTCTGCGGATGAGTGGGCCTTTAGGAGGAGGGAGATATTGTGCCTTTATTGTGGCCAGGCGGGTCACTTCTTGAAGTCTTGTCCTACCCGTCTTGAAAACGCTTGCTCCTGAGGTCCTGTAGGTGACAGACCTTAGGTGGCGTTGTTGTGTCCCCAGTTACCTTGAAGGATAAGCCTCTAGTTTTGGTTACCCTTTCGTGGTCTGAGTTGTCCCTCGATACACAGGCTCTAATTGACTGCAGGCCTGTTCATAGAAAGTGCCTTTGTGTCTAAGCACTCAATTCCGCTGCTGTTTCGTGCCACTCCACTTGCCATTAAGGCTACTGAAGGGAGACCTCTACAGCTTGCCCATGTGACTCGTGAGACTGCTCCGTTGACCATGGCTGTAGGGAATCTTCACCATGAGATAATCCAATTTCAAGTCATGTCCTCTCCTCATTATCTGGTGGTTATTGGTTATCCTTGGTTACAGATGCACAACCCCTCTTTTGATTGGCTTTGTGCTGAGGTTCTTTCCTGATCATCACAATGAAGTAAAATATGTTTTTGGAAAGTGACTAAGGACTTGTGCACATCTTCCCCCTCCTCCTTGCCAGATCCTTGACAAGGGTCAAGCTTTAAAAAAATAAACTATTTATTTTTTCAACAAGAATCAGGATGTTGGCACACATTTTCCCTTGAAAAAGTCACGTGTCCTGTGATGCAACATGTCGGGAGGAGGAACCTAAAGTGACCCCGTGTAAGACACGGATCTCAGCTAGGAGGAGAAGGGCGGACAGCCCCAGCTAAGAAGCCTGACCATTGAATACAGTTAACAGCGATCTGATTTCTTGGGTACACGTGAGTGCAACAACATACACAGGCACTTCATGTTTTATTCAGTTCAGGGAGGCTGCGCAATGTTTTTTTGTATTTTCTTTTTTTCAGCACTTGAAAAATAATCCTTTTTTCAGAAGAACATACCCACAACAAAAATCAGGAAAAGTAAAGGGAAGTGTTACCTGTTTCCTTTTTATTTATCCCTTTTTTTATTTATCCCTATTTAGATGTATAGCAGCAATTTAACATTCCCCACTGCTTGCATTAACTGCATAAATGATACATAGTAACATTGTGGGAATTAATGTGATACATATAATTGTTTTTGTTACTAAGTATATGTTTAGCTGATTGTCTGCAGACTACACATCAGCTGTTTTTACTCACTCATTGTTTTAAGGAAGTAACAGGACCTTTTGTTACTAATCACCAGCTGCTCTTCATTCACGGAGCACACACACGCATCCAATCCTTTATCGTTTAAAGGAAGTAACCAATATTGATTGATCAATTTATTTATTATTGTATCAAACATTTTAATACTGGTTTGTTCACCTTTGAGCACATCTTTTCACCACACATATTAATGACATTAAGCTGCCTAGTGTAATTTTTTGGAGTATTTTCTATCTGCACGTTTGATATATTTTATTTATTTATTCACCGTTTTTATATGCATATTTTATTTATCAGTCACTTGGATCACCTATCCACTTAGACTATATATATTTTCTTCATATATTATTGACCACTTTGGACCTGCTGGCAATTGTGTATATGCACAGTATGCATTGGATGCATTAACATCGTCATACTTATAATTTCGATCAATTACATCAATAAGGTTGATTTTGCGCACCATCTATACAAACTTTGTATATTTTACTATATCTTTTTAAGTGTGGGAACACTTTTTGTTGGGAGCTGCATTTCATTTAGCCATCTTATTTGATTTTATCAGGTTTTATGGTCTTTTTATACATACCAGCGCTTTAGTATCTTTTTTTACTATTACACATTTACGTGTGTATCCACAGTGTCACCCTGTGAGGATACAATTTAATCTAATTTATTTTTGTCAATCCGGTAGTTTTCCTCCGCACCAGTCGTATGATTGCACAATTGACTAACATGGTGCTATGCCTCCCCGTGGCCGGGTTTACCCTTTGTCTCGGAGGATAAAGCTATGGAGGACTATGTTGCTGACGCACTTTCTCGAGGGTTCATCTGCAAATCCTCGTCTCCTGCTGGTGCTGGCTCCTTCTTTGTGAAAAAGAAGAGTGGTGAACTGAGACCTTGTATCGATTTATAGGGGTCTCAATTGCATTATGATTAAGAACGTCTACCCAATTCCGTTGATTACGGAATTATTTGACCGCCTCAAGGGGGCAATGATTTTTACAATGCTCAATCTGAGAGGGGCATACAATCTTGTGAGGATCAAGGAGGGCGATGAATGGAAAACTGCGTTTAACACCAGGACAGAGCATTACAAATACCTCATAATGCCATTTGGTCTTTGCAACACTCCTGCAGTTTTTCAGTTCATAAACGATGTCCTCTGAGATATGTTCCAACAATGTGTCGGAGTTTATCACAATGATATTCTCATATATTCTAAATCCCTAGAGAGCCACCGCACAGATGTCTCCGGTGTGCTACAAAGGCTGAGAGATAATAACCTGTATTGTAAGTTGAAGTATGTGTTCCATCGTGAACAGGTTACATTTCTGGGTTATGACATTTCTACTGCCGGTTTTTCGATGGACCCAGAGAAATTATCTGCAGTTCATTAAAAAGTTTTCTTGGCTTTGCCAATTATTGGAAATTTATTCGGAACTTCTCTTCTCTGGTCAAACCCCTGACTGATATGACCAGAAAGGACGGTAACCCACAGAATTGGTCTCTGGATCCCTTAAAGTCTTTGAGTCTCTCAAGGCTGCCTTTGTTTTAGCTCCTGATCCTACAGTACCCTTCATTCTTGAGGTTGATACATCTGAGACTGGAGTGGACGCCCTTCTGTCTCAACGTCTTACCTCTGAGAGCGCTATGCATCCTTGTGGCTACTTTTCTAAGAAATTGTCTCCTGCAGAATGCAATTACGAGATTAGGGACAGAAAATTGTTAGCTATCATTTTAGCTCTTAAAGAATGGAGTGTGCCAGTCCTCATTTTGACTGACCATAAAAATCTCACATTCTTGTCTGAGGCTAAACGATTATCTCCCAGAAGAGCGCGGTGGGCTCTTTTTCTGTCAAGCTTTAGTTATATAGTCTCATTCTTACCCGGTACTAAGAATGTAAGGGCTGACACCTTGTCGCAAAGTTTTCCTCCACTTCCAAGATTGAGTCGTGCCTGTTCCTGTAATACCTCCCGATCGCATTCTGGCTACTGTATGCACCAGTCTCACCTCACCTTTGGGTGACAGAATTCATGCCACTCAGATCCGGTCTCCTCCCGAAAATCCTGGTGATCGCTGCTTTGCATCTCTGCACTGCTTTGCTCCAGACTTACCATTCTCCCAAGGCGGCTGGCCACCAAGGGAAAGATCAATTCATTTGGGCTATTTTTCAACAATTCTTGTGGCCTAGTCTCCACGTTAATATAACCGTCTTTGTAGCCTTGGACCCACCTGTCTATGGATTTTATTGTGGAGTTACCCTACTCCTAGGGCAACAGTTATTCTTGTGGTTGACCGGTTATCGAAAATGTCCCATTGTATTCCACTAAAGAAGTTGCCCACATCCAAAGAACTGGCATCCATTTTTGCTCGGGAGATCCTTTGGTTACATGGGCTACTCAAGGTTATCATCTCTGACAGGGGTAGCCAGTTTGTCTCCAGGTTTTGGGAGCCTTTTGTGCACAGTTAACAATTCAGCTTTCCTTCTCCTCTGCATATCACCTGCAGTCCAATGGGGCTGCAGAACGAGCCAACCAAGCCTTGGAGCAGTTTCTACACTGCTATATTTCTGACCACCATAACAACTGGTCAGACCTCCTACCTTGGGCAGAGTTTGCTCACAATAGTGCTGTCAATACCGCTTCCCGATTTTCTCTGTTTATGGTGAATTATGGTTTCCAGCCATCCATGTTGCCTGACTCCTTTGTTCTTCAAAGAATTCCTGCATTAGAGGAGCATCTCTGCGATCTTCATTTTACTAGGGTGCAGGTCCAGGAGTCCTTGCAACGTGCCAGTGAGAGGTACAGACTCCATGCTGACTGCCGATGCCTACCTGCGCCTTCCTACCAGGTTGGGGAGAGAGTCTGGCTGTCCTCTCGTAACCTCTGACTCCATGTTCCCTCACAGAAACTGGCACCACGCTTTATTGGGCCTTTCCATATTCTACGTAGGATCAACCCAGTGGCTTATGCATTCGATTTCCCTTCTAACATGCGTATTTCAAATGTTTTTCATGTCTCCTTATTAAAACCTTTGGTGTGCAACCATGTCCTTGCCCGGTGCAGGTTGAGAACCATGAGGAGTATGAGATACAATCGATCATTGACTCCCGTAGGTTTCCGTGGGCGCATACAGTACCTGGTTCATTGGAAAGGGTATGGAGGAATGCTCTTGGGTCTCATCCTCGGACGTCCGTGCTCCTATCGTCCTCCATGCTTTTCATAGACTTTTTCCCTCAAACCTCCTCCGAGGGGGAGAGGTCATTGAGGAGGGGAATACTGTCAGGGCTGGGATCTCAGCCCTTCCTTCTCTGTGCTCAGGTTGCTCAGCTGTCAATCATACTCATTGTTCCACAGTGGCTCGCCAGTTAATCATCTCCTGCTCGTCAGTCAAGCCCACAGCCACTCCCTTCTGGCTATTTAAAGTGCCTGGTTCATTGTATCAATTGCTGTTGCCTTGGTCAACGTATTTAGAAACTTTCTGCTGTGTTGCTGTTGAAGACTTGCCTGGCTGACGTCCCTTCTAGTTCCTGATCCTGTCTTCTGCTCTGACTACGCTGATCTCTGGCTTCCTGATTTCCTGCGCTATAAACAAAAAAAGAGCAACAATTTTAAAAAAAAAAGCATATTTTTTACTTTTTGCTATGATAAATGTCCCCAAAAAATATATTTAAAAAAAAACAAATTTTTTCCTCAGTTTAGGTTGATACATATTTTTGGTAAAAAAAATTGCAATAAGCGTATATTGATTGGTTTGTGCAAAAGTTATAGCGTCTACAAAATAGGGGATAGATTTATGGCATTTTTATTACTTTTTTATTAGTAATGGTGGCGATTTTTATTGTGACTGCGACATTGTGGGAAGAGGTTAAACACTAGGGGGCGATCAAGGGATAAAGTGTTTCCTAGGGAGTGATTCTAACTGTAGGGGGTGATGGGCTCACTATAACATGACAAAGATCACTGCTCCCGATGACGGGGCAGTAGATCTCTGTCATGTTGCTAGGCAGAACAGGGAAATGCCTTGTTTACTTGCTTCTCGGCCTTTTGGCTAAGATCAAGTGTAGTATCTGTTCTTATCAGTTGCCAAAGGAGGCGATGTTTCTGGCCCTATTGAGAGGGTGGCAGGCTCGCTCTCCGATGGCGTAATTAGTGCCTGGAAGGTACGGTTTCGGTAGGGGCACGCTGGGTACCCTGGTAAATGGGTGGCAGCGTATGGCCTGAGTCTGAGCCGTGATGGAAGGGTGCTCCTGGTGAGGATGGGTGCTGCTATTGGTCGGATCCAGAGGGTCGAGTTACCTGGCCTTCTGGCCTGGATTGGGGTGGCTCTAGCCCCGGACAGTTTTTCGGGAACTGAACGCCGTGAATCCCTAAGCGCAGGGGGAGGATCGGTTAGTAAATTCCCGAATGTAATTAGGTAGGAGTGATGGGAGTGACGGTGAGCCTGTTGATGGGGAAGGCTCTCACCAAGCTTCCTGATCTCCATGCCTTCCTGTCTGGGGTGGGGGCTGCTGTGGTCCGGACCGTTGGCCAGGGCGGTCTTGAAAGCCTATGGAGTATGTGCCCCTGGAGTGGCAGTCCAGGGGTGCCAAACAATCACTGTGTGTGAGGGACACATTGATTTATGGCACCACGGTCACTGCACCATATCACGCTTTTTTAGCACCTGCCTCTTGGGCCGGGCCTTTTGGCTGGGACCAGAGGAATTTTTTATTCCTGGCCGGAGGGTCTGCACAATGGCCACTTCTTTCACTCTTCCTCTTCACTATCCCTTCCCCCACTTTATTTAATTTATTTCCTTTGTGTCACGTTTTTTGTATTTTTGTGTTGGTACACGGTTTAGCACTGTGTGATGAGTAGGGTCACAGGTCCCAGGGCCTGTCCTGAAAGTTGGGGAGGGGGTGGACATGGCCTTCTGGCTTAGTTCGCCCTCTCTCATAGGGTTGGGGTCTCCCTTCGGGGGAGTCTCACCTAGTATTTGGGTGGGTCTGTTTCGGCAGACCTTCCAGAGAACGGGGTCTGACTGGTTTCGGCCAGGAAGACCAAGTTTTACGTGTCCTTGTCCCTGTCAGGAGCCTAACGCCCCGGGGGATTCAGGACTAGGTCCTTTGATTATAGAGGACTTGTGTACCCGTTGCACTTTTTTGTCGCGCCTCTTTATGTTGTGCACATTTTTTATGCACCGGCTTAGTTTTTGAGTGTGTTTTGCACGCCACAGGCTTTCAAAAAAAAAATCACCCCGTTCTGCCACTCCGTAAAACGATCCCGGGGCACCGGCGGACATCGAGTCCAGGGGCATGCAGCGCGAGCGCCCACTAGCCCACAAATTAAAGGGGACGTACCTGTATGCTCATTTTCCCACCGCTGCCATTGTACTGACGTATATTGTCGTGTGGCGGTCGGCAAGTGGTTAAAAGGTGTGATTTTTACTGCATTTTCTGTCTCCGTCTGTTTCATCGTTCCTGACACTCTATTATAGGAAGTCAAATGCACAAAATGTACATACTAATATATCAATATAATTTTTTTAAAACAGTAATTGTATCTTACAGCTACTGTATTAAACAGAGGAACTCTTCAATATTCAGGCTGAAGTGGCATCTGAAGACTAAAAGCTATATTTTGTGGATTAACCCTCCCCCCTCCTTTTGTGTATTTGATCACACTCATGATCAGTGTTTGATCACACTCATGATGTGTGTATTTGATCACACTCATATTTTGGGACACTGGCAAGTGTGTTTGGGCAATTGCATTAACAATTTTTTTTTTTTTTTAAGAATTTAATCTTTCTCAGCCCTCGCTGTCTTTCCTTACCAGCTGCCTGATATTCCCCGTTTTCTCCTACGATTTCTGTGCGGCAGTGGCAGTGTTGTAGGCCTCTACAGTATTTTAGAAGCTAGCTCCTTTCCTGTCAGAATTGACAGGTATTTTATGTGCAAAAATGTATATCTGTTGGAGAGCTTTCCTGAATAAGTTTGTTTTACACACACACACTTTAAACAAATATAGGAGGAACCTCCCCAAATGGCTACAATATAATAAAAACAGTAGACTTTCTCAACTTCTTTAATATGGCAGAACCATTGAAATAATCTTCTGGTCTCAGGGAACCCCTACTAACAATTACTGCATTCACAGCTTGCTGTACACTAGTGTAACGATCAAGGAGAAGAAGGTTCCTTACACTTGTGGTCAGTGGAAATAATCCCCCTCTTATACATAGCTAAAAAGATCATGGTTTTAGTGGCAACTTATTTGAGCGCCATTAATTGCTCCCTGCTCAAGGAACCCTGGTTAAGAGAGCCAGATCCACAGAGAAAAGCTGATTGTGTCTGCTTTAGGAAAATTATTTGAAGGAGGTATTGAATGTCATGTCTGGCTGTATTAAGTCTGGCTGTATTAAGTAAAGCTGTTGATTTTTATTGAAATTCGTTGTATGGGTGGATAGTCTAAAGATTTATCTGCAGTGTTGCGTTTGATAAAAGCAGTTGAAATTGGCTACCCACGATGAATGTGTTTTTCTATAATGTCTGCCTATCTTATTAGACTTCCCAGTGAAAAAAAATAAAAACTTCATAGAAGCCACAGTCTAATATTTCTGTGGGCAAGCAAGTGGTGTTTTATAAACAAAATGCAGAAAACAATGAAAAGTTGAGCTTTTCACTTTAACATAAGTGGTCTGTTTACGTTCCAGAAAGAGTGGCAGTATTTTTTTTATTTTTTTTTTTACGAATATGGCCTCTAGAGATTGTATTAAACTTTATTATAGTTATGTCGCAAAGACAAGTAGTAAGAATCCTGTGATGGAAAGCAGCTGTTCTATAATGAACAGGTAATAATACAAGCCCTAAAGCAGCTATAGGACCACTACTGCAAAAATAACTAAATAACAAAATTTATCTATCAGACAAAATCTGAAACAGTTGTGCATAGTATCCAATCAACTTCTATCTTCAGCTTGTTCGGTTAAGCTTTGCAATTGAAAAACGGAAACCGACTGTTGCCATGCACAGCTGCTCCAGTTTTGACTTTTGATTATTTCTCCTCAATGTGTTCCGATAACTGTATCGCATTAATACACATAATATATATTATTCAGTGCATTAAAATATACGCACACAATTTGCCCACCAAAGGTGACAGTATTTTGGATGAATTATAATGCTTCTGTGGGTGCTTACACCATTTTGGCTTTTTATTTAAATGATTTAGATTTTCTTTAAAAAAAATGTAATTGTCTGTCACTGCTGAAACTCCCTGCAGGAAGTTTAATCTCAACCCACTGCTACTTTTGCTGAACAGCCTATAAGTAAATGTGAAAACGTATATGTAAAATTATGTCTAATACAGGAAATGATATACTGAATACTAGAGCTGCACGATTCTGGCCAAAATGAGAAACACAATTTTTTTTTGCTTAGAATAAAAAGATCCCGATTCTCACAACGTAAAATCTTTCACATTATACACAAAATAAATGGGCTAACTTTACTGGTTATTTTTTTTATTCATTGAACTAATTTTTTTCCAAAAAAATTGCTTTTGAATGACCGCTGCACAAATACAGTGTGACATAAAATATTGCAACATCCACCATTTTATTCTCTAGGGTGTCTACTAAATATATATATTTGGGGTTCTAAGTGATTTTCTAGCAGAAAAAATAAATGATTTTATCTTGAAACCAACAAATGTCAGAAAAAGGTTTAGTGTTTAAGTGGTTAAACTTTTTTCACTTACACACAGTCAAACAAGTCTATTCCATTGTCAAATTGTTACACTGTTTATACTGAAGTTCAACTGATAAAGAATGTTTTGATTCTTGGCAAACTGCCCAGTTTTTCTCTTCCTTTCTTTTGATGGCTGTAGGTTCAGAAGAGCAGAGAGAATTCTTTGCATAGAAAGAATTGTGAAACACTTTAGTGAAGATCGTGATAACGATTCTTGACGATTAATTGTGCAGCTACTGAATACTATCATTACATTTATTATCTGTATACAGATGGCAGAACTTATTATTTGTGCAGTAGTAGTCCTTCAAGCTGAACTTGTTCAGATTTACTGTAAGTGAAGTGCTACTGTATTCTATTGTGTATGCTTTGCTTTGTATTGCACACTGCGCTCATTGTGTACATGGCACTAATAATGTTTTATTTATGTGTTTTCATTCTTTTGAGTCCAGTTTATAAACCAGCCTGCCTATATATTACACCCCTTTTTACCATAGAAGTACAATTGTAATATCTATGTAAGCATGTGTATAAAAAACGTAATTTGCACCAAATAAACATAACAGTGATTTGGAAAGATGCAGAGTATATCTTTTTGTGTCTATTCCATACTGCAGTATTTATTAATTTGGAACCACTAATCAATATGAAAATAGGAGTTGCCTGAATAGAGGTTACAGTCCAGGGCTCAATATTTGGAAAGCCTGCTTCAATTCAGCAGTTTGAGACAACAATTTTGGTCCATGACAGATTCCTTTTAACTACTGGAAAATGTCCTTCTTGATTGCAAAGGGATTCACAACTAAGTCCAAGTTCAGATGACTTCAGCCTAATCTGAAGTATTTTTCAGCATTCATCAATGAAATGTTTTTACACATGTTCATCAATATACTGGCTAGTAATCATTCTGCTTTATACATTTTCATGTCTAGAAATGTTTACTGTTATACATTACATTTCTTTGTGATTGTACTGGTCAGATGTAAGCTGGCACAATTATGGACATGAAAGAGAAATGAGATAATATTTTCCACCACTGTAATGAATAAAGAGAAACGTGACCTGAAAACTGGTGACACTGTAATGTATCCTGTGTAAAATCCAAGTTCACAAGGTCACAATAATTCCCACCAATGTTTTAACTTTAAATGTGTCTCCTTTACACAGTTTAATCTGCTTTATAATGGTTTATTGAGCAAAAGTGTTAAAGTAGGAAACTAATAGTAGTTCACATGGGTTTTGTCTAATGTGAGTGAGGGGGTTGTATGAGTCCAGCATGTTAAAGCGTAACTGAAGGCTTTATTAGAACAGACTGCAAGCACACGGGCCATTATCGCAGACTGGACATGCAATGTCTTTTCTGCAGTAAAATACACCTACCTGTCTGATCAGTCTTTTTTCAGCATGTAGACTGAGCTGTGCATGCACAACTCCACTTAAATTATTAGCACGGTCCCTGTGTACCAGGATGACTGGAGCAGCATTGTTGCCACATCATCACAGGAAGCTGCATTAGGTGGACCTCCCAATAAAAGGATTAATAATTATTTGTAGTACTTTGCAGGGGAGCTAAGAAGTGCCGCTGCACTTACATTTTTTTTCAGCGCATAGTTCTACTAGGGTTTTTTTTATTTTGCAATTCCCATTACTTTGTAACTTTGTAGACAGCTGGATAGTATGCAAAAAATACAGTTGAAGGTAAACTCTAAAGGCATGTCGTGTAGCTATTGGCTGTCCATTATTTGTTACATTGTTCTTAAAATATGGAGCATCCTGCACTTTTTTTTTTCTACTACTATATGTATGGCAGGACTAAATAACCATTGTTTATTTAGAATAATGAGGGAATCTTTTTTTTTAATGACGGCACTAACATCCGATCACACACCTACGATGGCCAGCTTAAGCATCTATCAAAATGTATGTATTTGACATTCTTTTGAACTCTTTATTTTAGAAAAGCATACATTGAACAATATCTCTTAGCATTTGTTTCACAAAAGAAAAACCTCTCTGCCTTTATGTTTTAGCGCTATTTTAGATGAAACAAAGGTGACATTAATTTTGGAACTAGATTTATTATGCAGCAAGCATAGCACGGTTTCTCTCTAGTTAATAGTTAGTATTCAGGATATACCATATATAGCACCTAATGATTGGTTCAAACTGCCTCCTGCTGCTTCAGACCTCTTTAGCAGTGTGTCATTCAAAAGAGAGTTAATTATTGAATATTATTTTGTATGCTGACAAAGCATGTGCTATAGATTTTTTTTTTTACCTACTTGTGTTAGTTCAGGTTATAATTTGTAGTAATAATTTATAACTCACAGCAGTTGGTGAAGCGCCTATTAAATTTTTACACTGTGCTATGAGGAAATTAACCAAACAACTTCTTAAATGTGCCAGTGTGTTGGTATCTGCAAAGAGGTATTGTGTCCTCTTTAAAAGTCGGCATTATTTCCAAGTTGTGTTAAATAATACTGAGGTCAGGCGCTACCTATAACACGAGTCAGTAGAAAATCTATATATATGTGCACATACATATACACGTGCACGCATGTATATATATATATATCACCATACACAAGTAAGCAATGCACCTAAGGGCTTAATGAATACCTTAATACAGCTATTAAAAATCTGTTATACTATGCTGAAAAATGCACTGACTAGGGCCTAGTGCTTTACACTGTCTGCCATGTCAAACATACTGATACGTGAAGTGAAAGTAAATAATAATATTATTTCAAACGGTGTCTCCCAGGACACAAAAATGATGTCTATATCAAGTAAAGTGTATCCCACAAATAGTATAAAGTGAAAGTGTTTGTGCCTTACATAAGCTCATCCGTGTAGACTAGTATCAGTCTCAGAGAGCTATATGGTATGCACGGGTTAATAAGGAGACTCCTCAGGGTATAATGATATACCATATAGTGGTGTTAATCACCATACACCTTAAAGGTCTCCACCCCTCACAGGGGTATACGTAGTGCAGTCAGAAAAACCTGTATTATAAACGTGCATAAGTGCATGCATCCATGTGCGTACTTAAATAAGCATATATATTAACAACACAAAAGAAATATATGTATATACAAATAAAAAAATAACAAAACAGCATGTGTGATCGAGTGGCGTCCAAGAATTTAGATATTTAAGTCTTCAGACTCTAGCATGAACGTGATGATGTTCCTGCGTATCAGACACAGTCATGTCCTTAATCTTATATATCGATATAAAGCAATAAGAGAAAAAACGTCCAACAAATGTAGTGTTAAGTTTGAAAGATCCAAGGCAAGTAGTTGCACAAAATGGGTGACTTCTCTGTGCTCACAATTAATTCAGGTGACTTGGGTGCTCCCCCCCCCCACAGAGATTTCCCACTCACCAGCTCCCTGCACCCCTGCAGGGGCTACAGGCACGAAGTTCACACTGTACCACGGCCAGGTCTCAGCTCCGGATCCTATTGCTCCTCTGCCAGGATTTCCAAAATGGTATAAGAACTTTCAAATATGCTGGTGTGTTATAAAATGAATCCTCATGGAAGGAGAGACAGAAAAAGAAACTCCGATAGTGCGTTACTTTTTTTAAAACAGAACTTCCTTTTATTGTGAACAAGTTCTGTGTAGTAGAGCTGTGTCCTTCCTGCTGTATGGAGATATTGGAGATATATTGGAGATATGTATGGAGATATTAATGCTGGATACAATATCGGCAGGAGCGATCTCTTTGATGTCCTTACTGGACCCATATGCACTAGTTGGATTACTTTCTTTGAACTAGTCCGGCTCTGGCTGTGTATAGGGCGTTCCGTTTGACCAACAGTAGCTGTCTCTCTTGAGAAATTTTATACAGGTGATAAGGAAACATTGTCCCTTTGGGGCTGGAAGCCTGCTAATTGATCCTATTGAACTACTATATCTTATATAGCAAAGATCAATACAATACGTGGGGAGAAAAGAGACATGTGAGTAAAAATAAATGAGAAAGGAAGAAGAAAGGAAAGAGAGAGAAGAAAATAAGCAGAGTCTCTCGAGGTGGTGACCCGACGATGCACAAAGAGAGTGACCACATATGCTGGGAGATCAGGACTCAATGCTGACATTACTAAAGATTGCGGTGAGTTTAAACCCCAGAGGGGAGTGTGGAACACGCACGGGTGAAGCAAATTGGTGGAAGCTGAATAAGCAGATAACATCCCTATCTTCACTTATCTTCACTTGTCTCATGGACTCTACTCTGACTTATATTGAGATATTAATTTATTGCCATATCAGATAGCCTGTGAAAAGCGGTTTATGATCCCCACAGCACAATATTGTTGATTTTTTATATATATATGCTGTTTTTCAATACTAGTGTGTATATATATATAACTATTTCTGGCGATAAGAATCACCCAGATGAGCGCTGCTAAATGGTGATAGGATTTTAATGAACTTGCAATTAATAATTTTATTTACCGTTTAAAATAGTCTACAAGTTCTGTGTAGTGTTTAAAAAATAATAATAATATTCAGACAAGTCACTTGCAAGACGAAAAGGTAAATAAACTAAAAAATAAAAGTATAAAAACAAGGAATGCTGCCGAAAAAAGGAACCCCCTGCTTGATAATTGCAAAGCAGCTCAGCTAGTGGGGCATAAGCATGCGCTTTTCAGGGAAAAAAACCCGGCGCTGTGGGCGAGCGGTTTGCGTTCCAGCTGCGCTCCAACAGCCCGTGTTCCCGGAAATGATGTATCGGCGTGATTGCGTGGCTCCGTCTAACGCGTTTCGTCATAGACGTCTTCAGCGGCGGTGGCACGCAATCACATCTCTCTCTATGTATAGGCGAGCACCCCAGGTAAACCCAGCCCCTTTCATTACGGGGCATCCAATCCAGATTGTGTATGTTAACAGGCCGGTGTGAAGTGGGAAGGGCTGGCGCAGGTTAAAATTATTATTATTATTTCCAAGTTACCCAGTGATAAAAAAAAAGCGTAAATGACCTCAGCTGCAATACAGGAGCAGTGAAGATGTTGTTTTAAATGATTAAGAAAGTGGTAAAGCAAGCCTCACCAAGCTCCACTTTAACCACCTTAGGCCCACCACTTATTCTACCTGTACAAAATATTTTTCTTAATTTCATGTGTAGGTTTTGCAACAAATTTTATTTAGCTTTTTTAATTTTTCGAACATTGAATTTATATAATGTGGTCAAGGGAAGGTTAGTTTTAATTTGGTAGCAGATTCAATTGCATATACTGTATTTTATAGATTGTCATTTGAAAGAAAGACTACAAGTTTAATACTACTTTTCAATAATGAGTGGAACCAAAGATATTTACCACAAAATATAATTGACAAAGGACAGTAAATACGTATATTTCTTTTGTAATGTAGCAAAGTGGTAAATTCCTAAATCAAGGTCATCTTTCAGCTTAGGAGAGCTACTTTGCCTTTTCATTTTTTTTTAATTCCTGTTTTCAGATGTGACTGAGCTGGATATTGATGAACTTACTATTAGAAAAAATAGGGCACAATTGCAATAGCCTTCAACTCTTTCCACTATTATAAATTTCACCTTGGGGTTAATGTAAATGAAAAAAGTTTTATTTTTTTCAGAGAGATACTTTTTGGGTTTTCCATGTAGCATTACCTTGGTTGTGAGGTTGTGAACCCATATATTAAGCCTACCTTGCAAACAACATCAGAGATTTTTTTCAAAGAGCAAATTCTAATAGTTTTACATAATACAGCAACATCCACAATTCCAAATGGGACACCCAATGTTAGAGGTGATTTATTCTTCCAAAGAAAATACACTTTTGCAAACTGGTACTGACTAGTATTTCAATGTTTCTCTTCTCCCTCAGCTTTTCTCCATCACTCAGCTAATGTGACCCCAATGCTGATGGAGAGGGGCATGGTAGGGTCAAGCAAGGAGCTAGAAGGTTGTATTGGTGTACAATGAAAACCTGTGACTTGGTGTAACTAAAAAGGCAGTCTTCATCAACACTCTGGCTTGAATGCAATTTTTAAGCATTTTGCCAAGGCACTCCTGAGGAAACCTCAAGGCACCCCAGGGTGCCTGGGCACCCTGGTTGAATAAGGTTGAATTAGATCATGTTACCCTATTTATCCTTTACAGCTCATATTGCATCATGTCCTGGTAATGTTGCTTCACAGCCCTCATTTGCAAAGCAGAGTGTACTGTCATTCAAGCAACTGATTTAGCCTGGTCAGATTCTTGCCTAAGCGCAGTCCATGGTTGGGGGAAAGGCGTGAAGCAATGTCACAAGGACATGTTATACACTGATGCTAACCCAGCCCCCCATACAGGTTATCTGTAAAGCCAAAACGTAGCTCAATTTTTTTTAAAGAGCATGTGAACTGCACTGGCCTGCAGAACAACGCCACAAAGTAAAATTTACCACAAGCATCGTAATTTAGGCAAAAAAATTCTTTCATAAAACAAAAATGAACACATATACATCAGAAAAATGTTTAGACATGATTTAATTTATGTCATTACAACCACTTTAATGTAGAAGCACCCCTACTCTTGGGATGATATAGTACTAGTACTAGTCGCTGCTAACCAGTTACCTTTTAATGTATCCTGGAATTTTAAAACTCTATTGACCAGACTTCTTGAAGTATACTGAAACCTGCTAATAACCCTGCTAAACATAGTGTCAGCATGCCCATTAAGATATGCATTCTTCACATCCAAATGGAAGCTGAAAATCTGCATAAAATTGGCAGCTGGCAGCCAGCATTTTGTGGGGGTGGGGCCGAACAGCAGCATCATGTCTGAATGGAGACCCTGAGCTGCAGCTCAGCTCGGGTGCCCCCATAGCAAGCTGCTTGCTGTGGGGGCACTCGACCCCTGTGCCCGGTAGCTCGCGTTCCGAAGCGAACACACTCATAAGCCCCCACATATGTAAACACCGTTCAAACCACACATGTGAGGTACCGCCACATGTGTTAGAGCGTGTGCAACAATTCTAGCACTAGACATCCTCTGTAACTCTAAACTGGTAACCTGTAAAATATTTCTAAGCTTCGCCTATGGAGATTTTTAAGTACCGAAGTTTGGCGCCCTTCCATGAGTGTGCGCAATTTTAAAGCATGACATGTTGGGTATCTATTTACTCGGTGTAACATCATCTTTCATATTATACAAAAAAAAATTGGGCTAACTTTACTGTTTTGTTATTTTTCATGAAACCGTTTTTGTTTTTTAAAAAAAAAGGAATTTGAAAAATGATTGTGCAAATACTGTGCAAGATAAAAAGTTGCAATGACCGCCATTTTATTCCCTAGGGTGTCTGCTAAAAAAAACATATCTAATGTTTGGGGTTTCTGTGTAATTTTCTAGCAAAAAAATTATGATTTTTACATGTAGGAGAGAAGTGCCAGGTATTGAAGTGGTTAAGTAAGAACAATAGAAACATTCAGACTGACTTAACTTTTCCATGCCCATAACCTACCCTTTTTGGACCTCCAAATTACCCTGAAAGGAGACAGACTTGACACGAACACTTATCGGAAGGCAACTGCTGTGAATACTTTGCTGCAGGCAAATAGCCACTATCCTCCCTCCTTGATCCGTGGCATTCTGGTGGGGCAGTTATTGTGTATTTGGCGGTTGAAATGTGTGCGCGGTTCAGGGAGAAAGGATGTTCTCCCCAAAACATCAGACAGGCAAAAACTAGAGCGAATAAAAAAACAGCAAACTATCTGCGAATGCTCCATCTCGGAATCCCCTGGTGAGAATGATCACAATGGAAGCAGGTCAGGGAAATCCTGACCAGGCATTGGCATATTCTAACCAAGACTCCACTATTACAGGAGCTAGTTGGTCCTCGGCCCTTGATGGTGGCAAAATGTGCCAGAAATCTACAAGATAATTTGGTCCACTCGGAATTACCACAACTAATTGGTTGACCAAATTATCTATTAAACCTGGTATGTACACATGTGGGAGGTGCGGGATTTGTCAGTATGTTGACAAAACTGATACATTTACAAATGCAGAGAGCACCAAACAATTTTAAGATCAGACAGTTCATAAATTGTTCTACCACAAGGGTAATCTATATGCTCACTTTTCCATGTGGGAAGGCCTATATTGGTAAAACCAAGAGGTCTTTAACCACTATGCGACCGCCGGCTGTCAATTGACGGCCAGGCGGCGCAGCTCTCGGGGTGGGAGGGCATCATATGACTCCCTCCCCTTCCCAGCCCTCCAGGGAGCGCGCGCCCGCCATGTCACTGGGCACCCGATGCGCGTGCCCAGCGGCCGCGATGTCCGCCGGGCACCCGCGATTGCCCGGTAACACAGCGGGACCATGAATCTGTGTGTGTAAACACACAGATCCACGGTCCTGTCAGAGGAGAGGAGCCAATGGTGTGTTCTCAGTACAGAGAAACACTGATCGGTCTCCTCCCCTTGTGAGTCCCCTCCCCCTACAGTTAGAATCACTCCCAGGGAACATATTAACCCCTTCAGCGCCCCCTAGTGGTTAACCCCTTCCCTGCCAGTCATATTTATACAGTAATCAATGCATTTTTATCGCGCGGATCGCTGTATAAATGTGAATGGTCCCAAAAGATCACTGCCATTACTAGTTAAAAAAAATAATAAAAATGCTATAAATCTATCCTCTATTTTGTAGACAATATAACTTTTGTGCAAACCAATCAATATACGCGTATTGCGATTTATTTTTTTTACCAAAAATATGCAGAAGAATACGTATCGGCCTAAACTGAGGGAAAAAAAAAATTATAGATTTTTTTGGGGATATTCAGTATAGCAAAAAATTTAAAATATTGTTTTTTTTGTAAACTTGTCCCTCTTCTTTTGTTTATAGCGCAAAAAATTAAAACCGCAGAGGTGATCAAATACCACCAAAAGAAAGCTCTATTTGTGGGGACAAAATTCTAACAATTTCATTTGGGTACAGTGTTATATGACCGCGCAATTGTCATTCAAAATGTGCCAGCGCTGAAAGCTGAAAAATGACTTGGGCAGGAAGGGGGTGAAAATGCAATGTACTGAAGTGGTTAAAAACCCGGATAGGTGAGCATATCAACAGTATCAATATTATAAATAATAAAAGAGGATGAACGCCACATTTCAAACACTTTCATAATGGGAACCCAAGTGGTATGAAAGTTAAAGGTATTTACGTCCTAAACCTCCCGCTACCTAGGGGGGATTTTGACACCATTATTACAGAAGGAGAAGATGTGGATCATTTTGTTTGATTCTATGGTGCCAAAAGGATTAAACACAAAGTTTAATTTATCTGTGTTCTTAGAAGCATGAACTCTGTCGGTGATCACCACTGGCATGGGCTTTGTGTGATGGGTCCATCCCTGTTGCTATTTTTGTAATTTTGTTTGAACCTTTTGATATTTGTGCTATTTTTGCTATTTTCTTTCATTTCTGTCATTTTTTTATTGTTTGCTCTTCCATAGTCCCCGTTTTATTTTCTCGGGCCTTCTCTCCTTGTTATTTCCTTTTATTTAGTGACATTTAACTCTAAGTTTTTTAATGCTGCTTTGATAGTCTAATTAGACTGGTAAAAAGTCTCCCGTCCAATTTACGTATTCGTATGTCTTTATAATTAAGTGAAATTGTGTGGATCACTCTTCATATGCACCTTGTATCTAATGTAAATGGTGGTGAGCATCTGTGAGGGAAGTGTACACTGAGGACACCCGATGGCTGTAAATTAAATGATGTCAGTTCATGGTGGGATATTTAAGACTCGATCCACTGGTCCCTCATTGCTCTGAAGAAGTTCGCTGATAGGTGAATGAAACCGGTTAGCATGATGTCACCACGATACTCAGGTGATCCTGCCTGACCCACCCTTCCAGCCCACCCAACTATAGGGAAGCAGGCTGGCTTCGCAGGACTTAAATCCTCCCGGGCTATTGGACTATGTAACTGGAACTGGCGAGCATGAACTACACACAGCATGATGATTTGCTACAAGCCCCCCTTTTGTGTGACAAGAGGTGGTGAGCATACTGATGAATAGCAGCTACATGCTGCCCAGTGATTGCTATATGGGATTTATGTGTTGCTTCCTCACCAGTCTTTATTTACCCAGCGACATGTGGCTGTGAATCTCCTGTCGGGGGGGTTGACTTACACCAACTTTTGTGACTGGTTCTGCTGTTCATCCATAGACCTCATTAAAGGTATAGCCAGCTACTCCCATTTCCATCCCGCCCTTATCGCTCCACCCAGCCTGCAATACCCTCATTGAGGTTCTATTGAAAATGCAGCTAACAGCTGCATTCTATGTGGGTTATACCCTTCAATTGGAGAAATTCCAGGGTTGGTCTCTGTGGATAGAGTGATTCACCATTGGAATACTCTCAAACTTTTTATCCCACTGTCTATGGAAGAGTCCATGTATCCCCATAGACTTATTGCAGTGTGGACTGTGTGTGGTGGTGTATGAGGTGTGCTGCCGGAAGGTCTCTGAGTTTTTTGACAACATTGTCATTTTTTAATGTTTGCACTAGTGGTAGTTTTTGCATCAATTAATTTAATCATTTTTATTAACGTTGTTTTTTATGTCCAGAGTGTTCCTTAATAAGGTTTCTTGGTGATCTTCAATCCCCATTTTTTTTTCAGTTCATGCATAACCTTAAGGAACCACACCTGTTAATTTAGGTGAGGGCCCCAGCATAGGGATACGGTTCTGACCTTGAACCACCCTGTGCATTATCAGTCTGCTTGGGTGTCTTTTTATACGTTTTTGAGTAGGTTTGCAGTTATGCCATACTCTTTCCGTTTTCGGATGATGGATTGAACAGTGCTCCGTGAGATGTTCAAAGTTTGGGATATTTTTTTATAAACTAACCCTGCTTTAAACTTCTCCACAACTTTATCCCTCACCTGTCTTGTGCGTTCCCTGGCTTTCATGATGCTGTTTGTTCACTAAGATTCTCTAGCAAACCTTTGGGGGCTTCCCAGAACAGCCATTTTAAAAATGAGATTAAACTACACACAGGTGGACTCTATTTACGAATTAGGAGACTTCTAAAGGCAAGTGATTCCACTAGATTTTAGTTAGTTATGAGAGTAAACACAAAATGCATGCCACACTTTTCAGTTATTTATTTGTAAAACATATTGAAAAACATTTTATCATTTTCCTTTCACTTTACAATTATGTGCCACTTTGTGTTGGTTTATCACTTAAATTCCCATTTAAAATACATTTAAAGTCCGCTTTGTGTTTTTTACCTACAGGTAAGCCTATATTAAGGCTTGCCTGTAGGTAAAATGAATATCTCCTAAACGTGCTCCATTTAGGAGATAATCACACTGGATGCAGCCTGTGACGTCATCGGCGCATGCGCTCTGAAGGTCCAGCATACTGTGCCGGACCTCCGGGTGCTGGAGTGACATCATCGTGGCTACAGCCATTCATACAGCCGAAGCCTGCGTACCCGGAAGTAAGTCCTGGGGAAGATGCAAGGGCTTTGTTCTAAGGTAAGTATTTCATAATGTGCTAGTATGCATTTGTAATATTGTAAAAGAAGGCCAGCTGGGCCAAGGTTTTTAAACGCAATGGGCAGATAAGTAGTCGGAGAGGAGGCTTTGATGCATTGAGGAAAGGCAGGTTACTGTGCCCTCAAGATTATACAGCTTCTTATAGTATTGTTTTTAATTATTGAGCTATCTTGTTGGTTTTATAATGTACTGCCCCTGTCGTGATTAATATGTACAGTCATGTCAGCTCTCCTTGCCTGTAAATATCCAGCCAGCAGTTTCCCACTCTTGTTAGTTAGCTCGTAAAATCCTTTTTGAGCCAGAAGAAAATGTTATTTTCCCTTGTTCCGCAAGTAACTTGCTTTTAATTGGTGCAAGGTAGTCACTACAAACCGCCACCGGTTGTTTATGGGCCACTTCTGTCTTTTTTATTTGCCTTTTTTATTTTACTTGTCAATGCTTTAAATTCACCTCTGATTAGGCATTTGTGTGTTTCCCATTGTGTCATAGCTGAAGCGTCTGGGGTGTCATTTAATTGGAAAAAAATATTTAAACGGTACTTAATATCTTTAAGATTGCAAGGGTCACCCAAAAGAGTGGCATTTCGTCTCCAAATCTTCAGTTGCCAATCCTAGTCTGGGAGAAGCAGTGTCATGGTAAATAGGGTAATGATCCAAAAAGTACATAGGGTCGATCGTCGCAGAATGTAGGTGGGGCAGGTCCGGTTGGGAGAGAAAGAAATAAACTATTCTGGAATTTGTTTGGTGGGAAGCGGGGAAGTAAGTAAAACCTTTACACTAGAATGTAATGGTATGCCGTGGTCATGAAGTGTGAGGGTCATCAGTTGGCACTTGACGTTTGGATAGTGATGGGTGCATTGAATAATGTTAAGAATTAGTCTAATGCAAATTAAAGGAGATAATATTTAGCCTTATTTTTTATATAATTCACTATAAACATAATCATTCAAACTAGTTGCTGATGACATTTAATAGGTTTACGTTACTTATTAAATAAGTCTTAAAACATTTAATCTTTCCTGAGGCGTAGTTTTTATCTGCTGAATGATGATTTTCTGAAAGGTTTGATAAAATGAATGTAGCATAAAATTCTCCTCTAATTAAAGCTTCTTTATTAATTAGAGTCACCATAAATAACTCTGTAATGTAATACACAGGTCTAAGCCTCAGAGAGAATATTATATGCTAGGCCTGTCCTATAACTAGCAAAATGTCACCTCAATGTTTCCAAATTACCTGTCTAATTTTATTAAATGTAGCATGTCTGAAAACACCCACAATTTAGCTGGCATTTTCTTGTTTGCTGTAAATCACTTGATGCAGCAATACCCAGAGGCAGATGTTCACAGGTCCTTCACCTTTCCCCAGAGATGGCTAAATGCTTACATATTTGGACCCTGTCGGATAGCAGGATTGGTAAACATGACAGGTTGCTTGGAAGCCATCTGTTTAAAATGTCTTTTGCTTTGTGTGCAGTGATGAACTTTAGAGAACCTTTTTGTCTGCCTTTATATTAATAGTCTGTTATGATGTCCAAACAGGTGGAAGTTGATGGGACTAAAGTGAATGTGTCTAGTGAATGGAACCTGTCTTCGCCTTTACTGTCTGTCAGCATTGATGACACGCTGAAAACTATACAGGTAAGCTTCCCCTGAGGGTGTTTGACAGTTGGTTTAAGGCTGCTTAACACTTAATCAGTCTGAAACTGCAGCTTTTTTTCTGTTCATTAACTATTTTTCATAGTAAAAATGCTTGTATGTTCTGTTTTTTTTTTTTTTCATTCCTTTCTTTATAATATAAAACAGAAGAGCATTTCTTGTTTCCTGTCAGAAGCACAGGGGCTTCTTGTGCCCATTCAGCTTTACGCCCTCAGTAAGCATGCCTCTACTCCCTGTTTACTCCTCAGTTTCCCGCTCCCAGCTGTCCTTTAGGCCCCTTTCACAATGAGGCATTTTCAGGCGCTACAGCGCTAAAAATAGCGCCTGAAAAAAGTGGCTCCTTTCACTCCAGTGTGAAGTGATGGTAAAGCAGCGCTAAAAATAGCGCCGCTTTACCGCCGATGCCCACACCGCCCCAGTGTGAAAGGGGCCTTACAGAAAGGTACTGGCCACTTCCTGTCAGCTGTTCTAAAAAGCTTTCTGTATACATTCAGCCTCAAGCCCTCATGATTTAGACTAGGTCCACACCTATGCATTTTTAGTTGTAGAAACACACTACAGTCCATTTAACATGGTTTCCTATGGTACACATTCAAATCTATGCATTTTGCGTGTAATAGACTTCAATGGACCTGCACCAAAAACGCAAGTGTTGCGTTTGTAATGCTTTTTTACATGCATTTTGCAGGGTTTTTTTTTTTTTTTTTTTTCCTCCATAACAATCTGTAAATAATCGGTTGTTAAGGAGTGGGCAGCAGCCATGTCATTCACAACCAATGAGTCATCGGCTGTCAGTAGAGTTCCCTGTTGACATCTGAATGTAAAAAATATTAATTGCCGGCAAACCTAAAATAAGGAAAAAAGTGTGGGTTGCTACAGACCCGTAGCCCAGCAGGCCAGAAAAGGGAGGAGACGAGCCAGCCCCTCCCCCTCCTGAACCATACCAGGCCACATGCACTCAACATGGGGGTGTGCCTTGTGGCGGGGGGGGCTTGGTTTCCACCCCCCAAGGCACCTTGTCCCCATGTTGATGGGGACAAGGGCCTTTTCCCCACAACCCTGGTGGGTAGTTGTGGGGGTCTGCGGGCGGGGCGCTTATCGGAATCTGGAAGCCCATTTTAATAAGGGGGCCCCCAGATCCTGCCTCCCATGTAAATGAGTACAGGGTGTAGTGTAAAAAATGTATACTAGCCAGTTTTTGACAATATCCCACCCGCAGACCCTGGCAACCACTGGCCAGGGTTGTGGGGAAGAGGCCTTGTATGCTTTGGGGGGGGGACCCCCACACCATTTTTTTCCTGAATATTTTTATTGCTGGCAATTCAGTTTTTTTTTTACATTCAGCTGTGTGTGGGGAACCTGGCGACCTGGCTGGCGACTCAGTTGTTAAGGATGTGGTAGCCGCCCGCTCTTTAACAACCGGCTATTCACAGTTTGTTTACATGCATTTTTCAGGGGGTTTTTTGCACGAAAACTGCATTCAAAAATGCATAAAAATTATGTTCTAAAACGCGGCAGAAACCTGTGACTGCATAGATGTGAACATACAGTATCTCACAAAAGTGATTACACCCCTCACATTTTTGTAAATATTTTATTATATCTTTTCTAAATGGATTTCTAAGAAATTACACTTTGCCAACATGTACTGTGACATACTGAAGCAGAGCATGATCTCCTCCCTTCGGAGACTGGGCCGCAAGGCAGTATTCCAACATAACAACCCCAAACACATCTCCAAGATGAGCACTGGCTTGCTAAAGAAGCTGAGGGTAAAGGTAATGGACTGGCCAAGCATGTCTCCAGACCTAAACCGTATTGAGTATCTGTGGGGCATCCTCAAATGAGAGATGGAGGGGCGCAAGGTCTCTAACATCCACTAGCTCCGTGATGTCGTCATGGAGGAGTGGAAGAGGACTCCAGTGGCAACCTGTGAAGCTCTGGTGAACTCAATGCTCAAGAGGGTTAAGGCAGTGCTGGAAAATAATGGTGGCCACACAAAATATTGACACTTTGTGCCCAATTTGGACATTTTCACCTAGGGGTGTACTCACTTTTGTTGCCAGCGGTTTAGACATTAAATTTACACTGTTATACAAGCTGTACACTCACTACTTTACATTGTAGCAAAGTGTAATTTCTTCAGTGTTGTCACATGAAAAGATAGAATAAAATATTTACAAAAATGTGAGAGGTGTACTCACTTTTGTGAGATACTGTAGTCTTATTCAACATGTATTACCTCTTTTCTTTGCAGTGTTACTTTCTCCTTCTTTATGTCTTCTGCTCTCCATTTAGTTATCAACCTGTGTTTTTACTGGATTACACAGGCTTTGGAATAACTGCATAGCCAGGAAGCAAAAGCTGTAGGCCATCCTCACAGAAGACAGAAAATGGCATGCACACACAGATGCACATAAAAACACATTTGTTAGGACAGATACACCCACAGCTATGGAAGGTAGACATGCAAGCTCACTAACCCACCAAGTCAGAGCAGATAAACAGACATGGAAAGTCTACTTTTGCTCTTTTCATTACAGTGGAATTATTCATGCATGTAATGCAAATATGATCATTTGTGGGAGATATCCCTGTTGTATTCCCGCTTGGTGGCAACTAGTATGTAGTGAAATATGGTGGCTTTGTTGGTGCACAAGAAGAGTGTGTTTAGCAAAATTCAGGCGTGGACAACCCTGTAACGAACATACAGCATTATTGCCTATACATGGGCTATAACAAATGTCTTTAAAACCATGGCGACATTTAGTCCTCATACATATGGAGGCTGTTAGCATGGGTCACAGAATGAAGATAAGGCTTCAAAATTATGGAGAGAGACAATATAACACTATGGCTACTGTACTTATACAGCCATCTTTGGTGAGTCTTTTGCTAACATAGCTATACTGCTAGAACATATACAGTATGTTGCACTCCAAAGGCCTATGCTCCATTATCTGTGCATGCGAATGAATCGTTTGGAAACTAAAATACTGTGCTCAAGCTCTGTGCCCACATCCCTTAACTATATTTTACAAAAAAGTAAAGCAAATGGGACTTTCACAAAACTATACATATCAATTGTATAACAACACAGAGAGAATTTTCTTTTATAAAGCAGCTGTTTTTTGATAACAAAAGAGTAATAAAATCAGGATTTTTTGTAATAAAAACGACTGCTTCATTAAAAAAAAAAAAAGTGCAATATTTGTGCATGATGCAACATCCCCCATGTATATGTTATCTCTTTGGAAACATCACACCCAGCTGTATGACTTTAGAGCAGCCATAATGTTATACTGTCGCCCCAATTTCCAAGTCTTAAAACATTGTTTTTACTGAACTACTATAAAACACTATATAAGCTACATAACTAGGGAAACACGCCATTCTGAATTAACCGTCCAAGAAACGTGCACAATAATTCTAAGAAAGAAACGGAAAGGATTAACATAGCACTCAGATCACAGACATGGCACATTTAAGGGTGTGCAGTCCCCTTAAGGATCACTTGGCTGTTTTGTTGGTAGCAGCAAACACACAGGGTGAAGTCTTTCTTAGGATGTGCCCCGTGTTGACGCGCTTCGTCACACGCCACCATTCATTCCTTTCCATTCATTACTGCCCAGGATTACCATTGCAAGCACCTGCCAGGATTTATTATTGCTACAGATTGCTGCAAGCACCAACAGAGGATCCAGCCATCCACCAGAGGATTTATATACCCCTTAAAGGGGAAGGCGCATGGTGACCTGTATTAGGTCCTGAATGAAGGTGGAGGGACACTGGAGATGTTTGCGTGCCTGCACAGTACCTATGAATTGTCTCTGATTTTTTGGGGGTACTATATTTCACCTGATACTGTCTTATTTGCATGATGCTCTTTACTCATGGACACTGTTATCACACTGGTGGTTTATTGCTTTTTAATCATTACTATTATGTTTACATTGTTTAAAGGGACACTCATGCAGTAGTTTTCATATGTTTTTTTAAGTGTTGTTGCCATTGGAGGATCCACAAAGAGTACTGAGACCATTTATTTGTATGTCCATTAGGGCAGCACTTTACCACTAGTATTATAACCTTATTTACTTATCTATAAGTTACAAATTATGAACAAATTATTCAAACTTGGATGCATTCCTCCTGAATGTACCTGAAAGCATTCATTCTTAGGTGCATTTTACTTGCTTTTGACTTTGTCATCAGCTTCCTGCTCTTACCAATGTACTTTAGCCACCATAATGTTAGAGTTGCCCCTAAATGAATTGCTCTTGAACCAATGTTTATTTCACTGTTAAAAGCAACAACATGTCACAGTAGTTCATCCATACAGTTAAGATTGTTGATTATTAGACAACAGTCAAATGTGCATTCACAATCAAATTACATTTTTTTTTTTTTTTTTACTATGTCTGGCACCCACCTAATTTAAAAAGAAGAGTATTTATTCAGCAACATGCTGCACAGCCAATGTATTTGAATACCTTTGTTATATAAATCTGTCAGAAGGATAATATATTTTAATATGCTTGTTTCTTTCATTTTGCATTTTTAATCCACCTGGACACAGCTGGTCGTAGTTTGGCCTAGTCCATTATTGTCAGCCTATAGAAAAGTCATCAAATGATCTGTTGCTCTAGTACATTTCTCTCACAATAATTATGTCCCTTCTGTGTTTTTATTGCCAGCAAACTCATTTATGTTTGAAGTCTGATGAAGGTAGTCACCCATTTCAGACCTCAGTGCTCAGCAGATTGTACTGAGTCCTAGAGCTCGTAGTGAATAAGTCATTGATACCCAACTAGGTGGAACTAATTTTCTGTGGCAAGGCAGCTGAGTTATGGGGAGCTGCTCTGAAACCCTGCATATGTAGGAGAAATTGCAAATTATAATAATTAGCCGAGAAGCAATAAAAGGTTACACTTGTTCAGAAGTGGTTAATTTCTTTCAGTCTAAATATGCACTCACACCCCTAACATATGTATGGATAATAACCTGAGTGACATTTTTGGGAAAATAGGTTATTTTAAACCTCCTATCTGTTTATAATGGTTTAAACACTTGGCTTATTCTTTAAATGGCACCTATTGGTTTTGTTTAGTGTCTCATACTTCAGTATCTTAATTCCTACTATATGAATGAGCAAATGTACTGACATATACTAAGTGTAATTATACTTTAGATATTGAAAAATAATTCTTGTCATGCTAGTATGTTATCTGTTGATTACATTATACCTATGTGTAGGCACATCTTTTTACCTATTTATTTCTCCAATTCATTTTCATTCCCGTTCTTTTTGATTGTTTTGCCTTTCTGTCCTTTTCAATGTCACGGTCAGTTTAAGAGTAGAAATGTAGGATTTATATATATCCCTGAATGAAACATAGTTGTCGGTCTAATCACCAGCAGCTGCACCAAGTCTGCGTGTTATAGTTCTGAGCCCTTCTTTAGTGGTAGCGCAGAGATCAGTCCTTTCAGATGCATAGTTAAAAGGTGTTCCAATTATCTAGTCTGTGCAGAGACAGTTAAGACCACCTTGTTTTCTGTAGCTCTTATTTAGATGTAGACTTTCTTGTGTCTGAATGAATGCCCTCTATATAGAATAGGCCATGGCCCTCTGTTGCTTTGCCTCTCGCTCAGCCCACTGTCCTGACTTTGTCAGCTGAAACATACAGGGCTAACCTGCCTTATTATATTTGCTTACTCTTCATGATTAGGTCACGCATTCATTGAATTAGTATTTCTGTTTGTCACTGCATGCCATAGTTGAAAGAAAAAGGTTCAATGAATGACATCCTCAAGTGACACTAGTCACCTCTCTTACTTTTGGACGAGATGTAACACAATAGTCAAAAGTCCACTAATTAGGGTGGAGTGCTAATAAAATGATAAAAGGTCCCTTGTTTTCTTTTTCATCTGGACACGTACTGACAGCTTATCATGCACCAAGTCCTTGTTTGTTTTGGCACTCACTTCGCTCATTGTCGGCACTTGTAGCTTTGTTCACCTTTGCAGTTTCCAAAAGCAGTTGGCTCTATTTATTATGAGTTGTGGGAAAAGTACAAGCTCTCGTTTCCTTTAATAAAAGTTAATGTTGGGACTTTTTTACTACCTTTTTCATTTGCAATATTTTCCATCTCATTAATCATCATTGCTGAAATATGTCTGCTGTTGGCACATTTTAGTCCATACTTTTTATGATAGTGGTTTAGAGATTTGACTAATAAGTAATTACATTTATGTAATGTGATGTATAGCTTTAGTAATTTTGCAGAGTACATTTATTACTCATTCATTTCACTGTAATTGGTCTGTATTGCTTTACAGACCTCTTCCTTTTCACAGTGGATCAATGTAAAAAATGTTGTGGTATCTCACAATTTATAACATTTTAGTTTACACTTTACTTTTTGTGTCATTCTGTCATCTGTACTTTTTATGTTTTTAAAAAAAGTGTGATAAAGGTATAGTCATTTAAAAATGATGTTAGCCATTTGTGCTAAGACTGGGTACAACTGAGCCAAATATCGGCCAGTTTAAAAGGAACCGGCCGACATTCAGTCAGTGTGTACTGTTGTTAGAAGGGGCATCCTGGAAAACCAGCAACCAATCACAACTCCCAGACAAAGGCTATGAGCGCTAATCTGTATGCATGCAGAATGCTCAGCTAGGGAGATTGACACACTAACCTCATGTGTGTTAGTATGGCGATCTGTCATTTTTTTCGTGTGTACCATTCTTAACACTAGAACACATGTTGTATTTTAAAAATATAGGTATCTATTTATATATATATATATATATATATATATATATATATAAAAATACATTCATTTCTATGTGAATTACCCTGAGTTAATTCATTGGTTTTTAGAGGATTTTTTGAACAATGTATAAAGCTGTGAAAGGGGCAAAATGTAATGCTCTTTAAGAGGCTCTTCACCCTCCCTCAATTTATCTATTTTTTTAGATCCTTGCCTAACTGATGCTGGATTGTGCACAATTAGTTTACTCACCCAGCAGATTCAGTGTTGTCCTGCTGAGATCTACTTCTCTTCTGCTCCGGGACTGCGCTGCCATGTTCTTGTGTGATGTCATCAGGTGGCTGCCATCTTTCAGGTTTGCCTCCTGATGATGTGTCGCTAGGCCCACCACCTCCACCTTTAATGAATGGAAGACTATGCCTCCTGGGATATGTGACATGCATATTTCAGGAGGCATCAGGAGCTCTGCACGTCATTCGCCTGCGCGAGAAGGAAGATGTGGAGCGGGACTGAAACTTGTAAACAAAAAAAGAGATATGTATGTAGAAGAGCAGTGGAGAGTTAAAGAGGAGGAAGCATATTTTTCAGGGTTAAAATCCACGTTAAGATATTTTCTTCTCTCAAATGTTCAATGCAATAACATATATAATAGTCAACACATTCTAATTGCATTCAATTTAACAGCATTGGAACAAAAAATTGTTTGCTGTAACGGCTTATATAGTGTTATCTGGAGTTCAGCTTCAATTTGTTAGTGTAATTTGTTAGTGTATCTAAATATGCTAGTACGTCTAACACTCCCCTCAATGCGGATTAAGAATGCTGCTGTCCCTTGTGCTTTTTTGTCCATTGTGAAAGCACTCAAATACAGGAGGTGTGTTACTGGTCAGATTAACTGGTAAAAACAGAGGGGAAAGAAAAACTAAAATAAGAAAATGAACTCTGCCACCACACCTAATGATTGGTAGGCTGCAAAATATAACATTTTTGGTTTAATTCCGCTTTAAAAAACGTTTGCAGTGGAATTATTTGGGACTTTTGTGCTAATGCTAAAACATGCGCACACTTTTTCTTTTTTTATTAGACAGGCCATATAGACACTGCTCACATAATTGTGTTTTAATTAGCCCCAAACTTCTGAACTGCAAAAGGATGCTGTTACTTGTGTTTAAGACCTCTTGCACATTGGCATAAAAATGTACTGCATACAGAGATTGCATATATGTGCGTACATGCGTAAGTTCTTCCTCTTCCTGCCAGTGTTGCAATTTACTTGTATATGCTTTCGTATGCGCCCATATGCACATATATTACTGCACTCTAACATACTTATTGCTCTGAATGCATCACTGCGTTATGGATCTTTACATACAGTAGTTGTGTGTTGTCCCATAGACATCAATACACTTGTGTTCAGATTGTAAGAAAAAAAAAGTTCTACATGGCTACAAATGCTGCATTTTTCCACCCCTGTGCAAGAGGCCCCAAAGCAAATATAACATATACATAACATTTTAATTGACATATAGGTATGAAATTATAATGCATTGTACTGAAGAGTGGAGAAAGTAATTTAGGATTTTGTCCATGTGCTGTCACATGACCAGCTCTTTCCCAGTCTGTCTATAGGGAAATTGTGGCAGCAGGAGGAGCTTCTAGTCCTCTGCTGCTGGTCACATTTTCAAAAATTAAAAAAAAAACTGCCTTTGGGATACAGAGTAAAAATAAATAATTAATATCAATAAACTGTTTTAAATTGTTATACAAAAATATATTTGTGAAATCAAATATTTTATTATGTTTTGGCAATAACATGGTGTGTGCAGAATTCTGCCAGTCACAGGCTGTGTCACACAACTCCAGCCTGTGTCTTAGAATAACAGGAAGGTGAAGCCTCCATCAATCAAGATCTAATATCATACCTCCTATTGTGTTTAGCTGGTTATTGGATAGGAGGAGGGAGGGAGTGGAGTGTCATTTATCAGTGTGTATATGTGCACGTGTGATTCTATAGTCACATGGGCTGCTCAGATGTGATGGGGAGGAATTGCTCAGGGTAGTAAATACACTGAAAACTGAGCATGTGCACTAGCTGCCAGTGTTCTGCAAAATCCCCATCAATAGTGGGAACATGGGCAGAAGGGGGAGACAGAGAACAGCAGGATCAACCAGGTTTTTTTTCACAGAAAATGAATCCCATAGTCGCTGAGTGAGTATGAACAGCATGTAATACAGCATTCATTGATAGTTTTTACTGATGTGCGTTTAAAGACACTTTAAGATTTCACATTCCTTTCTGACTCTCCCTCTTTCTCTTCGTTCAGTGCCTTAACCGTGATGCAGCTGGAAATTTTGGCATTCAGTTCCTAGGCACAGTGGTGAGTAAATAATTTAGCTGAAAATACAACCATGCATACTTAGGTGTATGGTCTCTTGGTTAATTTATAGATACCAATTGGCAGTATAATGGTGTTTCTGGGTAGTTACACCTGGCTAAACTCGCTTATCCCTTGTACTAACTGTGCAGCAGTGACTCATTTGAATTTTTGTTAAACTTATACCTTTCTTGTTCTGCATTTTTTCTGCAACTAACCAATATGAGATTGATCGACATCATCGAAAAAAAAATTCAAAAATGTTTTGTATAATCATGAATTTATCTGGTCCATGCACCCAAAGCGCCATAAGCCAAGATCTCAATTTATATTCATGTTGCACAGTTTTAAGAACTAGAAGACGCTCACCTTTATTTTCAAATTGTTGGATAAGACTTGACACCCTTAGAGAAAAAGGGCTTTTTTTTATCCATGGGGTTTCAGTATGTAGGCTCTTAAGTGTTTGCTCGAAAACTATCTGCCGAAACCCTTTGGCTCACTGCGGATTAATAAATCAAATATGCATCAGTCCTTCAGTTCGCAGGCATTTGGCTGTTTCGATAAGCACAGTACATAAAAATAGAGTTTATTCTTTCTTTGCACTGTACATAGCAAAGCAGTGAGTGTATCCTGATGCAGGTGAGGTTCAGGTGGCCTCCTAAATGGGCTTTTACTCTCCTATGGTTATTTATGCTTATCATTATATACAAGGGAAGTCTATTGGGTAGGCATGCCTTCACTCTCCCTAGGTATGTCTCTTAGTTGGCTGTTCTCTAAACATTCTCCAATTACCCCAATCATTTGAAATCACTTGGAGGGGGAAATCATATGAAGGCAACAATTAAACCAGATTGTTTTGGGGAAAAGAACAATGATCAAGCAAAGTTTGGTTAGTGGATGTCTGCTGCTGCCCTAGAGATGGTATTGTCATCCAGTCACAAAATTGCTAGATTAGACCACAGTCTATAGCTAGTCTTGGTCATTTATCTTAAAGTGTCACTCTCATCAAATATATTTTTTCATCTGAAGTGAGATGCTGGGTCAGAGATCATTCTGTTATGTAACTCCCAGTTCTAAGCAGTTCTAAGCTGTTTTCACAAAATACTTGTTTGAGTTGGTACTAAATTTACAATGTTGCAGTTTATTCTTTATTCACCTTGGAGAAACGTGATATAAATATATCCTACACAAAGTTACTTGATTTGAAGACTACTATATAATAAAAGTGCAGCTTTCTGGTAAAAAAAATAAAAATAATTAATACTTTTGCTAAGGCCCCTTTCACACTTGTATGACTTATCCTGCGACTTGGGACTGCAAAATCGCATGACAAGTCGTTCCCCATGATTTCCAATGACAACCATCCATATTAGTACGACTTCAACGTAATCTCTGCACTACTTTGATCCAACTTTGATGCAAGTTGAGGTCCATGGACAACAAATCTCCCTGAAATCGTGGAAAAAACACGCAACTTTGAAGTTGTGGTAGTGTGAAAGGGGCCTTAATATTGTGACATTAGGAATTTATTTTTGCAGACTTGTAAAGCTACTTTATACATTTACTGCTTTTTTTAAATAGTGCTGCAAAAACTCCTGTTAACTTTAGGGCCCCTTTCTAAATGGCAGTAGCTATGGATGGTGCATAGGCCGACAGATGGGAATGCTGGTGCCACTGACCAGCAGTTGAATAAGTCCAGCACTCAGCTTAGGAGATATTCGAAAAAAGAAAAAAAATTTGCAGGTGCATGGAGTTAGTGTGGGCTAGAGGTGTTTTTTTTTTTTATTTTTTTTTTAATGTTCATTTAAATTTTTCCCCTCAAAGGCAGAAATCAATAAAACAATTAAGTATATAATATAAACACATTAAAACTCAAATAAAATAGCTACATATGTATATATAGAGACATATTGCATTTATGGGGCTGTGTTTACCTGCTAAATACTGTACAGACATTTTTTTTTTTTCACCTGTGCATTAAGCAGTATATTGTTGACATTAAAAAAAAATTCTTAGATTGAAAGGTACTGGTTTCCCTTTCATTACCTTACGTACAAATCATGTTTCTGTATCGTTTTGAAGAACATTTCTGGGATTTCAATATTTAAATAAAAGTAGTGTAAGAAAAAACATTTTGGAAATAGGATTTTTGTACATTATTTGTCAAAAAAAAAAAAAAAGGCTAACTATAGCTTTCTTTTAGCCACCTGAAGACCAGTATGTTAAATCGCCTTTGAGTCCAGGCCATTTTTCCCCTTCCCGTCACTGTCACATTTTGAATATCTCAGTCATGCAACACTGTACATAAATTAATTTTATATCATATTTTTGGGACAGATAGAGCTTTATTTTGCTAGTATTTATTCACCACTTGATTTTTTTTCTATTTAAAGGAAAATAATTTTTTGTAAAATAAACGTTTTTCTTTTACATTTACAAAAACATATTTCTTCATGAATGTAGAGTGAAAAGTATTCTGCTACAGTGCCTTGAAAAAGTATACCCCTTAAAAATTTTCACATTTTGTCATGTTACAACCATGTAAATGTATTTTATTGGACTATTATGTGATAGACCAACACAAAGTGGCACATAATTGGGGACCATGAAACATGGTGGTGGCAGCATCATGTTGTGGGGCTTCTTTTCTTCAGTAGGGACAGGGAAGCTGGTCAGAGTTGATGGGAAGATGGATGGAGCCAAATACAGGGCAATCTTAGAAGAAAACCTGTTAAGAGTGTACAAAAGGGCGGAGGTTCACTTTTCCAACAGGACAACGACCCTAAACATACAGCCAGAGCTACAATGAAATGGTTTAGATCAAAACATATTCATGTGTTAGAGTGGCCCAGTTAAATTTCAGACCTAAATCCAATTAGGAATCTGTGGCAAGACTTGAAAATTGCTGTTCACAGAAACTCTCCATCCAATCTGACAGAGCTTGAGCTATTTTGCAAAGAAGAATGGGCAAAAATGTCACTCTCTAGATGTGCAAAACCGATACAGACATACCCAAAAAGACTTGCAGCTGTAATTGCAGCAAAAGGTAATTCTAGAAAGTATTGATTTAGGGGGGCTGAATACAAATGCACGCCAAACAAATTTTTTTCACATATTTGTAAAAAAAAATTAAAACCATTTATCATTTTCCTTCCACTTTGGGGATGGTGTGTTCAGTGTGATGTGCAGTGTAAGTTTTCCACCACACAAAGGCCAAAAAGTTACATTTTGGTCTCATCTGACCAGAGCATCTTCTGTCAGGTTTGCTGTGTCCCCCACATGGCTTCTCGCAAACTGCAAACGGGACTTCTTATGGCTTTCATTCAACAATGTCTTTCTTCTTGCCACTCATCCATAAAGACCAGATTTGTGGAGTGCACGACTTATAGTTGTCCTGTGGACAGATTCTCCCATCTGAGCTGTGGATCTCTTCAGCTCCTCCAGAGTTACCATGCTTCTCTGATTAATGCTCTCCTTGCCCGGTCTTTCAGTTTAGGTGGATGGCCATGTCTTTATAGGTTTGCAGTTGTTCCATACTTTTTCCATTTTCAGATGATGGATTGAATAGTGCTCCATGAGATGTTCAAAGCTTGGGATATTTTTTTGTAACTTAACCCTGCTTTAAACTTCCCCACAACTTTATTTTTGTCTAGTGTGTTCCTTTACGTTCATGTTTGTTCAATAATGTTCTCTAACAAACCTCTGAAGCCTTCCCAGAACAGCTGTATTTATATAGGTGAAATTACACACAGGTGGACTCTATTTACTAATTAGGTGACTTATGAAGGCCTGTTGGCCCCATTAGATTTTAGTTAGGGGTATTAAAGTAAAGGGGGCTGAATACAAATGCACCCTACACTTTTCAGATATTTATTTGTAAAGAGAATGTGGAAAACCATTTATCATTTTCCTTCTGCTTCACAATTATGTGCCACTTTGTGTTGGTCTATCTATTAAAATCCCAATAAAATACATTTACATTTTTGGTTGTAACTTGATAAAATGTGGAAAATTTCAAGGGGTATGAATCCTTTTTCAAGTTACTGTGCATTTCTTTGGTGAAAAATATTAATTATTGTGTATGAAAGTTATGGCATCTACAAACTATGGTGTGTGTGTATGTATATGTATGTGTAAATATATATATATATATATTTGAAAATTAATCAGTCCTGATGTTCTGACTTTCTGTCTCATTTCTTGAGGCCCTTAAGGCCCGCGTGCCACTCACAGCGCCGGAGCCTGCGAACCCGGTCACTTAGTGCTAGGTCACTTAGTGCTAGGTCACCCGGTCACTTAGTGCTAGGAACATATTTGGTATGCAAACCCAGTGGAACTAGCACTACAACATATCCAAATTTGGTGTTCCTATCACCAAGTGGCCCCAAGATACGGGCCCTAAAATGAGATTGGGAAATGTAATTCTCTGGGCTTGACTCGAGTATAAGCCTAGGGGGACTCGAGTATATACGGTAAATTCAAAAAAAAAAAACGAACAGGTGTCCTTGTAAATGGAGGGGTGATGGGTACTGCTGAAGTGGAGGGTAGCCACAAAGGATTTGAAAGTGACTCTGGGACACTGGTATGGGCCCTAATACTTTTTGGATGATGTAACACCCCAGTACTTGTGCTTGCTATTTCATCAGAATATGCTGCACTACTGGCACTTGCCACTTCACCAGAAAGTCCTGCCCTACAGGTGCTTGCCTGCTGAAGTTCAGTATGCCTAACGCTTTCATCCTCTGAATCAGAGGTGGCAGTTATTGAACAGAATATTCTGAATCAAAATCTGACAGTGAGAGCTCCTCCCTGCTACTCTCATCTGTCATGCTCAGAATCTGAAAGGCCTCCTTACTTGTGAACCTTTTTTTTTTTTGTTAACATGTTTGTCAGTCAGTACACTGGTTCTGGTGTACTGTACTCATGTAGCAATGATGAGAATACTGTTGGCTGGCTTAACTAGCTCTGTTGACACTGATGTGGCTAACAATCAGAATAGTATTGCTAACTTTAATGACATTGATGTGATGGCAATCAGGACACTGGCACTAGCTTATACTGGTTTATGCTCGTCTGGTGACACTGTGACTGGTGTGGTTTTAATCAGGATTGCTGGTTGCTGGTTATACTGGTCTGGTGATCCTAGAACTGGTATGGTAGTGATTAGGAACACTGTTGCTGGCGTACATTGGTTTTGAATCAATAACACTGCGATCAGGAAAATTGTTGCTGGTTTACACTGGGTTGATGACACCTACACTGATGTGACTGTGATCAAGAACACTTGCTGGCATACACTGGTTCAGCATCACTGACATGGGTATGATCGCAATCAGGGGCACTGGTTTGCTGCACTGGTCTGGTGACAGCGTGCCTAGTGTCACTATTAATCGGGTACACCTTTGCTGGCTGCACTGGTGAAGCTGGGATTGATGTGGCTAGTGGTCAAGGACACTATGGCTGGTTGCACTCATTTATTGACACTTCACACATCACTCCCCCTCGCTATGGTGTGTGTGTGTATGTGTGTGTGTATGTGTATGTGTATATATATATATATATATATATATATATATATATATATTTGAAAATTAATCAGTCCTGATGTTCTGACTTCCTGTCTCATTTCTTGAGGCCCACGTGCCACTCACAGCGCCGGAGCCTGCGAACCCGGAAAAAACACTAGGGGGAGATGTTAGCCGTCTCAGCGGTGAGCTGGCGCCGCTTGAAGGTATTTCATAAAGTGAAATGTAGCACATTATGCCGTTGTCTTACAGGTTTTTTTTTTTTAATTCTTTAGCATTTTACAACTACTTTGCTCATTTCTTCTAGGATACCAGTAAAAAGCATTTAGCCAAGCAAAACCATGTCAGATTTAAATATGACAGGAGCAAACAGGGGGGAAAAAAAAACAGAATCCATAAGTGCGGGGGGCAGCTGTAGACTCTGACCATGCTTTATGTTGGACTCAAACAAGAAATAAAACAAGAAACAGTCAGAACGATGGACTTAACTTTTAAATGATAACATCTAAGTACCATACGTTTAACCGCTTCAGCCCCGGAGGATTTTACCCCCTTCCTGACCAGAGCACTTTTTACGATTCGGCACGGCATGGCTTTAACTGACAATTGCGTGGTCATGTGACATTGCACCCAAACAAAATTGCCGTCCTTTTTTCCCACAAATAGAGCTTTCTTTTGGTGGTATTTGATCAGCTCTGCTTTGCGCTATAAACAAAGAGCGAAATTTTGAAAAAAAAAAAAAAGTAATATTTTTTACTTTTTGCTATAATAAATACCCCCCAAAAATGTATAAAAACAATTTTTTTCCACAGTTTAGGCCGATATGTATTCTTGTACATATTTTTGGTTAAAAAAAAAAAAAAAAAAATAACGTATATTGATTTGTTTGTGCAAAAGTTATAGCGTCTACAAAATACAGTGGTGTGAAAAAGTTTTGCCCCCTTCCTCATTTCCTGTTCCTTTGCATGTTTGTCACACTTAAGTGTTTCGGAACATTAAACAATAGTCAAGGACAACACAAGTAAACACAAAATGCAATTTGTAAATGAAGATGTTTATTATTAAAGGTGAAAAAAAATCCAAACCATCATGGCCCTGTGTGAAAAAGTGATTGCCCCCCTTGTAAAACATACAAACCATCATGGCCCTGTGTGAAAAAGTGAAGATCCTTAAAAGCTACACCATGCCGAGACCCAAAGAAATTCAGGAACAATTAGAAAGAAAGTAATTGAGATCTATCAGTCTGGAAAGGGTTATAAAGCCATTTCCAAAGCTTTGGGAATCCAGCGAACCACAGTGAGAGCCATTATCCACAAATGGCGAAGACATGGAACAGTGGTGAACCTTCCCAGGAGTGGCCGGCCGCCCAAAATTACCCCAAGAGCGCAGCGACGACTCATCCAAGAGGTCACAAAAGACCCCACAACAACGTCCAAGGAACTGCAGGCCTCACTTGCCTCAGTTAAGGTCAGCGTTCATGCCTCCACCATCAGGAAAAGACTGGGCAAAAATGGCCTGCATGGCAGAGTTCCAAGGAGAAAACCACTGCTGAGCAAAAAGAACATCAAAGCTCGTCTCAATTTCTCCACAACACATCTTGATGATCCCCAAGACTTTTGGGACAACATTCTGTGGACCGATGAGACAAAAGTGGAACTCTTTGGAAGGTGTGTGTCCAAGTATATCTGGTGTAGAAGGAACACTGCATTTCAGAAAAAGAACATTATACCAACAGTAAAATATGGTGGTGGTAGTGTGATGGTCTGGGGCTGTTTTGCTGCTTCAGGACCTGGAAGACTTGCCGTGATAAAAGGAACTATGAATTCTGCTGTCTACCAAGAGATCCTGAAGGAGAATGTCCAACCATCTGTTCGTGTACTCAAGCTGAAACGAACTTGGGTTCTGCAGCAGGACAATGATCCTAAACACACCAGCAAGTCCACCACCGAATGGCTGAAGAAAAACAAAATGAAGACTTTGGAGTGGCCTAGCCAAAGTCCTGACCTGAATCCTATTGAGATGTTGTGGTATGACCTTAAAAAGGCCGTTCATGCTCGAAAACCCTCTAATGTAACTGAATTAGGACAATTCTGCAAAGATGAGTGGGCCAAAATTCCTCCAGGACGCTGTAAAAGCCTCATTGCACGTTATCGCAAACGCTTGGTTGCAGTTGTTGCTGCTAAGGGTGGCCCAACCAGTTATTAGGTTTAGGGGGCAATCACTTTTTCACACAGGGCCATGATGGTTTGGATTTTTTTTCACCTTTAATAATAAACACTTTCATTTACAAATTGCATTTTGTGTTTACTTGTGTTGTCCTTGACTATTGTTTAAATTGGTTTGATGTTCCGAAACACTTAAGTGTGACAAACATGCAAAGGAACAGGAAATGAGGAAGGGGGCAAACACTTTTTCACACCACTGTAGGTATTTTTATTTATTTATTTATTTTTTATTAGTAATGGCGGTGATCTGCAATTTTTATCGTGACTGCGACATTATGGGGGACACATTGAACACTTTAGACACTATTTTGGGACCATTGTCATTTATACAGTGATCAGTGCTATAAAAATGCACTGAATACTGTGTAAATGACACTGGCAGAGAAGGGGATAAACACTAGGGGGCGATCAAGGGGTTAAGCGTGTCCTAGGGAGTGATTCTAACTGTGGGGGGGGGTGGGCTTCTACTCACATGACAGCGATCACTGCTCCAGGGAGCAGTGATCTCTGGCATGTCACAAGGCAGAACAAGGAAATTATTACATAGGCACTTCCCCATTCTACGGTCACGCTGTATGCGGCGGCACACCCACCAGCCCCGCCAATTAAAGGGGACGTACAGGTACACCCATTTGCCCACCGCTGCCATTGTGCCGACGTATATCGGCGTGCAGCGGTTGGAAAGTGGTTGAAAACTATAAAGGTTTTTACTGCTGTGTTTCTGATAGGGAGTTTTCCCCTATCTTTCAGCCTCAGCGTCATGCTCTGACAGATCTTCAAGAAAAGTTGCAATAAGAACCTGATAAAAGTTTTAGGCCTCACGCACACAGGGTGTTAGGAAAAACAAAAACTTTCTGCACCTTAAGTTCTAACCTTTTTTTGTTACACGTTTGTTTTCCTATACTTACTTTCCTTGTAAAGAGGGGTTAGTAAGTGAGAGGAAACCTCCCAATGGGAACAAAGATCGCTATAAAAACCTAAAAGTTTTTAGAGCTTCCCCCAAAACTATAAAGATTTTTGTAAAAGTTAATTGAGGGACACAGAAATTACTGATCCACAGCGAGGGGGAGTGATGTGTGAAGTGTCAATAAATGAGTGCAACCAGCCATAGTGTCCTTGACCACTAGCCACATCAATCCCAGCTTCACCAGTGCAGCCAGCAAAGGTGTACCCGATTAATAGTGACACTAGGCACGCTGTCACCAGACCAGTGCAGCAAACCAGTGCCCCTGATTGCGATCATACCCATGTCAGTGACGCTGAACCAGTGTATGCCAGCAAGTGTTCTTGATCACAGTCACATCAGTGTAGGTGTCATCAACCCAGTGTAAACCAGCAACAATTTTCCTGATCGCAGTGTTATTGATTCAAAACCAATGTACGCCAGCAACAGTGTTCCTAATCACTACCATACCAGTTCTAGGATCACCAGACCAGTATAACCAGCAACAGTATTCCTGATTAAAACCACACCAGTCACAGTGTCACCAGACGAGCATAAACCAGTATAAGCTAGTGCCAGTGTCCTGATTGCCATCACATCAATGTCATTAAAGTTAGCAATACTATTCTGATTGTTAGCCACATCAGTGTCAACAGAGCTAGTTAAGCCAACCAACAGTATTCTCATCATTGCTACATGAGTACAGTACACCAGAACCAGTGTACTGACTGACAAACATGTTAACAAAAAAAAAAGGTTCACAAGTAAGGAGGCCTTTCAGATTCTGAGCATGACAGATGAGAGTAGCAGGGAGGAGCTCTCACTGTCAGATTTTGATTCAGAATATTCTGTTCAATAACTGCCACCTCTGATTCAGAGGATGAAAGCGTTAGGCATACTGAACTTCAGCAGGCAAGCACCTGTAGGGCAGGACTTTCTGGTGAAGTGGCAAGTGCCAGTAGTGCAGCATATTCCTGATGAAATAGCAAGCACAAGTACTGGGGTGTTACATCATCCAAAAAGTATTAGGGCCCATACCAGTGTCCCAGAGTCACTTTCAAATCCTTTGTGGCTACCCTCCACTTCAGCAGTACCCATCACCCCTCCATTTACAAGGACACCTGTTCGTTTTTTTTTTTTTTTATTTACCGTATATACTCGAGTCCCCCTAGGCTTATACTCGAGTCAAGCACAGAGAATTACATTTCCCAATCTCATTTTAGGGCCCCGTATCTCGGGGCCACTTGGTGATAGGAACACCAAATTTGGATATGTTGTAGTGCTAGTTCCACTGGGTTTGCATACCAAATATGTTCCTAGCACTAAGTGACCCCGAGATACGGGCCCCAAAGTCGGTCAACTGCGTCCATCTGCAGCAATGTCATTTCAGGACCCTTTGGGTCCAGAGACCCCAAATTTTGGCTGCAGCCAGGGGGCATCTAGGAACCCTTAACTAACAAGTTTGAAGTTTGGGGGACCTATGGCTGCAAATGGGCATCATGAGGCATGCAAAATGGGCAAAGTGAGGCTGCAAATGGGCATTGTTGACCCTCTTTTTCACTTACAGTAGCTGCGCATTTCTCACCCTAGGCTTATACTCGAGTCAATACGTTTTCCCATTTTTTTTGTGGTAAAATTAGGTGCCTCGGCTTATATTCGGGTCGGCTTATACTTGAGTATATATGGTATTTTTTCACTTACGATTTATTTAAATCAGATGTGGACCATGTAATCTATATACCCAGCAGTACATCTTTCTTGGCATTACACTAAATATAACTGTAGCTCTATTGCTCCTTACACTCACTTCACTGTCCTAGTGCTCCAGGACCTCCAGTGCCCCTAGAAAGTCTGAAGGTGCTCCTTGAATTTTTTCACACATGTAGAATCTCCATACCCCGGAGGAGTAGCAGAGTTTGTATTAAGTTGTAATTGTAAGTATGCTTACACTGTGATATTTAATTTGTTAAAATGACAACCTTGTGAAAAAACACACAATTTATTTACTTTCATCCTTTTCCAAAGAATTTTGGGAAAAAAAGACAACTTTAAAAAACCACTGTCTATTTTCAAAAAAGGGGTAATTATTATCTGAACTGACCCGTTTCCGGCAGGGGCTCTGGAGGTTCATCTGCTGCATGCACTCTGAATATCTCCTAAACTGTGCAAGTTTAGGAGGTATTCCCAGGAACCTGCAGGTAAGCCTTATTATAGGTTTACCTGTAATTGCAAGTGGTGTAACAGCATTTACAACCACTTTAAACCCTTGCATTTCTTTGTGAGCCCCTTGAGTTTAACTCCAGGGAACTTATTGTACTGTGAAAGCTTTTAGCCACACTGGTACAGATAAGAGAATGCCTGCTACAGTCAGAGGTATAGTATGGAAATCTCAGATGTTTCCCTAACCCTTTAGAAACAAGTCCATGTATAGTACACATGCCAAAGGATAGCTTTCTGGAAAGCTTTTTAAATATTTCTGTAATCAACAACTATTGTAACAGAGTATAGAACAGAAAATAATGAGGCATAGAACTTAATGGAAGTAAGTGCTTAGTACATAGTGGTCATTTAATTTTGACACTGGAGAATGGCAGGACTTGTTGCATGCTAGTTCATTTGCATTTTCAACTCTTTCTCATACTGACTCAAATAGTAAAGTCAAAACAATATTGATGCAAACTTCCTCCTATTCAGATCTGTATTCTAAAAATTTGAAATCATATTCTTGCCTGCACAAGTTCTGACAGGAAATTGCTCATATAATGTACATGTTTTCTTGCAGCCCAGATGTTCTACTATGCTTGTATTTTGTAAATGCTGTTGTTTACTGGGCTATGAATGAAAAATGTATCTGTCAGCTGGACAAACTGGAAAGCTCTTTTGTACACAAAAATAAATTTTTGTGAAGGTGCAACGTACTAAACTCACTAGGCACTAGCAACATCACTGGAGTACAATGGATGTAAAATGTCAGGTTTATTGTGGTTGCATTAATGTGCACACCGTCTTATAACTGGGGATGTAGCTGTGTTCAGAATTATGCAATCACATTCAAACTTATATTAAATAGGAGTCAGTACACACCTGTCATCATTTAACATGCATTTGATTAACCCCAAATAAAGTTCAGCTGTTCTAGTAGGTCTTTCCTGACATTTTCGTAATCGCATCGTACAGCAAAAGCCATGGGCCACAGAGAGCTTCCAAAGCATCAGGGGGATCTCATTGTTTAAACTTTTTTGTTGGATTGAAAAAAAACAATTGAACATTGGAACCCATAAACTCTCATATTTCCGCGTAGTTCCCCTAGATAATTTTCTCCATATGCAACAGTTCCCAGATATTATGAATCCATTCCTTTACTGTTGGGGGATTCTCTGATTTCCAGTGCACCATGATCAGTTTCCTGGCCTGGAAAAGTACTCTATGAATGGCCTCTCTGGTGCACATTTCCTATTCATATTCTTCCAGTATTCCCAGTAGGCAAGCTCTTGGTTCCAAAGGTAAACTTACTTTAAATACTGAATTGACAGGATTCACCACTCCTGCCCAATAAGTATGCAGTTTGGGGCAGTGCCATAAGAGGTGAATAAGGTTGCCATGGTCACGTTTACACCTGGTGCAAGTGGCCTCGTCCTGCAAATTCATCAGCTGTAGTCTATGCGGTGTGTAATATACCCTTAGTATGATACAGTTGAGTAAGTCGTTGAGCTACATTTAGTGAATAGATGCCTTCCGCCTGGCATATCTCCTCCCATTGCTCCCCATCCATCTGGCCTACATCTCTCTCCCACCTCTCCCTCACCTTTAGAGGATGCTGCCCTAGGAAAGATTGTAAAAGTATGACATAACATTGAGAAATAAATCCTTTCGAGCATGCAGCATCTCTGAGGCTAAACACTGGGGTTGGTGAGAGATGCCACTCCGATATTCTACTCCACGCCTTAACCGCATGCTGGAGCTGTGAGTAATAGGAATGCATTGAAGTCGGAAGCCTGTATTCTGCCTGCAATGCTACGAAAGGCCGGAGCACAGGAAATGTGCGCTTGAGGTGTAATCCCATAAGATATCCACCTGGCCCCCGCCTGCAGCTTGAACAGCTCAGTGTAGGTATCGTTAAGCCAAATGGGGCTATGCTCAGTGTATCCATCAGACTGCTGAACGTATTTGCACTTGTTCCACACTTTTTGAATGCGATTGTACGTTGGGTACTTTTTATACGGCTTGGCAAAAGCTGGAGCTTCCAGTGCCGTAGGGATGGGACCTCTACCTATAGTGTATAGCATGATTACCTGGGAGGAACTAGCCGGCTCATGTGTAGGCTCCCTATCTGTCCTGAAATTTCCAATAAGGTGTTGCAGCTGTGCAGCCAAGTAATACAGCCACGAGTTGGTTAATGCCAACCGCCATCGTCTTTGGAGGTATTCTTCTAATTTGATCCTGGGTGGTCTATCCTTCCAGATCAAAGTACGGAAGATAGAGTTCAATATTCAGCCGCATTGCCAACACCTTTGCCAGGATCTTAATGTCGCTTTGCAGCAGCAAGATTGGTGGTTAGGATCCCGGGTCTACCGGATCCTTATCCGGTTTAAGGAGTAATATGATGTTTGCTTTTGCCATGGATGGTGGAAGGACTCCACCCTCCAGTGCTGCATTAAACACCCAAAGCAAATGTGGTAGCAAGACAGCAGCGTACTGTTTGTATATTTCCATGTATCTCATCCTCTCCCGGTGCCTTAAAGTTGGGAAATAAACCTATGGCCTCCTGAAGTTTCTCCACTGTAAGTGGGGCTTCCAACCCTTCCCTCTGGCTAGTTGTCAGTTTAGGGAATGCCAAGTGATAAAGGTATTGGTCCAGGTCTTCCAAACATAAGCATTGCCAGTACAGTATAGATCCTCATGGAATCCCGCTAACTCCTGCATAATTAGTTCAGGTGAACTGAATAGGGAGCCAGCCCGGGATTTGATTGCTCCTATAGCTTGGGACCTTTGGTGTGAGTTTGCTATTCTTGGCAACATGCGTACAGTTTTTTTCCCCTTCTTCAAAAAATGCCAGTTTAGCAAAAAAAAACTCTTCTTCTCAGCCGTGGAGGTGAGCACACTAAGCTGATTGAGCAGCCTGCCATGCCTCCCTAGCTGAGTCAGAGGGATCTACTATGTACTGTTGTTCCAGTGCCCGCACTCTAGATTTCACCTCAATCTTAAGGGCTAATGAGGCTCGTTTGATTTTGTTAATTTCTGCTATCAACAAACCTCTCGAGAGCTTTAAAAGCCTCCCATTGCTGTATGCACAAAGCCTCAGGATCCTTATATGTGAAAAACTCATGCGTGCTCCCTTTCTATTTTATCGGGAGATTGGAACAGTTTCAGCCAAAATGCATTAAATTTCCATGGGGCTTTAGAGAGTGAAGTGGTTTGTAAAACCATTATGTGTAATATCAATGGGTAGTGGTCAGACACACTACAAGGTCTGTATTCCAATTTAGACACATACGGGAGTATGCGTAAGTTACCCACCCCCAGGTCAATTCTGGACAGACTACCATGAGATTTAGAAAAGCAAGTAAATTGCTTGACACTAGGGTTGTGGTGGCGCCAGATATCAACCCAGCCCACCTCTTGCAACAACCTCGCCAGGGGGTTACCCCTGGAGAGGGCAGAGGTGCCAGGGGGCAGGTGTCTATCTAACAAAGGATCTAGACAACAATTAAAGTCCCCAATGACAAGCAATGGGACATCTGGCCTAACATCCATGTAGGAAATCAGGAGCCGAAGTACCACTGCCGTGAATGTGGGAGGAATGTATACACAAGTAAGGATACATGTTAAAGCACCTAACCGACGGTGAATAAACACAAATCGCCCTTCCGGGTCAATTTTACTGTGAAGCTCGTGGAAGTCCAAGAACCAAAACACTCACACCTCTGGAATAAGAGGTGTGAGTGGAGTGGTATGCTCTTCCCACCCAATTGTACTGTACACATCCCACCGTCTCCTCAGGCAAATGTGTTTCCTGAAAACAAAACACCCCCTGAAATTTTTGTAAGGCACATATGTATCATGGTTCTTTTAAGAGGTGAATGGAGCCCCCTCACATTCCAAGACACTATAGGAATCCCGCCATTCAATAAGGTGAGTTGTCATTGCAAGCTGGTGTGACAATGGCAGTCCAAAATACCATCTGGAGATGCAATGTCCTGCGTGTTTCTTGTATATTTTATATTGGCCAACCATATCTTCATCTAGGATAACAGCGCTGGGAAAACTCTAGCTGAAGAAAAAGAAAAGTTGTTCACAAACAGCAAACCAAACTAACCATTGTTCGTCCTGCTCTGCCAACAGGGCAAAGATTGTAAATCCGCAATACGATTTCTAAAGCTCTCATCTTGATCTGCTGAATTATGTCTCCCAGCCAGAGGTTATCTGTAAAGCAAGTGTAGAGATTTCCCTCTCCATATTAGTAAGCAGTGAAGATGGGTTACGACTTGGATTCCAGCAAAGTGTCGGATCTGACGTCAGTCCTCCTCCCCTTCTTGTCCCCGTTGTTTCAGTGCATGCTCATTGCAGTCCAGCCAGTTGAAAAATTGTGCCTGGCCTCTCACGTTCACCCGCAGTTTAGCTGGATACAGCATAGTATATGACAACTGTAGAAGCCTGAGTCTGTGTTTTACATCAAAGAATTTTGCCATGTGCCTCTGTACCTCCGCCGAGAAGTCAGGATAAAATGACAACCTTGTGCCATTATGTTGTATATTAGCACGTTCCCTTGCCTGTCGCAGCACCGTTTCTCTGTCATGGTAGTGAAGCAATTTCTCTAGCGTGAGCCTGGGTGGCCCCACAGGTTGGGGCGGGCGATATGGCACTCTATGAGTGCGTTCCACCACAAATGGGGAAGATACTTTCTTGCGAAATATATCAAGCAACCAACTTTCCACAAATGCTGTAGGCTCTTTGCCTTCTACCTTTTCAGGGAGTTCAATTATGCGAATATTATTTTGTCTGAGACGATTCTCCTAAATTTTCTGCTCTATCATTAGCCTCTGTCGACATTTGGTATGCTGCGTTGGTATCCCTTGCTATGGGGGTAATTGATCCTTAATTTCACTCACTCTGCTTTCCACAGCCGTGGTATGTTCCCGGATTTTTTGCAAGTCCTGTCGCAGCAGCGACACTTCTTCCTGCATGCCCCCAAATTGCTCCTTCTTTGTGCTCACTGAGGCATTGCATATATTCACTGCCCTGAGGATGTCTGCCAGAGTGGGCTGAGCTGGATCATTTGTCTCTGTGCTGTTGGCTAAAGCTATAGACTCAGCCTGATCTGTCTCCTCATTCTCACTAAGTGCAACTAAGATGGCCGCCTGTGCATGCGTTTCAGATAGGGCAGGCTCTGTGCGTACCTGGCTTTGTCAGCCACCATGAGCCCGATCATCTTCTGGGTATAATGCACCATATCCCTGGGAGCCTCCTTACCCTGTGTCTTCAGTTGCTTTTGCACTTTAGGTCCCAGATCTTTCATTCTGTCTGTGCCTCATGGAGTCCCCTTCAGTGTGCTCACAGCAGCGCCATCTTGGATTTCGAGACCCGGTTTAAACTGTCCTTTTCAGATCATTCCTCTGGTGCAGAGGGCCGGCGGGGGTTCCACAGAGGTCTCGGGTCAGTAGCAAGCTGCATATAGCAGGGAAATACCGGTTTTGTGGCTGGGGGAGGATCGGTAACAAATCAGTCTCAGGAGCTGTGAGAGCTGTCTCCTCTCACATGCCAGTCCAGGTCACGCCCACCAGGGATCTCATTGTTAAACTGTATCAGTCAGGAGAAGGGTACAAAAGAATTTCCAAGGAATGAAATATACCATGGAACACAGTGAAGACAGTCATCATCAAGTGGAGAAAATATGTCAAAACAGTGACATTACCAAGAACTGGGTGTCCCTCCAAAATTGATGAAAAGAAAAGAAGAAAACTGAACAGGGAGGATGCCAAGAGGCCTTACAGCAACATTAAAGAGGAAGTAAACCCTGATGGGTTTTACTTCATCTTTGTTTCCCTGCAAAGGTAAAGCATAATGGGCTACTATGCATCTTCCACGAAGCATCCATCTTCCTTCTGGGTATCGCGGCTCCGGCGCTGTGATTGGCCGGAGCCGCGATGACGTCACTCCCGCGCATGCGCGCGGGCACCGCTGCTATCGGCATGTTAGCAATGGTACGCTCAGTGCGCCTGCGTGTTGCTGTCTACGGCGCATGCTGGAACAGGGGCCTTAGTTAAGGTAGGGGGAATTATGAACAATTCCAAATACCTGTAAATTTTGGCACAAATCATTCAGGCTTCTGCTAGAAGCTGAATAGAAACTTCATTTTTCAGCATGACAACTACCCAAAGCATGAATCTAAATCAACAATGAAATGGCTTCACCAGAAGAAGATTAAAGTTTTGGAATGACCTAGACCTGAATCCAATTGAAAATCTGTGGGGTGATCTGAAAAGGGCTGTGCACAAGAGATGCCCTCGCAACCTGACAGATTTGGAGTGTTTTTGCAAAGAGTGGGCAAATATTAGTCAAGATGTGCCATGCTGATAGACTCATAACCAAAAAGACTGAGTGCTGCAATATAATCAAAAGGTGCTTCAACAAAGTATTAGTTTAAGGGTGTGCACACTTACGCAAACATATTATTTTAGTCTTTTAGTTTTACTCCCCCCCCACCTAAAAGATTTCAGTTTGTTGTTCATTTGAACTGTACAGTTTATAGGTCACATTAAAAGGTGGAAAAAGTTCAGAAATAATTCATCTTTGTCTCTTATTTTATTCACAGAAATTTGACATTTAAAAAAAGGGGTGTGTAGACTTTTTATATCCACTGTATATCTAAAGCTAAAACTTTATTTTTATAATTTTGTGGGAATGGAAGCATACCTTTTTTAGGCTGCTGTCAACTGAACAAGTTTCCACACTGGAACATTTCTTCTCCATTTCCATCTTGTAAGATCTCAGAAATATGAATGTTCCCTAACTTTCAGTCCTTATAACAGTAGCGATTCGTAGAAATAGAGTAGGGGGCTGATTCAAACATAGTGGACTGGAAGAACGCCAGTCACTGCTAGGATTTACAGAAGGCAATTGTTTTCTGTGTGCCCTATTGACACTGCAACGCAGCCTGCAGCTGCACCTCAGTGATCTACTATTGAATGCAGACAATGCTACATTTTTTCATAGCACACTGGCCAGGATTGCATGTCACTGTACAGCAGTGCAGCACACCACAAATCTGTGCTAGATGCAGTTTTTTTTTAATATGTGAGGAACTGAGCTGTAAGCCTGTTAACCAAGCGGCAAGACACAGGGGTGTTAACATGCTGTCTGTTGATCAAGTGATCTAAGATGGTGTCTTTAATCGAGCTGGACTTGTAAAGGGAAGTAGTACACAAAACAAAGAGGGAACAAGAACAGAAGTTTAGGTTATTGGGAAGGAAGAGAACAGAGATCTTGAGCTTTACAGGAAGCTAACAGAATTGATTAGAAGGTTAGAATGTGAAGAAGTAGGAGAGTGTGAAAGAAAAAAGGAATGAGAAAGTAGATGGGTAGAGGTGATAAATAAGGAGAGGTCTAAGTCAGTGACTAATTGGAAGAAGATAATAGAAAAAAAAGTACTGAAATGTTTACCCTCCATCCTTTAGGTTCCGTCCATCAAACTTAAATTATAAATATGTAACATTGTGTATACGGTGTGTATATATGCCTCTTATAAGCCATCATCAACACAAATACACCACAAGATACTTTGAGCTCCAGACCCACCTTGCCAGTGACATTTAATACTGAAATCTGTAGTTCCACAAAGGCTGTAAGTAACTGAATTGTTAGGTTTAGCAAGCATTTTTGTGGGTGCTGGAGTTGTCAACTGATGGGGAAGGTGGGGTGCAAATTTGCGACCATGCCTTAGGCCTCATTTGGACTTAATTCAACCCTATTAGGATGACAACATTTTATTTTTCAGTCAGCTCTGAAACCACCCTGTCTGTGATTGGATAGTGAAGAAGCAACGAGAGATTGATGAGATCTGTCTACCCTCTCTGCTCTTGTGAGCTTGTTCCTTTTCTGCATATCTGAGTGCATAATACAGGATTCACTCCCAGTGATGCTCCTTACTCTACCAGTCTTAAGCAGGTCATAGACATATCAAAAATCTGCAGGCTGGTGGCACAACAGACCTCCCTTTCTCCAGCAGGCCAGGTAACTGTCTCCTTGCTCTGTTGCATCAGCCCATTATGATCCTCAAGACCCAGCCAAGATGACTGCCCCATGCAGTGGAGACATTCCATAGACGAGCATTACAAAATGGTCTCCTTAAAGATGGCTGCGGCACTTCTGCATTAATGAATTTTTAGTTTAACCCTGTCCACAGAAGGTTAATACAGCAGCAGCAGAGGAAGATGTTACACAGACGTTATCCGCTACAGTCGAGGTTACAATGCAAAATATAAAAATGCACTCGCAAAGATGAGAAATAAGGCAGCATTATAATAGAGGCTTCGTATCCAGTATCCTGGTCAGTTGTCCTTGGCCCTTGATGTGACAATGCAGGAATCCATCTTGGGGGGGAAAACCTTCCATGCCTCCTCAGCTCGTGAAGGTAGTCCAATGTTTGTTGGTTCATTGGTTGGAGTGTTACTTAAACCATTAGTTGTATTGATATGGGGACTACCTCCAAGTTATACATATCACTGCATTTGTGTTCTCATTTCAGGGTTTATGTACTTGATTGGGGTTGCACTATCTTTCCTAAAGTGTCTCTGTAATTTACTTTAATACATTTGTATTCCTGATCACATGACTTTTGCCTGTAGAGGTGTGAATGAGCACTAAGAGCTTTTTACTTTTCACAAGGCAGCCTAGTAGATTTCTCCAGTGTTATCTGCAGTGCCCCGAACAGAGGTCACAGGAAGTTGTGGAGGAAGTAAGGAGAAAGGGAGACTGATCTAAAGTCTGAAGGGGTTAACCAGAAGGAAAGGGGATGATCTGATTTCAGAAGGGGTAAAAAGGAAAGGGGAGCAATTCTAAGGTTAAAGAGGAATGGGGGAACTGAACTGAGGTCTGAAGTGATTAAGAAGGAAAGGGGTGGGCTGATCTGAGAGGTCTGAAGAAGTTGATGAAGGAAGGGGATAATCTGAGGTATGTTACTCTCTTCTCTCTCTCTCTCTCTCTCTCTCTCACTCTCTCTCTCACTCGCTCACACACACACGCACATGCACACGCACCACAACCACCCACATGCCCACCCACAACCACCCACATGCCCACCCACAACCACCACCAATGGATAAACATTTTACCTTCCACTGACATCGAAGCCAGGCTTTTTTTTCCAACTGCTGACGCCTAAGTTATCCCCCTCCCCTCATTCACAAAAGCAGGGGCAGTTTTTATGATCACTGATGCTTTGAGGCATTTTTCCTCCCACAGGCCATTGGGTTCAGGCATTTTTGTTTAACTGATCAATGACTTTAGGCTTTTTTTTCTTTTACTGCCCAATAATGCAGAGTATTTTTTCTTCCACTAACCTTCAACAGTAGGTTGTTTTTTTTCTCCTAATGACAAATGTCTTTTTTTTTTTTTCCAATTGATCAGTTTTGCAATTTTTTTTGCCACTGACCACCAAATCTGGGCAATTTATTATTTTTTTTTACTCCTTAAATCTTTGCTTTCCAATGAAATGGTGTGGAGGTGGAGAGGAGCATATCACAGGGGGACTGACACTTCCTGGCATTAACCACAAGCGCATGTTGACTTAATTTTAGTATCTATAGTATCAGAGTCTATAATTATGGTGAATGCATTTACATATAAAGAGTAGTGAGCACCAGAAGGAGAGTTATTCGGACACTCGCACTTTTGAAAGTGAATTAGTGACATGGTGCACATTGGACTAACACTGGCGTTGTTTATATGGGACATTTGTTCACTGGGTTTGCTTGCGCTGAAGATTGTCTTTTTCCTGTTTTTTATGGATATTGTGTATTGATGTACTGTATGTGTAGAGAAACTGTAGGGATAAGCTATGATAGCATGCTAAATGCAGCATAGTTTTGAGTATATTGCACTTTAACAAATATTCAGCACTTTTGTATGTCTATTTATATGCACATTTTTGTCTATTAATGTCTGTTCATCAGCACTAGGGCACTATATAACAGGTTCATATAATAAGGTTCCATAAATATTGAGGTTTATATCATTTGGATTGAGAGACTTTAGGGTTTACTTGTTCATATTGTTGCACTTTATATAATAGGGTTCATATAATAATGTAGTTTGCCTTAATGTAGTATAGGCTTAGTGGATACACACCTTTTAGCACTGTTCTTATTTTATATAAACAACAACAGTGCTTGTATTATTGGTTGAAAATTATTTCAAGCAGCTAAGAGTAAAGCAAAATTCTAGGTACCCACTGATCCTGTCATAATGTGCATAATGCACATTTCATTATTATTGTAGACATTGCATGTGGCCCGCGGATCCCTCTGATGTGGTTCACGACCTCTTGCCCTGGGGCGGCGGGTTGGCAAGCCCAGATTGCAGGTTGCCGACCTGCCATCCCAGAGCATGAGTGTTGTGAATGAAGCCGACGGTAGAGGAAGCAAGCGCCTGCAGAGCAGAGCCGCATAAGCCAACGCTTCCTGTATAGTGCCGGCTCCTGTCATAGGCAGAGTGATACCAAATGCACTCTGCCTGGAACAACAACAGCTTGTGATTACTGAATGGAAAACTGTTGTCAATGGTACGTTTTTTACTAAAATCACAGTGTAAGTAAGGGCATATCTGTTCTGCAGTTGTTACTGGGATGCTTTCAAACTGATCCGCAGGTGCACCTGCGGGTTACCTGCACTGAGCCATAGACTTCTGATTTTACCTGCGGGTTGGGGCACTTTCAGAAAGTGCACCAAACCTGCAGGATATAATAGAATTCTATGGCAAAGTGCAGCTAACCCACAGGAAAACCACAGGGGAACTGTGCTGCACCTGTGGCGTGGGTAAACCACAAACCATCAGTGTAAAAATCTGCCTTAGGCCCCTTTTACACGATCGGTCCAACCCAATCGGACCCTCTATTCACCTCTATAGAACGGCAGATGGAAACAGACTTGTGTCTGTTTACACCCACCGGCCTCAGATCCGATCTGCTAAAAAAACGGAAGTGGATCCATCCCCTTCCATCTGATCAGAGGGCCCATAGGGCTGGGTCTGTGTCCACTCCACTCATTGTGGCCCGCGACTGGTTACCAAGTCGCTTAAGTGGCCCTCGCTCTTCAAAAGGTTGGGCACCCCAGACTTAGGATTTAGTCTACGTGGGTATTTGAGATCTGTATGCATGTAATCTCCTTCATAGGGTTCATCTCAAAATGTGCACACTGCATTCTACATCTTTCATGTTAGAAGCAATCCACAAACAGCCATGTTCATTACCGGTTAGGAATTTTTCTCAAGCTTTCACCAAGTTTGGCCATTAAGCTTTAGTTTTAATAGTTTAATTGTAATCGGTTATAATTCATGTTTTTGTGTATAAAAACTCCATGACTAATGAGTGTTCTATTTTAAACCATTGAACCATCCACACTAGACTATTTTTAATTCTGCCTTGGCTAGTATTGTTTTTTTGCTCAACATATTTGTTTGCTGAATGTTGTATATTGTTTTGAGTCCTCCATTAACTCAGCTAATTTGTAGAGTTACTGGTTTTAAAACAGACACAGTTGCCTCTTTTCATGTTTTGTTTCTAGCTGCTTAGCGTGACAAATTTTAACATGTTTGACATAAATATAATTCTAAGGCTTTCTTTAATTTGACCCCTCTGCGTCTGCTCAATTAAATGTCAATGTGGGCATTTAAGACTTAACAGAAATTAATGATAACTATCCAAAACAATTTTAAACACAATCAGTTTAACAAGGGAGGATAAATTTAATATGATAATTTAGCTGACTGAATTGTATCAGCTTAGCGGGGATGTATGCAAATACATGACCCTTACTTCGTTTTTTAATGGGAGCTGTGCTGATAGATTTATCAGTTCTATTAACGAACTTTGGGGAAC